>JAHDVF020000211.1:2565714-3207142 GCA_022606425.2 Lepidostoma basale
ACCCAATTTACATCATTAACGTATAATTTCTTAACCATTATTTTTCCATCATGCTTTCCATATGTCCGAACCAACGCAGCGATCCTTTCATAATTTTGTTCATAATACCTTCTTCCTTTCTTATATCAGCATTTGAGCATATATAATATATTATACAATATAATTGATAATAAATAATATAAACAAATTCGATAATTTGAATAATGAGCGTCATTTATATGAATTAATCATCTCAAGGGCGACATAGAAAATACTCCATTTATGAACTTGTTAAAAATAAACATGTTTAATTAGGGTTAATATTATATATTTATTGGGTTTTTATTATATGTATTATATGTATTTTGTTTTATTTCACTCATACATTTTTTACAATAATACAATATTTTGAAATTACTAATTCTAAGAAATTAAAATTTGTTTATAAAATAAAGTTTTTTAATACTCGAAAAAAAGAGTGAGAGAAAGAGACTAATGTGAGTTTTAAAGATAATAATTCTGGGTAATAAAGTACCATATTATTATATCAGGTTCTATGCCGTATTAGATTAACAAGATTTTAGTCAAAAAAAGTATAAAATACTTCAACAGTGAAATTATTCGTGTCAGCTATATTAGTTTGGAAAATTTCTTAGTTCAAGGGTTAAACAATTTTAGATTTCAACATTTGCACGTTAAATCATCCAATGCACGCTTCTTGGCCCATTCAGGATTTTGATTTCTGATAAAAAAAAACTTTGAATACTCGCAGACACGCTAAAGGTATATTAGTAATACAAATTAAGGAAAATTCGTTAATTACGAGTGAAAAATCTCCCCATTACGGATCAAGATATCCTTTGAAGTGGATCTTAAAACCTGAATAACAAAGGAGCAGATGTTCTTATTACTTCACTCAATTATCTATGAAGGGTACCTACCCTCGGGTGAAAGGCTTGATGTTTTTCAGTTAATTTGTGAACCTTATTTAATACTTGAGATTTGTGTGAGATCATAAAACATAATTGAATATTGAGAAAATATAATATTTTAGAACAAAAGTTTGTGATTTTATATTCTCATTCATTTTCATAGCTCGTTGTCTATGATTTGTAAAGTAGGCAGTTCTAACTTACATCACGGTTTAAATAAATTTAACGGAAAACTTAAACACTTTTACTCTATTATCGTATTACGAAACTGAAGGGGGGGAAATGATAAATAAGTGCTTACGTAACCATTACAATAAGCAGAATATTTATTACTCTTTGTTTATTTCTTTGTTTTGTGGTTTCCTCTTTGAACCATGTTGAGAACACTGTAGATTCAATATTCTGGAAAGTGTGTGTATATTTCGCACCGTGGCGTGAGTGTAAAACAGAATTAAGTGCAAATAAATATTTTGGAGATATGGGAGTTTAAAGGTTTCATATTGCTTGGAAAAACTATTTTTTTTAAATAAAATAATGATTTTCGGTTTATACGTATATTACTATAAACTGAAAATCATTAGTTTATTAAAAAAAAAAAATATATCCCACCAATATGAATCCTTTAAATTCCCATATCTCCAAAATGTATATTTGCACTTAATTCGATTTTACACTCACGGTGCGATTTATTTATTTGTTTTATAACTCTTAACATTATTACAGTGCTATCCAAATCAAAGTAAGTATAAATATTGTATTGATTCTTATTACATGCGATAGGTAGCTAATCTATCGCCATTTTATTGTCATTTGAATTTTACACCAGACCAGACAGTATGAGATTTAAGCTGTTATCGCCGGGAATCGAACCCAGATGTGGTTCAAATATATCGCTTATCTAACACGAAGGTCGTCAGATCATGTTACTTTTAATAATAATTTGTAATTGGTGTAATTGATGTATAATAAAATGTACAAGTACTTAGTTTTTATTACATCATATGGGTTTAAATAAGGACATTTTATAACAACCAAAAACCCGCTTAATTCTGCTGATGAACTATTTAATTTATATTTATTATCGGAAGCGCATGGTGGAACTGTCTCAGGGTCCTGAAAATCAGAAATATTTGCTTATTTATGCTATATTTATTACTATACAGTTTGAGGCAGCATAACTTCCTTTTTTTTTAAATGTGCGGCATTCAGTTGGTTGATGTTGTAGCCGAGCGTTAGTGATCTCGTTCGAGAGGCGGAACTATAAAGTTTTGTCCCGACATAGTTTAGTCGGCATTATGCGTTGAAACAGTGAGGAGCGTGCGTTTGCCGTTGAGTTCTACTTTTCAAACGGATGTTTAAGGTTGCGGCAGCATAACTTCCTTTTTTCAAAACTTAATAAAACTCATTGTATGAATCCGAAATTTTTATTAGATTTTTAAATTGTAGGCACATACCTAAAGTTTTGTTTTACTTAGTTTTTGAAGATCAAATCAGGTAGGTGACATCCCCATTCTCCATACACTGACTAAACCGATTTCTGGCGTTTGTCATGACTCTTGCCAGCATATCAGGCGTTATCTTGTCAATTTCTTCCTGGATGTCGGTCTTCAACTCTTTTAGGGTCCCTATACGGTTCACATAAACACAGGATTTAAAAAATCTTCTATATACGAGTATATAATTTTTTCTTATACACAAATGAGACATAACAAACGAAAAACATTAAGGCGACTCATTTGGACACAAAATGGTTAACTAAAAAACAATATCAATATGAAACTAGGAAATAACATACGAGTATCTCAAAAGAATTCCAAATATGTCGACATTAGTGAGGCAGTACTTTTTATAGACTTGATAATATATTATTTATGAACACTGCCTCACTAACACTAAAAATGTCCAAATCCGAGACGATTAAATTCAACGTCTGAATTGCTCTTCCTACTGGCATCACCAATGGCAGGTTGGTTCTGCATGACAATTTGTACACGGAGATTTGTGTTTGTATTTGTATGGTACAACAACAATAACAAACCATCACGTCATTTCCTCGAAAGGGCAGGCAGATATAATAGAGAGCCACACTACTCTATCCTTACACACCTCTCAGATTTCCCCCAAATTCATACAGCGATTTATACACGTACAACGATTCTTCCGATTTCGAAGATGGCCAACGATTTAAAAAAATTTAATTAAATTTATAAATTTTGAAATTTAATTAAAGTCCCGCATGGTCGATGAACGGGTCTAGGGATTGAATGAGCGAAGCTGACGAAAGGCGCCGTTCCCCTTAACATGTGTGTATAATTTTTTTTTTGGTTTAAAAAAGAATTTTTAATTCATAATAATTCATTTTAAATGATAGGAGAAAATGAAATTTTAATATATAATACTTGTGTAATAGAAAAGTTTACCAAAAGAAGATATTTAAAAATATGGAGAACAGAATACGTGGTAAAAAATATACTTTAAAGTATTTATTGTTTCTTGAACAACGATGTAAAACACCATATTAAATAATCAATACGAATGAAAACGTCAATATTCTAGAAATTTTATTATAAGGATTAATTTTATCTCAATAGAGACGAAGATGTGAATTGTTTTCTGGGAACAGAATATGGTGGTCGAGGCGCTTACAGGACTTATGACCTGTCATTGGTTGGGTTAAGCGATCGCTTTATGTTTAACAACATTCCCCATTCCGCCGTTCTTACGACCAACATGTCTGACAAATTTTTGGAAGATGTATATATGCTAGAATGCTGCGCTGCACTTCACATTTTTTAGTTCAATCCACACTAGCGCCATCCATTAAGATTGGGAAGCATTTAGCAGAAAATCTTATTATATATAGTAGAATAAATGCGGTGGAGATGAGGTCCCTAAGACGTATGTGTGATAGAACGATATACGACAGAATCTCAAATGCTGATATAAGAAAGGAATGTAGAGCGGAAGAAGGTTTTATGAACAAAATTATGAAAGAATCGCTGCGTTGGTTCGGACATATAGAACGCATGGATGGAGAAATAATGGTTAAGAAAGTATACGTTAATGATGTAAATGGGGTACGAAGTCAAGGCAGACCGAGGAAATCATGGCATGACCAAATTAATCAAATTTTAAAGGTTGGTCATGTTAGAAGTCGGAGGAATCGATGTGCGTGTATGACTCGTTGTATGAATGTGGAGGAATCTAGAGAGGTGTGCCAAGATAGAGTAGTGTGGCGGTCCATTCTCTCTGCCTACCCCTGCGGGGAAACGGCGTGATGGTTTGTTGTTGTTGTTGTTATCTTATTATAAGTTATGTAAATTTGACATTTGATAATACTAAGGCATTTGACATTTGATAATGCCTTTATCAGTCAAAACGCGCCATTCACATAAAAAAAAACAATAAAACTTCTAGAAAACTGCCGTTTTCATTCGAATTGATTATGTATTCTCAGTATTTCAGCAGGTAAGTGGGGTCGTTTAGACCTCTAAAATTATATCAATATCGTAAAAAATGTGATATTTTTTATTTAATTTTAGGTTAATTTCCCTAACATATAAAAAGTAGCTTATCTATTGTAGATAAATTTGATTCGAAATCATTATTCGTAGGTGCGTTGTTATGTAAGTCGGAAACGAAAGGAAATTCAAAAGAAATATTTCAGGAGATTGCTAAAGTCATCAAAAATAAAGGAAATGGGTTTTTTCCAATGGCTACAAGTATAATATGCTTATCGATATTGCCGATTTATAAAAAATAAAATAAAAATATGAAATTTAAGAACCATATCAAAAATTTAATATCTTTGTCTTTGGTCTGGTGTAGAATTCACGTGACAATAAAATGGCGATAGATTAACTACGAGTACCTATCACATGTCATGGGAATCAATATAATAGCTAAAAATACAAAATTGTATTCAGTGATTGGTACCAAAAAAAAAATCATATTCGGATCATAAAATTTAACATACTACAATTTTATTACAATGAAAGATTAGAGCGAAGGCACCTATTTATAAACACCTGGAGTTTACCAATAACGTCCGCGGTAGACTTCCAAGTCTCACATCCGTACATCCGTGCAGGCAGAATATCCCTGTCCGGACTGTGACAAAGTCTGTTATTCTAGGATAAGACTATGTAGTCACATCAGGTGGCACAGAAGATAGACTTAGATATATTTGTGTTCCTTATGCTCGTACCCACGGGCAATGGGCATCATCATTATTATTATAATTTTTTTACACTTTACCGCACATTTTGTAATATCGTTGTACAAAATAGGTAAAATGAGCTATAAAAATCTCAATGAGCTCTCGTTCATATACTTATGTATTACGTAAGTAGGCCCAAGCATGTGAACTTCTGTGAAACAGTTTCATAAATCTTAACAAGTACCCACGTGTTATGTAAAACTAAAGTTTTACTCTCACGAGATGCCCCGGTCATAAAACATTGATCCGAATCACGACACATCTCAGTTTTTAGGATTCCCTTAGGATGCTGTGACATACGATGGCCATTATTCCAGTTAGACTGCCCATGAATGTTTGAAATCCTTACAAATAATTTTCAAATACATTTTCAAGGTTTTTGAGATAATCGATTGATTTAACTGAAATCTCTCGATGGAAGTTCATTTTATAGAATAATTTAATATTTTTTTTTTATCTACGGCGACCGGTTTCGCCAGGCTTACTGGCATCGACAGACTGATGACACTGTTATTAACTGACTTCTTTATATACATACAGATCATTATTACAACGAAAGATAACAGTTTTTATGTGTAAACGCTAAAATATTGTGTTGTCATATAATACTACCTAAATATTAAAAAAAAATGGTATGGCACAACACTTTATAAAACGTATATAAATAATATTTTGAAGGAAAAAAAAGGATGTTACTTAAACCTTTTTCATTCCAAACCCGTTTTTGGGATTAAAATAAATAATACAGAATACTCGTATACTAACCAACTAACCAACTTACCATCACGCCGTCTATCCGAAGGGGTAGGCAGAAAGACTGGACTGTCACACTTTAACCGATGCGGTACCCCATCCTTCTCTCTTCGCCGCCGCGGGAGACGCGGTGTGATGGGTTACGAACTTCATCGCCACTAAATGCATCTTTCGCGCAAACTTCGATCGTCCGACGTTCACAAAATAAATCTTAAGCAAATAATATTAAATAAAATCACAAAATAACAAAAAATAATGAGACACATAATGTTCTGTTAGATTGTGCACATGTTGTCATCTGGACTATCAGGACTTTTGTGTTTATTTAATTTATATTCCACGTATTCACTGTTCTTTTAAATAACTGTATATAGGCACTTAAGATAATCCAGCTTTACCAAGAATATCAAAATGTTATAAAATTTTGAATTTAAATTTAATTTAATATAATTCTTTTCTCTACGTTTACACAGTATTTTTTTAATTAATTAACTGTATCATCACCATCAAGAACTTAAACATATTATTGGAGAAATTATTCAAATTGTCATTGGAACAAATGAAATAATAATATTAATACAATAATAATTGGGATAGTTTAATTAGCGCCGTTTTCGTCGTAACAATACCTGTTTCAGACCGATAATGACATATGGTATTGAAACAGTAGCTTACACAGTTACTAAATCACTTCTCAGAACCATAGAAATTAAAACTCTGTGGGGAATAACAGGCAGGACTCTACGCCACATAATTAGAAATATGACCATCAGAAAGATGTTGTCAGATAGAACGCTGCGTGACTCTTAATATCTCTACATTTCTCTTGGTGAGAATTACTCTATCCACATTTAATCTTCCCTGGACATAAGAACGAATTTACAATATAATATTTTTTAAGAATTACTTTCAATTTTGTTTTTATTACGACAGCGACCGGTTCCGCTAGAAAGAGAGAGAGATGGCGTGGGGGTGGAGAGGCTTACATCCAGCAGTGGATGGAGACGAGCTGACGAGGAATCCTATTTATGTCACCAGATTTCTTAATGTAAAAATACATGAAATTTATTTTGTAATTAACAGGTAACTCCGAATAAAGTATCAAACTTCATCTATCAAATTAGTAACAAACTTTTCAGGTATCAAACTTCATCTATCAAATTATTAACAAACCTTTATGAAATGTATGGCAAATAATTATATCTTGGTAACGTATTTAACCATCGTAAAAGGGCTAATATATTCTAAGGACAACTCCTTTCATCTCTTTGAATGTTATGTATTACGATATGTAAAATTGAAAATACAATGTCCAGAGAATCCCTTGGTGAAGGTATAAACCTTTTAAGACCCCAGATGCATCTTTAAATATATGTGAAAACGGTTTATTTATGGACAGCAGATAATCTTACTTTTGTTATCCCTTTTACTGCCGCAATCCAACCCTCCTGCGATAGAAGATTACACAAGGTATATCTATTCTCTATTTTCTCCACCGGAATTTATGGAACTTCTACGGACCAAAGTGA
The DNA here is from genome assembly GCA_022606425.2 of Lepidostoma basale. Lineage (NCBI taxonomy): Eukaryota > Metazoa > Arthropoda > Insecta > Trichoptera > Lepidostomatidae > Lepidostoma > Lepidostoma basale. The sequence goes on from JAHDVF020000211.1 coordinate 2,573,127, forward strand.
ATCGTGGAGATAAGAATATAGATGTTTAAAGTTTCTCGGATATTGAAGGTAGAGGTAGATTCTGGGAAATTGTTAAATTTAATTTATGGAATGAATAGAAATTTTAGTTAGGAAGTAGTGAACCTCATTTTTATAAAGGTAAGAAAAGTATAATAACGTTGGAAAAAAAGTATTTCTAAAAATTGATCTTGTTTTGCTCGTAGACCCATGATTTTCATGGGTCTACGAGCAAATAGGTTTAAACAATGTTTTTCTTTGGCAAAAAATCGTTTACAACATTTTATCGAAATTCGTTCTACTTGTAAAACACAACAATTTTAATTCCATTTTCAAACACTCAAAATTCTTGACAAATTCCATTCTCACATCAAACCCTTAAACGTTTATTTTCATTGGGGTTTGGAATAACTTCTTTATTTTTTTACACTCTAATCGAAGTAAAATAAAGAGATTTTTTTATCTCAGATAATTTTTTTAAACAGGATGTATTCTCGTATATATTTTTTGTATATGATTTCTATTACATTATGAATAATTTTTTTTAATGTAAGTGTTGTACGGAGTATATACAAAGTATACAAAAAAGAAAAAGAGAAATAAAAATATGTTATCGTTAAAAAATTTACTCATTACGTTTTTCGTGGAAGTTTTAATAATTTTCATAATATCTTCCATCCAATTTTAATAAATTTCCTGTAAATGGGTTGTCTGCCTACAGAAAAGTAAATTATTTTTACATTTTTAAAGCTCGGAAATTCTTATGTATGTTTTTTTTATTAGTAAATATTCAAACATTTCCTAGATTTTTGGCTCGATGAAAAAGTTTTCATTATAAATATTTCTGAAAATTAATAATGTATTTTAAACAATATGAAAATTTACTTCGTTTAGATCAAAAATAAAGTAAGGGATAACAATTTCTGGATAGAGGTGGTTTTCGTGGAAACGTAACTCGGTGCTTTTGATCTTGAAAATCTTTTGAAAACTTGGATTTATTTTTATTGTCTTCTTCCTAAGCCCATCCCCATCCACTTCTGGACAAAGACCTCCTCCATTCGTTTCAATGTCATTCTGTCCTGTGCAGACGGCATCAAAGTTATTCCGACGTGTCTGTTCAGATCATTCTTCCACCGTAGTTGCCGTCGCCCTGCACTTCTCTTCGCCGTCCATGGTCTCTAAGTCAGCAGTCTTCTTGTCCACTTTTCATCTGAGCTTCTGGCTACGTGACCTGCCCACTGCCATTTTAGAGTCGCCACACGGTGGATGATGTCAATGACCTTTGTTTTTTCTCTCACCGTATCGTTTCTGACTCTGTCTCTTACATGGCTCTTTCCATGGCTCTTTGGGTCACTCCTCACTGGTCATACATTTATTGTCCAATCACATATTATATAATTTCTAATTATTATAGACACGAGAAAAAAAAATAAGGATTTAGATAACAAATGTTACAATTATAATAATAATTAGTACGTGCGCAATTACTATTTACTTATACAGTAGAACCTGGATAATTGGCATTCCAAGAGACCAGGCCTACGATGGTCAATTAACCAGGTTTTCCAAAAATCCATTTTTTCATATATCCAGGTTTAGGTTATGCCTTGGTTTTTTTAAACAGGTTTCATAACCACATAATTAGAAAAGCAATAAAAACAAGTCATGGATTGATGCATAAAACAATCTATAAAAATTTAATAAGAGATTGATAAGCAAATTGTAATTGTACATACGTGCATACACATACAAACAATACATTTAATTATTGTGGCTTGAAAAAATCAATAATATGGGCCTGTTTTACCCGCTTAAAATGTTGAACAACTCTTCGCGAGATTAACCGGCGTCAAATTCTTGGATTAGTTTTAGTTTCGAGCTCAAATCAATGCCATATTATTTACGTTTGTGAAACATTGCGATCTAAAATGGACCACCTTCGATAATTACAGAACAAATACTGAGGAGTTGTCAGTTTATAGAAATCGAGAAGGCAGTGCTGTCCAATTACAGAAGTTTAGGGCCAGAATGTCGAGTTCAATTAAACAGGTTTCTATTTTTCCAATTAAAGAGGTTTTAGAGCTCCAAGGGGGTGGGACCGGAACTTTTCTGCCAATTATAGAGTTTTGCCAATTAACCAGGTTCCAATTATCCAGGTTATACTGTAGTTAATTAACTTCAACAAAACCATGAAAAATAATAATGAAATAAAACGATGTTGTTAAAAAAAACTTCCACTTTCGTCTTTATTTCAGTATAATTGAAATATTTTTTTTGATTTCTCTATTAATAAAAAAATAATAAAAACAGCGTCTAGTTTTTTTTTAAACGCACTATCACTCACACATTTGAAAAACATCTCTCAGAAATGATCGAACTTTAATTCTAATAGCATATATCGTATTATATGTACAACTTTCGCAGAATCTTTACAATAAGGGCATTAGTCTACCATTATCTGTTTTCTTTTCAAAATAATTAAATTTTGTATTTTTTTAATGGATACATTAACGTATTGCTAGATATATAATGCTAGATAACATATGCTATTTTTAACTTGGACCAGTTTTTGTTTTTACAACATTTTTGAATGTATATAAATACTTGTAGACAAATACTGGATTTTACCCATTACGGGTTAATCATTAAGAATTAATTGTATCTCGATAGAGACGAAGATTATATGAATATTAATAAAGATTTTCTACTTGATGCTTAGATCTAGTCTCAATATATCGTCACCTGAGAGTAAGAGGGTTCCAACTAACGAAATTTCACATTTGCCTTTTTTTCGTGAAAAGGGTTCTTACTAACCTTATCTATACGTACAATAAAAAAAAACATGTAAAAGTATCGTCATTTTGATGCTACGAAAAGAATCAAGTTCCATCTGATCATTCAAAACACACGATTCACTAAAGAAGGATTAATTTAAACTTAGAACTTTATTATTCCAACTGTTGCCAGACAAAATTTACACGTTTCTCAGTAAAATAATCTCTGGAAATTGGAATAAAACCCTTTTATTCCAAAATACACACCCGAAACCAACAAAACTTTGACCTCATTTTTCTCAGCTTTTTACTTTTGTCAGTTGGAACCTTCTTACTCTCAGGTGACGATATGGCGCTAGTATTGATTGAACTAAAATATATGAAATGTTAATCAACATGGTAGCATATATACAACTTTCAAAAAATGATTGTCAGTCTTGGTGTTCGTAAGAAGGGTGGAATGGGGAATGTTGTATTACATAAAGCGATCGCTTAACCCAACCAATGACAGGTCATAAGTCCTGTTAACGCCTCGACCACCATATTTTGTTTCCAAATAATTTACATCTTCATCTCTATACTTCTTCTTCTTCTTCTTCTCTTTATAGACCTTTGGTCTGTTCCTGAAATCAGGCTGGCCTCTCTTGGGAGGTTGACTCCCAATTATCTCTCTATCTCTTCGGCGGTCTTCCCGGGGGAATGGCAGCTGGCAGGAATCTAGTGCGCCACAGCGTATGGGATTCTGGTGGGGTCCATCCTCTGTACGTACGCATTCCAGTATCTTCTGCGTTGTCTGCCCCATCTCAGGACATTTTCCACCTTGCAAATCTCGCGTTCTCGGAAAGATCACGTAGATAAATGTGAATATAATAAATAAATAAATAAATAAAATGTATTGAGATACAATAAATTGTATTTATTTATTTATTATATTTACATTTATCTACGTGATCTTTCCTTGGGCACTATGCACTTCTAATAATAGCGTTTTCATGTTTTCCAGTGAGATAAAAAATGTATTTTATATTTTCTTTCAGCAATATAGAAATTTTATTAATCTTAATAATTCTTCCATCAAGTGGACTAAAAGGATGTTGTTTATTTTGTCGTGTGGTGCAAACGTTTTCAATTTTAACTCCGGCCAAGTTGTGTCCCAATAAACATCCAAGTCCATTGGAGGGCGTTGGTCTTTCGACGTACGACCTTTCCCCTGAAAATTAATAATTTAGGGTATAATAAGCGAGGGTCAAGGGTTTGAAATATGATGTTTCCAACTGTTTTATTTATAAGAAGACAAAGGATGTGAAAATAAGGCGATTTCACTCCCAGAGCCTTCTTTGATGATAGTTGGAAAATAAATATATTTTGTTTTTTATGTCAGAATCAATGTTCCTGTATTGGTCGTAATTTAGACAATTTATTTTTGTCAAAATAATTTTCCTTTGCTCCGTGTTCAAAAGCTCAACAGGGTTAGCAAAAATTTCATGTATTAGTTCAAACCTTATTTATAATATATGACGACTTTCGTGGCCGAGTGGTAAGTGGTATGACTGCCACACCGAAGGTCTCGGGTTTGATTCCCGGCGATAGCAGTATGGTTGTCACAATGTTTTCGGTCTGGTTAAGAATAAACAAACTACTCTGTCCTGGCACACCTCTCTAGATTCCTCCGCATTCATACAGCGAGTCATACACGCACGTCGATTCATCCGACTTCTAACATGACCAACCTTTAAAATTTGATTAATTTGGTCAGGCCATGCTTTTCTTGGTCTGTCTCGACTCCATTTACATCATTGACATATGCTTTCTTAACCATTCTTTCTTCATCCATGCGCTCCATATGTCCGAACCAACACAGTGATCATTTCATAATTTTGTTCATAATACCTTCTTCCGCTCTACATTCCTTTCTTATATCAGCATTTGAGATTCTGTCGGATATCTTACTACCACACATTCGTCTAAGGGGCCTCATCTCTACCGCATTTATTCTGCTCTCATCCTTCTGCCAGTTCCATGGTTCGCTTCCATGATTTAGGGTTGAGACCAGAACTCCATTGTGAACAGCCGTTTTCGCTTTCATTGATAATAAACTAACTAAGTAACTAACTAAATAACTAACCATCACGCCGTCTCCCCGAAGGGGTAGGCAGAAATAATGGACTGCCACACTTTTCTTTCCTGACATATTTCTCTTGCATCCTCAACATACATACATCGTGTCATGCACGCGCGTCGATTTCTCTGACTCCTCACATGGCCGACATTCAATATTTGATTTATTTGATCGTGCCACGTTTTCCTCGGTCTTCCTCTATTTCTGGTTCCATTTACACCGTTAACATATAATTTTTTTACCATTCTCTTTTCATTAATTCTTTCCATATGTCCAAACAATCTTAATGATCCTTTCATTATTTTGTTCATAACACCATCATTCATAATAATGTAATAATAATATATTATTTTTGGTAAATATTTTTTCCCATAATTTTTTTGCAAAATGTACGATATGTATAAAAGAACAAAATTTGTGCTTAGATTTGTCACGGTTCGTAGAACTATGGTTTAGAAGAAACAACCAGTACATATATGGTATATTGTGAACTTGAGAAAAGTGAGACCACTGGGAGACGGTGACGGCTCCACTACAAGCGCCTTTCCCTGCCCCAGATGCCTCAGAATATGTGGGTCCAGGATCAGGCTCTTCAGTCACATGCTGACCCACAACCGTGAAAGACAGTCTTCCCCGGACACGAGGGACAGCCGATGATTGTGAACTTGCAACAATCTCTTTGAAGTTCATTTTTCATAAAATTATTCAGAAATCCCGTATGATAATAATTGTACCATAGGCATGTTTCAATTGGCTTATTAACAAGCAACGTTAAGTACCTTTCTGTTGTGAGGAAATCAATCGATTTCATTCCATTCCTCCATTCACGAAGCAGGGAGACATACAATCTCTGCCCGCCCTAACAACCCGGCTAACGCGCATCATATACGAGTACGTAAGCCTGGAGAATATAGCGTGCGGTCTTCGAGTGAAGATTATTTCACTATTACATAAATCCGGACAATAAGGTCAGTATACCCCTTATCCCTTTTACATTATTAGATTTGTGTATGAAGCGTCCATATATATTTACAAGGGTTGCGATTTGTATTTCAAACACTTTTAAAATGATTTAATTGTATCTCAATGGAGACGAAGATGCAAATTGGAAACTGAATATAGTTGATCAAGGTGTTTACAGGACCTGTCATTGGTTGGGTTAAGCGCACGCTTTATGTAATTACAACATTCCCCATTCCACCTTCGTTATGACCATGTCTGACAATTTTTAAAGTTGTATATATGTTAAAGTCCTACACCAGATTTCACATGTCAGTTTCAATGCGCCATCTATGAAGATTTTGATTACATATGTTAATCTTTTAAGATTACTCTATATATAATCTACATACTAACGCCATCTATGGAGATTTATGTTTATTAAGCATTAAGCAGAACATCTTTGTAACACAATGTGAAAGGCTACCCCGCCATTAGCGCTTTTAAAATGAGTTGTGACATATTTGCAAACGCGATTTTTGTGTAGTGATAGAGTCGCATCTTATAAGCTAAAATAACTTATATTTATTATAAATATTCTTGATCTGAGCACGAAATGTCAATTGACTTTCGTAGATAATCCCAAAATCTCTGATAGTAGATTTTAATGTGCGTTTACTTATTATGAAACATTCTTCTTTTTCTTCTTCCTCAGCCTATTCCCGTCCACTCCTGGACAAAGACCTTCTTCATTCGCTTCCAAGTCGTTCTGTCTTGTGCAGACTGCATCCAGGTTATTCCGACGTGTGTTCAGATTATCCTTCCACCGTAGTTGCGGTTTACGATATGAAACATTATGGTAAAATAATTGTTTTAAGCAGTTTTTTTAGGTTTAAAAAAAAATAGGTGTTTGGAGAAATAATCTGTATCGAAAACAACTCACTTATTAAATATAACAACTCGCTTCCTCAACATTCATACATCGTATCATGCACGCGTGTCGATTTCTCTGACTACTCACGTGGCCGAAATTCAATTTTTGATTTAATTGATCGTGCCACGTTTTCCTCGGTCTTCCTCTATTCCTAGTTAGATTTACATCGTTAACATATATTTTTTTTAGCATTCTTTCATCATTCATTCTTTCCATGTGTCCAAACCATCTTAATAATCCTTTTATTATTTTGTTCAAAACACCATCATTCGCACCGCAGTCACTTCTTATATTTTCATTCGACACTCTATCATATACAGAATATTATACATTCGTCTAAGAGATCTCATTTTCACTGCATTTATTCAACTTTTATCCTTTTTTGGCCGGTTCCATGCTTCGCTTCCATACATAATGGTCGGTACAAGAACACCATTATGCATCTTTCTTCATTCATTATTTTTATGTGTAATAAAGTATCTCACAAAATATTATATTATCCCATCTGTTTAAAAAAATATTACAATGTATAACACAAAATATGGGATACTTAAATGAAATTTGAAAATTTCAGCAATAATGAAGATGGCGTGGATTCAAGAATATTTTATATTCAAAACTGTCATATTGAAAATTCATGATCAATCCGATAATGGCCTATAAACGTGATGATTATATGAAGGCTGAAGGAATTGGCTCCAGCTATTGAACATAATGATCTTTATTATCGGCCTTTCGTTACATGCGGAATATTCTGTTTTATACTGCAAATTTTGCGTTATATGTTTAGTTGAGTACTAAAGAGGTTGCTATGGGGGTAAGTAAAATGTTTTCGATTAGATAGAATAAAAAAATACACCATTCTATGTTCATGAGTGTATCTTCTTTTTTCGGTGCCGTGTCAGGTCCCCTCAACGTTGGCGATTATTGCAGCAAAGGCATCTGTTTCCTGCGCCACTTAGAACAGGTTCTGAACTCTTGTTCTATTCCTGTCCACTCTTTGATGTTCCGGAGCCAAGACAGCTGCCTTTCTTTTGTTAAAAAAAAAACTACCCGATGTCCCTCCACTTTACCCATTAATATCAGTCAAAGGAGGTGGTATTTTTATCCCCTTAGCACATGACCCAAATATGAGACCTTTCTAATTTTCACACTCGACAACAGCTCTCTATTGGCTCTGGCTCTATGTAGTACGTCTGTATTAGGGTGCCTGTCCACCGGAGCGGAGCTAGGTAACGGAGCGGTGAGCGAGGTAAAAATCCACCAATAGAATTGCTCTTCAGTGGACAGAGAGTTGCAAACTAGTTTAAAAATTCATACAAAACCGGGAAGTGGAGCGAGGACGCGGAGCGGTGAAGCGGACTCGCAGTCTAGCTCTGCGTATGGAATAACACAGTCCGCAACTCCACTCCGCTATCTAGCTCCGCGTCTATGGACAGACACAGTTCGCAACTCCGCTCCGTATTACTTCCTCGCTCCGCTCCGGTGGACAGGCACCCTTACTGACCCTATCGGTCCACGGTATACGGAGCATTCTGCGGTATATCCACATTTCAATCGCTTCTAACTGGTTTATTTCATTCACTTTCAGAGTCCAGATTTCGCAGCCATATAGTAGAACAGAACATACATATATAAGATGTAATCATTCTTTGTCGGTGAGTGTATAACGATTTGAAACAAAATATTCACTTTATCCAATCTTATTTTTTCTCTTTGATATTTTCCACTTTATGTAAATTCAGTCCTCCTAATATAATATCTTCAAAGCCCTATGTTTTGGGTAAGCTCTCTGTCGAGTCAAAATATCTTGAGAGTGGCCTCAATAAATGACCCCGGTATCACCAAAGACCGTCCTCTACAGTACAAACAGAGTGTTAATATAATGAGTAGACGCGGTTGTAGACCTCTGTACGCGAGCGCTTATCCGAAACAAGAAAGCTCGCACACGATGACATGTGTGCGCGAGGACGATACAAAATAACTAACTAACTAACTAACCATCACGCCGTCTCCCTGTTATTACAAAAACGTGTATTACAATACTTACTTAAATACAAATTAAAATTAAAATACAAACATGTTTCGGAAACAGATGTCCTTCATCAGTGTTTTGTTAGTTTTATATGCAGTATATTCAAAATTAATATTTAAACTTTCAACATTTCTAAACATGTCATGAATGTGATCAGTTCAGAAAAAAAAATCTTACTGTGATCCAGGTTTAATCTTGAAACAAAGGAAATAAATTAATTATTGGACTTGAAGTTATATTTATTTGATTATTTACATTTTTTTTTTTTAAATCGCAATAATTTTTTATTTTTTAATATCTGTCAAAACTGACCATATTCATGATATGATATGTTTTATATATACATATTATGATATATTTAAACTACAGTGATGAAGGTTTTCTGTGTCCTTGGTAAGAAGACAATACTTTGTGGTTCGACATATTTAAAATTTGAACTGAACATTGTTTTAATACGTTGTATAAAAACCACTTTATTATGGGTAAGTAGCGCCAACCGGTTTTACTCTGTAGCGAGCTTCCTCAGAGCTCGCTACAGAGATATACTGGATAGTACTTACTCATAATAAAGTGGTATGTATACAGTCTTAAAAAAAGTGTAAAATTAATTTTTTTTTAATATGATGTTTCAAAAAAAAAAAAAAAACATATTGTTTAATAGTTTTTTTTTTCTTAGCCGTAAACATGATTTTAAAATGTATAATTTTTTAAAGTAAAATCTAATTAAGTAAGACAACTTGCTCGGTGCTAGGAGCTACGCTGTAAGTAAACAACCATGATATTGTACGTGACGTTAGTACTAAGCAAAGTTCTTCGGTGTAGCTTTAGGCTTAAACAATCATGCTCTGAATTCTCATATGGTATGACAAAATAATTAAATTTAAATTTAAATCATGTAATACACAGTATGAATATTGAGAAATAAATATAGTTATTTTAAGAATGGTGCTCTTCTACCGACCCTTATGTATGGAAGAAAAGCATGGAACTGGCAAAATAAGGATGAAAGTAGAATAAATGCAATAGAAATGAGATCTTTTAGACGAATGTGCGGATACTCTGTGTATGATAGAGTGTCAAATGAAAATATATGAAGTGAATGCGGTGCGAATGATGGTGTTAAGAACAAATTAATGAAAGGATCATTAAGATGGTTTCGACATATGGAAATAATAAGTTAACAAAGAATGGTAAAAAAAGTATATGTTAACGATATAAATGGAACCAGAAATAGAGGAAGACCGAGGAAAACGAGGCACGATCAAATAAATCAAATATTGAATGTCGACCATGTAAGGAGTCAGAGAAAAAATATGAATGTTGAGGAAGCGAGAGAAATATGTCAGGAAAGAAAAGTGTGGCAGTCCATTCTTTCTGCTTACCCCTTCGGGGAGACGGCGTGTTGGTTAGTGAGTTTATTTTAGGAAAATAGTGCGATATGTTTGTTGGAATGTTCAGTCCATATATTTTTTCTATTTAATCAATTAGATATTATAAAAAAAATCTGATAAGCCTGTGTTTGACGAATACAAGTATATAACAGTGAGTTACTAAGAGTAGTTTCTATAAAATATCGCGCCTAGTTGGTGCTGTCATTTCGAGGTTGTTTGAATAATATCGCCGAAGAAATGGCAGGCGCTTCCTCGGGGCGGGGAAATTGTTTGAATAGGGAAGAGGGTGTGAGGAGCATTTGCGGAATATTGGTTGCGCATTTCTTCCCTCCATCAGGCCGGGACGTGTTATAAATAGCGATTAGGTTACCGAATTAATACGCTGAATCGAGGGAATTTTTAGCATTTTTATTGCGTTACTCAAAGAGGAAAATCTTTTAATCATAACTAATAAAAGATCTGTTATTTTAGCCGGAAGTGATGACAGAGTGTGTGGATATTTCTTTATATAAAAGTTACAAACCATCACGCGGTATCGCCAAAAATATTCTTGACCGAAGGTCATGGATTCGATTCTTGGCGATGATATTGTGAGAACACTGTATTTGGTCTGGTGTAGAATTCACGTTACAATCAAATGCTGAAAGATTAGATACTGAACACATGTCATGATAATTAGTAGATAAAACAAATTGTAGAAAATTATTGGGTTTAAAAAATCTGTTGTATATTTAAAAACAAATCACATTCTTCATATAAAACGAGATTAATATATTTTTGTAATAATAGTGAATAATTAATAGCGGGAGATGCCTCCTAGTGGCGATGAGGTTCGCAACCCATCACACCACGTCTCAAAAGAGAATAGTGGAGTGCTGCATTGGTAAAAGTGTGGCAGTCCATTCTTTCTGCCTACCACTTCGGAGATGGTTAGTTAATTAGTTAGTTAGTGAATATAATCACGCAGTTAATGTTCCTTACGTAAAAATAATTCTTATCTGAACTAAAACATTTATCGTTTCTAAAACAATGATGTAGAACTCCATATTTAATAATCAATACGATTGAAAAAATCGGTTTATTAGAAGTTTTTATTACAGCTAATGCGAATTTCATGTTTTGCTTTTCTACAGCATTATCAAATGTCTTAGAAAAGCGTTTGATAATACGTTAGAAAGGCTAAACAGGTAATTTCCATTAATTCTAATTAAACTTCTAAAAAACAGACGTTTTCATTCGTATTTATTGAACTAATATAAGTTACAAATAAAATCTAATCTTTATTAAAAGAACTCAGAGAGAAAGACAGAATTTTAAAAACCTGAATTTTTCGTTAATTAAATGTCCAGTATGAATATGACGCAACATTCTGTAATCCTTTATACATCATTATGTATTCGATATTAAATAAAATATACCATATATAATACACTGGGCTTGTTGAACAAATATGTCAAGCATCCTTTATCTGAATTTTCCGCACGATCCTAAAATTCCTCGTTGTCTCAAAACTGATAAAAATGTATTTACATTTTGTTGAAAAGGAAAAGATATTTTCCTAAGTTAAATGAAAGTTTTTGCTACTTTCTCTTGAAATTCTTAAAGCTAAAATGAATTTAATCATCATAAAAAATTGGAGAGACATCTCCAGGCGTAATCTAGTACTACATGATAATTGCAAAGCCTTTCACAGTGCATTAATAAAGATTTTCTGCTTAATGCTTCCCAATCTTAATAGATGACGCTAGTGTAGAGTGAACTGAAAAAATGTAAATATAGGCGCAGCATCTTAGCATATATATTTCTTCTTCTTCTTCAAGTGCCCTGTCGGGTCCCCCCAATGTTGGCAATCACCTCGGCGAATCTGTCCCTGACCTGCGCCGCTCGGAACAGCTCCTCCACACTTCGGATGCCGGTCTACTCCCTCACGTTTTGCAGCCAGGACATTTGTCTCCTTCCGGGCCCTCGGCGTCCCTCAATTTTTCCCTCCAATATCAGTTGGAGGAGGTGGTACTTTTCCCCACGCAGTATATGACCCAGATGTGAGATCTTTCGAACCTTGATAGTTGATAACAATTCCCTGTCAACTCTAGCTCGTCTCAGGATATATACAACTTCCAAAAATTTGTCAGTCGTGGTGGTCGTAAGAAGGGCGGAATGGGGAATGTTGTTTAACATAAAGCGATCGCTCAACCCAACCAATGACAGGTAAGCGCCCCGGCCACCATATTCTGTTCCCAGAAAACAATTTGCATCTTCGTCTCAATTGAGATACAATTAATCCTTATAAAATAAAAAACTTTTTTTTTTCGTTAAATTTTTATTCCTTAAACTGTTTTGACTGTATTTGAAATTCCGATTGTGTACTGGAAAAGTCATGGTCTTATAGTAAGTTAAAAATTGGGTGTACAAGTACATGTTTCATATAATATATTTGTTTAATTATCAATATACGTTAAAATAAATAAAATGTATTAAAAAGTAATATTCGTAATTTTCTAAAATATTCAAGTATTATAAAATAAAGTATAAATATTCAAGTATTATAAAATAATAATAAATATTCAAATAACGGCACTTTTTAGCATTTAGCTTTTTTACTGTTCTTCTTCATTCTTTTTCAAGAACAAAAAGAAAAATTATCAAATAGTCCATTGTTTTGACCGAAACACTGTGATACTTCAACACTACAACTGTTAAAATTTAAAATACTGTTATAATATCTGAATCGGTTATTCAAGAAATGTAACAAGTCAGACTTTTTCATATACGAGTATGTCAATTTCGATGGATTACTTTTCTGTAGGTCACAACTAATATTTTTGTTAAGAATGATAACAAGTCCGACCATTTTAACACAAAGAAATAAGACGGCGTTTATTTCAGTTTAGCTATGAAAGGGAACAAGTCAATGACATGTTCCCTTACTTAACTAATCTGACAAAAATTATATATGATTATGACAATGAAAGATTGTTGTTAAACATGACCTACACATTTCTGAGACTGTTAAGTTCGGTCGTTTGGTGTTTTTATCTAAAATGTCAGGATCTGAATGTCGGGCTCTGTAAAAAAAATACTGAAAGTACTATTTACCTATGGTAATTTGCGAAATAATTTGCAAAGCTCATAAAAAGTTTACGGTTTGCGTGGTTAAAAAACTGGACATATTAAATTTCAAGAACTGGTGGCCAAATTTCTACAAACGAAATGCCATCTCAGTGGAAATCAAATCCAGTCAAGTACCACGTGCCAACAAGCAAGATTTTTTGGTTTTTAACTTCCTAGAGTTTGAGTACTCTTCAAATCTGAAAGGATGTGTGATAGCACGCCCATTCATCCAACCATTAACTCACCATACATTTGATTTGAGAAGAATCTTGGACAAACACCAGTTTTACCAGAGGAACAAGCGTGCAGTCGTCCAATACCAATAAACATTAAGAAAATTGGAGATTTACGACGCACTCTCCAATACAATCCAGATACAGATAAGATTTTTTTTAAATATTGTTGAAAACTGTCCAAATACCGATAACAATAATGTAAATGATGATTTATAAAACGTTGGACAAACTTTCATTCATTTTTTCTTTACATTTTAACCGTAAGTTAAGAAAGGGAACATGTAAACTGTTTTTAAATTGAAATAAAAATAAAACTGTATAAAGTTTTGACAAAAAAAAACTGCATTGAATGTATTATGTCAAAAACCAATTTCACCAAAAATAAAAATAAAGATAATTGTGCAATTTCATTAATTAAATAGTTTTTTGTGTCTCCTGAAAAATTTGGTCCGCTTAACTTGTTCCGCTTCTTAAATAACCGATTCCTCGTTGAATAAAAATTGTGATATTATAAGAGCGTTATAAATTTTGACAGAAAAATAATCGTAAAAAGGTTAATTTTTAAAAAGCGCTGTAATTTAAACACTTGATAGACCTGACTTTCTAGAAGAAGAAGATTGGAAGATCATCATTAAGGAAACTTGTCAACATATAGCAAGAATCAGCACTCATTATTAGAAATCGAAAAATTTTATGTACATTTGAAAATAAACTAACTAACTAACTAACTTATCATCACGCCGTCTCCCCGAAGGGCTAGGCAGAAAGAATGGACTGCCACACTTTTATTTCCTGACATATTTCTCTCGATTCCTCAACATTCATACATCGTGTCATGCACGCGCGTCGATTTCTCTTACTCCTCACATGGCCGACATTCAATATTTGATTTATTTGATCCTGCCACGTTTTCCTCGGTCTTCCTCGATTTCTGGTTCCATTTACATCGTTAACATATACTTTTTTACCATTCTTTCTTCATTCATTCTTTCCATATGTCCAAACCATCTTAATGATTCCTTCATTCTTTTGTTCATAACACCATCATACACACCGCATTCACTTCTTATATTTTCATTCGACACTCTATCATACACAAAGTATCTACACATTCGTCTAAGAGATCTCATTTCTACTGCATTTATTCTACTTTCATCCTTCTTTTGAAAGTTTCATGCTTCGTTTCCATACATTTAAAAATAAACTTAATTATAATTCAACCTTTTGATACTAAAATCACTTCAGAAGGTTTTGATTTATTTAAATCTTTCTGATGACTAGTCAATTCATTAACAAGTTTAGAAAGTTAGAGGTGAACAAACTCTAATTTACTTCAATATATGTAAAATCAATCTTTGAAGTAGTTAATCGTGTTACAGTTCCTATAAATTCTTCTTAGGAACTCTTAGAAAAGTTAATTGCCAAATTTTGTGGTGACTGTTGGATTATAGTGAAAAGACTTCACGTGTATTCAAAGTTTAACGTGAAGCAATAATAATTTATTAAACTTTCATTGTTTGTTCCGCTATCGGGAAACTGTCACAAACATTATAATATTGGTGCCTAAAGTCTTTCGTTCCATTCAGAACAAAATACTGTTGTGCTCAATGAGAATATTAACAGCTTATGTAACTTTAGTATATATTTGTTTATCTTCGTTTTTAAACCAATATTATGTATTTGTGATGAATTCTAAACATTTCTTTTAAAGTATGTATAATAAAAAAAACAATTTTATTGTTTCTTGAACAATGAAAATTCCATTAAAAAAAATAATACAAATAACAATCACTGTTTTTTCCCACCTTTGTTACATTTATTTGTAAAATTGTCAACAGATTACTTAATTTCAAATATGACTAATCACATTAATGAGTTTTTGCCTTATAAATAGAAATTCTTTCAATTTATATCATTAGTAGTTTGTTGTTTGATGTAGAGATAAAATGCAGAATTGAGGCAGCAAGAGCTACGTTCAATAAAATGAAATCACTCTTCTGCAATGATAACATTAACTTGAAACTCCGCCAGAGAATGATTAAATGCTATGTGTGGTCTGTTTTATTGTATAGATGTGAAACGTGGACCTTGAAAGTCAGCTCAATGAACAGCATTTGAAATGTGGCTCCATCACCGAATGCTTAGAATTCCCTGGACAAACATGGTTACCAATACCGAAGTCCTGAGGCGAACTAGAGTTGACAGGATTATTAATTATCAAGGTTCGGAAAATTTCACATCTGGGTCATTCGTTTCTATGCGTGGGGAAAAGTACCACCTTCTCCAACTGATATTGGAGGGGGAAAGTTGAGGGACGCCGAGGGCCCGGTAGGAGACAAATGTCCTGGCAGCGAAACGTGAGGGAGTGGACCGGCATCCGAAGTGTGGAGGAGCTGTTCCGAGTGACGCAGGACAGGGACAGGTTCGCCAAGGTGATCGCCAACTTTAGGGGGAAGATGAAGTTGTTTGTTGATGCCAATAATGATATTATAACCATGTTGTAAATATAACAGTTTAATACATTATTTTAACTAATTCCGAATGAGACCAATTCAAAATATACGTTTATCGTATACATTTTTATCTGTTGGTTAGAAAACCCTTTAAACTGAAAACGAAACCACAATGGATTGGTAAAATTGGTATTCGCGTATTTGTATATCCGTACCAAAACTAACACGGAGTAATTAAAGTTTTGCGAGAATTTACGCGGTCCAAAAGTAAATCTCTATTCAAACGATATGTAATGTTCAATTCAATTGTATTTTAGATTAAATAAATGACCTTATTTTTTCTATCAAGTAAATGAGATATTATTTATTTTCATGGACGATGATGTTAAAACTCTTTTTAAATAAATAATACGAATAAAAAAAATTAATGAAATAAAATTATGTTTCTTCTATGTTCGCACACTTTGTGTTGTAGATGTTTTATTTGTCTTTTTTTATATACTTTGTATATACAACACTATTAAAATTATATATCAGACATGTTTCGGACAACCAGTCCTTCTTCAGTGATACATATTACAAAGATGCATATTTAAAATATTATAATTTTTTTTTTTTATGTACACAACAGGTCGTTTGGACCCAATTACTGTGTACAATTTTTATTTTTTAGCTATTATATTGATTCTCGTGACATGTGATAGGTAGCCAATCTATCGCCATTTTATTGTCACGTGAATTCTACACCAGACCAAAGACAGTGTGTGACAATCACACTGCCGTCGCCGGGAATCCAACCCAGGACCTTTAACATGGAAGTCAGAGATCGTAACCACTCTGCCACGAAGGTCGTCGCTTACAAATTGTTTACAAACATGATCAATTTTATAATCTTTTAAATATGTATCACTGAAGAAGGACTGGTTGTCCGAAACATATCTGATATGTAATTTTAATAGTGTTGTATATACAAAGTATACAAAAAAAAATAAAAAGACAAATTTTTATAACTACTTACGACAGACTAGCCTGTATTGGTCGATGCCATCGAGTCTGACAAAACCGGTCGCTATCGAAATAAAGACAAATGTGGTTGTTGTTATAAAAAAACTTCGTTTTATTTAATTATATTTTAAAATGAAATTCCATCAAGAGATTTCAGTTAAATCGTTTGATTATCTTAAAAACAAATAAAAATAGCTGTTTTCTAGAAGTTAATGTTGTTAGTTAGAAGTTAATGTTATTAGTTAGAAGTCAATGTTGTTAGTTAATGGCTGTTATTTAAAAGTTTTATTATATTTTGTAGGAATGACAATTTTAATCTTGACTTAGCAAGAGCAAGGCAAGATTAAATGCCATTTGTATCATTCTAGGACGCCATGGAGTCGAACTCAGAATCTTGCTGTTGTCATACATAATTAGATGTTATCAATATAATGTTCAATTCAATAAGTACTAAGTACTTAGTACTCGTATAATCAATAAGTTAAAAACCAACCTACATTTAATTATATTCTGTTGTAGCCTAGATTTAATGTTCTGTATTTTCGTTGACTTGACTGCTGATTTGAGTTTGATTAATGTAAAGACAAAAGAAACATTTTCTAATTCATAAGTTTTGAGATTTCGAGTGTTTGATTCATTGCAGGGAAGACAAAAACAATAATTATCTAAGAAGAAATCTAAGATATTTGCAATCAGTCAAATCATCAAGTAAAATGAATTATTGTTTGTACACGATTAGTAAGAAGCACACTCACTCTGATGAACTTTTAAACTATCTAATTATCAAGTCATCACCCCGAATTGGTGGTCCATTATTTCTACCTATATCACCCCGAAGATGTAGGTAGAAATAATGGACCGCCGAAAAACTCTGTGTGACTTTCTTCTCTCATATCTTCAACATTCATACATAGCATCATGCACGCACGCCGATTTCTCCCACCGAAGAAGATCTGTTGCATTAAGGTAATTTACAAAAAATTTAAAATATACAAAAACTCTATTAGTATTAAAATAAAGATATTTTGATATATTAATGTTCTGAATTGAAATTTCTTAGTATATTTTTTTAAAGGTTTTTACTTCACTTTCTGGGTAGATAATATATAAACTATATTTTCACTGTAGATTTCGGTGGTTATATAATATTTACAAAAAATAACTTAGCTGTAAGCTGAGCCCTTGTGTTATAAAAATATAACCGAATCATGTCCCAATATTAAACCAACTTTTCTTGGATCAGGATTCAAACCTTACCATGATTAGCGAGCCAAGTGAGATATCCCTGGACAATAATTTGATCAGTATTTGTAAATGTAATTCTTCTTCTTCTTCTGTTTTATTTAGGACTGTATCCTGTTATTTCTCGGAGCCTGTTCCTGGGATGCAGATGTCCAACTATCTCGCCATCTTTATGTGGTCTTCCTGCAGCTCGATTTCCTGATGGTACTTTATTTGCGGCTATATTTAATAATAATAATAATAATAAATTAGATAATTTATAAAGCGCCATTTTTATGAATTACTCATCTCAAGGGCGCTGTAGAAAATGCTCCGTTTTATCAATCTTAATGTTTTGGTACATAGTAAAAGTTCACAAATTATTTCCGAGAATTCGGGCGTTCCCTCATAAATCATCCTGTTGCACTTCACACAATTCACTGGACACTCGGACACTCGGACACACATGTGGCAACCATCTTTGAGGTCTCGACTCGGAAACAGCCGTTGAGAGACGTTTACACGATGCACTTTATATTTAAAACTTTCACGTATTTCAACTTAATTTGTTCTTTTCACTGAAACTATACGTAAATAATTTATTTTGGATACACAGATTTGTTTGGATTCATTTAAAGGTGATAATAGATGTTAAATAGACGCAAATGGAGTACTCAGACCCTCAAATTTTTATTTAAATAGGGAGCTATTTGTAAAAACGTCCGGCAGCTACAGAGCGCCAGGACTTAAATCACTCTTTCAGAACATGCTCTTTCCACATGATCTCTCCAGGAGCGTCTTCTCAGTCTTCCCCATCGCACGACATTTTCCACATTGCAGATCTATTTCATTTCAGAATTTCGTTTTCTGTCTCGGAGTGTCGTTCCCGCAACGGATCGGAGAGTCTTCATTTCTGTGGTTCTTAGGAGACTTTTTGGTTTGATGATGTCAGCTCTCGTTACTATTCCATATGTCATTATAGGACGTACGCATGTCTTGTAGATTCGAATTTTGCTCTCCTTTAGCATATTTTTATTTTTCCAAACAGCATTCGTCAAGCAGCCAGCCACAACGGAGGCCCTGTTTGTTAGTTCACTTACTTCTCCGTAGAGGTCACTGCTGCTTGATACATCAACACCTAAGTACTTGAAATGATCACTTCTTTTATTATTTTATTATCTAATGTAAAGGTAATTAAAATTTATTTGCTACAGTAAAAAAAGTGATACAACAAAATATTATAATTTATAGATAATGTTAAGGAACAGTTGATGAACGTAAAATTATCTTATTCTGAAAGTAATGTCAAAAAAGTATGACTCGGACAAAATTAGAACTTGAGTCATTAAGTCGGATCAGTCGGAATACTTGTACAAACTTTAATTTCGATTTGAAAAGTCAAATTCAATTAATAATACGGAATTTCCAGTCATTAGCTTCAATGTCAATGTCCAATTGCAGTGGCGGTGAAAAAATATTATTTAAAATATTTATAAACCGTTTAGTTTTGAACACTGTTATAATACCAGAACATTTTTTTCTTGAAATGTTTTTCTTCATATCATATATATAATTCTTTTGTATGTATTTGAACTTCTTCTAAACGACTGGACCGGTTTTGATGAATTTTTTGTGTGTTTGAGTGGGTCCCTGGATGGTTTAGATTCACAATTGGACCAGGTAGGTGACCGTTAAAAAGTTCTGAAAAATTCGTGAATAATATTCCTTCTGGGAAACATTCAAAGTTATGTTTGTTTACCATAGATGGCGCTGATGTCGAATTCTGTGGTATATTTGATTTATTTAAGCGTGCGCAAACAACTTGCGTTGAAGCGTGGCATTGATTTGAAATTCTAAGCAAAGTTCGGGGGGAACAAAGTCTGTCGAGATTTTATATATATTGTACAAAATTAATAAAAAAAAAACAATAAATAAAAAGTTTCATTGAGAATCTACTGATAATGTAAACAGACTAACTCACCAACACGCCGTCCCCCCGAAGTGGTAGAATGGACTACCACACTCTTTTTTCCTGACATACTTCTCTCGATTCTTCAACATTCATACGTCGTGTCATGCATGCACGTCGATTTCTCGGACTCCTCAAGTGGCCGATATTTAATATTAGTTTTTTTATGGTGCCACGTTTTCTTCGGTATTCCTCTATTTGAATGTTCCATTTACATCGTTAACATATTCTTTTTTTAACATTATTTCTTCATTTTTTTTCCATGTGTCCAAATCATCTTAATGATCTTTTCATTATTTTGTTCATAACACTTTCATTCGCACTGCATTCACTTCTAATATTTTCATTCGACACTATCATACAAAGATTTTTCACACATTTGTCTATAATTATGTTATAAACAAATATAATAAAGTTAGGGAAAACAGTGATCCAGTCTGACGAGATGGCGTCTATCAGCTCAACTGGCGAAACCGGTCGCTGTTGAAATAAAGACATTAAGTGGAAGTAGTTAATAAGCAGACACTGACACAACCAAACATCTCTTAAGAGTAGCAGAAATGAGAACATTGCGAAATATTGTGGGGAGAACCCTTATAGATAGGATACCCAATGAAAACATTCGCAAAGCCTGCAAAATTTAAGACATAGTGAGATGGAGTAGGCAGAGAACAAGATTCTGGAAAGACCACATTTAGACAATGGATCCAGCAAGAATTCCTAAGATCGTGATGCACGAGACTCCAGAGGACCGTCGACCACCAGGACGACCATCAAAGAGATGAAGAGAAGGCTGGTCGTGTTCATCACAGGAAGAAAGTTGATATCCTGCAGAAACAGAAACAGATCGCAAGATCTACAATCAGACGAAGAAGAAGAAGAAGAAACAGTTAATAAAAAATGTTCGTTTTATATAATTATTATCCATATTTAATAATAAATATGAATAAAATAATAATTAAAAATTAATACGAATATAGAAGAAAATCTGAAGGTATATGATAGATGAGTGGATAGGCTGGCAGTCTATCTTCTCTGCTTGCTCTTCCGAGTAAATGGGGAAATGGTCAGTTAGTTAGAAAGCAAGTTATAATATCTAAATAAAAATTACGAACCTTCACTGCCAAACGGAATTTCAAATGCAAATTGATTCCTTTGTGAATGAATTTTGAAACAAATTAACATATTTTCACAACAGCTTCCTTTCTAAACGGATTACTTTGAAATAAATATTTTGTTCCTGAAGTATATAATTAAATCCGTTCGCAATTCCTTCCTGGTTTTTATTCTATTTTAGGGACTAAATCGACCTATTAAACTTTCTGTTCCTGCAACTCTATGCGATTGGGAATCGAAAATGCTCTTCAATGAGTTTTATTGCTTATACTTAAAATTTTATTAGTGAACAATTTTTGATTGTCTGAATATTAAATGACTTCCTGATTTTTACATAATCTATATTTATTTATTGATCATTTATCAATTACATGTTTTTCATACCATTTAACTAGAGTAACCCGTTCAAGCGAAGACATTAGAATTCTCATAAGTTAAGGAACTGTTATGATAGGCCAAAGATTCTGATATAAGATATTTATTTTTGAAAATAATCATCATATCTGACATTGTAATAAGTAATATATATTTTAGTTTCATTTTATAAAAAGGTAATTTTCAGAATTTTTCATTTTTTTTATTCTTATTCTTATTATTAATATTATTATTTTTATTATTATTATTGTTGTTGTTATTATTATTACTAAAATTATTATTATTATTATTATTATTATTATTATTATCATTATTATTATTATTATTATTATAATTATTTTCATTATTATTATTATTATTATTATTATTATTATTTCTATTATTATTATTATTATTACTATTATTGTGTTGAATCGTTCTTAGTATCATAACAGCGCGAGCCAAATCGATGTAAAGCGTAGAGCTTTCATTTTGATTCTCGTGAAGTGTGATAGGTAGCTAATCTATCGCCATTTTATTGTCACGTGAATTCTGCACCAGATCAAAGACAATGTGACAATCACACTGCCATCGCCGGAAATTGAACCCGGGTCCTTCGGAGTTGAAGTCAAAGCACTTACCATTCGGTCCCAAAGGTCGTCATAAGGTTTTTAATATGAAAATATTTATATTATATTTAGATTTAATACGGAGATATGTTTCAGAAAAAATATTTAATTTTTCTTTTTGATATTACATATTTAAGGTAGGTACTTATAAACGAAATTACTCGTTAACAATCAAAACTATTGCTTTGTGCAGTTTTTAACATATTACATATTTATTTGAAAAAAATATATATATATTAAGAAGCTTTCAGGTAGATAAGACGATTTTTCTTACAGTGTATTTTTATTAATCAAACGGTAAATATTCACAAAAAATATAATTTATGTAAAGCAAATTGATGTCTACTCAATTTGACTTGATGAATTATGAAAATTTCGTGAAGAGACAGAAAAAATAAAAGTTTTTCAGGGCCGCTTTTCTTTATTTCAGTATGCTAAGAGGATAAGGCTAACTGCGTGATTTTATTTGAAATATGAAGCCCGACACATCTCATAAATCTTTGTCTAACAATTTCAAAGTTACAACAAGTTTTTTGTCTTAAATTTTACACCTCAAAGGTAAATTCTGTTAACTCTAATAAATACATAAAAACAAAATAAAATTAAAACACACTACTCTATCTTGGCAAATCTCTCTAGATTCCTACACATTTATACGAGTCATACACGCACGTCGATTCCTCCGACTGCTATCATGACTTACCTTTAAAATTTGATTAATTTGGTCATACCATGTGTTCCTCGGTCTGCCTTGACTTCGTACTCCATTTACATCATTAACGTATACTTTCTAAACCATTTTTTCTAAATTAAAACCTTTCTTCGTACAAAAAACTTGGCCCGGAAAAGACATATTTAAACACGACTTTCGACTTTCAATCCTTATTTCACAAATTTCAATCCTTCTGATGAAAAGAAATGAAATTAATGAAATATGCACAAACAAAAACTTTTGCTAACAATTGTATTCTTAACAAAACAGGAAAAATCTGCTTGAAATCAAAGCTACAATTATGTAGAAATACAATTTTTAAATAGTCCATTGTTTTGACCGAAACACTTTGATACTTCAATATTATAAAGTGTTAAATTATAAAATGCTGTTTGCGGTATCACAATTTTTATTTTTCGCGACAGCTGTTTTGTCAACCTATGTTGACATCATCAGGTGTTGAATGTTCAAATTAATTTTAACAGTTAATAATTATTGTAACATCTTATGATGTCAACATTGGTTGACGAAACAGCTATCCCGAATATTTTTTTTTCTTATCTCTATCGCATTTATTTTGCACTCATCCTTTTTTTGCCAGTTCTAAACATCGCTTTCATACATAAAGGTTGGGACCAGAATTCCATTGTGATCGCCCGTTTTCGCTTTCATTGATAAATCATTATTTCCAATAACTATTCTTAAAGCTTCATTTACTTTGATACCTGCACCAACTTTTCTTTCGACGTCACTATCCGTTCGGCCATCCGCTGTGAACATGCTACGTAAATACACAAATTCACTCACCTGCTCCAAGTTCTCTTCGTTCGTACTTATGTTAAAAACCTTGGACTTGGACTTGGATCTTCTGGCTTACAGAGGTTTAGCTCATGTGGCTATTCCTCTTACGTCTGGTGGGAACATTGTTGGAAGGTGATTTGGTGGGTTGTTAGTTTATGCGGGGGCATGATTAGTGTGGCCCGGAGTGTTTCTCTGAAGGAGGATCGATTTTGGGCACTTGTGGCCACTGCAGGTGTTTGGGTCGTAATTTGAGAGGTCATTTATTGTGGGGTTAGGATGTCTAGGGAGTCCTTTGTAAAAACGTTCGGCAAGTTTCAGAATGAATTCATCTATCAAGGCGCACCAAGCGATAAACGGATAGCCTTATTTTGCAAGATTTAGAGTGTTCGTATGTGACTCGAAGCTGCATAGCCCCAGATTGGGTCGGCATAAGTGAAGATCGGCTTTATGACCGATTTGTATATCAGGAGTTTATTTTCGGTGCTTAGTTTACTGTTTTTAGCTAACATTGGATAGAAGGCTGAGATTGCTCTTGACGCGGCTTTTACTTTATTTGTAATATGTGGCCTCCATGTCAGCTTAGAATCCAAACTAACTCCAAGGAATTTGATTGTTTTGGTCCAAGGAACGTCTTGGCCGAACATTTTTATGTTGGGAATGTTTGGAGGAATGTGTCTGTCATTTGCTCTTCCCTTTCAAAAATTAATTCAATCCGATATTCATCATTAAATCTTTTGATTTGCAAACCTCATACATTCTTGACACCAACACTTGTAATTTGTTCGCACTATCCGCAACGAGAACGATATCGTCCGTGTAGAGCAGACAATTTACAGCTCCAAAAATTAATGGAATAACTTGTTAATTTCCTTTGTCTTCTGTTCAAGTAATTCCACCTCGATCACAGCAAAAAATATTTGAAGGGTATCAAGAACGTGATATTACGACGAAAATATTAATTCTTAGACTTTGAAAATGAATTTCCAAGAATTCGTATTATTAAAATCTTTCTTATGAATGGTATCGTCGCTGTCGCGAGAAAAAGACGCATTTCAAAAATGTTATTTTATATGCGAGTATAGAACAATTTGAAAAGAAAAAAAACGAATATTCGCATTCAAATAAATTTTTTTTTATAAAAACAATTAGTTATCTTTCAAAAATATTTTGATAATTTTGGCAAATATGAAAAAAAATTAACTGTACTTAACATTATAAAACTTTATTTCACTTATCACAAACATGTTTCTTTCGAAATTTTAAAATGTTGTACGTTGAATAAGGGCAGTTACATTTATGCAAATATATAGCGCCACAACACAAAATAAAGGTGAAAACAGAAAAAAATGGTCTAACATTATCTACTGCCTTTTTCGCTCTGTGGTAACAGCTATTACTGCCACACCGAATCGATTCCCGGCAATGATTATGCAAAAAAAATCTCTGGTAGAATTCATGTGATAATAAAAATGACAATAGACTAGATACCTATCACACGTCATGAGAATCAATAGCTTAAAAAAATGTACAAAGTAATTAGGTTCAAATAACCTTTTGTATACAAAACTGTAGAAAGCAACGGAAAACTACCCTATTAAAGATCCAAGTGGCATCTTAAGAACCAGCAAAGACATAAGACTATGCTGCAATATTTATCCACTATTTTAATACACTAACAAATTCTTGCGTATCAATGGCAAGCGTACAAATCAACTAAATTATTTTGCCATTACTTATTTAACTTTTTCATAAAACTGTAATTTAAACGTGAAAAAAAATCATATATTTATTAGTGTCAAAATTTGTTTTTCTTCTTGTACGTATTTTTTCCAGATCTTTAGATCTGGAAAATACGCTTTAGCGTAGCCCCTTAGTCGATGTGAGAGTATGCAATTAATAAAGATTTTTTAAATCACAATGGTGTTCTACTACCGACCCTTGCGTATGGAAGCGAAGCATGGAACTGGCAAAATAAGGATGAAAGTAGAATAAATGCAGTAGAAATTAGATCTTTTAGATGAATGTGTAGATACTCTGTGTATTGGTAAATTTTTCAATGTTCTTGCACACAACGTAATAAGAACTGCTTTTGTTTCTCATCTGCAGTAATGAAATCATGAAAGTCTGTCATTAGTTTAACAACTCTTTTAGCTGTGTCATTAATTGCTTTGAATCTAGAAACCTTATTTTTAGCTTTCACAATCGCCGCGTTATTTTTCCGTGAAGATACAATTTCTTGAAGAATACTCCTGCCCAGTTTTAGCCTTGAAAATAAATTTTTACTCTTGACAGAATCAAAATCACTCAAAGATTTCCCTAAAAAAAGATAACAAATACTTGTAGTACCTAAAAATAAAACGAATAAGTTCTAAATTAAATACCAGATTAAACACTGCTTCGTACAATATATTATTATTTTGTCGAATCGCTATTTACATCAAGACAGCATGAGCCAAATCGATTATTAATGATTCTCGTAACATGTGATAGGTAGCTAATCTATCGCTTTTTTATTGTCACGTGAATTCCACACCAGACCAAAGACAGATTATAATCACACTGTCCTCCATTGAACCCAGAACCTTCGGGGTGGCAGTCAATGCACTTACCACTCGGCCACGAAGGTCGCTACACTCCGACATCCGTTCTTTCGATGGAACATATCTCTTTCTGGAATCACCAAAGCTTTATTTTTGTAAGTTTTGTAAGCTTTGGTCTGCTCATCAACTTGGTCATTAAAAATTAAAAGGACGGCTATTACCTCTGACAAGTACCACAAATGTTGTGGTCGACAGCCCTTTGGAGTCTCGATCATCACAATATTAGGAATTCTTGCTGGATCCATTCTCTCGATGTGGTCCCTCCAATAATTTTGAATTGAACATGTAGAATAATAATTAAGTTCGTAGAACGGTTGATTGAACACATCGTATAGGTTTACTATTTTAATTAAGACAGCATTATTATTAAAGCGTTTGACCCAGATATTGATATAAAAAGCAAGAATTGAAGTTGCACGAGCTGAATTCAATAAAATGAGAAACTTATTTTGCAAAGATAATCTTAACCTGAAACTCCGACAGAGAATGGTTAAATGTGATATATGATATGTTCTACTACACATGGCTATGAAACTTGGATACTGAAGGTGAATGTCATGAACCGGTTAGAGGTGATTGAGATGTGGAAATACCACAGAATGCACCGTACCTGTTCCAAGTGTCGCAGGATAGAGATGCATTCGCTGCGGCGATCGCCAACGTTGGGGGAACCTGACATGTCATCAGAAGAAGAAAAAGATGTTAAATCGTATTATATGGCGTTTTTTTCTTCTTTCTTTGTCTGTAAAGATATCCTTAGAATTTAACTAAACCGTCGAAATCATTCTAAAAATACACTTAGGAAATTGAAAATAACTTTAAGAATTAATTGTGTCTCAATAGAGAAGAAGATGTAAATTATTTCGAAAAATAATCAAATCAATCAAATCAAATCAAATCAAATCAAATCAGTTTATTAACTCAATAGACATTACAAACAGGAAAATGTTTAAGGCATCTATTAAGTACAGGTACGTTTACAGGACTTACCTGTCATTGGTTGGGTTAAGCGATCGCTTTATGTGTAACGTAACAGTTACTATTTCTTGTTTATTTTCGGTTATCTTAATATTCAGTGTTTAGCTCTAGACTCCATCCAAACCCCTAGTTCCCGTTTTTACCACCAGAGTGCTACTTTACACTCTTGTTCCCGCGCGCTTCGCGATTTGGCGCTAAATTCACCCCGATGTGTGCGCCCTCTGCAGTTGACTCTCAGCCCCTTCTGCGCAACCCTTTCTGCGCAGCCTATACGGCCCCACTTCACTTCGTTTTGAGCTGTCAACTTCGTGGCATCGATTGGAGGATCGCCGTTTCGACCCGCGATTTTCCCGATGGGATAATCCGCTTTCATCTAGCCTCATCCGCCATGGAATAACTTCGAGCAAGGTATTTGAGGTACTTGCCATCGTGCCCATAAAATCTGTGGCATTATTTCAGGTTTTCCGCCAACTTGTCCTGCACTATGGCTATGCCAAAAGTGTAAATCCGCTCCCAGGCCGTTTGTCAAGCCCGACCATGCTGCGGTTGATTCCCTCCGCCACGGTCCGAGCCATCCTCTGCTCCCGAAATTGCCGCCCACGTGTTGTCGCACATCATGTCCCGACAACGTGGTTGACCTCACCACCATGCGGAACTGCGAGGACCACTTCGTCACGCCGCTTCAGACTGCACCAACAGGTTAGGGAACCTCGTGTCTGCCAGGTGACGCTCTACATATTGAATTGCTGACCCACCATCTTCTGGTCAGCGTCGCTGGTAACGTCTACGGACGACGTCGCCGGTCGATGTCCTGACGAGCACGCCATCGAGGAATCGCCTCAAACCGCCCCTTCATTCTTTAATCATGTGCCTTTTTTTATGTATTCGTACGACATCTCTAGCCCCTAGATAATATTTTTAACTATTTTATGTGTTACAATAAACCCTCATGTATTCCGTGATATGTCTTTATTTACACCTTTCCCTATTCGAATGACAAGCAGCCGGAAAGTATCTCACGAGAAATCCGGAGATCTAAGGGCCCGCTCTCTGCGCTAGCCGAGGTAGGGAGATACCCATTACATATGTAATACAACATTCTCCATTCCGCATAAAAAAATGTAAATAACTTTGTTTATTATCCACAAAATATTTAAAAACACGACATGTTTCGGAGGCGACCTCTATTTTTTTCAGGTGTAAATATATAATAAAAACTAAACAAAGAAAGACTATAAAAAAACGCATTTAAAATTCGATACAATAATTTAATTACTATGGAATTCCACAGTGTTAATGCCTTAGCTTTCAATAAGTTCATTCTAAAAATGTCTAAATTTTAACAATGGATTAAAGTACAATAGAATCTCCACTAATGTACTAAAAAGGTATGAAGTTATGTCTTAGGGTGCGGGTAAAATTTATCTAATTAGAATTTGGAGGGAGGGGGGGGTAATGGGAACATTTCGAACTTGGGAAATAAAGCTAAATTTATTTGGTTGTTTTTGATTTTTAATGCTGAAATTTCAAGGTTACTTGACATTCATTTTTAGTATTAATTTGCAAAAAAATACGAATGAAAAATTTAGAAGATATTATAATTTAATTCGTACGTAGGTTATACCAAACAACAAAACCACCGAAGTAATCACATTCAATTTAATGCAGATAAACTAGAAATGAATTCAAATTTATGAACGTTTCTGCAATTATGAACGTTAATATTCATACGAGTAAACACGAATTAAAATCATAGTCAGGATTGCCTCTGCACGTTTATACAAAATTTGATTTTGCATTTTGATGTGAAATAATAGAAGCAACTCATTCACTAAATCATCGGTCATTATGCAGACTGAATATCATACTTGTGAACAGATGAGAGCTTTAAGCGTTCCAATTTATTTGATTATTTATATTTATCAAGACGAATAAAAAGCGTTTGATTATTAATTAGTGTTGACACTAATAAAAAAGTAATAAGACATGTGTCAAACCCATAATGACTTATGGTATAGAATCGAGGGCTGACACAAATAGAACCAAAGCACTATTACGAACCGCCGAAATGAAGACACTCCGCGCTATTCTGGACAAAACACTGAGGGACAGATTCAGAAACACAGTAATACGTGAGACCTGCGATACCGAAAATATTGCCATATGGGGCAGGAGAAAAAGACGCTTCTGGCGCGACCACGTAGAACGAATGAGCGACGATAGACTCCCCCAAGCGCCCGCAAACAACGTGCCAATGGGAACTCGCCAACCCGAAAGACCTACGAAGAG
The DNA here is from genome assembly GCA_022606425.2 of Lepidostoma basale. Taxonomy (NCBI): domain Eukaryota; kingdom Metazoa; phylum Arthropoda; class Insecta; order Trichoptera; family Lepidostomatidae; genus Lepidostoma; species Lepidostoma basale. The sequence continues at coordinate 2,602,790 of JAHDVF020000211.1, forward strand.
ATGGCGAAACAGTTGGAGTTCTGTATTCCGGGAGACCTCGATGCCATAAAAATAGATCCACAGATCTATTAAAAGAGGAAGAAGAGGAAGATTAATAAAAAACAAACGAGTCTATATGAAGAAGTTTGTTAGCTATTTGTAATTTTATTCCACTTTACTATTCTTGGTCATTCAGGGGATCAATATTTTGCAAGTGAGAAGGGATTGCCACTAAATCATTTCATCAAACTTATGAGGGATTTTATGAGAATTCTGCTATCTTAGAGGTCTCATATTTGGATCATGTGCTAAGGAGAGAAAAATACCACCTCCTTAGACTGATGTTAACGGATAAAGTAGAGGGACGTCGGGGAGTTGGTAGAAGGCAGCTCCCCTGGCTGCGGGACATTAAAGAGTGGACAGGAATTACAAGAGTTGAGAATCTGTTCCAAGTGGCGCAGGACAAAGATGCCATTGCTGCAGTGATCGCCAAAGTTGGGGGAACCTAAAACGGCACCGAAAGAAAAAGAGAGAAATCGATATTTTTCATATTGATAAAATAGTGTTCAAAATGAAAATACACAAAATATCGGAAAGTATTCAGCCTCATCAGAATCGTACGTAATCATGTGTTACTGTGTCGATGAATTCTTCCAAATCGGCAACTTTAATGTTAATAATAGTCCATTGTTTTGGCCGAATACGAGTGCTTTAACATTATAAATTGTTAAATTAAAAAACTTAGTTTTTTGTATCACAATTGTATTTTAATTTTTCGCGACAGCTGTTTCGTCAACTTATGTTGAAATCATCGGATGTTATAATACAATAATATATCAAAATATATTATAAAATTTGATATATTATTGTAACACCTGATGATGTCAGCATAGGTTGACGAAACAGCTGTCGCAAAAAATAAAGAAACAGTTGTGATACATAAAACAAAGTTTTTTTAATTTGAAAGTTTATAAATGTTTATATATTTGCAATGTCTACTTGGAAAAATAAAGTATTACTACATAAATAAAACTTTACAAACACATAACATTAAGTCAACTCATTAAGATAGAATGTAAATTTATCAACACAATAAAATATATTTATAAGAGAAGGTAAGCGAAACGAATAAATATATATGTTAACTAACTAACTAACTAACCATCACGCCGTCTCCCCGAAGGGGTAGGCAGAAAGAATGGACTGCCACACCTTTCTTTCCTGACATATTTCTCTCGCTTCCTCAACATTCATACATCGTGTCATGCACGCGCGTCGATTTCTCTGACTCCTCACATGGCCGACATTCAATATTTGATTTATTTGATCGTGCCACGTTTTCCTCGGTCTTCCTCTATTTCTGGTTCCATTTACATCATTAACATAATTTTTTTTACCATTCTTTCTTCATTCATTCTTTCCATATGTCCAAACCATCTTAATGATCCTTTCATTATTTTGTTCATGACACCATCATTCGTACCGCATTCACTTCTTATATTTTCATTCGACACTCTATCATACACAGAGTATCCACACATTCGTCTAAGAGATCTCATTTCTACTGCATTTATTCTACTTTCATCCTTCCTTTGCCAGTTCCATGCTTCGCTTCCATACATAAGGGTCGGTAGAAGAACACCATTGTGCACTGCCATTCTAGCTTTTTTGGATAGGTTTTTGTTTGCGATGACAACTTTAAGTGCACCATTCACTTTGTTACCTGCCCCAACCCTTCTTTCAATATCCCTCTCCACTCTCCCATCTCTTGTAAACATACTACCTAAATACACAAACTCAAATACTTGCTCCAAGTTTTCACCATTCACGCTAATGTTGCAGACTGTCATGGTTTCTTCCTTTTCAAAAATCATTACCTTGGACTTATTAACATTCATCATCAGATCATTTCGCATGCATACCTCATACATACAATTCACCAGGACTTGTAGTTCATGCTCGTTGTCAGCAAGTAGGACAGCGTCATCCGCATACAAGAGACAGCTTACTGACACTCCGCTCATTTTGGCACCTACATCCAACCCTTTCAGCTCTCTCATACAATTGTCCATATACAGATTAAATAACCACGGGGACATTACGCAACCTTGTTTGACACCTTTATTGATATCAAACCAGGCTGTAAGATCTCCATTTACTCTGACACTAGCAGTGCTTTCCGTGTATAGCGATATATATGTTTATAACCAATAAATGAAAACTGAATAAAATTAATACTCTGAATGTTACGTTAATAAATATATAAAAAGGATAGTCAAAGGGCATGCTTATATTGTGTAACATAATATAATCTCATAATAAATTTAAAGAAAAAATCATTATGGAACCTTTAGTGTGTTAACACTTAAAGCGTTAGTCTATCTTCTTCTTAAAGTGCCCTGTCAGGTCCCCCCGACGTTGGCGATCACTCTGGTAAACTCTTCCCTATTCTGCGCTGTCCGGAATAGCTCCTCCACAGTTCCGATTCCCGTCCATTCCCTCACATTGCGCAGCCAAGAGATCTGCCTTCTCCCTGCCCCCCTGCGGCCCTCTATTTTTCCCTTCAAAATTAGATGCAGCAGGCGATATTTCTCTCCTCGTAGAACGTGACCCAGATATGAAATCTTGCGGACTTTGATCAATGTCAGCAGCTCTCTATTTACTCCTGCATGATTCAGGACTTCTGTGTTTTTTACACTGTCTGTCCATGGGATCCTGAACATTCTTCGGTGAAGCCACATTTCAAATGCCTCTAACCGGTTCATTGTATTTACTTTTAATGTCCATGTCTCACACCCATATAACAGAACAGACCACACCTAACACTTTAACATCCTCTGTCTTAGTTTTAAGTTGACATTGTCATTGCAAAAGAGTGACTTCATTTTGTTAAATGCTGTTCTTGCTGCTTCAATCCGACATTTCAACTCTACATCTGGGTCAAGGGTGTCTGTAAGCATGCTGCCGAGGTATCTGAACTTTTCCACCTTTTCAACATTGTAACCGTTCACTTGCATTACCGAATCAGTATGATCTAGTCGTCCGAATGTCATTCACTTAGTTTTACTGACATTAATAGTTAAGCCCAACTGTTCTCCGGAATTATTAACCATATTCAGTAGGTCCTGAAGATCATCAATACTATCAGCTAGTAATATAGCATCATCTGCGTAACGACTGTTTTTAATTACAACTCCATTTATCTTCACACCTTTCTCGGTAGTACTGAGGGCTTGTTTAAAGACATAATCGGAGTAGAGATTAAACAATAAGGGGGACAGAATACATCCCTGTCGCACACCTCGCTTAATGGTGATTGCGTTAGATCTCTCATTCCCATGTCTTATCTCGGTTGTTTTGAAGAAAATTCTGGTCCTGCATTCTCATTAAATCATGAATATTACTGAATTTAAATATAATACTCGTATGTTTAAAAAATTCACACAATCACAGTGGCTATCCCCCATAAGCGGTTAATACAACACTTTATGGAATAGAAAAAAGGTAAGATACGCAATTATTTTTCACCGTGGATCTCACCTTCTTCTTACACACGTGCTATGATTAACTTTCATCGTGAAAAATGGTTTGACAAAATTCTAGAGAATTGGGTTTCAACTTTTTAAGAGTTTTTCTACAAATAGTCCTTTTGTCTCGTCAATGTAAACTCTAGTTTGTATAAACTTCACATACTTTTCACCTAACAATTCACATACCTTTTAACCAGAAAATACAATAGGTTTTAGATTACTCATTCTAAGTGAGTACACATTATTTATTAAAGCATATCTGAAGTTTTCAGGGATCTTTTTACGAATGTATTCTAAATTATCATTTAAAAAATATCAATACATCCCAAGAAAAAAAAAAAACGATTGGCCAACACAAAATAGAAGAGAAAAATAAGGAAAAACATTAAAAGTGTCATTTACTGTTTCAATTTCACATATTAAAGCATAACCGAAGTTTTTGGTGATTTAATTTCGATTGTATACCAAATTATAATTAAAAATAATTAAACATCCCGAGAAGTCTGTTTTTATAATAATGAAAATTTAAAACAATAGGCCTACACTAAGAAGAAGAAAAGAAGAAAAAGAAAATAAATTTTAAAATGTCATTTACTGTTTCTTGATCAATGATGTAAAACTCCTTATTAAATAATTAATAAAATGAAACGTCCGATTGAAATAAGTTTAATTATATATGATTATATTATATATTATGTGAATGGCATGTTTCACCTCTCTAAGGCATTATCAAATGTCTGCTCAGTCATTTAATATCTTAGAAAGTCGAAACATGTCATTCCCATAAATTTAATTTAAACTTCTTAAAAACAAACATTGTCATTCGTGTTAACTATTAATCTTATCATTTCACTGGATTTTACAAGTTACATTTGTGTGAAGTTTAATAAAGGTTTTTTTTTTACAACTTTTCAATCAATATTGTTGGTCACATTAAAAAAATTGCATTTTGTTCAACAATTTATGTATTATAGATTAATATGATTCTTAATTTTTTTTATTAAAAATAACTTTATATTTATTATTCCTGCTTTATTTGTCATAACTTTGTTTTGCGGATGACTTAATGTTTTTTTTTTAAGTTTGTACACAACACACACTTTATTACAAAAATAAAAATTAAAAAAACAAACATGTTTCGAACACAGAAGATAAATATTACAATCTCATTTCTACTGCATTTTTTCTACTTTCAACTTTCTTAATTTTTTTGATCACAAAGTTAATATTATAAAAATTAAAAATACATTATATTCGATATAGTTCGAAATAAAGTAAAAACATGTTAACAAATTGTTAAGTCAATATCATAAAATGTTTTCCTGTCTTGAAAATATATTATTTCATTTTGTAATTATAATGTTCGCTCAATTTTAATTTTAATTTTCTTTCGATCAGACTACAAATAAGTTTTGTAATTTAGAATTATTTTCCATTCAGAATGTTCAGAATTGGGCGGTTAGGGGTTAAAAAAACTTTTCACGGGAACTCTTTGCCGAAAAGGCTAAAACTTTATAACTTCCGAGAACACAAATTTACAGGTTCACCATTTCTTTGCAGAAGTAAATAACGAGGAAAGAATGCCATAGAGACAAAACTTGCCTCAATTAATTTTTTTTTGCTACTTTGGTTTCAAATTTTCAAAGTTCCTCTATATAACCATAAAACAAATTGTGTTTTGAGGTTATATATTTTTTCAAAGTTTCTAAGCTTTTCTTTTCTGAGGTAGTGCTTTTATATGGTTTTAGGTTTACCATTAAGTTATTTTTTAAAACTTTTTAATTTTAATAGAAAATATTAAGCTGAATTGTAATTCTACGTTGGCTTTAGAAAAGAAAAATAGAATTCCTTTCTTTGAATAACATTTTTCTATAAGAATAAAATTTACTCGGAGTTTTATGACTTCTCGATATATATTTTTTGGATGTTATGCTAATTAAATATTCTTATCAGATATTCTTCTTATTCCTTTTAGTTTAGGTCGTATGACCTGTTGGTGTGACGTTGGCCTGTTATGGGATGATGATATCCAGCCATCTCTCCATCTCTTCGGCGGCCTTCCTGGTAATCTCTTGCTCCTTGGGTTTTCATCTTAAACAATTTTTGCAATTCTTGTATTCTCCATGCGGTCCACGTGGTCTCTTTAAAATCACTTTCTGCTTCTTCCCCATCTCACTATGTCTGTCACACCACAAATCGTTTCATTTCTCCATTCCATACGTCATGATGAATTCATTCTAATCAAATGTAAAAATATATTTGGAAACAAACGTGTATTTATTATGATATTATTGTTTAGTTTCGATAGTTTGCATAATTTTATATATAAATTTTGCAAATTTATAATAACTCTAAATAATTACACTACGTGTTTTCACAACACTTTACAATACATTTTACAGACATGTTTCGGTTGTGACGCAACCTTTTTCTATGTACAAATATTAACAATAATTTCCAATCGCGTATGATAACATCAAGGATGTTCAAACTGCCGCTGCCTGAAAGATCTGTTCCAGCCATCTCTAAAGTTGTATATAAAAGAAAGCATTGCAGTATTTGCCCTTTAAAAATATCGAAGAACCAATAATATTTGTGTCTCTTATAAAATTCTTATTTGCAACACTTGCTCAATAATAGCATGTCCATACTGTTTACATAACAAGTAATTGTGTATCATTGGATTACAAAATTTAGTATATATTTTTTCATAAATTAATAGTGTTTCAATATAACTATTCGTAAACAAAAAATATATGGAAGGGTTAGAAAAACCCTTGAATAGCCAACATGAAAATTTATTTTGAGTAGTAACCAAGAGTTAAGCAAATGACGATAAGTATAAACCGATGCCGTCCATCGCGACCGAGTGGTAAGTGCTATGACTATCACACCGTATGTCCCGGGTTCAATTCCCGGCGATGGCAGTGAGGTCGTCACACTGTCCTTGGTTTGGTTTAGAATTCAACGTGTCAATTAAATGGCGATAGATTAGGTACCTATCACATGACATGAGAATCAATCTAATAGCTTTACCCCTTAAATCGATTTGGCTCGCTCTGTAATGATGTAAAGAGTGATTCAACTTATTAATAATAATAATACTAATAATGTTAATAATAATAATAATAATAATAATAATAATAATAATAATAATAATAATAATACTCATAACAGTAATAGTAAAAACAATATTAATTATTATTTTTATAACAATAATAATAATTGAAGAGACAACAGAGAGCAGCTACAAATTAACTAAAAATTCAGACGTACACAGACACTGGACCAGGAACTGTGACAGATATCACTTACCGAATGCACGAACTAAGACAGGACAATCAAGGATATTGAACAGTGGACTGAAACTTTACAATGAACTACCAAAAGACACAAGGAGTCTCACGACAACTAAATATAAAATATATCTGAAACATTACATAATTAATAGTGAGATCTAAAAATGTATCCATATAACCCAATTGGGTTTTTAAAACAGAATTAAAAAAAAAAAATAATAATAATAATAATTATTATTATAATAATAATAATAACAATAATAATAATAGTAATAATAATAATAATAACTGTAATAATAATATTATATAAGAAAAATTCCGTTCACAGAATCAAATTGACATCACTTGAACCAAAGCCACACTTTATTCATCTTAGTACCGCTGTCCAACGCTCAATGTAACGAAATTCGGAACATTGAACGTTTAACAAATTTGTTGGCAACGTAACTTGTGTAGTTTGTTCATGTTTCTATTTAAGTTCCCTTATTTATGTCTTGTAAAACTATTCTGCAGATTGAAGTGGAAATAACAATTTTCTCGGGGCAATAACCCTTGTTCTCAACGGGAAATAATAGCCTCACGGAAATTCTCGTTTAAAAGAAAACTTTTTTTTTTTTCATTAACCGTCGCGTTGCCATGTGGTCAATTGAGTTTCCACTGCCAATTTAAAGTTGATTTTCTTAAAACCTATGGACCCTAATATTATAAAAAAAATTGTAATCCTCCATTGAAGTGTTCTCAATATTTCGTAATAAAAAAAAAGCAAAAAATTACTTCCTTCATCCCAAAAAAAAATATTTTCTAAGACTGCCCTCACCTTCATTCGTGTTAAGGTAGAATTTGTTTTGCTAATATTTACAACTTTATCAAAAGTGACAAATACTTACTCGCTGTTTTGAACGTATTATAAATTATATCTTTGACCTTTTCAATAGGTACGTAATAATACCGACTGGATGAAAACGCAGGACGTAACTTAATAATATCAGAACTGTGAAAATATTAACACTTTACCAAAAGGGACAAATATTAATACGTACTCGTTGTCTTGAACGTACTATACATTTTGCCTAGGTGCCTTTATCTTCGCCCCGCCGGCCGCGGCGCGTAGACAAGTTTATTCCTGATGTTTAGTCGGTCGTATGCTATGACGCATTACATATCAGAAATCGCATGGTTCCAGAAAAAAATTAATAATGATATGTTTTTCAAATAATCCATGTATGTTATAGATATCGATCTATTCCTAATGAAATTCCCTACAAGATGACATAAATTAAATTTTGATTCATCTAGTCATATGCTTGATATTTAGATAAAGTTAGCGGTAAACTGAACTTACCACATGGGAGCAAGCGTTTTGTTTTGAACACGGTACGTTAAGGGTTAAGAAGCTAAATCTTAAACTGTTCCTTTTTATATATTGCGTTTATATAGAATTTCATTTTGAAATCCATTGCTAATATTCTGGTAATGCACATTATACATAATAATATAAGAAATAATAAAATTATTATTATTATTAATATTTAATGACAGCATTAGCCAAATCGATTTGAAGGGTATTATAGCTATCATAGTGATTCTCGTAACATGTGATAGGTAGCTAATCTATCGCCATTTTATCGTCACGTGAATTCTTCACCAGATCAAATACAGTTTTACAATCACACTGCCCTCGCCGGGAATCGAACCCGGAACCTTCGGGGTGGCAGTAAATTCACTTACCACTCGACCACGAAGGTCGTCAGTAATATCGAACACAATCCCTCGTAAACAAACGAACAAACCACCACCGTCACACTACTCGATTCTGTCACACCTATCTAGCTTTCTCCACATTCACACAGCGAGTCATACATGCACGTCGATTCTTCCTAATTCATATAAGGCCGATCTTTAAAATTTGATTAATTTGGATTAATCTCTCGTTATATCATGTATTTGTTATTACTATTTATATTTCAAAAATTTACGTGCATGACATCAGGTATGAATGTTAAGGAAACGAGAGAAGTTTGTCGGGAAAGAACAGTTGGTGGTACAACATAAATATCGCTAAAACATTTTTTAGAAGTATAGGAAAAACAAACGAAATAAGAATATTTGAACAAAATCATTGCCACATTTAATATTTTTTGGAGTTCTCAATTCAATTATAATAATAATTTAAAATACATTAACAGATGAATAAATGTCTTCTACTGTAAATAATTCTTGTTTCAATAATTTCGAGTATTGTTTTTATTTCCTGTAATTTCTTTGCCAATAATAAAATTTTACAGCACTTTACACAATGTAAATATAATAATATTTTGATTTATTTTTATTTAAAGACTTTTTTTTCTGGACAAATGAAAATATATAAATGATTCACATTATCAAGAAAAGAAATTGTTTTTATAATAATCTATCAGAAATAAAAACTTAAAGTAAAATTGTTACAAGTCATCCTATAAAACAAATCAATTTACTTTTAAAAACATCACAACTATAAGTAAGTATAAAATTATGTTGGAGAATTTGAAAATGTAACAGAAAATGGTATTTAATTTTACAATTTTGCTAACTAACCGACGTGAAAGGCTACATTTTCCTGTAACATACATTTGACAGGTAGTTACTGGTTGTGTAATGGGTAGCCGGGCTTCCAGTTGACTTTGTAATACTCCCGGTTAAGCTTTTCGGCCTTGACCTAAAGCTAGCGCGCAAAAAGCGCTGAGCAAATAACGAGAGAACATTTTTCTTTCGACAATTAGGGTGCGAGTATTTCTTGTCATGTCATGCCATGAATAGTAGTATTGCGCACATAAGAGGACAATTTACTTACATAGCGCAGTGGCGACTGGTGTTTTTATTAATCGATGTATGTGTTCACTGGAGCATTTACATTCTGTATTTACCGTGTCGTAGATGGATTAAAGTACAGTTATTTTTATTCATTCGATTTAATATGGGAGTATCGTGAGTCTCATTATTCTCAAAATATTATTTATAATAAATATAATAATTTCAAAATATTATTTATAAAATAATATTAACAAATTAAATAAAATTAACTCTGTTTTGGATAGGCTTTTGTTAAAGCCAAGATGGCAGTGCACAATGGTGTTCTTGTGCCGACCCTTATGTATGGAAGTGAAGCATGGAACTGGCAAAAGAAGAATGAAAGTAGAATAAATGCAGTAAAAATGAGATCTCTAAGACGAATGTGTGGCAAATCTGTATATAATAGAGTGAAAAATGCAAGTATAAGAAGTGAATGTGGTGCGAATGAAAGTGTTATGAACAAAATAAGGAAAGGGTCATTAAGATGGTTTGGACACATGGAAAGAATGAGTGAAGACAGAATGGTAAAGAAGGTATATGTAAAAGGCGTGAACGGAGCTAGAAATAGAGGAAGGCCGAGGAAAACGTGGCACGATCAAATCAATCAAATATTGAATGTCGGACACGTGAGGAGTCGGAGAAATCGACGTGCGTGCATGACAAGATGTATGAATGTAGAGGAATCGAGAGAAGTATGTCAGGACAGAACAGTTGACGTTCCATTCTTTCTGCCAACCCCTCCGGGGAGACGACGTGATGGTTAGTTAGTTAGTTAAATTAAATTAAATTAAATAACATTCATTTAAACACTATTTATGACATGAGTTCTTTTAAACACTATTTATGACATGAGTTCTTTTAAATATTATTTTAACCAGTAAATATACTTATTGAAGTTTGTGAAAAATTCTTCTTCTTCTTCCTCTTAGTTTAGATCGTATGACCTGTTTCTGACGGTGGGCTGTCCTGGGATGATGATGTCCAGCCATCTCTCAATCTCTTGGGCGGTTTCCTGGTAATCTCTTGCTGCTTGGGTTTTCATCCTTAACAATTTTTGCAATTCTTGTATTCTCCATGCGGTCCACGTGGTCTCTTTAAAAGCACCTTCTGCTTTATTTCCATCTCACTATGTCTTCAACAGCACAGAGAGACCTTATCGTTTCATTTCTGATCCGATCTCTGAGGGTTTAAGAAGGTGAATTGTGAAAAATTATGCATTAATATATTTAAAACATTAAACAAAATAATCGAATAAATAACATATAACGGCAAGTAAAAATTACATTCAAATTAATTTTTTTAAAAGTTAAATATAAATTACTACGGTAAAACATCTATAATATTCACTACACATATGGAGAGAGAGATGAATAAATATGTAAATTTTCGGTTTGAACCAGAAAAGCCGAAGTTTTGAAAATCCCACGAAATAATTCATACAAAAAAAATAGATAGAATATGAGTTAGAAATTTAATATCATTTTAAATAAATTGTGGTTTGTGTTCCAAAGAAAACAGTTTCAAATATTATCGTATTAAGTTAAAAATCACTCTTTTCTGAAATCTGATTATAGTAATATAATTTGAGTGTTTTTTTGTTTGTTTAATCTTTAATATATATTTTTTAAACTTACATTATAACAATTTAATTTTACAATTTCGATGATTATAACACTTTAAGTTGACACTATTTTTAGTTCTTAATACGTCTGTGTTGATTTCCATTTTTGAATGTTTAATGTGTTTGGTTTTTTGTATACTTTTACTATAACCTTAAGTAAAACAGCGTCTATTTTTGTAAATGCACTGTCACTCATACTATTGCAAATGTTCTCCCTAAGCCTGGTGGGCTATATTTAACGTCTATAAAAAGGGTATATAACAGAATTTGAGCTGAGTCGGAAACTTGGACGTAACCGTTTGGATGTTAAATAAAAAAAATGTATATATATAAACTGATATACGACGACCTTTAAGTTCTTAAGGGCCCAATGGGATTCAAACTAAAAGGTGAAAAGTTTTTAGGGTTGCGTTATTGTTTTCGTGAACGCACAGTGAAAACTGAGTATACACAATTGGAAAAGGTGAAAAGTTTTTAGGGAAATCTGCTTACATATTTTTTTTAAATATTAACGAACTTCGTGGTAGAGTGGCAAGAATTTTGACTGCCATACCGTAGGTTCCAGGTTCGATTCCCGGGAATGGTAGTGTGATTGTCACACTCTCCTTGGTCTGGTGTAGAATTCACATGACAATAAATTGGTGATAGATTTGCTACCTATCATATGTCATGAGAATCAATATAATTCTTAACTTACTCATTTTATGAGAATTAAATTGGAAGAGCAATCAGTCTGCCGAACATGATCTCCTGGTGAATCGACGTCTTTCATATTAGAGAAAGTACGTTCAGAAGACAAAATTTCTTAAAGTCGAACCATCGCTCATGCGTTCCTATTATTATATATTAGGTTTATGCAAAAGATTTGACGTATTTTTCAATTTAATAAAACTATTCCATTTTTTGTTTGTGTTATTTATTTAATCAATCATATAATTTCCATCGGTTCTTATGACCTTCTCCAACCTTGCTATTAACTTATTAATACCGTTGGAGTAAAATTCCGGTGACTGATACGAAAAATGTATTAAGGGATTACCTGCTCTATTTTATAAACAAAATTACCATTAAAAAAATTGCAGTGATCTGAATTAATGATAATCAAAAGGAGACAGATCTGAAGAATACGGTGGTTGCTTGAAAACATCCCAATTCAACTAATTTAGCTTATCATCGCCACATGTGGTCGCGTGTTGTCATGATGTAACACTACCCAATTTCTGTTTATCAATTCTGGTCTATTCTCTTCAAGGGCGATGTCCATTAATTGTTGACAATAACGTTCCAATGATTGCGTTTCAGAAGTTCAAAATACCCAATACCCTAGCAATTCATACAGTAAACAATGACGATAATGCACTTTTCGCATTTTGTACCCTGGCCGGGCCAAAACTGAATAGAAAGTAGAAGGGAAGCATTATTTACACAATAAAATCATTTAAAAATATTTGTTTTTCATCAGTTCCAAGAAAAACAAAATTTTGCTGGTACATACAAAAGTGTCAAAACTTTTGCATCAACCCAATATTTTACCCGTATTTTGCTTGTTCTCAATAGTCATAAACATTAATTTTATTTTAAGTATAATATCTTTTGAGAAAATAAATTGAATTGATTAGATTTAATTTGATTTGATTTTTGAAAAAATCAACTAACTAATTAACCATCACGCCATCTCTCCGAACATACATACATCGTGTCATGCACGCACATTGATTTCTCCGACTTCCCACGGGGTCGGCGTATTTAATATTTGATTTATTTGATCTTTTCACTTTAACATTTGTCTTCCATTATTTCTAGTTCCATTTACATCGTAAGCATATACTTTTTTTAGTATTCTTTCTTCATTCATTCTTTCCATGTGTCTAAACCATCTTAATGTTCCCTTCATTAATTTGGTAATAACACATTTGTTTGTACTCCATTCACTTCTTATATTTTTATTAGATACTCCATCATACATTTATTATCCGTACATTCATCTAAGAGATCTCATTATTATTGCATTTTTTCTTCCTTTGTCCTTTTTTTGCCGATGATATTTTTCAAATATTTTTACAATATAAATTAACTATCGAAATATAAATAAACTATAAGTTGATAAAAATCTTAAATGAAGTATAAATGTGATATCTGCTTGGTACCAATATACGTATGAGCGGAGTGTCAGTAAGCTGTCTCTTGTATGTGGATGACGCTGTCCTTCTTGCAGACAACGAGCATGAACTACAAGTCCTGGTGAATTGTCTCGTATGAGGTATGCATGCGAAATGATCTGATGATGAATGTTAATGATTTTTGAAAAGGAAGAAACCACGACAGTCTGCAACATTAGCGTGAATGGTGAAAATTTGGAGCAAATAGTTGAGTTCGTGTATTTAGGTAGTATGTTTACTAGAGATGGGCGAGTGGAGAGGGATATTGAAAGAAGGGTTGGGGCAGGCAACAATGTGAATGGTGCACTTAAAGTTGTCATCGCAAACAAAAACCTATCAAAAAAAGCTAGAATGGCAGTGCACAATGGTGTTCTTCTACCGACCCTTATGTATGGAAGCGAAGCATGGAACTAGCAAAAGAAGGATGAAAGTAGAATAAATGCAGTTGAAATGAGATCTCTCAGAAGAATGTGTGGATACTCTGTGTATGATAGAGTGCCGAATGAAAATATAAGAAGTGAATGCGGTGCGAATGATGGTGTCATGAACAAAATAATGAAAGGATCATTAAGATGGTTTGGACATATTGAAAGAATGAATGAAGAAAGAATGGTAAAAAAATTATTTGTTAATTATGTAAATTGAACCAGAAATAGAGGAAGACCGTGGAAAACGTGGCACGATCAAATAAATCAAAGATTGAATGTCGGCCATGTGAGGAGTCAGAGAAATCGACGCGCGTGCATGACACGATGTATGAATGTTGAGGAAGCGAGAGAAATATGCCAGGAAAGAAAAGTGTGGCAGTCCATTCTTTCTGCCTACCCCTTCGGGGAGACGGCGTGATGGTTAGTTAGTTAGTTAGTTACCAATATACGTATGTGGTGCTCTTATAAATTTCACGGTCGCCCCTGGGATATAGGACATTGTTTGTACACTATTACGACAAGTATAAATAGCATTGAAGTTGTGTACTTTGTAATTGGGATTTTCTACAGAAATAAAGGTCTCTTACTTATTCACGTAATGATATGTATTGTTTGCATATTCATTCACTGAAATTACAGCCGTTTATATCCATTTGTAGTAGAAAAATATAACGAACGTAGAGAGCTTACTGTTTACAATTTATATAAAACTAGAAAACCCGACAGACGTTGTCCTGCCCGAACGTTGGCATGGCTCTATTAGCTGGTTCAGCAAACGTTTTTTCGATATTCGTATTTTCTCCATTAACTATATGATATGTTTTTATCTTAAAGCGAGTCGATGAAAAATATTTTTCGTCAATCTCTGAGTTTTTTCGTTGAATAATACACTCAAAACGCACGGAAATGTAAATATGGAATATCGAAACACAGCGAACAGAATTTTAAATCTACGCCACGCTACAACGTAAGTGATTTTGCGTATGCATAAAAACAAAATTCGACATCAGCGCCATCTATGCCAAATAAACATAACTATGAGTTATTCTCAGAAGGTCATTTGTTCATGAATTTTCCAGAGGTTTTAACGGTCTCCTACCGGGTACACTTATAAATCTTAACTATCCAGAGACCCACTCAAACACACACTAATCTTTTAAAAAAATCATAAAAATTGGTGCAGCAGTTTAAGCGGAGTTCAACTAAAAACGTCCGTATAGAAGAATTATATATATAAAGATACCAGACATTCATATTCCTGTGGTAAGAATCCTGTGTAAGCAGAACTTTAAAAAAAAATGAAAAAATAGCTTGAACAAATAACGTATGTTGTATTTAGATTTTCCTGTTTAAAAAATATTTAAGTGTAATAAATTTTGTAGGCATTACATTTTAAACAAAAAGCAATCTTATTTAATTATAATATATTTTATAAAATGTCTATTTATGTTGTTTATTCATAGATGTTATAATATAATGGTTTGTGGAATACATTGTAAAAATTTTAGTGATCCTAATATCCGGAAGAAACCCTTTCGAAATAAATTATGAATTAAACCAATGGCTTCATCATTATTTTCATATCTATACAAACATACCAGTAAAGTACGCTAAGCGTCGGATTTTAATATGCATCCCCTAAATGATAATGCCGAGTCGTTTACACCTAAATGTTATATTTAGTGACCCAAAATTTTAAACGTAATTTGAACTCTGTTCTCGTTCATCCCCCCGGGTATCGCGTAACGCAAATCTGACCCGGGGTATTTAATTGTCGCTTTAAACGCAAAGGAACTCGTAAAATGATGGGTGGAGCCGCCCGAAACTGGAATTGCTGAATTTCAGAATTTCTGGTGACGGTAAAAGGCCCCTAAGGCGCGCGTGTGACAGCTTCCGCGGTAGATACAACATGTCACACTACGTACGTACATTATAAATTCAGATGCATTTTAGCTTCTCAACTATCAACATTTGTTTATTTAATTTATAATTGTAAACACGATTGTTTAGTGGTTTTACTTGGATTTAAGTTAGTGACAAATTTGTTTCGCTTTGCGAGGGCATTCTCAAACTGTTTAAAATGTCCTCGCAAGGCGAAACCAATTTGTCAATATTTATATAATGTATAAATATTGTGTGACCACTAAATAATCGTGGTTTTTATTAACTAACTAACTAACTAACCATCACGCCATTTCCCCGGAGGGGTAGGCAGAGAGGATGGATTGCCACAATGGCCTGTCCTGGCATACCTCTCGGGCTTCCTCTACATTCATACATCGTAACATGAACGCATGTCGATTATTCCAACTTCGAATGTGGCCGCCTTTTAGTAATTGATTAATTTGGTCATGCCATGTTTTTCTCGGTCGTCCTCGGCTTCTTTTCCCACTCACGCTGCTTGTGTACAACTTTTTAACCATTTTACTCTCATCCATTACTTCCTTTATTATAAATTAATAATGTAGTTTTGACAAAACTAATACCTCAACCAGCAACTTGTTTCTTTATGTTTTGTCTTCTTCTAATTATTGTTATTATTCTTTTTATAGGTCCGATGACCTGTTATTGGTTGCATCTCCGTCCTCTTGGAAACTTCTGGTCCTTCGTGGACCACCAACTATTAAGCAGAACCAACCTGCCTTTGGTGATACCTGTAGGAAGATTAATTGGACGTTGAATTTAATCATCTCGGATTAGGTCATTTTTAGTGTCAGTGAGGCAGTGTTCATTAAAAAATATTACAAATCCTGGCAAGAGTACTACCTCACTGACGTCGACATATTTGGGATACTTTTGAGATACTCATACGAGTATCTCTTAGTTTCATATCGATATCGTATTTTTGTTAACCGATTTGCTTTTCGTTTTTTATGTCTCATTTGTGTGTGTTAATATAAGAAAAAGATACTAACGTTTAGAATTCTTGAATAATACTCCAAAATCAAATAGTTTGGAGGATCATTTTTACGGGAAAAGGATAATTATTATTAGATATAAGTATTATAAAGGAAAAAAAATGACAAAAATGCATTTCAGAATGTTGAAACATCAAGTCCTTTTAAGCAGGTTCATCTCATTAAAGGAATTGTTTTGCGAATATAATAAGAGACCGCTTTTCGAAATTCGCCTTTATCTTAGGTTTATAATTTAGATTTTCGCGAAACGTGTTTTCATTATAAGACAACTTTTAGGGGCCTTACTTGGGAAACTCAAATATCTAAGTAATTTTACGGCGCTTTTTGGTGGCTTATCTCAGATTCGATCAGCTTATCCGTATTTCCTGAATAAAATGACAAAACAGATTTTTAAAACACCAGAATTCAACAAAATAAATAAAAAGATTTCCGCAGAGACAGCACTTAACGAATAATATACAAAAATATTTTTGTGGGGTATTTTCTGTTTACGAATGTGAACTCATATTTTAGCAAGAGAATATCTGACAATTTTTTTTTGAGAAAAGTCAATTTAATTTCTGGGAAATTTAAGGTTGAAGAAATTTAAGGCATTATCTCCTTAATCTGGCCACACTGGCGCTCAAGAGATCTGTCCTGTGACAATACTTCTTTCCTGTTTACCCAGCTCTCCCCTTGTAACGTGACCAAAGAAACTCAATACTCACCGACGGCATATTATAGATAGTCTTTATGGTATTTTGAGCTTATTAAGGACTGAATCGTTCTTCAATTGCCCACTGATCCTCTTTGGGTTGCGAAAGTACTGGATAATATTTTATGTACTCTGATTCTAGCTGTGTTGTCCGGATTGAGGTTACAAATAAGGGAGGTTAAATGTTGTGGTACCCCCAAGTCTATGAGTGTCTCGCATAAGCGATCCTATTTCACACAGTCAAAGGCTTTCTTGTAATCAATAAAGTACACAATGCCGGAGATGTTAAATTCACGGCACATCTCGTTTATTTGCATTTTACTTAATACCATCAGCCTTATTTCATATATGCTTATAGTATCAAAATTATTCTAATTTATTATGAAACCATATTTTTTTAAGATAATAAAAAAAACGTAATTATCATACCGCAGAAAACCGCAGAGCTCAAGAGAAAAATTGGACTAAGCTGGACAGCTTTTAAAATTTTTAAAAACCGTAAAATGCCGATCAACCTGAAACGAAAAGTTTATGAAGCCTGTGTTCTGCCTGTTGGTACTTATGGTCTTGAAATTGTAACATTGTTCAAACAAAGTGCCGAGAAACTACGAGTGACCCAAAGGGCCATGAAAAGAGCCATGTTAGGAATAAGCCGAAGAGACAGAGTCAGAAACGATACGGTGAGAGAAAAAATAATGGTCACTGACATCATTCACCGGGTGGTGACTCTAAAATGGCAATGGGCAGGTCACGTAGTCAGTAGCTCAGATAAAAAATGGACAAGAAGACTGCTGACTTGGAGACCGTGGTCGTCCTGCAAGGAGAAGTGCAGTGCGACCGCAACTACGGTAGAAGAATGATCTGAACAGACATGTCGGAATAACCTGGATGCATTCTGCACAATACAGAGTGACATGGAAGTGAATGGAGGAGGCCTTTGTCCAGGAGTGGATTGGAATAGGTTGTGGATGAAGAAGAAGAAGTTGAATTATAATACAGTTTTTTATTATTGTTTTAATTATAAATGGCTAGTTTCATTCGATAGTAATGAATAAGAAAAACAAAAACCCGAATACGTGAATAATTAGAATTCGGATGCATTCTGAATACGAAATTTATAAATTTCCATAAATGATTGATTTTCCAAATAAATATGAAACGATATTTTTACGTGATTGATAAAATACTAAATTGAAGTATTTAATATTTGTATCGACGTAAAAGCGTACTTAAAATTCCTGTGATACGAGAATGTTCGCTGACTGGCAAAATTTTACTTTTATTTTGTGATGAATGTTTGATTAATCAAAGTATTAGCAAAAGTGTTTGGAATTTCTAATTTTAGGACCTAGTCAAGGACAGACGCTAAATAGGTCCAAAAGGTACATTTTTTAACGTAAAAAACATATAAGGGAATTTTCTTGTGTTGGTAATCAAATAAGTGACGCTTTTTCTTAAAACAGAAAAACTAACTAACTAACAAACCATCACGCCGTCTCTCCGAAGAGGTACGCGGAAAGAATAAACTGTTATACTTTTCTATCCTGGAATATTTCTCTCACTTCCTCAACATTCATACATCGTGTCATGCACGCGCGTCGATTTCTCTGATCGTCGATTATTTGATCGTGCCACGTTTTCCTCGGTCTGCCTCTATTTCTAGTTCCATTTACATCGTTAACATATATATTTTTTACCATTCTTTCTTCAATAATTTTTCCATATGTCCAAACCATCTTAATGATCCTTTCATTATATATTAAGGAGAAGAAGAAATAAGTACACGACAATTTATAAGTAATATCTGAACAATAATTAAATGTGTCCACACGAGAAATGAAACTAGTAATGACGATTGCATGAAAATGTTTAAATTTAAATTGAAGCCCCTCTATAACGTTAACCCAATAACTGCGGCGGACTCATCCGTGAGTCTCCCTTTGCCCAATATGCGGCCAACTCATCCGTAAATTTCCACATACTTGTCCAGTACGAGGGTGAATCAACCGTGAGTGTTCCTATGATTCCAATTAATATGGATGCCTCAATTTTCCTCACGCTATTAATACACAGAGTAATTCTTGTCTATTTAAATATATGTTTAAGGTAGAATTATATATATGATCCATTATATTAACATCTCAAAAGTATACATTATAATACTGTAAAAATATCCGGCGAGGTAGGAATATCGCCTTTTAGTAATATTAATTAACTATGCTCGCATGAATTAGGTTAATGAATAGAAGAAAATATCTCATATTAATGAAAAAGTCTATTATCTTGAAGTTTTTATGTTTTATGGGAATGACATGTTTCGCCTTGCTAAGTTCAATCAACTTTGAATAAAATCCTTTAAGGCGAAACATATCAATCGCATCAAGTCTATACAAAAAACTTTTAAACGAACGTTGACATCAATATATTATAATATTTGAATAACTTTTTGAAAACATTGTGTTATATTATTACAACACTTTTTTGATAGTACAACTAACTAACTAACTAACTAACCATCACGCCGTCTCTCCGAAGGGGTAGGCAGAAAGAATGGACTGCCACACCTTTCTTTCCTGACATATTTCTCTCGCTTCCTCAACATTCATACATCGTGTCGATTTCTCTGACTCCTCACATGGCCGACATTCAATATTTGATTTATTTGATCGTGCTACGTTTTCCTCGGTCTTCCTCTATTTCTGGTTCCATTTACATCATTAGCATATAATTTTTTTACCATTCTTTCTTCATTCATTCTTTCCATATGTCCAAACGATCTTAATGATCCTTTCATTATTTTGTTCATGACACCATCATTCGCACCGCATTCACTTCGTATATTTTCACTCGACACTCGATCATACACAGAGTATGCACACATTCGTCTAAGAGATCTCATTTCTACTTAGATAGTACAATGATAGTACAATGATTTCATTGATAGTACAATGTTTCCAAAAAGTTATTCAAATGTGAATCCACAACACAAAGTGAGATGGCGAATATAGAAGAAATATTATAATAAATTAAATTTGAATTGTTTATTGTTTTTTGAACAATGATGTTAAACTCCATATAAAATAACTATTTTCTACGAATGAAAACACCTGTTTTCTAGAAGATGTATTATATTATATGTGAATTACTTGTGTCGCCTGTCTTAGGCATTATTATATATTTGATAATGCCTTAGACAGGCGAAACATGTCATTCACATAAAATATAATAAAACTTTTAGAAAACAGACTTTTTCACATCAAGAGAGTTTCACATCAAGTTTTATATTAGTTACTTATAAAAACACGTTAGGAAATGAAAGCTTTGGAATCGAAAGTTAAAGAAACAATAGCAGATTTGCATCTGTTCAAACAGTTTATATGTTTAAAAAAAATATAAAAAATAAGATTGGAGAAAAAATTAATTTAAAATAAAACCACGTTCGTATTTTATGTGTGAGAAATTGAACCGAGTGGGATTTTTCTAATACATTGATTCGACGCCGAGTTTTTGAAGCAACATCGTATAGATTTGATCAAAAATCCCCTGCATTCAAATGATTCCAATTTGTTCCTTTAGTTTTTAAATAAAAGCAGATCTCTTTTTCTGAAAGAGGTGTTTTTTTGTTTTTCAAATTGATTCTATTTATTAAATTTATTTTACCAAACGCAATTGATCGTATTGCTTTCTAGTAATATAATACAATCACATTTTATTGTTAAATCTTCAGTGCACAGATTTCAATTACAATTTTAGCAAAGTATTTTTTATCTAACTTATTGAAAGTTAAGGCATTTACACTGTGGAATTCCATAGTTATATACTTTGGGAATAAAAAAAACATTGTTTAAACCACTTTTTAATAAAATAAAATATTAAAATATACGACATGTTTCGGAGGATACCTCCATCTTCAGGTGTAAAAATAATAAACACTAAACAAAGAAAGACTAAAAAAAAACGCATTTAAAATTAGATACAGAAATTCAAATTTAAAAATTAACCTGGGCTATGTGTTATAAATAGGTTCTAACAATTATTTAGTAAAATAATAAATAATATAAAATAATAATAATAATAATACATGATGGTAATATAATTTAGAAAAAAATGTAATTTAGAAAAAACATACATTTGAAAAGACATAATTTATATAGAAATTAATAGATGATTAATTTGCATTAATTGGGAATAGGAGCTAGGGAGATTAAATGTAATTAAAATTAATTTATCAGCTTAATTTTTGAATTTTAATTATTGCATCGAATTTTAGTGTGGCGATGAGGTTCGCAACCCATCACACCGCGTCTCCCGCGGGGCGAAAAGAGAAGGATGGAGTGCCGCATCAGTAAAAGTGTGACAGTCCATTCTTTCTGCCTACCCTTTCGGAGAGACGGCGTGATGGTTAGTTAGTTAGTTAGTTAGTATCGAATTTTAAATGCGTTTTTTATTAGTCTTTCATTGTTTAGTTTTTGTTATATTTTTACACCTGAAGATGGAGGTATCCTCCGAAACATGTCGTGTATTTTAATATAATTTTTAATTAAAAAGTATTATAGTTTAAACAATATATTTTTAATTCCCAAAGTATATTTTTTATCTACAGTAAAAAAAAATTATTCTTGAACAAAGAACAGTGTTTTTTAATATATTCTATGAAATTCTTATTTTTTTCTACAATTAAGCGTTCACTCAGGTGGAAGAAATAACGTTGGAATAAACAACAATGTTTTGAAACAATAGAAGCTAAGATGTGACTAGAATAAATGCTGAATAATTTAGAGAAGCTCAAGACCTCGCATACTAAATTTTGATTACATTACCGTCTCCAACAAAGTACTAGAAGTAAATTTGATCGTTTTCATCACATGTTAGCAGTTTACAGTTGTAATCAAACTTCAAATAAGGTAACATGTAATTTAATGTTAATGTGACATGCTCTCGGAATACCCAATTGAGCGGCAATTTGGCAGTAATCTTGTTTGCATTTACATAAAGCACCTGCAATGGAAATCAAGGGATCGGAAGGTGAGGATACCCTATTCGTAATTAATGGAAACAATCTAAATGATAATATTAACTTGTCTCTATAATAACGCTATAGCTTATTGTATTTGACAGGATCACCAGTATATTAACTTTTTATAGAGTTGTTTCAAAATGGCGCCCATGGGCGGCTGTCATTTGAAGCTTCTCACAAAAAATACTATTTCTGCATTTTGGCAATCCTTTAAGATTAAAAACAGCTCCATATACAAGTATATGCATCATCATGAGTGATTCATCGCTCTGCACGCTTTTCCATCAGCTAGACAATTAAAATTACAACCTCTGCCTGAATTGGCTTTTACCTTCGGTGCCGCTGCCACAGTTCCTGACCTTCGTAATCACTCACTCTCCATTTTGCTGTTGCTACCATCTTCTTGACGCGCTGCCATCTCCAAGTCTGCTGGCGTTCTTCGAACGCCTCCATCCCTTGCTTCTCCTGCCACCGTCGACGCCGCCTCCTCCTGCCCCACCACCGCCATCGCTGCCGATCTGCTGTTTACTCCAACGCTTCATGCCTAAACCTTTTCTTTCCACCATCCTTATCCCATCCTGTATCTCAACCCCATTGCCATATCGGTCCCCACTGGCTCACGCCCAAGGCTACTCTTGTCCCACTTGGTTTCATATCCAGGACCAACCGGCCCCCACCCAAGGCCACTCCCTGTCACCGTCCCTCGGTCTCCACCTAAGACCTCGGCCCCTTCCCAAGGTCCGCGCTATCCGCAACGAGAACGACATCGTCCGCGTAAAGCAGACAGTTTACAGACAGATCACTCATCTTAGTACCAGCATTTATACCTTTAAGTTATTTCATGCACTTGTCCACATACAGATTTAACAACCAAGGGGACATCACGCAGCCCTGCTTAACACCCTTCGTGATATCAAACCAGGGCGTGATGTACCCATTTACCCTAACACTGGCAGTGCTCCCTTCGTAGAGAGAAGCAACCGCCCGTATTAGTTTTGTGCTCACTCCGTATTCGGACAAAATTGACCACAGTTTATCTCTGTTCACTCGATGATCATAGGCTTTTTGCAAATCGACAAACGCACAGAAAAGCTTACGGTTTTTGGCCATAAACTTCTCCGCAAGCGTTCGAAGTGCAAAAATCTGATCCATACATCCTCTAAACCATATATACAACTTCCAAACCATATATACAACTTCCGAAAATTCGTCAGACATGGTGATCGTAAGAAGGGTGGAATGGGAAATGTTGTAATACATAAAGCGTGCGCTTAACCCAACCAATGACAGGTCATTAGTCTTGTAAATACCTCAATCACCATATTCTATTTCTAATTTGGATCTTTGTCTCTATTGAGAAACAATTAATACTATTAATACATTTGAAATATTAAGCTGTCAGATAAGATCATCATAAATAATCTGACATAAATTAGACACATACCTACATACCAGAATAAATAAAACACTTCTTTGGAAAAGTGTTGCTGTATTTATCTAACAAAAGTTTCGTGACTTTTACGGAAAAGATAAAATAACTGGATTTTAACCGTGACATTCCCAGAAAGTAAAACTGTCTGGATAACGCGCATCACAATGTTAAGACTCCCGAAATATTTCAGAAATAATTATATTTTAGTATGCTACAATATGACTCTGGTGCCGGGCATGCTTGACAAGGTTTGAAGCCCTATTGCAGCAAGATTACTTTGTCCTTTCACATTTCTTTCAAACAAACACTAGACGCTAATTAATTAGCTGTGTGATATACTATACAATAAATAAATTTTTTGACTGAACTGAAATTCCATGATTTTTTATGAATCAAAACACTGTTTTTTTTACTTTGACTCCACACCATCAAAGTGGAAAAACAGTGTTACAATTTAAAAAATATCGTCAATGTATAGATCAATTATAAAGTTTCATTTTTAATTAAAATACACTAATTAAGAACGCAAAGAATATCTGCCTTCGCTCTCAATAAGTTGAATAATGTTTGTGCTATAGAAAATATTGTAAGATGTTAGAGAAACATATTTATAAACTGTTAAATTAAAAACCTTTGTTTTGTGTATCACAATTATATTTTTATTTTTATTTTACGCGGCAGCTGTTTAGAATGTAACACCCGAAGATGTCAACATAGGTTGACGAAACAGCTGTCACGTAAAACAAAAATACTATTGTGATTCATAAAACAAAGTTTTTTTAATTTAACAGTTTATAATCTTAAAGTATCATAGTGTTTCGGCCAAAACAATGGATTAAACATATTTATGTATTCTTAGCAGTTGTATTAAAATCATAATTTTTTTTTAATTATATGATAAGCCTGAATATTATTGGTGTAATAAAAAATCTATATTTTGTGTGTTATCCTCGTCGAACAACGTTTCGGAGATCGCTGCAGACTTCATTTTTAGTTTTGTTAGGTTAAGAATGCGGTGGGTACAGTATTTGTATTTCCATTTGAAATGATGAATGTTTCTAAGACAGCTAAGCGCGCATATCAGGGAGAGATAATTTTACTTAACTGTCCCAAGGCAGTACCGTACCGCCAGAAGTGCGTCCAAGATTGGCAACTACTGTGAAGATGGAGTTTGCAACGATCTCTCAAAACGCCGATTGACAAAAAAAACAGGATAAAATGTAATTCTATTAACCGTGACATGTTTTGAAAATGAAGGATATTCTGAACTCACCAGAAGACAAGCATATTGAATAATAATTTAAATATTTATTTTTTATTAATTACTACATCCACTTTTTTAAATAACTACAGCGTTAAAAGATGTGGAAGTGGTTATTCAAAAACAAAGTTTTATTGAATTATTATTTAAAACGAACTTTCATCAAAAGATTGCAATAAAATCAATCGATACTCTTTTAAGTATAACTAACTAACTAACCATCACGCCGTCTCCCCGAAAGGGTAGGCAGAAAGAATGGACTGTCACACTTTTACTGATGCGGCACTCCATCTCCTCTTTTCGCTCCGCGGGAGACGCGGTGTGATGGGTTGCGAACCTCATCGCCACCAATAGGCATCCCCCGCACACACTTCGATCGCCCGACATCCACAAAATAAATCTAAAACAAATAATATAAAATACAATGATAGAAAATAAAATAACAAAATAAAAATAATTTAACACAAAATGTTCTTTTTAGATGGTGCACATATTGTCTATTTAATTTATGTTCCACGAATCCGCCGTTTTTTAAATTTAGCACATAATGTAATAACACATAATGTTTTTTTCGATGTTGCACATGTTGACATGGACGATCCGGACTTTTGTGTTTATTTCATTTATCTTATACGTATCCACCGTTTTTTAAATAAGCTGTAATTAGGCACTTAACCAGCAAGAACTTTGAAATAATATTGAAGAAATTATTCAAATTGTCATTGGAACAAATGAAAAATTTATTTTTACACCTGTCAAAATTCTTTATAAAAACGATAAAACTAATATAATTTTAACAACAAAACAGGACAAACGTATTACGTGTCACAATTAACTATTATGAAGTGCGGCAACAGTTAAATTGACCAAAACAATTCACTTATACGCGAAATATCTCCAAATTAACAGGAGCACCACATGAACCAAACCAAATTTTCAAAAACAAAAAAATATAATAATATAATTTTTTTTTAAGTATATGGTTTCAATATATAATTGAATGTCCTCCTAGAGGGGTAGGCAGAGAGAATTATCGCCCCACTGTTCTGTCCTGACATACTACTCTCACTTCATCTACATTCATGTATCGTATCATGCGCGCACGTACGTTTTTCCGACTTCTCACGTGACCAACTATTTTTATTTGATAGATTGGACTGTGCCACGTTTATCTCAAAATTCCTCTATTTCTAGCTCCATTCACGTTGTTTACTTATATCTTTTTCACCATTCTGTCTTCACTTATTCTTTCCATGTGTCCAAACCATCTTAACTTCATCTCTTTCATTCGCACCGCATTCACTTCTTATATTTGCATTTGACACTCTATCATACACAGATTTATCACACATTCGTCATATAGGTCTAATTTCTACTGCATTTAGTCTTATAAAAAAAGAAAAATCTACACTTATCAAATTAATAACTTGTTTGCAGCCTTTCTGAAAATGTTGAAACTTTGGTAGGTCCAATCCTATTCTCGTGCGGTAATAAGGCTTGGTTGGCGAATTAGCGAATTAACATACAAATGTATAAAGGAATCTAATCTCGCAGTTAAGTTTTCCACATGAATTTTGCCGGAAGCGTATAAAGGGTGCATCCAAGTGGCAGCACTCATGAAACGTAAAGAATCGTTTTTTATCGCTCGGTTTAATTACAGTTGTCCTAGGGGTAGTATTTTCTGAAGAATTTAATTAAATGTTTTTTGGCAGACATAACTAACTAACTTACTAACCATCACGCCGTTTCGTAAGTAGAGACGATGGATGGCCACATAGTTTTATACTGACATAACTCTCGCGCCTTTTCTACTTTCACACATCGTGAGATGCACATTCGTCGATTTTTCCTACTTCGAACATGGCCGCCTTTCAGTAATTGATTAATTTGCTCACGGCCTTCCTCAACTTATTTTTGCATTCACACTACTTGTATATATATTTTTAACCATTTTTTTCTCTCACTCATCCGTTCCATATGTCCAAACCATCTTAGTGACCCTTTCTTGATTTTATTTATCACGCATTCATCCGCCTTACATTACTTTCTTACTTCATCATTAGATATTCTTTCAAACCTTGTTTTTCCGCACATCCTTCTTCTTCTTTAAGTGCCCTGTCGGGTCCCCCCAACGTTGGCGATCACTTTGGCAAACCTGTCACCTGAACAGCTCCTCCACACTTCGGATGCCGGTCCACTCCCTTACGTTTCGCAGCCAGGACATTTGTCTCCTACCGGGTGCTCGGCGTCCCTCAATTTTCGCCTCCAATATCAGAAGAAGAAGGTTATACTTTTCCCCACGCAGTATATGACCCAGATGTGAAATTTTCCAAACCTTGATAGTTGATAACAGTTCCCTGTCAACTCTTGCTCGCCTCAGTACTTCGATATTGGTAACCATAACTTTTCAGGGAATTCTGAGCATTCGTTGATGGAGCTACATTTCAAATGCATCCAGTCTGTACATCCTTCTTAGGTACCTCATTTCGACGGCACTTATCTTACTTTCATCCTTCTTCTGCCAACTCATAGGTACAATTCCATACATGAGGGTTGGCACTAGAACTCCATTGTGCACTGCCATGCCAATTATAATAAAACTTTTTGCAAAGATGACAATTTTTAACAAACTAATTAACTACATAAAACACTGGTTCTCTGAAGGGGTAGGCAGAAATAAAGTACAGCCACACTGTTTTTTACTGACATACTTCTGTCGCTTGCTCAAAATTTAAACATCTTGTAATGAACGCACGTCGATTTCCCTGAATCTTCACGTGACCGACATTTAATACATTATTGATTTGATCATAATTTTTGTATTCCTTATTTTAGTTCCATTAACTTCGTTTACATTCACATTACAATTATTTCTTCATTCATACTTCCCATGTGTCCAAATCACCTTTATGATTTTGTTCATTACACTTTCATTCACCAATTAATATGAGTGAAAACGCCTGTTTTCTAGAAGTTTGATTAAAATTCGTATAAATGACATATTTCGCCTGTCTAAGGCACAATGAAATGTTGATAATGGTAACATTTTATAATTCTTAGACAGGTGAAAAATATCATTCATATAAATTATAATAAACTTCTTGAAAACAGATGTTTTTATTCGTAAAAATGATTTAATATGGAGTTTCACATCGCTGTTCAAGAAACAATAAATGCTTTTATTTGCGCCACATTCATATTTGCATTTGACCAGATCAATACATTTTCAGATCTCATTTTGCTGCGTTTATTCTACTTTAATTCTTTTTTTCCTAGTTCCATGCTTCACTTCCATACACAAGGGTCGGTACATGAATACCATTATGTACTAATTCATGTAGATTTAATT
Organism: Lepidostoma basale; assembly: GCA_022606425.2. NCBI lineage: Eukaryota > Metazoa > Arthropoda > Insecta > Trichoptera > Lepidostomatidae > Lepidostoma > Lepidostoma basale. The sequence goes on from JAHDVF020000211.1 coordinate 2,631,306, forward strand.
ATCAAATACCGTAAACTTCATTCGCGTAGTTCCTATTAAATTATTACCTTAAGTACACACAAGTGAAGCAATATGTTGAACCGTTTATAAACTTATAATAAGAATTCTCAATAATTTTCAGTACAGTTCAGGAAAACATTTTCACCAGTTTTAACCCGTTAATGTATTCGATGTATATGTATGAAAAAGAGATAACAAATTATTTACTTAAATAAGTTTTCCTTTTTAAATCTTCTTCTTCTCCAACGGGCAACCCGTTCTAGGAAGACATTTTTCGCACCTTATATCTGCTTATTGTAGACCTATGTGGTCTGTTCTCCAGAGTGTTGCTCCTCCTGTGAGGTAGAATCCCAGCTGTCCTTCCATCTTTTAGGAGGTCTTCTACGAGGACGAGTCCCATGAGGCTGATTATGCAATGCAATATAGGGGAGTCTGGTGGTGTCCATTCTTTGAACATGACCGTACCAGTCCCTTTTTGGCTGTCTGCTCCATCTTATAATATCCTCAACCTCACATATCTCTCTTATTCTGGTGTTCCTCACGTGATCTCTCAGTGTCTTGTCTGCTTTTGCCCTCAGTGTCTTCATTTCGGAAGTCCTCACAACTTCTTTGGTCCTTAGTGTATCTGCCCTTGCTTTGATATGCTATTAAAAATGCCTTTTTAAATATGCTATAAAAATATATGTGCTTAAATTGTTCTGTACATTAGAAGACATTCAGTTTTAAATTTTTAAGATTTGACCTTTTTAATTTAAAAATACTGTTATTACACGTATCACAATTTATTTTTATGTGAACAATCAACAGTTGTTTGTAACACTTAATGATGCCAAAATAGATTGGTAAAACAGCTGTCGCGACAATCTCATAAAAATAAATTATGATACGTCTTATATCAGTGTTTCAAATTTAAAACATTTATTAATGTTAAATTATTATACTCGTATAATATTATAAAGCAATGGATTATCTAAATAAACTAACTGACTTTACTAACCATCACGCCGTCTCTCTAAAGGGGCAGGCAGAAAGAATGGCCTGCCACACTAATTTCCTGACGTACTTCTCTGGATTCCTCAGCAATCATTCATCGTGTCATGCACGCACGTCGATTTCTCTGGCTCCTCACGTGACCGACTTTCAATATTTGATTCATTTGATCGTGCTACGTTTTCCTCGGTTAACCTGTATATCTCGTTCCATTTACATCGTTACATATATATTTTTTACCATTCTTTCTTCATTCATTCTTTCCATATGTCCAAAACATTTTAATTTCCTTTTATTCTTTGTTCATAACACTTTCTTTCGCACTGCATTCACTTCTTATATTTTCATTCGACGCTCTATCATATACAGATTTTTTTACACATTCATCTAAGAGATCTCATTTCTCCTGCATTTATTTTACTTTTATCCTTCTTTTGTCAGTTCCATGTTTCGCTTCCATACCACCTTCGCCACCATTGTGCACTGCCATTTTAACTTTAGATACGGATCATTTTATTTAAATAAGATTTAATTATGAAACGTATTATTATTTTTTTTTTTTTATAAACTTAAATGTCCATTTACACTAGTCAGTCATTATCGTGACATCACGATTAAAATAGCCTTGAATCTCACCAACTCGTTATGTCAAATGCTATAATTATTTTAATATAGAATTTGAGATTACGAGTCGGTGAGATTCAAGGCTATTTTTACCGTAACTTGTCGCTCACGATATGGCTGTCCCATACGGCACGTCACGATAATGGCTGTCCAGTGTAAATGGACCTAAAGGCGCTAACATTGTAAATTCTCTAATGACGATTTTTTATGAAATTAAACAATTGTTTATTCACTTTTGAGTTTATTTAAAAATATAATACCATACATAGCTCTCCATGGAACGCAAAACGGACAACGCCAACCAGGAAGACCCCCGAAACTGTGTAGAGAAAGCTGGAGTACAGCGTCTCAAGAGGACCCGCCTGAAATAACAGACTCCTGAGTCTACCAAAAGTGAAGAAGAAGAGTTTATTTTATAACATAAAATTTTAGAGCAATCGTAAATAAAATTATTGTACTATATCAATATATAAATTCGACTCTGTGAAAGAGTTAATTGACGCAAATTTGGTAGCAAATTGTAGCTAATTAATATGACAAAATATTCTAATAAATTGGGCCACTTAAGCGAGAAACTGTTTATTTTCTCGACTATTAGTAGAAATAATTATGTGTTAACCGGCTGCCTAATGAAGTTATTATAATCACGAGGAATAATATGGGCTATTAGTATATTGTTATATTTCCGGAATACTTGGGAAAAGTTCAAGAGCTTGTATGTTATGCGAACGTGTCAACCATACGACGTATTCGTACAATGCATGTAATCTAGCACAGAATAATTCTGTTTCAACGAACGGCAATTTTATAATACATAATAGTCTCTTATTATTATTATTACTATTATTTTGATGACTTATATTTTAAGCTTCGAAGCAGCTTCGAAGAGATGGGCATCTCATAACCCATTTCTTTAGATTACTCAGGGGATATTTCACGAACTCGGTCGTGCTGGAGGGTGTTCGGCTTTTTGTCCCTGATAGATATCTCCGACAGCAACAGCATAGATTGTTTTACCTACCGGCCACCAGAACCAACCTGCCTCTGGTGACACCGGTAGGAAAGCAATTAATCTGCTGAACGCTGTCTCCTCAGAGATCGACGTCTTTATATTAGTGAATGTACGTTCAGAAGGCAAATACTCTTAATTCTGGAGAGTGTCCTGTATTTCTAATGTTGAACCATCTCTCATGCGTTTCTGGTAGTACACAATATATTATTTTACCTGTTCTCAATTAAAAAATTAAAAAATTGCCTTAAATTTTTTTTTTTGTAACATCTGTTGATGAAAAAAACTGATTCGATTTGATTTGATTTGATTTGAAGTGCGCCGTTTTGTAAAATCTGGAAATGACTGACCGAACAGTGTAGTCTTTAGAAGTTTCATAAATTTAACGTCACTATCCTCATACTTAATACTAACATTGAGGCTATTCCACGCCAATAGACCCGCAACGCTGAAAGCATGATCATAGAAACTTGCTTTATTGGCTCTGACTCGAATTGTTATGTTGTTCGCACTTGTTTCTACTGATCGGAGTGAACGTTGCCTTTCCGTTGGCAAGGGTGTCACGCAGAGGTCCGATATATACGTTGGCGCTCTCTGGTGTCGAGCCTTAAACACTGTCAAACACAACTGTATTTTTGTATTTTACTCGTTCTCGGATTTTAAGCCAGTGAAGTTCTTTTAGGGGTGGCGTGATATGACAGTATTTTTGTTGCTCCATAATCAATCGGGCAGCAGCATTGAATACGCTTTGTATTCTGTTTAATTTATTATTTGGCAATCCAGCGTACATTCCGTTGCAATAATCTAAACGTGACACTTCAAAAGAATTTACGAGGGTCCTAGCTTCATCAATAGGTAATTATCTCCTTATATGCTTTACCTGTCTCAGTTTAGCTTTCTTAGACGAATGTGTGGAAATATGTGCATGTTAGTGTGTCGAATTAAAATGTAAGAAGTGAAAGCGGTTCGAATGAAAGTGTTATGAACAAAACATTAAAAGGAATATTAATATTCTAGTAAAAATGGTATTCTGTAAAAATATTATAAACTGTAGGAAACACAATCTGAAAAAATATATAATTTTTATTAAGTGTCAATTTTATGAAGGCGCTTTTTTCGACAACCTCTGACGGCGATTTTATGTCGGTGAAAGCTATTTTTATTACATATGTAAAGAATGAATGAAGAAAGAATGGTATAAAAAGCATATCTTTAAGATGTAAATGGAACTAGAAATAGAGGAATACCGACAAAAACGTGACTTTATCTTAAATGTCGCGCATGTGAAGAGTCAGAGAAATTGACGTGCGTGCATGACACGATGTATTGAGGAAGAAAGAGAAGTAAAGGAAATTAAAATGTAGGTGTCCATTCTTTTTGCCTATCGCTTCATGAGACGGCGTGATGGTTAGTAAGTAAGTTAGTTTATATTGTATTATATAAAAATAATTGACCTACATATCGTATGTTTTTTCCATGTCATTTGTGTCAAAAAAACTTCACATATTCTGTACTGAAGAGCGTTGAGTGTTAATTTCTTATTTCCTATCGTGTTTACATTTGTTCTTTTTCCTTGATTCTGACTGCAATTCAAGTTTGAAACCCATTTTCTCACTTCACTCATTCCAAAACATTTCATGGACTTTGTAATACTTCTGCTTGTTATGGGTTTGTCATTCATTATTGCTAAAGTTTATGTTTCATTATTATTGTAAGAAGTATAATACAGTTTAAACCATAATAATTGGATTATGTTTCGTTTTCCGAACAAAATGTAGGTCATTGGAAAAATATATTTTCTTTAGAGGAAGATTTAATAAATAATAATGGAAAAGTATTAGTGTACAGACTTTGCTTTAAAAATACGAATATAAGCGTAGAAAATATTGCAGTGGCAAATAATAATTTTATTTAATATTTACATTTAAAATGATTTAAAAAAAAGGATCAAGTGAACCAAATAATAACATTTTGAATGTATACAAATACTTGTAGACGAATACTGGATTTTACCCATTGCGGGTTATCATTTTAAGGATTAATTGTATCTCAATAGAGACGAAGATGCAAATTGGAAACAGGAAATTTAATAATATGCTTTATGATAATGGCGGTAGCCTTTCACATTGCGTATTGAAAGATCTTCTGCTGAATGCTTAATCCAATCTTAATAGACGGCGCTAGTGTAGATTAAACTAAAAAATGTGAAGTGTTCCCCACCATTTTAGCATATATACATCTTCCAAAAATTTGTTAGACGTGGTGGTCGTAAGAAGGGGGGAATGGGGAATGTTGTATTACATAAAACGTGCGCTTAACCCAACCAATGACAGGTCACAAGTCCTGTAAACGCCTTGACCACCATATTCTGTTTCAAGATACAATTAATCCTTAAACAAAATATTGAATGTTTGCCACGTGCATGGCATAATGCATGAATGTTGTGGATAAATAGAAAAATATTTAAATTAAGATATTATTTAGCTCAATATTATCACGAAACTCTAGCAAATAATGTTTTTACATGAATATGCGTTCGTACGTATACCTAGTACACAATAAATGAATAATATTTAACACTAAAGCGTGCCCTTTCAGGAGAACTTTGCAATAGCTAAGTACCCGTGCAAATAAACCGCCGAACGACCTGCTATGCTCTAGAGATCGGAACGCTGGGCTGCAAGACACCAAGAAGAACAGAGGCTACACGTAGCAGAAATGAAGATGCTGAGGTGGGCCGCTGGGATAACGATGCTGGATAAAGCTAGAAATGAGCACATCAGAGGTAGCCTGCCATAGCGGAAAAAAACTAGGAAACGTCGTCTGCGGTGGTACGGCCATGTGAGCAGGAGGGACAACGAATACATCGTTCACAAGACCCTGCAATTGGAAGACGGAAGGAGGGGACCAGTTCGGCCTCCTCCAACGTGGATGTCTACAGTTCGGAACGACTTGAAGCCGCTGGAACAGGATAGTCAAATGACCCTGGAACTTGAGACTTTCGGAGCCGTAGTAAATCAAACCAAATCAGTTTATTTCATCAATAGACATTACAAAATATTTTTTTCAGGCATCTATTGAGAACAGGTAAAATAATATATTGTGTATAGTATACTACCAGAAACGCATGAGAGATGGTTCGACATTAGGAAGACAAGATACTCTCCAGATTTAAGAGTATTTGCCTTCTGAACGTACTTTTACTGATATGAAAGACGTCGATCTCAGAGGAGACCGCGTTCAGCAGATTAATTGCTGGGATAATTAGGGGATAATAATTAGGAGAGTCGACCCCATATAACGGGAAATGGCTAGGCGAAAGAAGACTAAAGCGTTTTTATAGATATTGGTTATATTCTGCAATTGAATTATTTGTACTTTACGAGTGACTCGACCCTCTTGAGAGAAAGTATTTATTTTGTAACTGTTGGTAAATTACCTCCCTAAACATTGATCTCACTTGAGTATTGCTGGGGATTTGAGAGGCTTTCTAACTCTACGCAAGAGTCCTACTAAATAATCTTTGAATATTGGAACACAACGTATCGTAGCATATAATACACGCCACTTATTAAATTGATATGCTTCCGATAGACCTTTAATACCGTGGTGGATTATTTGTTGAAATGTAAAGTTTGTGTGACTTAGTAGACTTATGCGCAAGTTTCAAGGGATGTTTCCAATTCGTTGAGTAAAACGCTGCATCACGCCTGATAATACTAACTAACCTCGTGTATTAAAGATATTACGTATATTTGTTTTATACTCCCTGTTAACTGCTAACTACGCTCAAAGCACGGCAATGTACAGGATTTGTGACAACTACAACAAGTATTTTAAAGACATCGATGTTTTCCACTTGAACGAACGAAACTTCAAAAAAGCGATAGGAGCAACCTTTCGGCGTGGATGAGATCATAATGTTACATGATATTAAATTATGTTACTTTTATTTATACTTTTAATTTTGTTCTTATTTCTACTACTATTATTATGTTAACTCTCAATCATTTTGCTTGACCGTATTTTGCCTTAGCTTAAATTTAATTAACTGTTTATTGTATTTGTGGCTTTATTTATTATTTTTCTTAATGTTTCTTAATTAATATATTGATATCGCTGTATGCTGCCCTTACTGAATAAATAAATAAAGAAATATTGTTTCTTCAACAATGATGTTACACTCCATATTAAATAAATTATACGAATGAAAACGTCTTCAATATTATTAACTAATTTTTATAACTAACTAACTAACCATCAAGTCGTCTCCACGAAAGGGTAGGCAGAAATAATGGACTGTCACACTTTAACCGATGCGGCACTCCATCTTTCCCTTTTCGTCCCGCGGAAGACGCGGTGTGATGGGTTGCGAACCTCGTCGCCACCAATAGGCATCTCCCGTGCATACTTCGATCGTCCAACGTCCACAAAATAAATCTCAAAAAATTATGGAAATAATTAAAATTATTTTCAATGGGAACATGCAAAAATATTATTTTTATATACCAGTATTGTCATACTATAACATACATTTAAAATATTATTTAAATAAACTTTTTCATCTCGAGAAATAAATGAAATTCCTTAACCAAGCAAAAATGCAACGCGTGAGCCCCTTTCTCCTTATTTCATATTAAATAGGCTGCCGCCCTTCATTTTAAGTCCCTTCCAAGCATCTCATTACAAATTAGGGCCAGATTATTAAGGAATATTTCAGGAGATCCTTTTCCCCTTTTTCCTTATCCTGCCATCTTTTACAGAACCTTTTTCTTGAAGCACACTTCGGTTGAGGTCGTACATAATTTTCACTACTCTAGTCAGACAACCGCCTGCAAACCTACTCAAGACTGACAAAATTTCATTAGCCGTAAATTTTCTAACTATTATAAGAGAAAATTAATTACAAATTAATGTAGTAGAGTGCTGATTTTATAAGACTAAGAGTTAATCTAAATCGTTCGAATTTTCATCACAAGAGAAGAAAAAACGTCCAAAAGAAAAAACATACTAACACAGTGCTTTGACTGCCACATCGAAGGTCACGGGTTCAATTCCCGGCAATGGCACTGACTTCGGTCTAGTGTAGAATTCTTCTTCTACTTTTTCCTCTTTTAATAGATCTGTGGACGTGTTTTTATGGCTTCGAGGTCTCCTGAGACACAGAACTCCAACTGTCTCGCCATCTCTTTGCAGGTCTTCCGGGTTGGCACGTTGTTTGCGGCTGCTTGGAGGGAGTGTAGAATTCACGTGACGTTTTCCGAAAGGGTAAGAAGACGTGGGACCAGCACGCTATTATATTCTGACTTTTCTTCTCCTTTCTTCATTTCCTCATTACTGAGGGTGGTGATCCATGGAGCTACTTTTGGCTAAAACAAAACTTCTCCATTCCTTTCTGTTCTCCGCAGCGCGCACATCCAGTAGAGACCAGTAGTAGTTCTCCTATATTCATCTTCTTAATCTGACCATGCAATAATTTTTGGAGTAATATAGACCCAAACGCCATGATAGTGAAGTTATTGATACACTGACGTGGCAAGGTCAATAGATTCACAACAAAGATTTTGTAAACGCGATCGCTGAACACTTTAAATCTGTGTTCTGTAATTCGTCAAACGAGGCTATCCATGTTGATTCGCACTGGGCGACTGGACGCTCAAATATTTCCATAGTTTTTTTCAGTGAACGAGACGTCTTCAAGACTATAAATCGACTAAACATGCATTCATTAGGTCTGGATTACACCAAAATCTTTATATTAAAGGTTGCAGCCAAATTTAAAAAAAAAAACACTGTCAATTATATTTAATCGATCTCTGTAAACGGGTGTCTTTCCGGAACTCTGTATGATTTCTAAAATCTCTTCAGTTTTCAAGAAAGGCACTAAATCATGTGTTGAAAATTATCGAGAAGCAATTTTATCTACACCTGCGAATGTTATTGAGGCGTTAATACGTCATTTTATTACCGAAAAATATAAATTCAACAAAATAAGTCCACAAAATGTAATAAAAAAGCACAAAATGAAGTTCCGTGACCTTCAAGATATCAGAAGGTAGTGTGTTTATAATTTTACACGAAAATTTGAGAATCCATAAGATCCTTTCAAAGAGAGTGTCGCATTTTCTCACACGTACCAGGAGCAATAACGCTTCGACGGTTCAGAGCGATATTTAGAGCTGTTCAAGCAAGATAATTATTTCTTGCTTTGGTATGTGACATTGGATGAACATGAATCCATTTCAATACACCCGAATAAAAAAAAACACCAACTACACTCAGCAGCTAGTTAAGTCGTCCAAAGCGACCAAAAACTCAAAAGTCAGCTGGCAAGGTTATGGAATCAGTATTTTTTAATGCGCAGGGTATTTTTTCATCGACTATCTTGAGAAAGATAAAACTTTTAATAGCAAATAAAACATGCCATTATTGGATCGATTGAGTGTAAAGATCAAGAAAAAACATTTTCATATGCGCAAAAAAATGCTGATCCACCAAGAGACCGACCCATGTCACAAGTCGATAAAAACGATGGTTAAATAGAATCACCCACCGTACTTTCCAGATCTAGCCCCTATCGACTACTGGCTTTTTGCAGATATCAAAAAGATGCTTCAGGAAAAAAAATGGCTCAAACGAAGAAGTGATTGCCGAAACTAAGGCCTATTTTGAGAGAAAATACAAATCGTTCTATAAAAAAAGCACTGAGAAGTTAAATAAGCATTAAAATGGATGTATCCCTCTCTAAGGAAAGCGCATTGATGAATTAAGTCGAATTTAAAATATATAAAAATTTCATTGTTAGACCGGGGACTTATTGAGTGATGTGATATTCTGGCACATAATATGAGTTGTATATCAAAAAATAGAATCTGGACTTTTAACTTTCCAAACCACTCAAGAGGACGATGTTAGCGAGTTTGTATGTTTTTAACAAATTTAATAGCAACACACTATACTTACACGAGTATCTCAAATGAATATACAAGAAGTGAATGCCGTGCGAATGAAAGGGTTTAAATAAATAAAGAGTCATTAAAATGGAAAAAAAATGATAAATATGGCACATGTAAACGGAACAAGAAATAGAGGAAGACCAAGGAAAACGTGGCACTATCGAATCAATCCATGTTTAGATACATGGAAACAATGAACGAAAAAACGGTAAAGAAAGTATGTGTTAGAGATGTTAATGGAATTTCACGTGGCATGATCAAATCAATGAAGAAAAATGATAAATAAAATAATCAATTAAACGAAACTTTAAATAAAGGAAGACCAGAAAAACGTGGCACGATCCAATTAATAGTATATTAAATATCGGTCAAACGAGGAGCTGGAGTATCGACATGCATGCATGACACGATGTATGAACGTTGAGGAAGCAGTTGATTTATAGTGTATCAAGTTATAACAGTGTGGCCGTCCATTCTTTCTACCTGCTCCTTCGGGAGACGGCGTGTTGGTTAGTTAGTTTTTTTTTATAGTTCAATGCGTATACTGAACAAAAAATGATTATATTATTAAATTTTTAAATTGAAATTAATTTATATTATATTTCAAATAAAAAAAAAACGTTTAATGCTAGTGAAACGTGTTTAATGTTTGTGACCGAGAGGCGATGTCCATTAAAGCATTTTAGTAGATGAAAACGAAAGAAGCATTGGCGTAACGTGTAATATAATAAAGTATTTTTATTGAAATTTCATAATATAATTTTTTTATGAAAAAATACCAATAATAAGTATTCAGTTTAAATGTTTCGCATTTGATAATGTATTCCCATAAAAATCGGAAAACTTTAAAACTAAACTAAACATCACGCCTTCTCTCTGAAGGCGTAGGCAGAAATAATGGACTGCCATCCTTTCCTTTAGAGACATGCTTCTCTTGCATCCTCAACAATTATACATCTTGTCATGCACGCACGTCGATTTCTCCGACTCCTCACGTGACCGACATTTAATATTTGATTGATTTGATCGTGTCACGTTTTCCTCGGCCTTCCTCTATTTCTAGCTCCGTTCACGTCGTTTAGATATATCTTCTTCACCATTCTCTCCTCACGCATTTTTTCCATGAGTCCAAACCATCTTAATGACCCTTACATTATTTTGTTCATAACACTTTCATTCGCACCGCATTTACTCCTTATAACTTGCATTTGACACTCTATCATATACAGATTTATCACACATTCGTCTTAGAGATCTCATTTCTACTGCATTTATTCTACTTTCATCCTTCTTTTGCCAGTTCAATTTCCAAAAGTAAGGGTCGGCACAAGAACACCATTATTAGTTTTGATTATATTGTAATTCGTAATCGTAATCGTTATCTTACCATTCTTGTTCACTATTCCATACATATATGTGCTACTGTCATTTGAACTCTTTATGTTGTCGGTAAAGGGCAGCAAGCTGCCGAAACCCGTTTGACGTTAAACACAAGTGGAAGCCCACCAAATAAATAATAAACAAATTTTGGATCAATTTTTTTAATTTATTTTCATTATTCTTTAAGTTGTGTTGTGTATCTATAATGATTTATTGTTTCTTGAACAATAATGAAAATTTCTGTTTTCTAGACGTATTATCAAATGTTTGGTAATACCTTAGACATGTCATTTATATAAAATATAATGAAACTTCTAGAAAACTTACGTTTTTATTCGTATTTATTCCTTACCTTATTCTAGATTTATTGTTTCTTTAATAAAACTATATGAATTGTTTTCGCCGAAACACTGATATTTTAAGATTATAAAATGTTTAAATTAAGAACGCTGTTATTACATATAAGGATTTATTTACGTGAGTTTGTTCAACATAGCTTGGTAAATTAGTTGTAGTAACAAAATCATTTAAATAAATCGTGATACCTCATATGATAGTGATCTTAAATTTAATCTTTTCATAAAACAATATAATTCTTTTACATGTTTTTAAAGCATTCGCCGCCCTTGACCCTACTAAATTTTTACGCCTTCATCAATTTCAAGGAAGAAATAAAAGCAGCAAAACGATTCATATGCTAATCCCTTTTAGTTCAGTGGACCCATTTAGCTACGTGATCGAAATTCGAAGACCAAATAATTGACCAAAAAGGGTTTTTGTGGAACGCATCTTCAGAACAAGGGCTAACAAAATGACAAGGTTTTATTTTTTGCCCTTTCGGAAATTTACCATCAGCTATATATATCATTAGTACGAATAGATTTATTTAATATTTGTTCTTATTTTATTATCATTACTTGTATTATTATTAATATTATTATTGTTGTTTTTGTTGAATCGTTATTTACAACATTTTAAACGTTTATGGATTATTTTGAAATTTTTCTAATTATTGCTCCATCACAAAAGTTTGGAAAACAAAATGATAATAATTTGGTGTTGTTCGATTGTGAAATTTTTACGAGTGTGAAATAAACATCTACGTTTCTTTTTTTATATACTTTGTATACAACACAAACATTTATTAAAAAAAGAAAAGAAAAATAAAATATCAAACATGTGTCGGACTAACCAGCCCTTCATCAGTTACATTTTATAAATATTTAAATTATTATCAAATTGTTTACAAACATGGTCAGTTTTGAGAGATTTTATAATGATTTATTTTTGGAATGTTTGTTTGTAAACAATTTTGTAATATTTTAAATATTTATATAAGATCCACACAAATTTAAACCGCCGCGGCGGTTTAAATCTGTGTGGACACTGGTTTGAAACCAAAATTTGTATACTGAATGCGTGTGGATCCACATAAAACACATATATCTGTCTATCTCTCTGTCTTCATTTGTGAATTGCTACACAGTTTGTATAAACATACACAATGACAATAGAAGCTAATAAATAACTCTTTAAGTGTTTTTAGATTTGAAAAAAAAAAATCACTACATACAACATAATAGTGCGAAAAGCAGTCCTTAATTTGGCAATAAAACTTATTCTCTCAGAGATAATAAATATATATAAAACTAGTAACTTTGTAGCATTTGCCTCATGGACACAACCGAATGCAAATTGCATATCCTCTGGGAGTGCTGTCTCTTGCAGAGTGATAGAGATATCATGATTGAGAATGTGACAGTGGATCATCGAACAATTTGGAATAGTGACTTAACAAGTAGTGATAAAAATTTCAGTTGCCTTCGTACTTTTATTCGTGCGTGGACAAAACTTTTTAGTGAAATGGATGTGTAATTTATTTACTCCCCTATGTCTTCTCGTGCCATGTTGTTGTTTCTATAAATTATTTGGCATTATTTGTTAAAATTGTCATTGTTTTTGGTTGTGTTATTATTACTATTATGATTACTTTGATAGTTATAAATAAATGATTATTATTATCTTTGTCTTTGGTTATGTTATTATTATGGTGTTATTGCTATTATAATTATTGTGATAATTATGAATAGTATGTTCGCTATGATTGTTACAATAGTTTTGTGCATTTTAGTTTTGTTTTCTGTTTCTGCGCCCCTGAGTTGCTGCTCATGGATGTTGCCACTGGCTCCTGTTCATTGGTTTTATTTTGACCGGAAGTCTACATTGGTGGGTGTGTTCTGATCTACTTTTCTCTTTATAATGTGTCTTTTATAAATACTGTTTTTTTTAATTAATTTCTGCTCTTTCTAAAACCTGTCCTCCATCCATCCCATCCCAATTTATTCATTCTTACTTAACATCTTCCCGCCTCTCTCATACACCATCTTCTTCTTGTTTTAAAATTTAGTTTGTTATATATTTGTCCTATTGTGTATTGTGAATTAATGTGTATTTTATATCATTTTAATGTGTTTTTTTTTTTTTTTTTTACTAATTTAAGGTGTGCTTTATATAATATTTACTTCTGATTTTATTTAATAATAAAGAGATGTGAGGCCGCGCGGGAGATATATAAGGTTAAAAGAATAGATTAAATGTGGTCTGTCACCCTTTTGATTGATGACAAGAAAAGGATAAAATAAATTAACGTAAGTCCCGGATGGACAAGGAACGGGCCTAGATAGTGCAGCGAGACTGACGAAAGGGCGTCGCTGCGTCCTATAACAGTCTCGGGTGGTGGTGGGAACCTTATATATATCTCTCTGTCTTTACATAAAGTAGGTATTTGAATAGCGTATTTCGTAAGATTTTTTTTTTATATGAGACCGTAAAAGGCCCTTTGCAGCTCGACCTTGAGTATAAAGATAGAAATAGAAGTATTTTTTTTAATTTTGAATATTAAATTCATAGGTATATATCAATCGGTTAGCGTCGAAACAATACGACTGAACCGGTTTTGTTGTTGCATGCAATTAGGTAGGTAATTTAGGGGTTGAAATTTCAACAAATCGGCCTCAAATTTATTGTGTGAACTGGATGACTAATACTCTTCCTTAAACACTTATAATTAGCCGTTTCCATGTCATTGGGTTTTGACCAAAAGTAGCTCGTAATATCGCACCCTGAAACACCGTGCATCGGTAGAGTGCGGACGTATACGAAAATAGTGTCTACTGTGGAGAGTTGGTTTTAAACTATGTGTGGACGCTAAACCAACCGCGGGCTCCACAGCTCCCACCAAGGTCACCCTTGTGGAGAGCTTGTTTACCACAGTGTGGGCCGCCTTTTAGTTAATTTTTTTAGTAAACGTGAGTGTTGTATACAAAGTATATAAAAAATAAACATTAAACATTTACAACACAAAGTTATGGCGAACATAGAAGAAAAACATTTGTATTTAAAAAAGTTTAAACTCATTTATTAGTGATTGCGATCATACAGTGAACCGAGTTTTTAAAGGGTCGAAAATCTTTACTTCCGTGAATATTTCACGGGTTGTTACAGTTAAAAAAATAATACGAATTAAACGTATGCTTTACAAGGCGTGACATTTCCGAGTAACATGTTGCATAGTGGCAGTGCACGATGTTGTTCTACCGAACTTTGTGTATGGAAACGTAGCATGGAACTAAGAAAAGAAAGACGAAAGTATAGTAAATGCGATCTCTCAATTATCTACGAACGTGTGATCTTGGATCGAGTGCCAATTGCAGATATAAGAAAGGCGTTATGAAAAAAATACTGAAAGATTCAATAATGTGGTTTAGACGCGTTGAAAAAATTAAAAAATGAGGGTATTAGTTGCAAACCTGGCAAACTCCATCATTAGATGTTATGATTATTTTTTTATGCGATATTTTTAACGATTAGACCTTTAAAAACATTAAACATTTTCTGAAATTCTGAATATTTTCGAAGTTACACCTATTTTCTTGATGCACCGACTAAATCGGTCCGGCCAGACAAATGAACGATAGACGGCAGGCAAACTCTGATTACCTGGGAAAAGCCCACATTATGAAAACTCTTTTGTACCCAATAAATCATTAGAAATTGACTTCATGGAAGGTCAAAAATTGTGCATTACGGCATTAAACGACGTAGATCGCGCGAAACTCACTCTAAACTTTAAACGCGTTTTTCCAAAACTGACATTTTTCGATACGGTTGACATGATATCTCAAGTTCTAATAAACGATTTAAACAATTTAAAGCTACTTTATATATATTTGAGTATCGCATGACGTAGGTTTTTTTTTTTGAAAATTTTTGTTTTTACAATAAAAATAAAAATCCAGTTGAAAAAAAAAATTATTCAATTCGCCGCCTTTTTGCGATTTTTTTTCAAAATGTCCGTACGTCATTAACTACATTTTTCTTCTTCACGAATTTTAAAGATTTATTTTCTCAGATCACTGGAAGAACTGGAATCGTGTCAACCAGGACGTACTTTTTTGTGAGTCCCCACTTTTACCGTACTTTTTTGCCAGCCTACACTTTTTAAGATTATTGCTTTTTTTTAGAGCGTGTTATGCGCACCGAAGTGACAGAAATTAAGCTCTTTGGCGACTTTGAGATAGGCACGCCAACGGTTGCTGCATGTACCTGCTAGTACCTGGTATTGGCCTGTTAGCCCCTTTTCTTGCGTCGAGCCACGGGTGGACGAGTCCATTGTATCGGGTTGTGGGGTGCACTTGGAATTTGCCACACGTGTCAATTTCACCCCGAACCAAGAGATGGACTCGCCGGTATTCTCGGTCTTTCTTCCCGCACGCACCAAATGTGTCCAGCGCTCAGTTGAGCGGACCAATGAGGAATAACATGTGGTTTAGATTACAGATCAGAGGGGTTGTCGAACAAAAATATAGGCAGGCAGTGGACGACCGCGCGTGGACGCAGCCAGTAGGCAGCACCACCGTGCAACTAGACAACTAAATTAATTAAAATTTAAAGGACAATACATAAATAACAATCAATAACCGTCACGCTAGTGCCGCAGTGAAAGTGTTATCTTCCTGTTAATAACAAACTTGTGACTGTTGTGCCGTGCTACTCCATCCTTGACAAGACTTTCGATTTGGGAGCGAAGCAGCAGCTAATCGTCCTCGCCCATCGTGAGCTCTTCCACCAAAGGGGCTACCTCCTTCTGTATCGCCGTGCACGCGCTGGATGCAAGGGGCATAGGAAGCATCCTCGCTCATCGTGCGCCCTATACCTGAGGGGCCATCTCTCCCGGAGCTGCCGCCTGCTTATTGGATGCAGAAGACCAGCACGAATAGTTTCTTCGGATAGGTTAGTCGATATGGTTATTATACGTCCTGACACTACAGTTGATCGACAACCCCTAACTATTAGTTTAGATAGTTTTTTTAATCTATTAGATTATATAGTTTTTTTTGGTAATTTCTTTTTTTTCTTAGTTTTGAGGATAAATTTGTATGCTAGTGTTAAGATTTATCATAATATAGTATATTTTAAGATATTCAAGAGTTTTAATTTACCTTGGCCTTGTCCTATATCTCTGTTAAACACGAAAGGCTAAAAAGTATGCCTAAGAGACTTAGATGACAAGCGTAATTTTTATATTGATGAAATATCAATAAATAATTTATGGACCGACGATATTATTGTATAATATATGAATTGCTGAACGTTAATGGATGAGAGTGGCAATGGATAGGACAGTGGCGTTATTTAGGAGAAGTCTTCGTTAAGCAGTGGACGATAGACGACTGATAAGATTAATATATTAAACCATATCAGTTACAACCTTTTTTCTACATAAGTTCGGGTATATAAGCAGTTCCTTTAATTCTCTCTAGATGATTATGTCTTAAAAATAAGCAAGGTGAAACATGCTACTTGCATTAAATGTATTAAAAATTCTATGAAACAGACATTTCATAAATATTAAATTTATAAATAAATTATCTTTGACACTTTTTTAATCAATTAAAAAATTCTAATGCTAATTGCTTGGATTTACAAACTTTCCTCGTTAGATTTTTCAATAGTTAATTAAGAAAATGTAAAAAGTTTTGTAATTTCATCCAGTAATTTGCGTCAATTTGTGTTTCTCTTGACGCAAATTCAAATCGCTGAGAAATAAAATTTTCGAGACTTTAATAAAATGAAATTTCTAAGAATTTATTAACCCTGTTATTTCAATGATTACTTATTTATGTAAGTGATCAAAGACAAAAATAAAATCTTCTTAATGTAAACTATAAAGAAGTGTTTAATTATTATTTGCTATAGATAGAAAAAAAGACTTATTACAGAATCCTCGAGAAGCGATATTTTTTTTTCAAAAACGTGGGCGTATATTTGGGAAAATAAATTTGATAATTGAAAGCAACAACAAAAAAAATTTATTCCAGCATATCATTACAATACTAAGAAAATAAACCTAGTGTGCAAAAAATATTTGAACGGAGATAAAGCGAAGAAAAAAAGTCCGGCTAACCTACAATGGCAGGGTAATTGTCACTGTCATTGATCTGGTATAGAATTCACGTGACAATAAAATGGCAATAGAATAGCTACCTATCACATGTCATGAGAATCAATACGATATAATATACCATTTATATTATTTTGGTTTGTGTTGCTGTCATAATGTAAAGAGTGTTTCAACCAAGTCATTACTGCAAATAAAAATATATCCACAGAATCAAAGATGGCAGTTCAAAATGAAATTCTGGTGCCAACCCTCATTTATGGAAGTGAAGCTTAGAGCTGGCAAAAGAAGGATGAAAGCAGGATGAACGCCGTAAAAATGAGATCACTAAGAAGAATGTGCAGGAAAACGTTGTACAATAGAATACCGAGCGATGAAATAAGAAAGAAATGTAAGGCAGATGACTGCATCATGGATAAAATTAAAAAAGGATCCCTGAGATGGTTTGGACATATGGAACGAATGGATGAAAGTAGAATGGTTAAAAAGTTGTACACAAGCAGCGTGAGTGGAAAAAGACGACCGAGAAAAACATGGCATGACCAAATTAATCAGTTACTAAAAGGCGGCCACATTCGAAGTCGGAATAATCGATGTGCGTGCATGGTAAGATATATGAATGTAGAGGAAGCCCGAGAGGTACGCCAGGGCAGAGCATTGTGGCGATCCATTCTCTCTGCCAACCCCTCCGGGGAAATGACGTGATGATAAGTTAGTTAGTGTTTCAACGAAATAAATAAATATAGCAACCAGCTGACGGACATGGCCAAAACCTTCTATAGTTGTTTTATATCGACTCGTTCATACGCTTTTTGCAAATGTACAAACATCAAAAAAAAAAAAGTTTGATCTCGGTTTAACATCTCCATAGTCGAGAGAATGGATATACTAACTAACTAACTAACTAATCATCACGCCGTCATCCCGGTAGGGGTAGGCAGAAAGAATAGAACGCCACACTGTTCTGTCCTGACATACTTCTCTCGCTTCCTCTACATTCATACATCTTGTCATGCACGTACATCGATTTCTCCGACTCCTCAGGTGACCGACTTTTAATATTTGATTGATTTGATCGTGCCACGTTTTCCTCGGCCTTCCTCTATTTCTAGCTCCGTTCACGCCGTTTACATATACCTTCTTCATCATTCTTTCCATGTGTCCAAACCAACTTAATGACCCTTTCATTATTTTGTGCATAACACTTTCATTCGCACCTCATTCACTTCTTATACTTGCATTTGACACTCATACACAGATTTGCTACACATACATCTTAGAGATCTCATTTTACTGCATTTATTCTACTTTCATCCTTCTTTTGCCAGTTCCATGCTTCTCTTCCATACATAAGGGTCGGCACAAGGACACCATTATACACTGCTATCTTAGATTTTTTGGATAGGCTTTTGGATACAATGGATATAAAAATTTTTTTTAGATCTCTCGATGATGAAGGTGTAAAACCTATGAAACCCCCCAAAAATATACTGAAATATGGGGGAAAAGAGCGTTTGAATTGGGTGTTAAAATATTTTTCTTTAATTTTATCAGGATAATTAATATAAGTACTCAAAATCAACTTGAATAGTTCGTCATAATATTTTTTACGTCCCCTATACATTAAGATTCGGCAAGAGAAATTTTATACATGAATGAAAGGAAAATGTATTATTTTTTCAATGAATCCCAAGAATTTCCATTTGTCAATGAATTTCTTTTGAGAAATCTGGAATATTTGAAACATTCTGAGACAGATTTTCCGATCCATTAAGTACGCTTATCGAATGTTAGAAAGTAAAGCGAAAGCTATTTTGGGTTAAATTTCGAAAATTAAGAGAAGTCGCTAAAAATACAATAACCCCATTTCGTCTGATACCGATCAGTTGCGTGAAACGTATCCGAGTTAATAACATTTTTGATGAATACATTTTGCGTGTATAACATGCTTAAATTAAATCATTTTTATTACTTAAGTAACACGCTATCCAATCAAATGCGTGGAACGGATTTAAGAGTTCACATTTTATACAAAAAAATGTGAAAAAAAGGTCCCAATCATATATGTATAATTAAAATCTAACGTAATACATAACGTAAGAAAAAAAACATAAAATTATTCAAATGAACGGGGATTGAGTCAAGAGAAGAAGGATTGCCTGCATTCATTTCCTTCATCGATCCCTGTGTTGTGTAATAGGTCTCCAGGTTAATTCGCCTAGAGTGTGTGTCATATTCAGCCTTTATAGTCTCGGTAGTCAATACTTTTAGGTTCCTTTGGATCGCCAAACATGACCAACCAATATCCATTTTTGAATGGATTGGAATACGTTAATCTTATCATCAGCCGTCTGTCATCCACTGCTGAATGTAGACCTCTCCCAAAGCACGCCAACGCTCCGTATCCAATGCCGCTCCCATCCATCCAAGTCCAGCAATCCTCTTCAGATCGTTGGTCCAGCGGGCAGGGGGACATCCAACTCTGCGGAATTATGTACATGATCTCCACTCCAGAACCCGTCTCCCCCATCGGCCGTCGATTCTCCGACAGATATGGCCAGCCCATCGCCACTTCAGCCCACCCATCCTCAGAGCCACCTCAGTCACCTTGGTTTGTTGAATACGTTGGCTTTCTGTAATTTTTCAATAGACTCGAAGTTGTGGTGTCTTATTCTAGTTCCACCCATTTCTAAACTAACTAACTAACTAACCATCACGCCATCTCCCCGAAAGGGTAGGCAGAAAGAATGAACTGTCACACTTTTACTGATGCGGCACTTCATCCTTCTCTTTTCGCCCCGCGGGAGACGCGATGTGATGGGTTGCGAACCTCATCGCCAACAATAGGCATCTCTCGCGCACACTTTGATCGTCCAACACCCACAAAATAAATCTTAAACAAATAATATAAAATACAATGATATAAAATAAAATAACAAAATAAAAACAATTTAACACAAAAGGTTCATTTTAGATGGTGCACATATTGTTTATTTATTTTATGTTCCACGTATCCACCCATTTCTATTGGGCTGTATATCCGTCTAAGAAGCGTTCTTCAAAGACTTTGGGGTTTCTTTCATATCTTATTGCCAGATTCCAGAACAGATTGCGCTGGTTAGATCATTTGCACCGCACAAGTGATCTGAAGTGCCAAAAGAGAGATGATTTAAAATCTAGTAGCGCGAAGAAGCTTCGGTAGGCCAAGACTGCGATAATTGGATGTTTTCGTGGGAGACTGTAGGGGCCTAGGACAACAAGACTGAGAGGTGGCGGCCAGAGACAGAACAGGATGGAGACGTTTCTTGGAGGAAGTTAAGACGTACCAAGGGTTCTTACGCTGAAGGTGATGTAGATAGGTGTTTTATTAATAATACGAGGAAAGGTTTGATAGCTGTTTTGAACAGCATGGTCTTGAACTATTTTGAGGGTTAATAAAACAACAAGCGTATGAGTCCCAAGTAATAATTATTTGCAGCTATGGTTCGTTTTTTGACCTTCATCAAGGCGTTGTTACGGTTATTTACTAGGGAATCATGATGCACTAATATTTAAAATATATAAACTTTATAAGACTTACTGTAGACTATTATTTGTCTATACTTAGGAAATTGAAAAACTTTGTTTAAACCACTATTTAATAAAAACATATTAAAAAAACACGACATCTTCAGATTTAAAAATATTTAAAAAAATATTATATTTTTACACCTGAAGATGTCGTGTTTTTTTAAATATTTTTTTATTAAATAGTGGATTAAACAAAGTTTTCAATTTCCTAAGTATATAACTATGGAATTCCATAGTGTTGCCTTAGCGTTCAATAAGTTTATTCTTTATCTTCTTCTTATCTTTAAATATAAATACCCATATGAAAGAATGAAAAAAATATGAAGATGATGAGGTCCAACTGTCCTTCCATTTCATTGGTGGTCTTTCAAGGTGACCAGGGGAGATTT
Organism: Lepidostoma basale; assembly: GCA_022606425.2. Classification (NCBI taxonomy): domain Eukaryota; kingdom Metazoa; phylum Arthropoda; class Insecta; order Trichoptera; family Lepidostomatidae; genus Lepidostoma; species Lepidostoma basale. Next base: position 2,652,684 of record JAHDVF020000211.1, read on the forward strand.
TCTCAGCAGCTGTATATACGCATCTGTCACTATTCGTTCTGGCAACATGGTCCCTCCAGAATTTTCTTCTGGATCTACTCCACCGAACATGTCTTCTATTTGTCAAGTTTTTTCTTATTTCTATGTTTTAGATATAGAAAATATGTTATAGATCTTTATGTTAACGACAGGTGAGGGAATTTATGTATTTAGGTAGCATGTTCACAGCGGATGGCCGAACGGACAGTGATGTTGAAAGAAGGTTTGGTGCGGGTAACAAAGTAAATGGAGCTTTTAAAATAGTTATTGGAAACAAGAAATTATCAATGAAAGCGAAAATGGCCGTTCGCAATGGAGTTCTGGTCCCAACTCTTATGTATGGAAGCGAAGCATGGAACTGGCAGAAGAAAGATGAGAGAAGAATAAATGTGGTAGAGATAAGGTCCCTAAGACGTAAGTGTGATAGAACGATGTACGACAGAATTTCAAATGCTGATATTATAAAATAATGTAGAGCGAAAGAAGGTATAATGAACAAAGTTATGAAAGGATCGCTACGTTGGTTCGGACAAATGGAACGCATGGGTGAAGAAAGAATGGTTAAAAAAGTATACGTTAACGATGTAAATATAGGAAAACATGGCATGACCAAATTAATCAAATTTTAAAGGTTGGTCATGTCAGAAGCCGGAAGAATCCACGTGCGTGTATGAATGTGGAGGAAGCTAGAGAGGTATGTCAGGATAGAGTAGTGTGGCGATCCATTCTCTCTGCCTACCCCTGCGGAGAAACGGCGTTTGTTGTTATATAGATACGAGATCTACTTGATTATTTGAAATTCTACGCACGTTAATTATAGTATATTTTATTTGCGCAAATAAAAAAAGGCTATATACTGAGAGCTAGGCTAGTGGCGCTTTAATGTGCAATAAATTTTCTCAATATAGCTGAGTGCAAATCAAATATTATATATCCCTCACGTCACATAGTTGCTAAGTAAAGAAACTGTAATTCTTGGATAAGAACTAAGATTTACTAAATTTATCGCGGCTTTGACCTACTTATAAATTATTATTATCGATCCTAGAATCTAACACTTGACAAGTTAATTAGTGTAATGTATTTTTTTATGGATCTAAAATAGTAATTACGACACGCTGTGTATATTTTGAATACTTTCAATAAAAGGCAGAATTTTCTATAACTTATTAACTTTCACGCCGTCTCCACGAAGGGGTAGGTGGAAATAATGGAAGGGCACACTGTTCTTTTCTGACATACTTCTTTTGGGAAACTACGACATAAAAAGGCTCAAGTGGCATCCCAAGAACCTGCAAAAATGTTACATCCTGCAAACCAATCCCCTAGGGTTGAAATTAAGAAGAAAAAAAAAAGTTAAATAACTTTTTTTAATTTTTTATAAGGATTAATTGTATCTCAATAGAGACTAGAGACGAATATGTTAATTGTTTTTCTGGGAACAGAATATGGTGGTCGAGCGCTTACAGGACTTATGACCTGTCATTGGTTGGGTTAAGCGATCGCTTTATATTAACAACATTCCCCGTTGCGCCCTTCTTACGAACACCACGCCTGACAAATTTTTGTAAGTTATATATATGCTTCACATGTTATTAGTTGTTAGTTGTTATTAGTTGCACCACACTTCACATGTTATTAGTTGAATCTACACTAGCGCCATATATTAAGAATAGGTGTAAGCAATTGTTAATATGTTTTCTTGCAAACATACTTTACCTCGATCTACCTTAAATATTTTTGTAATCTTAAGAAATTTGAAATATGTAATCATTTTTAATGTATAAATTTTTTAGTGTATATAAACTGCAAGGAGTTGAAGTTTCGTCACATTTGATAATACCTTAGAAGGGCGAAACATGTCATATATAAATATTATAATAAAACTTGAAAACTATCGTTTTTCATACATATCAATAAGTTATATAACAACCAACCATTACGCCGTTTCCCTAAACGAATAGGAGAGAGAAAGGACCGCCACACTACTCGATCCAGACACACGTCACTAGATTCCTTTACATTCATATAGCGAGTCATAAATGCACGTCGATTCTTCCGACTTCTAACACGGCCAACCTTAAAAATTGGATTAATTTGGTCATGCCAAGTTTTTCTTGGTCTTTCACGACTCTATTCAAATCGTTAACGTATACTTTCTTGACCGTTCTGTCTTCATCCATGCGTTCCATGTGACTAAACCAACGCAGTGATCCTTTCATAATTTTGTTCATAATACTTTCTTCCGCTTTATATTCCTTCGTTATATCAGCATTTGAAATTCTGCCATATTTCATTTTACAACACATGTCTTAGGAATCTGATTTCTACCGCATTTATTAAAAATAGCCTCCAATATAGCCCTAAAAAGTAAGAAGACCGTAATATGGCTATTTTTAGTTTTAATATCATCTCTGCTCTCGAAGTTGGTGGTTATAAATAAGTTATTTTAGTACATTTTGTCTAATACATATTAGAGTTACAAGCAAATAAAACACGTATTCGAAGAAGCCAATATTTATGTTGTTTATTTTTTTCATACTCGTATTCATGATTAGATCTACAATAATTTCAATTTGTTTATTATTGAATTGTAAATAACAGTAATACATATAAATTGCAAATTTTATTTATTGTGCTTAAACAAGAGGCTATTTTATATAAATACTAAACAAAGTAAGCAAATGTTTCTGAACAATCACATTTGGTAGGTTTCAGGTAATGAGTTTCAGATATTTGGGAGTAGAGTTCTGCAGCCAAAATAACCATATACCGAATTATGATAACAAGTCAATAAAGCCTCTGCCGTGTAATGATATCTAAAGAATCTGATCTGAATGAATAAGCCCAATTGTATTGAGAGCAAGAAATTATACGATACGTGTGCGATCTAAAATGACGTATGCTGTATGCTGAGACGCGGGCCGATACAGTAGGAATTAAGTGTCTGCTATTACTGGAAAAACTGTATTTATAACGCATACATAAGAAAATCTTGCGAAATAAATTATATCGTTTGGTGAAGTAGATCATGAAGAAGATACTGGAGGGACCATGTAGCCAGAATGGATAGTTACAGACTCGCATATTGAAACGTTCCTCCTCGGTTAGCACAGAGAGCATGGTTTTTATCCTCAGGGTGGTAATCGTGAGATTCTTTTCGGTATATTATTCGATTCAGGGACGGGTGTAAATATAAAGACAGTTACATGGGATACATTAAGGTTTATTAGCTAGTTAAAATTATAACAATAATCCAGAGGCTAGGGATGTCTCATTAATCGAAACTTAAATGGAAGAATGAAGAAGCTGTTTGTGGCGATTCCTCGATGGCGTGCTCATCGGGACGTGCTCATGCGACTAGCGACGTCGTCCGTCGACGTTGTCAGCGACGCTGTGTCGACGACCAGTTGATGGCGGTTCACAAAATACAAGTTCAGAGTCACCTGACAGACACGAGGTTCCATAGGCTGGTGGTGCTGTACGGAGTGAAGAAGTGGTCCACGCAGTTCCGCATGGTGGTGTGGCCCTTGACAATCGGGTGGCAGCAAGATACGGAGACCTCGAACGCGGTCACGTCGATGTCCGACAGAGCCATCGGAACTAATCGCAGACACGCGGACACATGACGCACATGTGGAACCAATGTGCGGTCTTCGATATGGATAAATATATTATTAGTATTCTACCTGACGCGTACCTTCAGAAGATATGATGGGAGAAAGGCTGAACCATTGCTGGTCCAGCCGGATGCAAACGGATTAACGTTTCTCCTACATCGTGGTGGTAACTGGGCACTGGCGAAAAAACACAAGATGGCGGCCTACTCGCAAGGGAGACTGGAGGGAAGTGAGTGGGCTTGTAGCCTCAGAGCATAGAGAACCGAAAAACAGTGTTACCAACCGGGAAGACGGCGGTTGCTCACACGGCGGAAACAGGAGAAGTTGGAAATAAATTTCGAAGAGGTACTTAACTGGGGAGAATTGGGGCGAATACAGTGTCCGAAGAAATCGTAATGGTATGTACCATTACAATATACATCAGCTTACAAAATCCTTTACGGACACCGTCCACCTGGAAAACCACCTCAGAGATGTAGGGGTAGTTTCAATTACAGATCGCCAAATCTATTAAAACACGAAGCAAAAATAGGTACTTTCTACGTTTCGCAAGTAGGTACTAAAAATGAAATGAAATATACCTTTTTTAATTCGATATATAAATTTCAGATACATGTTTTATAGGATAACAAATTACTTCCGTGAATATTTTTGCTTAGAAAGAAAAATCCATCTTACTATGTAATAACTTTCAATGAGGCAATTTTTTTATCGTGCCTTATTGTATCTTTATCGTAATATTATAATCATGCAAATATCAAAACGCCGAACTTGAATATTTTATTTCATCCGTGTAAGTCGGTTTGGGAAAAGTTTTCGTGTTATTTGTCATCCAAGTTCCTACGAATTAGGCAAAGTTATTCCCTTCACCGGAGCAATTTCAAATATACGTGTAAAACAGATTACGCATGCGTGAATTTAAGACATTACAAAAAGGTTACGTTTACTTAACATAAAATTACAAACTTTTACTTACTTAAACGGCAGATGTCGTCCACTGCTGGATATAGGCCTCGCACATAGGCTCTCCACGTATTTCTATCTTGCACCTTTCGCATCCAGTCACCAGAAATTTTTCGGATATCATCAAAGCATCGTGTGAAGAGTCTTTCTTCTTCTTCGATCCTCGTGAGGTATACACCCCACCACCATTTTGACATAAAATTATAATAAAATAATTAGATTTAAAACGTTGAAATTCAGTTGTGAAAACCTTGGTAAAATATTGATGTTAAAAACTAGAACTTTATGAATTTATATTAATGTATTAAGGTCCCTCAGACGTATGTGTGGTAGAACGATATACGACAGAATCTCAAATGCTGATATAAGAAAGGAATGCAGAGCGGAAGAAGGTATTATGAACAAAATTATGAAAGGATCGCTGCGTTGGTTCGGACATATGGAACGCATGGATGGAGAAAGAATGGTTAAGAAAGTATACGTTAATGATGTAAATGGGGTACGAAGTCGAGGCAGACCGAGGAAAACATGGCATGACCAAATTAATCAAATTTTAAAAGGTTGGTCATGTTAGAAGTCGGAGGAATCGACGTGCGTGTATGACTCGTTGTATGAATGTGGAAGAAGCTAGAGAGGTTTGCCAGGATAGAGTAGTGTGGCGGTCTATTCTCTCTGCCTACCCCTGCGGGGAAACGGCGTGATGGTTTGTTGTTGTTGTTGTTGTTGTATTAAGGTAAAAATACAGCAATGTGGCGTGTCTGACGTGACGATGACACCTACATATCTGTCGTGTCGGGTTGTTTGTACGAGTTTATATAATGGCAGATTGACAGACAAAGTTTGTACGAGTCAATATAATGATAGAAATACAATTTTATAACATAATTAAATATATTTTGTTTATAATTGAACACTATTAATTTGTAAAATATATACTGAATTGGGCTTTCACGATGTAGTTCTGGTTCCAACCCTTGATTATGTAAAGATAAGATACCTTAGACATATACGTGATGAAACGATGTGTAATAGAATTTCAAGTGGTGAATATCATGAATAAGTGTAAAGCGGAAGTATATATTATAAAAATATATATCGTGGGTGTACAAGTAAAACTGACTATCTGCAAAAATGACGAAATTGAGATTATTGACTTTTTAACATCGTATTAGCATAATGCTTGACTGGTAAAAATTTCTCGTTGATTCGACACTCCAAAAAGAAATTAGGTTTTAAAAAATGTGACCATTTGATAGAAGCTCACAGATTCTTGACAAGTAAAATTGACCAAGTGACAGTTGGTCAATTTCACTTGTCGGTAGATGTCACCAGTAAAGAGTTATTTAGAGTTAGTAGTTAGTATACGGTTTGTTTTTCTATAATCCGATAGTTGCATTAGTCATGGCCCAATTGATAGTGCACCTAATACTGCATTATGCTTTATATGGAGTGAAGTAAATGGGCAACATGGAAGTTCAGAAATAGATACTGCATTATAGATGTGGATAAACGGTCTTGATGAAAACATTACTGAACTTTCATTATTTTCTGAAACATGTTTAGGCCAAAATCGTATCCAATGTATTGCATCATTATTCCTGTACTTGGCTCAAACTATCTGGTTTAAAACGATTCAACATAATTTCTTAGAATCGGGACATTTATACATGGAGGTAAACCCTATACATAGTGCCAAAGAGTCTGTCATAAAACTTGGTAACGTTTACTGCTTGAATGACTATCAATATTTTTAAGGTTGAAATAATCTAAAAGAAACAAAAATAAAAAAAAAGCAACCCATACATAGTGAAAGATCCGTAATTAATTCAGCATTTATACTCCAAGCAAATACACGTATGTAAACTAAAAAGGAGTCTGGAGCGATTCCTCCAGAATATCTTACTTGTTATAGATCGCTACCTGAAATAAATCATTCAGATATTGCACCTGATCCTAATAAGGATTCAGAATCTGAAGACGATGAATAAATACTAAAAATATTTTTTTTATGAAAAGTAAATTAATAAACAAAGTTATTTAGATTATTACGTAAAACTGCTTAATTATTTGGTCTCTTTCATTTATTTTGTATTTCTGTGTTTATTTAACCTCTATAAATATATAAAAATAGATTATGAAATAAAAACCACAAAAACATGAATTATATTTCATACTATCTCGCCCAATGTACGAAATAAAAATGACTATCTGCAAAATATCATGAAAAATTTGACAGGTAAAAGTGACTAAGTTTTTCAATTTTTTTTTATATAAAAGTGATAATGTTTTTTAAATATTTTTTACTCAACCTTAAAGTTAAAAGCACTGTTCATATAATGTAAAATTACCAACCACCTACTTGAAAAATCTGATCTTTGAGAAGCAATTGAACATTAGAAAAACACTAAAATGGCTCCCCTGAACATTTTTGATTTTGTCACTCTTGTATGCCCACGATATATATGAAAGGATTTCTGCGTTGGTTTGGATATATGGACTCGTGGATGAAAATTAATGGTAAAGAGACTATATGTTAACGATGTGAATGAATTACCGAGTCGAGGAAGATCGAGGGAAACATGACATGACCAAAATTATCAAATTTTAGGGGTCGGCCATGTTAGAAGTCGAAAGATTCGACGTGCGTGTATGACTCACTGTATAAACGTGGAGGAAAGACAGGTGTGGCGGTCTCTTCTCTCTGCCTGCACTTCCGGGGAAACGGTGTGATATTGTGTATATGAATACATTGTACGGTTGAAAATTATATTCTTTGTTGTATAAATCTCCACATTGGCGAACTAGTTCAATCAAATTCTAATAAGGAATTAAATAATTATAATTTATTAACCTTTTTAAGTATTAAAATTTCCTTTCTCATACAATAAAAAAATGATAATTAATAAATGTCTGCCCATATTTTGAAATTCAAGACAATTTTCAAATCTACTTGCTTTTAAGTAATAATGAAATAAAACAACGTTTTTTTAGTAACTACTTCCGCTTTCTTGCCTTTATTTACACAGCGGCCGGTTTTGCCAAGCTAACTGGCATCTACAGATTGTTACTAGTGCTAGTCTATCGATGCCAGTTAGCCTGGCAAAACCTTTTGCTGTTGAAATAAAGAAAACAAGTTGAAGTAGTAGATAAAAAAAAAACATCGTCTAATTTTATAATTATTTAAAATGAACGATTTAACGTACCCGTGAAATCTGCAAGGTGGAAGATGTCGTGAGATGGGGCAGACAACGCAGAAGATACTGGAATGCGCACGTGCAGAGGATGGATCCAACCAGAATCCCACACGCTGTTGCGCATCAGATTCCTGCCAGCTACTGTAAGAGATGGAGGGATAGCTGGAAGTCGACCTCTCAAGAGAGGACAGCCAGATCACAGGAACAGACCACAGGTCTAAAAAAAGAAGGAGAAGAATAATACTTTTACGTTAAATCATTAGACTAAATCTTCTTTTTTCTGTGTCCTTAACGTTGTTTTCTGGTTCCCTAACGTTGACTATCACCCCTGAGTAGGCCTACCTGTCCTTGGCAGCTCGGTCTCTTCATAGTGATGACCTGGGGAAAAATATCCAGAGTGGTATCCCTTGCCTTCTCTGGAGGTTTTTCTGTCGGGGTTACCTTAAGGACCTCCATTGGCTGAAATGTCCGGAAAGAATACAATATAAGCTCTGCTGGACTGTATTTAAGGCGCTGCATGGAATGGCACCCGCCTACATATCTGAACTCTGCATCACCGAGAAACCGAATGCGAGGCAGTCTTCTGCGATGGGTAAATTGTACTACCAAAGCGTTATCCTCGCACAAATTTCGGACCGGGCCTTTGCTGTAGCTGGCCCCTCGGCCTGGAACGCTCTCCATGCAGACTTAAAGTGCATTGATAACCCGTCAGAGTTTAGATCGAGGCTCAAAACGCACCTGTTCAAACTATCCTATCCTGATGCAAATGGTGATCGACTGCGTCAGGTGCATCCCCCATACTAAAATGTTTTATTTTTAGCTATATCTATATTCAAAATCTATATTCTGAACCAAAATTTTTCACATTAACTAAAATATGTATCTTCAACTAGTTCACAAAATGGAGCTACAGCGCCCTTGAGATGATTAATTCATAAAAATGGCGCTCTATAAATCATCCAATTTATTATTATTTTTATTATTATTCCCTTAGCTGGGTGTATCCAGTTTTATGGCGCTGGTAGCTCGCCATTCGTCCTCTCTCTATCTGCTATGGCACTAAGTAATACGTGCCACATTGCCCGAGGTTTCTCTCGTGGACGCTAGAGAGTTGGACTTGATAGTATAGATTAGTGTTGCTGTTGTAAATGCAACATGGCGCCTTACGACATTTTGTAAGAGGCATACTTTCCAGCAAAGCATACCCTATCGTAGTCCTACTACATTGAACCCTTAGACTAAATACTTTTTATCAACTACACAATGAAAATTGTATTTAACATCTGTTGATATCAGCAACTCTGTTGAAACCAGTCTAAAAAAATAATTCTAGAAGTTTATTTAATTTATTCGTATCTGGCAAAGGCATTCATTTGCTTTTCATTGATTGATAACATATAATGTCATTTATTTTTTTTAAGTAAATAACGCGTCATACACTGGCCATTTCAATATTTACCAACTTTGAACAGTTGAAGGAGATAAATTTATGTATGCTAATAGAGAATAAAAAATACATATATTAACTTACAAACTAAATAACCATCACGCCGTTTCCTGGAGGGGTAGGCAGAGAGGCATAATTCTCGCGCCTCTTCTACATTCACACATCGTGAAATGCACGCTCGTCGATTGTTCCTACTTCGAACATGGCCGCCTTTCAGTAATTAATTAATTTGGTCATGCCATGTCTTCCTTGGTCTTCCTCGACTTCTTTTTCGATTCAAACTACTTGTATATATCTTTTTCTCCATTCGTTCCATATGTCCAAAACATCTGAGTGACCCTTTCGTATTTTTTTTATCATGCATTCATCCGACTTACATTCTTTTCTTACTTCATCATAAGATATTCTATCATACATTGTTTTTACGCACATTTTTCTAAGTTTTTTATCCTAGTTTTATATTTCTTTTGACAACTTCAAGTTTTAGTTCCATACATAAGAATCGGCACTAGAATTCCATTGTGCACTGCCATCTTTGCTTTAGTCGATATTTTTCTATTTGCGGTTAATATTATAATCATTAATTAGAAAATAATCATATATTTTCCAAGATTTGACTTCGCCATTATCTACTTCAGTACATCTTCTTCCTCTTGAATTACAAGTTAATTAATAAACGTTTTTTTAATGAATCAAAGCACTGTTTTTTTTCTCGACATGTTTTGAAACTTTTATACTTTCATCATTAGGAGAATGATATAAAATTGATTAATAAAAAAATCGTCATTATGGTTTTCAACAGTGTTTAATTCCTTTAGTTTATCAAAACTTAATCAATATTCTAGTTAAATGATGGAAGTTTCTATGTATTTATATATATGCATAAAATTTAATTTAAATTTAACTTCCCTCATATTGTAGAATATGAAGTTGAATATTAGTTTGCGCAATGTTAAATTAACTAACTAATAAACAAATCATTTTCCTGAATGATTAACCAAAACGATAGATCGTCACACTGTTATGTTCTGACACACTTCTCACATTAATACACCGTGTCATGCACGCACATCGATCTCTCCGACTCTCGACATATCGCACGTTGAAAACAAAAGTGACACTATACAAAAATCTCAATTTTTCAGTACGGTCATTTAAAGTTTTGCCTGCTTATTAACCTAATTAAAATCAACTAGATTCTGATAGAATAATATCTAAACTAATATATAAAACAACAACATTTTACGTCTTCGTCTCTATTGAGATACAATTAAAATTTGAATAAACCACCCTTTGGTGTAAATCCAGGATTTGTATACAGGTATTAGTATACATTCACAAATATTTGGTCTTCAAATATTCTGGTCAAAATTCTTTGGCATATAGAATGGAATAATACTCCTAGCGGCTTCTAACAATATGTTGGTCAACAGCCTTCACATTGTGTTAATAAGGTAGTTTGCTAAATGCCGAAAATCATTCTCCATAGATGGCGTTAGTGGGTCGGTTGTATAGGTTAATTCTTGAAAAAATTCACTAGTGCAACCAAATCTACATAGATGGCTGACTGAAACTGCCACGTGAAGATAAATATGGATTTTGAAGTATATATACATCTTCCAAAAATTTGTCATGCATGATCACAAATAACAAAGGTGGAATGGGGAATGTTGTAATTACATAAAGCGTGCGCTTAACCCAACCAATGACAGGTCATAAGTCCTGTAAACACCTTGATCATCCATGTTCAGTTTCCAGTTTACGTCTTCATCTCTATTGAGATACAATTAAAACATTAGATATATTTCTACTCACAGTCAAGTTATTGACCTCACAAAAACATTAAATGACCGTACTGAAAAATTTAGATTTTTGTATAGTGTCACTTTTGTTTTCAACGTGCGATATGGTTGAGATTTAAAATTTGATTGATAAGGGAAGTACTGAAGCGAATGAAGAAATAAAAACAAATTGCCATCACCATAAAATACAGGAAACTGGAACAATTCGTGTACGTTATAAGAAACGATCAATAAAAAGTGCTGTGACTGAGTTTACTAGGTATATTTAAAGAAAAACGAAGTGTCGGGAGAGAAAGAAAATGCTGGCAAGAAAATAATTGAGAATGATGCCTCACAACATCCTTGTTGAAGGATGATTGGAACTGAAATCAGAAGTAAAAATAGCCAAGATTTTGTCTAACCTTCAATCGGAGAGAAACAAGAAGATGAAAGTTCTTTCTTCATTCATTATTTCAATCTCTCCATAATTAATTTTTCATTATTTTATTTACAACGCTTTCATTTGCACTGCATTCTTTACATAAATTTTTAATATAGCATTCTGCAGTACAAGGATTTCCCGCATATTTGTCTAAAAGATCTCATTTCCACAACATTTTCCTTCTATCTTTTTTTTTACCAGTTTAATGCTTCATTTAGTAACATTGGGTAATTGTTATTGTATATTATTTAGCTTTATTATTTTAGAGCCTAATAAATATTAGTAAATAATGCTCTAGCAAAGCAAAATATGTCACTCACATGAAATACGAGGCATATCTAGAAAGTAAGTGTACTGAGGCTCTCACGACCGGATGGATTTTATTTTTGACATGTTGGCTACACTTCCGTGTAGCCTGATCCTTCCCCTCCACAACGAGACCGGTTTGAGGTAAGTAGGGGAAGGGGGGGCTAGTTGTTACAAAAAAATTAAAAGTTGAATATCTGATAACTGTTTATTTTGAGAGACATCATATTGATTATATCTTAAAGTACATGTATTAAAATATAATAAAACAATTTACATGTGTTCATAGAAAGTCCACAAAAATAATTATAGCATTTATAAAAAAAAATCAAAGTGTAACAATGTGCCCCACGGGGGGGCAAGTTGTTACAAGGTGGGGGCATGTTGTTACGAACTAAAACAAAAATCAAACATGTATGTAATTGTTAACAATAATATGTAAAATATATATAATAACATGTAAAATTTAATTTTTGAATATTTAATCACTTAAATCTATGTCCGAATCACAATTTTGGCATCTAAAATTAACTTTATCGCCATGAATGCAGGAAATGTGAGCCCATTTATTGCATGCGGTGCAATGGATCCATTCCCGTCCAGGTTTAGAGCAATCAAAACTCTTTATACATACCAAACACAGACATTCTTCATGTTCCGAGTCGGAAGAAGAATCCAGTACTTCCTTGTACTTCAGTTTCTTCTACTGTTTTTTATTTTTCTTAATGCACACATCGAAATGTTTTTTGTAATTGATTAAACGGCCTGTTTTTGTTTTCTCGAGCTCTTTTCCGGTTCGATTTGGTTCTTAACCGGAGTGTCAGTCAATATTGCTAATTAAATTTTTCTTCTGGAATAATTAACTCCCTTTCTTGGTCCAGATTTAGGATATGGCCTTATTTGTTCAGGCGTGGTATGCTGTATTTTATTGATGCCACTTGTTGATGGCTGTGGTTCCGTGAAAATAGATAATTGTTCTCTTGATTTTGAGGTAGAGCTTCACAACTGGAGGTTGCAGGTTATAAAGGAGAAGATGAATGTGGTTCATTGACCACAGAAACGGATTCTGCCATGGTTTCGTTGGTATTATCTATTGATACACTTTTAGTGCTAACGTTCTCAGCCATTGGACGATCGGTAATTTCGGAAGGCTCGAAGTCTTCCTCTGAAAAGACATCTCGATTATATGGCCATATAGTATCTATATAAATATAATGTAAGCTCCTTTTCCTGATCGACAGAAAATATTTTCCGAGGCTTGTTGTAGCCCACTAAGTTAGATGTGATTGGACCATTCTCTTGACGTTTTATGTAACGATGTAATGTCATAAAATTTACTTTGTATGCTTCGGCAGCTCTTCGAATAGATATTTTTTTTTCTGTTACTTCTTCAGCTGCTCTTTTGTAGGTCTCCTCGGAAATTTTACCTCTATTGTTTATTTTTATATGTCCGTACCATTGTTATATAAAATCTAGAACCATAATAATAAATAGTTTAATAATTTTATATAAATATGCAATTTGAAGTTAAAGGGAAACGTAGTGGGGCTAGTTGTTACTGTAACAACTTGCCCCCCCATCGTTGTAACAACTAGCCCCCCTGACCCAAATTGAAAACAAATTGCTATAACATTAATACGGAAAGTGTTATTATTTCGATATATTATCTGAATGTAAGCAGAGACATGTAGAGTTTTACCAATTTACTTAGAATCAACTTACCTCTTATAGTTAGTGAACAATTAAACTTCAAAATCAGTCAACGAAAGCTACTTTCAGATACGAAATGCACTATAATCGAGTTTATTTGAATTACGCACGACTGGCAAGAGCGACGTTCCGTCGAGCACCGCGGACACAATACCTGGACATACTATGCGACACATACGCCACAGAACCTAGTGGTGGGGGAGTTATTTAGAATGTAACAACTTGCCCCCGTAACAACTAGCCCCCCCTTCCCCTACGTTGAGAAGTGTTTTGTGAAAAATGTCAATCCATTCTCCCACCAAGTGCGAAATACGCGGCGCCGGGCAAGAGTTTTTGAGGCTCTGCAAACTCCATGGAGATGAATTTCTCCGCTCCATCGTTACTGGATATGAAACTTGGGTTGCACACTACACGTCTGAAACCAAAAGGCAGTCTCAACAGTTTCGTCACACCTCTTCACCCTCCGCCAAAAAGTTCAAAACCACAATTTCAGTCAAGAAAATCACAGCATCCATATTTTGAGACTGTCAAGGCATAATTTAAATTGAATATACGCCTCAAGGGGAGACCACCAACTCTGCAAAATACTGTGAGACCCTGAAAAAAATGCGGAGGGCGATTCAGAACAAGAGGAGAGGCAAGCTGACAAAGGGAGTCTGCCTGCTGCATGACAATGCCAGAAGGAACTGCTCGCCTCGTTTAAAAATTTTTGTGTTTTTTTTATTAACTTTACATTTTTTTTAACCGAATAAAGTAATAAAATGTCTTCAAAAGTCTAAACCAGAGAGAAATCTAAAAAAAAATCTCACACAAGTAGGTAATCATTCACATTGTCAGAAATTGTTTTTTACCCACATTTTCCAATCACTTGTAATTAAACAGGTGTTTATTAAATGATGAATGATTTCTGAACAATTGGGGACGTCTTAAAGATTTATGCATTTAATACATAAAATAAATAAAACGCTTTGTTTGATTTTAAATTTGCCACAAATAGGACACGTGACGTATTTTTAAATTATTATATTATTTTGGTAAACAAAGTATTTGTAAACGACGTTAACGGAACTAGAAAACGTGGCACGATAAAATATCAAATCTCGGAAAAATTTACGTGCGTGCATGACACGATGTTTTAATGTTGAGGAAACGGGATAAGAAACTAACTAACTAACTAACTAACCATCACGCCATTTCGCACGCAGAGAGGATGGATCGCGACAATGCTCTATCCTGGCATACCTCTCGGGATTCACGCACGTCGCACGCACGTCGATTATTCCGACTTCGAATATGGCCGCCTTTTAGTAATTGATTAATTTGGTCATACCATGTTTTCCTCGGTCGTCCTCGGCTTCTTTTTCCACTCACACTGCTTGAGTACAACTTTTTAACCATTCTACTCTATCCATTCGTTCCATATGTCCAAACCATCTCAAGGATCCTTTTTTAATTTTATCCATGATTCATTCATCTGCCTTACATTTCTTTCTTATTTCATCATTCGGTATTCTATCATACAACGTTTTTCCGCACATTCTTCTTAGTGCTCTAATTTCTATGGCGTTTATCCTGCTTTCATCCTTCTTTTGCCAGCTCCAAGCTTCACTTCCATACATGAGGGTTGGCACTAGAACTCCATTGTGTACTGCCATCTTTGCTTCTGTGGATATATTTCTATTTGCAGTAATGACTTTGAGTGCGCCATTTATTTTATTCCCAGCACCAATCCTCCTTTCGATGTATTTCTTCATTTTTCCGTCTCTTGTAAACATACTTCCCAAATACGTAAATTCGGTAACTTGCTCCAATTTCTCGCCTATCGCACTTAAATCACAAATCGTCATACATTCTTCTTTCTCGAAAACCATCACTTTAGATTTAGACACATTCATCACCAAGTTACTCTTTTTGCATGCCTAATACATCCTTGACACTAAGACAAATTTTCTCTACTGTCAGCAATTAACACAGCATCGTCTGCATATAACAAACAGCTGACTGACAAACAATTCATCTTAGCACCAGCGTCTATGTCTCCAAGTTCTTTCATACATTTGTCCAAGTATAGATTGAACAACCACGGGGACATCACACAACCCTGAATAAACAATGTGGCAGTCATTCTTTCTGCCTACCTTTTCGGGGAGTCGGCGTGATGGTTAGTTAGTTAATTAAATATGGCGCCTTATAAATCATCCAATTTATAATTATGGAAGCAAAATAAATAGAGGTGTTGTGATGGCATTTTAATTGTACTATGTTGTTATTACATTCGCTTCACAATGTGGTTATAGCAGAGCAAATACAATGATTTTAGAGGACTCCCACTATTCTAAGAAATGTTTTGAGTTCGTGTTGTGGTTTACGATCTTACATTGACGTAGATAATTAAATAATTGATTCACAGTTTTTAAAACCGTTTTTAGTTTTTTTTTTTATTATTATCTTATTCATATCTGCTTGGTGCAAATGCAACTATGAGCCCAGATGTCTGGAGTATACTTTGACAAGGTCGTATTTGACGTAATTGGAACACCCTTCATCAAGTAATCTCTCTCAAGGAGTCTCTAAGACGAATGTGCGGTAAATCTGTCCTATCCAAAAAAGCTAAGATGGCAGTGCATAATTGTGTTCTTGTGCCGACCTTTATGTATGGAAGTGAACATGGTACTGGCAAAAGAAGGATGAAAGTAGAATAAATGCAGTAGAAATGAGATCTCTAAGATGAATGTGTAGCAAATCTGTATATGATAGAGTGTCAAATGCAAGGATAAGAAGTGAATGCGGTGCGAATGAAAGTGTTATGAACAAAATAATGAAAGGATCATAAAGATGGTTTGGACACATGGAAAGAATGAGTGAAGACATTATGGTGAAGAAGGTATATGTAAAGGATGTGAACGGAGCTAGAAATAGAGGAAGACCGAGGAAAACGTGGCACGATCAAATCAATCAAATATTATAAATGTTAGCTAGTTCACCAAGTAAAATAAAAAAAAATCTCTTCTGGAATAAATATCATGGGAGAGTTGTTCCTGGCGGCGAAGCCTCTCCAGAAGTGATTAATTGAAGGCATAAAAAGAAGAAGAAGATGAAGTTTAAACTAATTATTTTTATTGTAACGATGCTGACTGGTAAGATATCCAAAATGATTTTTTTCACTATCTTAAATGCTGCCTGCATGACACGATGTATGAATGTTGAGAAAGCGAGTACAAAGTATGTTAGGAAAGTTTGGTGATACATTATTTCTGCTTAACTCTTAGTTAGTTGGTGAGTTAGTTAATTAGTTAGTTAATATGTATTTGTCGTAGATTTTCACGGTTGGCAGCAATATGTTGTGTGATTTTGGGTAACAACTCCTTCTCGACCGACGTTTCTGAGATCGTTGCTGTCTCCATCTTCAGGGTAATGTGGTAATGGTAATATATATAATACCACCACCACATTACCCTGAAGATGGAGACTGCAACGATCTCCGAAACGTCAGTCGAGAAGGAGAAAACACACGTTGTTACCCAAAATCACACAAAACATAATACTTTTTTTTTTTAATAATGAAAATGTGTACGTTGATAATGATCATATTTGACAATGCCTTTGACAGGCGAAACATGTCATTCACATAAAATATCTTTAAACTTCTAGAAAATAAACGATTGCATTCGAATTAATCATTTTATATGTACGACGACCTTCGTGGCAGAGTGGTAAGAGCTCTGATTCCCATTCCGAAGGTTCAGGGTTCGATTCCCGGCAATGGCAGTGTGATTGTCACACTGTCTTTGGTCTGGCGTATTATTCTCGTGACAATAAAATGGCGATAGATTGGCTACCTGTCACATGTCACGAGAATCAAATATCAGCTTAATTGTACTGTAATTGGGTTCAAGCGACCTGTTGTATACGTAAAAAAAAAATTAACATAACTGTTCAAAAAACAATTAATTAGATATAATAACATTTATTTATTACTCGTCGTTTTAAGAATCGCTTTTAAAAACGTGCCTTGGAATACAATTAGATAATATAAAAAACGCGCGTCGCTCCAACTCGTTATTTGCGAAGAGGTGCTCGGTGTCACTGGGAAGTACTGAATAGTTCATTATAGTCGGTATTTATCTAGCTCTGGGCTAGGAAACAAATAGTGATCGTGGAAAGCGGGTTAAGGCAAGATGTCGACTCGGTTTTTGCTCTTTTTGGCAGCCATTTTGGTGACCTGTTCCACCATAGCACACTGCGCAGTTGGTAAGCGGAATAATTCAGCTTTTAAACAACATTACATTAAAATTACATTGTTAATCGAATAATTGGTTAGTTTTTCATGTTTGGTAGCAATTTCTTTTTTGAGGATTTTGGGTATATCCTTGTTACGAAAAAAAAAACGTTTTTATTTTTCGTGTCTTATACGTAAATAATATGT
Source organism: Lepidostoma basale (assembly GCA_022606425.2). NCBI lineage: Eukaryota > Metazoa > Arthropoda > Insecta > Trichoptera > Lepidostomatidae > Lepidostoma > Lepidostoma basale. Next base: position 2,670,591 of record JAHDVF020000211.1, read on the forward strand.
AGTTTCTTTTCTGTAGATCTTCGGAATATCCGTGTAACTTGTCTTTCTCGTACGATGTTTCTTAGATCATTGCAGACTCCATCTTCAAGGTAGTGATAACTACTCTGAAAATAGAGACTGCAAATATATGCGAAACGTCGGTGAGAAAGACAAATTGAACGGATATACCCAAGATCACAAAAAAACATTCTGCTACCAACCATGAAAATCTACGCAATAAGTTCAAGAATTAATATAGAGAATATATTAAAAACGGTTTGAAATGTGTATTATCAATGCCATGTAAAAATAAGAGAATGAATTATTTTTTTTATGACCAAAAGTTTATATTAGAAAAATCAAAAGATGTGATTCTTTCACCAAATTTCAGCATTAGCGTCTATAATTTCTTTATATTAATTGTAATAAAAATGATTGTTTCAAAAATATTTATTTATTAAAATATATATATATATATATAATTCAAAAATTTTTTTTTTTAAATCAATACAAATAAAAACTTTGGTTTTCTAGAAGTTTTACTGTTCTTCGTGGGAACGAAATGTTTTAACTTTTTGAGACATAATAAATAATATATTAGGTATATTTTAAAATGCCTTGGCACGGCGAAACATGTCATTCCCATGATAAAACTCCTCTAGGAAACAGACGTTTTCATTCGTATTAACTATTTAAATATTTGCAGTTTTACATTATTTGTCTAAATTTATTAGGATTAATTGGTCTAAATCTAATGACAATATTATTATATTTATCTGCCTGTTAATATACATTTATCTGTAGATTTTATAAGATTATAAAAGTTAAAATATGTTTAAGGTAAGTACTTACATTTTAAATGTTTTTAAAAATTTGTTTCAAGCCTTTAATGTTCATAATGGTGCACCTATTTACACTCACTCATTATATTTATTTTTTAAGTATGTAAGGAAATATTGTTTGAATAATCAATGGATTTTTTTGATAATATCAATAATCATTTATGTTTATATATATTTCTCACTTCAAACTAACAATCATGTCAATAAAATACAATTCAGCCATAAAACACATTATTTATTTATTTTTAACAGGGAATGTTATAAAATGTAATTTATTATAGTTTTATTATATATAAATGATATATTTATTTTATATAACCTAGATAAATGTTGTATAGAGAATACATGATAAAAACCATTATTATTTTAATTATTATTAAAAATTTAACTGTAAAAAAATTCAGATATTTTATAGGAATTCTAAAGGAATCCACGTATCTGACTGTAATAAATGAGAAATAATTGAGACTTCACATAAATATTTGCCATTTTTGTAACAAAATATCGATTATTTGATCTTAAATCTACAATGTGTTTTATGCTCTACTGACGTATTGTGATTAACAAAGGCTCCTAAAAATATTTTTACCTAAATGACTGCTTTATTCATAAATGTGGTATTCATGAATTCGCTCTAAGGATTATTTATTAGACTTTCACTGGAAAATTATTTATTATTATGTTTAAAAGAAACCGAGAGAATTGCATTAATTTAGAAATATTATTGGACCTCAATTTATGTAAAACTCAACCCTCAAAGATTACAATTAAATATTCTTTTTTTACATTAAAATATTATATTTGGTTTTTCAAAACGTTTTTTTAAATAATTTATAATAGTGACATGTTTCGCCTTGCTAGAACATAAACAATCAGACGCATTTTCTATTATAATCCAGAGTAGATTGAGCAAAATAAGGTAAGAATTATTATTAGTATTAACTCAGGTACCTACATTAAACTATTATGTTACTATAGAAGTGAAGTTATTGCATTGGATAGTAACTTTAGTATATAAAGTGTTTTTAAACAATTTAATAATATAAAAATAATTTATTATTATTTAACTATGTACTATTTCCAAGTGACGTTGACATTATATGTTTTTCTCTTCTGACCCTTAATTGTTGTGAAGAATTTATTACGTCATATCAATTACCTAAATACCGTTATCTGTTCCTCCAGCTCAGGAATATAAAAAGCAATATGATTGATTCTCACTATATTTGATAATGATTTAGCAAGGCGAAATAGTCTTTCTTGTATAATTAAAAATATTCTAAAAAACTGACGTTTTCATTGACATCAATTATTTAATATAGACTTTAAAATCATTGTTCAAAAAATAGTAAATAGCAATAACATTACTACAGCATAGGAGTCAAAAACATTATTTTTTATTATTTATAAACACTATAGAATTTTATGGAAACGAATTATTTTATGAATTAAAACACTGTTTTCTACACTTTCGGGCTTATTTTTCTAGATATATCAACTTCATCATCTAGTCGAAAAACAGTGTTTTAATTTATAAAAAAATCGTTATTAATTGATTTACTTGTAATTGCAGACGATTACACAGATGAAGATCATGACGAAGAAGTTGAACCCGAATATGATCCTTCAACTGATACAGACAAAAGTATTGTGTTAAAAATTACAAGAGCCTGATTTTTAATTTGCTTTAATTCCTGCATGCCTCCTTTTTACGCCATTAATCCAATTTAAAATATATTTTTCTCATTAATGCTATAAGCGCACCGATTTTATTTTGGCTTTTTTGTTTTGTTTTTGGCTGCAGAAAATAGCTCATTATTCATTCTTCATAATGAAGAAAGAGTCTGATCGTGTGGATCAGGAGCCAAGCGTTCTATACCCTGGACCACTAACCGGTTTATTATTGTTATGAACTCTGTAAACCTCCATAATTAGAATAAATTAAAATGGTATTTATTTTTTTTATGAATGAAAACCATGTTTTTTTTTTCACTTTTGAGTTTATTTTTCTAGACATGTTTCGTAAAGTCTTTGAAACGTGTCGGGAAAAATAATCTGAAAAGTAAAAAAAAAACAGTGTTTTTATTCATAAAACAATATAAATCGTTTATTCAATATATTTCGACTTCATTGTGAGAAGTGTATAATAATTAAGGTTTAATACAACCCTTATTATTTTTATTTTATTATTTTGTTGAATTGCTCCTTACATCATGACAGCATGAGCCAAATCGATGTAAAGGGTATAATAGCTATCATAGTGATTCTCGTGACATGTGATAGGTAGCTTATCTATCGCCATTTTATTAGAAAAAATTAATTACAAATGCACTTTTATTTACAATCACACTGCCCTCGCCGGGAATCTAACCTTCAGGTGGCAGTCAATGCACTTACCACTGGGCCACGAAGGTCGTTAATGTTGGTCGTCAATGGTCATGTATGGAAGTGAAACTTGGAGCTGACAAAAAAAGGATGAAAGTATGAATAATGCCGTTGAAATGAGGTCACTGAGAAGAATGTGCGGGAAAACGATATATATGATAGAATACCGAAAGACGAAATAAGGAAGACATGTAAGGCAGATGTTTGGATCGTAAGAAAAATTAAAAAGGATCCCTCAGATGGTTTGGACATATGGAACGAATGGACAAGAGAAGAATGGTTAAAATGTTGTATACAAGCAGTCGTGGAAGACCTAAGAAAGCATGGCATGACCAAATTAATCAAATACTGAAAGGTGGCCACACTCGAAGTCGGAAAAATCGTTGAACGTGCATGTTACGATGTATGAATGTAGAAGAATCAATAGAGGTATGTCAGAACAGAACGGTAGGTACATCCTCCCTGCCCACCCCTCCGGAGAAACGGCGTGAACGTTAGTCAGCTAGTATAATAAATTAGAAACATTTCGAAGAAATTAAACCAATAAATGAAAAAAAAAACAGAATTTTAAATCCTAAATGTGGTTCGATTTTCATTGAACCGTTATTAATGTATTGTATTTTATTATTTGTAATTAATTGTTTTAATAACTTTGTATATGAGAGTCATAAAGTCAAAAGTGAATTTTTCCCCGAACTGATTTTCATACATTTTACGTTTTCATCTATACAGTTCCCAGTAAAGAGTATTGTATATGCAATTCACAGTATACATTATATTATATAATGGAAATTTGATATGAACATCAAAACTCATTTCGCTAAAAAAATCACTTAAGAATTTATAGCCCTAGGTAGAGGAATATTCACAATTACGCTTATACTAACGATTTTTAATAATTTATAATGCATTTATACATTTACAAGCGCCCTTGAGGTGGGTTACTCATGAAAACGGCGCTATGCAAATTAGCTTAATTGTTATTATTATTATGGAAGTCTCAAAATATAAAGAAGTGTTGAAATATTCACCAACAATCATTTCGTACTAATACGCGTAAAACGTAAAAGTAATTGATTGTAGCCATGTAATGACGGAACCGATCAAATTACGAAAGTTATCAGGTTTATGTCCTGCTGGTACATTCGTCTATGATTTTTATTTTATTTTCGTGTGAAGCACTGAATTTGTGGTGTGGCATTATAAAATATAATTTTACAACACTTTTCTGCTTGGTTTCTTTTCACTTTATTATTGTTTGACTTGTTTTTCTACACTTTTATCTATTTATTTATCAAAGCAATCAGTTTTTCTCTTAGGAACTCCCCGCCTGGGTTACGAAACAAAATATTTTTTGTATTTTTATTGTTCTGTTATCCTGGTGAAGCTCCGATGGGAGCAAAATCGTTTGGTTTGATAAATAAATAAATAAGTTATAAACTAAGCAGAAAATGATTTTTATTTTCTTTAGAATAATTATCTGCAATTTTACTAATATAATATAATATTAATGTGTGTGTCTTGTGGTGAACTTGAAGCTTTTTAAGAATCAATATTAATTTAATAATGCTTTCTTATGGTCGATATACATACATCAGTAAGGTGACAGTCCCATGGTCGACTTGTGAGTTTACCGGGTTTTTTGAGTTTTATTCACAATGTAAAGGTAATTTCAGTCATAAAAAATATGTAATGTTTTGCATTTAAATAAGAAATGGCGGATACGATAGTATGATATAGTTCATAGACCGAATAAAAAATAATATTAAATATTTTATTAGGACTCCCGACACTGTTTTTACTTTCTCTTTTTTTCGAGATGCCACATAAAAAATGAGAATACAACCTAAATGCGGAAGGGATTAAACAGAGGCCTATATCCAGCAGTGGAGGTAGGAAGCCTGAAAACGAAGAACAATAAAAAAATTGCGCCAGAAAGACTCTCTGGTAATCTGAATTTCTCTTCAAGATTTCTCTTTGCACAAGAAAAGTTAAGTACCGGCCAATAATGAATAAAACCAATCAATGCGAATTAAACTTATTATTAATACGAAAGATTTTCTAGAAGTTTTATTATAATTTATGAGCTATCCAAAAAATCTAGAATGGCAGTGCATAATGGTGTTCTTCTACGGACCCTTATGTATGGAAGCGAAGCATGGAACTGGCAAAAGTAGAATAAATGCAGTAGAAATGAGATCTCTTAGACAAATGTATCCACATACTCTGTGTATGATAGAGTGTCGAATGAAAATATAAGAAGTGGATGCGGTTCGAATGATGGTGTTATGAACAAAATAATAAAAGGATCATTAAGATGGTTTGTACATATGGAAAGAATGAATGAAGAAAGAATGGTAAAAAAAAGTTTATGTTAACGATGTAAATGGAATCACAAATAGAAGAAGACTGAGGAAAACGTGGCACGATCAAATTATTCAAATATTAAATATCGGCCATGTGAGGAGTCAGAGAAATCGACGCGCGTGCATGACACGGTGTATGAATGTTGAGGAATCGAGAGGAATATGTCAGGAAAGCAAAGTGGCAGTCCATTCTTTCTGCGTGATGGTTAGTTAGTTAGTTAGTTGGTTAGAAATGACATTTTTCGCCTTTCTAAGGCATTATCAAAGATCGGATTCTTGACGTTTTCATTCGTATCGATTATTTAATATGGAGTTTTACATCATTGTTCAAGAAACAATAAGAATGATTAAAATCGTTTAAATTCAAATAACTGCATATTAAACCTTGTCGGCTTAAACGGGATCGGCCACATTACAGATGTATGTAAATCGACTTTTACTTACTCTAATCGCTCATCTTTCTGTTCACCATCATCGTGTATTAAACAAGGGATAGAAGTTATGAAAATACAAAAAAATGCTAAATACAGAAACCAAGGAAGCATGCCTTGTGGAAAGTAGAAGACATTTTAAACGCAAAATACATACATGTACACATTTCAATTCCAAACAGAACAATGTTCAGAAATCGATCACGAAGTCTTCTCTGAATGCGGGAATAACATCTGTCAGAATACTTGCGAAGACCCGCAGAAGTCTCTGGTCTGCAGAGGCACTTGCATCTCCGGCTGTGTGTGCCAAGAGGGTTACTTGAGAAACTCTCAGAGTGCCTGCGTGCTGCCTGCTGAATGCGGTAAAACACATATCATTTCAAGGCCAATGATTACCATAAAAATAGTGTAGTGGCTGTTCGTGAGTGCATTTGATTGTCGAGCAATGTCTAAGCAATTAATTAAGCTATAAAATTTAATTGCTTGTTATATCAAGTGATAACACGTTTCGTGTCATTCTATATAATAAAACATAAATGATTTGACTGTATGTTCAAAAACTGCTGAAAAACGGTGCATTGAAGTAAAATCACTGAATAATTATGTTAAAAACGTATGTTTTCCAGAAGTCAAATTATATTATTATTAAATAGTCCATTTTTTTTAAAGACTAATATCAAGGATTTACATCAGTGATCTTAAAATTTATTTTACAATCTTCAATGTGAGCAGAAAATAGCTCATTATTATGAAGAAGGAATCTATCCAGGCTTGAACCCATGTCCCCTGGATCAGGAGCCAAGCGTTCTATCCCCTAGACCACCACCCGATTTGTTACCATTGTTTTGGCCGAAACACTATAATACTTCAACATAATTACTGTTAAAATTTAAAACACTGTTATAATATCACAATTTCATTTTATTCACTGAGAGTGTCGCGACAGCTGTTTTGCAAACCGATGTTGGCATCATCAGGTTTATATTATAAGTATTATTATTTGGTTGAATCGCTATTTACACCATTACACCGCGATATATATCTTTGACAAGGACCCCAATTTTTTTTTATCTACCGGCCGCCAGAACCAATTTGGCACTAATGACACCGGTGGAAAGAGCAATTAATCTGTTGAACGCGGTCTCCTCGGAGATCGACGTCTTTCATAATAGTGAAAGTACGTTCAAAAGGCAAATACCTACTCTTAACTTTGGAGAGTATCTTGTATTCCTAATGTCGAACCATCTCTTACTAAGTATTATACTTTATACAATATATTATTTTACCTGTTCTAAATAAGTGATTTAAACCTTTATTTTGAAATAAGCTGATTTGATTTGATATTGATTTTTGTTACATGTGATAATTAGCTTATCTATCGCCCTTTATTGTCACGTGAATTCTGCACCAGACCGTTAGAAAATAACACTTGCCATCGAAATTGTAATGAAGTGTGTCGTTAAATGTAAATCCAACAACAACAACACAACAACAAACGATCACGCCGTTTCCCCGTAAGGGTACGCAGAGAGAATGGACAGCCACACAACTCTATCCTGACACACCGCTCTAGATTCCTCCACATTCATACATCAAGTCATACATGCACGTAAATTCTTCCGACTTCTAACATTACCAACCTTTAAAATTAGGTTAATTTAGTCATGCCAAGTTTTTCTCGGTCTACCTTGACTCCGTACTCCGTTAACATCGTTAACGTTAAGTAAATCCATGGATATGATATATGGAATCATGGGCATATACTCGCATATCATCGTTTCGTGGATCGTTGTAATTTCCATCATCTTCATTGTAATATGTCTGTGGTAGATAATACTTGATTACCTCAATCTGAATTAAAAAATATAATCTAACTAACTATCCATCACGCCGTCTCTCCGAAGGGGTAGGCAGAAATAATGGACTGCCACACTTTTCTTTCCAGACATATTTCTCTCGCTTCCTCAACATTCATACATTGTGTCATACACGCGGGTCGATTTCTCTGACTCCTCACGTGGCCGACATTTAACCCTTAACGTACCGTGTTCAAAACAAAACGCTTGCTCCCATGTGGTCAATTCAGTTTACCGCTAACTTTATCTAAATATCAAGCATATGACTCGATGAATCAAAATTTAATTTATGTCATCTTGTAGGGAATTTCATTAGGAATAGATCGATATCTATAACATACATGGATTATTTGAAAAACATATCATTATTAATTTTTTTCTGGAACCATGCGATTTCTGATATGGAATGCGTCACAGCATACGAGCAACTGACACCAAGTATAAACTTGTCTCGCCCCGCCGCGCCGCGCCGCGGCCGGCGGGGCGAGACTTTACGAGGTTTTACGTATGATAAAGGCACCCAGGCAAAATGTATAGTACGTTCAAGACAACGAGTACGTATTAATATTTGTCCCTTTTGGTAAAGTGTTAATATTTTCACAGTTCTGATATTATTAAGTTGCGTGCTGCGTTTCCGTCCACAGTCGGTATTATTACGTACCTATGAGAAAAGGCCAAACATATAATTTATAATACGTTCAAAACAGCGAGTAAGTATTTGTCACTTTTGATAAAGTTGTAAATATTAGCAAAACAAATTCTACCTTAACACGAATGAAGGTGAGGGCAGTCTTAGAAAATATTTTTTTTTGGGATGAAGGAAGTAATTTTTTGCTTTTTTTTTTATTACGAAATATTGAGAACACTTCAATGGAGGATTACAATTTTTTTTATAATATTAGGGTCCATAGGTTTTAAGAAAATCAACTTTAAATTGGCAGTGGAAACTCAATTGACCACATGGCAACGCGACGGTTAATATTTGATTTATTTGATCGTGCCAAATTTTCCTTGGTCTTTCTCTATTTCTAGTTCTATTTACAACATTTAACATACCTATATATTTTTTACCATTCTTTCTTCATTTATTCGTTCCAAGTGTCCTAATGATGCTTTCATTATTTTGTTCATATCACCATCATTCGAACCGCATTCACTTCTTATATTTTTATTCGACACTCTATTATACACAGAGTATCAACACATTCGTCCAAGAGATTTAATTTCTACAGTATGTATTCTACTTTCATCCTTTTTTTGCCAGTTTCATGCTTCGCTTCCATGCATTAGGATCGGTACAAGAATACCAAAATATATTATATAATACATAATTTTATAATATATAAATATATATTTAAAAAAAATTTGATTTGATACTTAAATCTTACTTATCTCTGCATTATTCACATTTTTTTTAATTCTAAGAAATACCCTTAATACACGTTGATATGAATATACTCATTTTCGTTCAGATTAAAAGCTTTCTAGATCGATAATATAATAGTATGAAAATAGCTGTCAAAATGTCTAACTAGAACACCACAGTCTATAAATTCATGGTTATTTGTATTTTTATTTAGTTTTTATATTTACCTGACGCTGAAGCCTGACGACGCTCTGCTTCTTGCAGACAATGAGCATGAACGACAAACCCTGGTGTCTAGTATGTATGAGGTATGCAAGCGATACGATTTGATGATGTATGTAAATAAGCCCAAGGTAATGATTTTCGAAAAAGAAGGAAACATGACTGTCTGCAACATTAGTGTAAACGGTAAAATCTAGAAAAAGTTGATGAATTTGTTTATTTAGGAAGTATGTTTACAAAGAGAGTGGAGAAAAAATTGAAAGAAGAATTGGGGTAGGTAACAAAGTAAATGGTGCTCTTAAAGTTGTCATCGCAAACAAAAGTATATCCAAAAGAGCTAAGATGGAAGTGCATAATGATGTTCTTGTGCCGACCCTTATATATGGAAGCGAAGCATGGAACTGGCAAAAGAAGGATGAAAGTAGAATAAATGCAGTATAAATAAGATCTCTAAGACGAATGTGTGTTAAATCTGTATTTGATAGAGAGTCAAATGTAAGTATAAGAAGTGAATGCGGTGCGAATGAAAGTGTTCTGAACAAAATAATGAAAGGGTCGTTAAGATGGTTTGGACACATGGAAAGAATGAGGGAAGACAGAATGGTGAAGAAGGTATATGTAAACGACGTGAACGGAGCAAGAAATAGAGGAAGACTGAGGAAAACGTGGCACGATTAAATCAATCAAATATTAAATATCGGTCACGTGAGGAGTCGGAGAAATCGAGGTGTGTGCATGACAAGATGGATGAATGTAGAGGAATCGAGAGAAGTATGTCAGGACAGAGCAGTGTGGCGTTCCATTATTTCTTCCTACCCCTGCGGGGAAACGGCGTGATAGTTAGTTAGTTAGTTATATTGACCTGATGAAGCTTGGGCTAAATCGAATGTAAGTGACGTAATCAAAATTCTGCGATTAATATGCAAAGTGTTATTTTATGTGTAAGAAAGTAAGTTTTATCAATTATAAAGGACAAAAAATGGTAGTTACGGGTTGAATAAATTAACTAGATTGAATATAAAAAGAATTTGTATATACAACTGGGGCTGCCTAAAAATAGTCAAAAAAAATTTTTTTTGTTATTATTTTTTTTATGTACACAACAGGTCGTTTGGACCCAATTACTGGATGCAATTTGTATTTTTTAGCTATTATATTGATTCTCGTGACATGTGACAGGTAGCCAATCTAACGCAATTTTATTGTCAGGTGAATTCTACACCAGACCAAAGACAGTGTGACAATCACACTCCCATCGCTGGGAATCGAACCCAGGACCATCGGCATGGAAGTCAGAGCTCGTAACTACTCTGCCACGAAGGTCGTCGCAGAGTAGTACCTTATTATAGTTTAGCGAAGAATTGAAATTTGTCTCAGCAGATTGTTATTTGTGGATTCTTTAAATGGATAATATTTTATTTAGATACGTGTAAAGAAAACGAAGAATTCACTGAGTGTGGTAATCATGGATGCTTAGATACATGTCTTATCCCTGATCTCAGCACCGTATGTGATCCCATTCCGGGATGCTTCCCAGGATGCATCTGTTCCCCAGGGTTCCTTAGAACTCCTTCTGGAATATGTGTACCAGAAAGTCAATGCAGTAAGTAACACGAGAGTTGATAACTAATATTTACTAATATTTCACCTTTAAAACCTATCTTAATCATAGTTTTAGTACCAACCCTGATGTATAGTAACTGGCAGAAGAAGGATGAGAGCAAAATAAATGCGGTAGAGATAAAATTTCTTAGACGTATGTGTAGTAAAATTATCCACGACAAAATATTTAATGCTGATATTAGGAAGGATACTAGAGCGGAAGAATGTATTGTGAACAAAATTATGAAAGGATAACATCCTTGGTTTGGATGTATATGTTAGAATGCATGGATGAAGGGAGAATGGTTACATCAGTATACATTAACGGTATAAATGGAGTACAGAGTCGTGGGAGATCGAGGAAAACTTGCATGACCAAATTAGTCAAATGTTAAAAAAGGTCGGCTATGTTAGAAGTCGTAAGAATCGACGTGCGTGTACATTCGCTGTATGAATGTGGATGTATCCAAAAATGTGTCAGGATTGAGTATTGTGGTGTTCCATTCTCTCTGTCTATCCCTTTGAGGAAACAACGTGATGGTGTGTATGTTTGTTTTTATGTTTAATCACAGTAATATTTCCAAACGAAAAGTGATTATATAGTGTAATTTTATGATCTATAAAAAAATAAATAAACGTATCAATCAAAATGTTTACAGCAGAATATTGTCCATTTATAATTTTAACGATATTATCATTTCATACTCAATATTATAAATGAAAAATAAAATACGATATACGCGTACTGGAAAAAGCGAAAAATATTAGTTATTGATCACTTATCAAATATTTACAATTGCCAAATACATACAATTAAGATAAACAAGTATTGGAAAGAATATTTTTATGTTGATCATTTATCAATTACACTTGTCAAATACATACAATTACGATGTACAGGTATTTGAAAAGAGAAAAATATTAAGTTTTGATCACTTATCAAATACACTTGCCAAATACATACAATTTTGATATACACGTATTTGAAAAAATAATTATGATGATCATTTATCAATTACACTTGTCAAATACATACAATTACGATGTACAGGTATTTGAAAAGAAAAAAATATTATGTTTTGATCACTTATCAAGTATACTTGCCAAATACATACAATTACTATATACACGTATTACAAAACAATATAAAAATATCAATTAATGATCATTTGTCAAATACGTACAATTACGATATACACGTATTACAAAACAATATAAAAATATCAATTAAGGATCATTTGTCAAATACACACAATTACGATATACACGTTTTACAAAACAGTATGTAAAAATATCAATTTATGATCATTTGTCAAATACATACAATTACGATATACACGTATTACAAAACAATATAAAAATATCAATTAATGATCATTTGTCAAATACGTACAATTACGATATACACGTTTTACAAAACAGTATATAAAAATATCAATTTATGATCATTTGTCGAATACATACAATTACGATATACACGTATTACAAAACAATATAAAAATATCAATTAATGATCATTTGTCAAATACATACAATTACGATATACCTACACGTATTACAAAACAATATAAAAATATCAATTAATGATCATTTGTCAAATACATGCAATTACAATATACGAGTACACGTACTACAAAACAATATAAAAATATCAATTAACGATCATTTGTCAAATACATACAATTACTACGATATGCACATATTTGAAAAAGATAAAAATATCAAATTTCGATCACTTATAAAGTACACTTGCCAGACAATTACAATCACGATAATACAATTACGATTTACCTACACGTATTGGAAATGAAGAGAAAAATATTTATTATTGATCACTTATCAGTCACACTTTCCAAACACGTTAATTTATGATAAACACGTTTCGAAAAAACAAGAAAAATATGATATATTGATCACTTACCAAGCATACTTTAGAATTTAAAATTCAATATCCAAACTGAGCAGGAGTAATGCCTATTCTGAAAATGGAATTCCAAGATTAATTAACATGAACACCAATAACAAACCATGTACTTAATAACTTCTTATAAGTAACCCCTTACTTAATAAAATACTAAAATATTAACGACTACTTAAAAGATCTAATGGCTATAACATATTTGAGTTATTGTATTTATGCAATATTAATAAATTTTTGTTGAAATTGAAAATATCCCTTTTTGTGTATATGTCGATTTTCCGCAATTAAACTCGATTAGTGATTAATTACAACTATCTGGATAGTAATTTTATTTTACCAAATTATCCATCAAACTTTACAATTACGAAACAAAGCATTCGCGGCTTGTTCAAAACACGAAGATCATAGAAGTTTGTTTTGCACCCGCTCGAGCGAACCGAAGTAAATAGCGTTATAATAATTAGGTGAATTAAACGGATAGATCTACTACGCATCAGTGTGCTCTTCAAGGTTACCATATTTTTTTTACGAATTTACTGAAAACGGCTATCAAGCGATCTGACACAATTGCAATAGAAAAAAACATTATGATGTTTGTACTGAATAAAACACAATTAAATAGTCTATAGTTTGGTCGAAACACTATGATACCTTAACATTTTAACCCTTAACGTACCGTGTTCAAAACAAAACGCTCGCTCCCATGTGGTAAATTCAGTTTACCGCTAACTTTATCTAAATATCAAGCATATGACTCGATGAATCAAAATTTAATTTATGTCATCTTGTAGGAAATTTCATTAGGAATAGGTCGATATCTATAACATACATGGATTATTTGAAAAACATATCATTATTAATTTTTTTTCTGGAACCATGCGATTTCTGATATGGAATGCGTCACAGCATACGAGCAACTGTGACATCAAGTATAAACAAGCGCCGCGCGGCGGCCGGCGGGGCGAGACTCTACGAGATTTTACGTATGATAAAGGCACCTAGGCAAAATGTATAGTACGTTCAAGACAACGAGTACGTATTAATATTTGTCCCTTTTGGTAAAGTGTTAATATTTTCACAGTTCTGATATTATTAAGTTGCGTCCTGCGTTTCCGTCTACAGTCGGTATTATTACGTACATATTGAAAAGGCCAAAGATATAATTTATAATACGTTCAAAACAGCGAGTAAGTATTTGTTACTTTTGATAAAGTTGTAAATATTAGCAAAACAAATTCTACCTTAACACGAATGAAGGTGAGGGCAGTCTTAGAAAATATATTTTTTTGGGATGAAGGAAGTAATTTTTTGCTTTTTTTTTTATTACGAAATATTGAGAACACTTCAATGGAGGATTACAATTTTTTTTATAATATTAGGGTCCATAGGTTTTAAGAAAATCAACTTTAAATTGGCAGTGGAAACTCAATTGACCACATGGCAACGCGACGGTTAAACTGTTAAATTAAAGGACTTTGTTTTTTTGTATCACAATTGTATTTTATTTTTCGTGGCAGCTGTTTCATCGACCTAGGTTGATGAAACGGCTGTCACGTAAAATAAAATAAAATAGTGACACAAAAAACAAAGTTCTTTAATTTAATAGTTTAAAACACAATTATTTTATTAATACGAACGCAAATGTTGGTTTTCTAGAAGTTTTATTATAAAATATTTTATAAAAATGACAATATGAAGACATGTTTCGCCATGTCTTATTAGACAGGTTAAATATATGCCTTTTACATCGAATATAAAAAAAAACTTCTAGGCAACAGAGGTTTTCATTCGTATTAATTATTTAATATGGAGTTTTACACCTATGTTTGTTCAAGGTATAATAAACAATTGTTTTTTTAATTCGTTTTCTAATGATTTTATTCGGATTTTTAATATTAGCATTATTTGATTTTTTTAGCTCCGAGTAAGCATTAAGTTATTGATATGATTTGGAAGAAAATAAAACTAAAAACTATAAGCCAAATCAGGTATAAAGTGAATTAAAAATGATTTATTGTAGCAACACATTTTAACAAAGGGCAAACCAAATCGTCGACCTTCGTGGCAGAGTGGTAAGAGCTCTGACTTCCATACCGAAGGTCCCGGGTTCGATTCCCGACGATGTCAGTGTGATTGTCACACTGTCTTTGGTCTGGTGTAGAATTCACGTGACAATAAAATGGCGATAAATTGGCTACCTATCACATGTTACGAGAATCAATATAATAGCTTAAAAAATACAGTAATTGGGTTCAAACGACCTGTTTATACAAAGAAAAAAAAATCATTTCAAAATTGAGAAGTGTCATATTCCTAAACATATGTAATCATATTATTATACATATTTTTTTACAATACTTTTATTTTTTAATGTTTCTTTTTCATATACTTACGTATACTTTTACGTACATATCAACTTGAAGTGAGTGTTGTAACATATACTAAGTATATAAGAAAAAAAAACAATAAACATCTACAACAAAAAGTTATGACGAATACAGAAGATATTATTTTTTTAGTTTCAATCTTAGAGCTTGGTTTACAGCAAAGTCTACTGACATCTTTGCTGCTTCTTGTGATGGCACTAAGGCTTTTTAAATGTGGTATTTTTCAGTTGCTTTCTACATGTTTATAAACAACAGGTTATTTGTAGCCTATTATTATATTAAATGTTTTTGATTTTAACTTTGCATGAGATAGGTAGCTTATCCATCGCCATTTTATTGTCACGTGAATTTTACACCTGACCGAAGACAGTGTGACAATCACACTGTCGTTGCCAGGAATCAAACCCGGGACCTTCGTGGCGGAGCGGCAAGTGGAACGGCTGCCACAACGAAGGTTCCTGGTTCGTTTCCCGGCGGTGGTGTTTGATTGTCACGCTGTCTTTGATCTGGTGTACACTTTAAATTTCAACTTAATTACGATAGATGAGCTTCCTATCGTTTATCATGAGAATCAATATAATTTATTCAATCTACATCGATTTTGGCTCACGCTATTATGATGTAAAGAGCGATTCAACAAAATAATAAAAATAATGACCTTCGGAAATTAAAAAACGGTGGATTCGTGGAACATAAATTAAATAGACAAATGTGCACCATCTAAAAATAACATTTTGTATTAAATTATTTTTATTTTGTTATTTTATTTTATATCATTGTATTTTATATTATTTGTTTTAGATTTATTTTGTGGATGTTGGAAGATCGAAGTGTGCGCGGGAGATGCCTATTGGTGGCGATGAGGTTCGCAACCCATCACACCGCGTCTCCCGCGAGGCGAAAAGAGAAGGATGGAGTGCCGCATCGGTTAAAGTGTGACAGTGCATTCTTTCTGCCTACCCTTTCGGGGAGACGGCGTGATGGTTAGTTAGTTAGTTAGTTAATGACCTTCGGTGTGGAACTCTTGGCACTTTGCGATGAAAGCCATTTATTAAGCATATTTAATATTAAGTTATAAAGTGAATAGTTGGAATCAGATTGTGGGTTTACAGAATAATAGACGCGAAACCGGAATATGTTTTGATTTGCATTAAAAATATTATGATATTGTTTACAAAAGAAGCGTAAAGCGAAAGTTGAATTTATGATATTTATATCGAGTTGACCGATTTTAGTATTTTAATTTATTGTGTTTACAACTGGAATTTAACGTATGAGAATAAATGAGGTACTATTTTTATCAAAAGAAAAATCGCATTTAATACTATGATTGGCCATTTAAAAATAAACTAATTCATAGATTTATATACGATACAGTTATGTTGTTTTTTTTTGTTTTAACGTGGAAAAATAATTAATTGACTACCATGAAATATGAAGCTTAGCTAAAATACAGGAAATAAAAAATGGAAATGTATTAATTTTTAAAAACTGGCACGAAAATTAGGTTGCTAAAAAATATATTCAAATGTATATCTAACGCAGTAATTCAGATTTTAATAAAACCAATGTTTATTTTTATTAATGCCAAAAAATCATTTCATAATATTGTCAATTAATTGAAAAAAGTATACACGATACACAACTTTCATTCCAGATTTAATAATCCGCAAAGATTTGAAATATTTCTTAAATTTCTATATTATAATTTAGTGGTCATATAAAGTGTTTTGAATGCATTTAAGTTGATAACTTGTTTTAATATTGATCATAAATTTCAAACAACAACTAGTTTCGATGCTGAACGAATCTTTTGATTTTCATATTTCATTATTTAATACAATTACGAAACTGATTAGCACTTGAAAAAATCTCTAGTTGAACAATGAACGATGCATTAAGTATGTACGATGTATTAAAAATACCGGAATACTGATACTCTTTTTCATTAATTTTCCATAAAATAAAAAAAACGCTGTTCTTTAAAATAATATCCTAATATTTTTAAATTGATCGTCTGACGTCATAAACATAGTAATTATACACACAAAAAAGAAAACTTTTAAGACAAAAAAATATCTAAAAACAGCAAGTTTTTATAAAAGAAACTGTGAACAAAATCTAAATGTGATTGGTATATGTGGAATATATTTGAATAAAAAACTATTCGTTTCTTCAAACCTCACCCACGATAGAAACTGTACGCTCTAATTTCAAATTCAAATTTGATGAATTGAAATCATTTCGAATGTAAACATTAACTGAATATTCATATTTGTTTTCATAAAAAATGGTAGATAATAATATATAGTGATACTTTATTACTAACATATTTAAATGAAGAACTTCAATCATTTTAACTATGTTATAATGTAAACGTGATTGTTTTGTCGGTTTTGCAGAGATTACATATTTATTTATAGATATATCAAAACATAAATACTTTTTCTGAAATTTTTTCTACATCGCCTTCACTTTGCGTTATGGATTCATATTTGAATTATTATAACTTTACATAGTATTTTTACAACACTTTATTACATTTTTCACAGACATTATGCGATAATGACATAACCTTTTTTCAATGTACAAATTTTTAACAATAAAATAAAACAGAGTAATCACTTATGTGATAAAAAGGGTGGAATTATCTATAAAGGTGGAGGGGGTGTTATTAGGACTGAGGAAACGGAAAAATAACGGGAATATTTCGAGCAGGAAAATTGCTCATGCCATATAGGTGATAAATTTTTTTGAATGGTAAAATTTTGTATTATACATTGAAAAAGATTATGTCATAACCGAAACATGTCTGTGAAAGGTGTTGTAAATTATATTTATTTGAATATTATTTCACAATTTAATTTCTCAGAGTTTGAGAATACCATTATTTATATTTGTATACATAAATAAAAAATCGCGTTTACATTATAACTTATAAAAGAGTTTTAGAAAAAGGTTGGTTTTGATTTTGAAAATTTGGTTTGGTTCATGTGGGGCTTCCGTAAATTTTAAGATATTTCGTGTATAAGTGAATTATTTTTTTTTCAATTTGATTGTTGCCCCACTTTATAATAGTTATTTGTGACACGAAATACGTTTATACTGTTTTGATGTTGAAATTAAATCAGTTTTTTTCGTTTGCGTAAAGAATTTTGACAGGTGTTAAAATATTTTTTTCATTTGTTCCAATGACAATTTGAATAATTTCTTCAATAACATTTTAAAGTTCTGACTGGTGTTGGATTGTTTTAAATGGCTAATTACAGTAATTAAAAATAACGGTTAATACGTGAAATATAAATAAAATAAACACAAAAGTCCGGATCGTTCAGAATCGTCGTGACAACATGTGCACCATCTAAAAGAACATTATGTGTTATATTATTTTTATGTCATTTTATTTTATTTTATATCGTTGCATTAAATATTATTTGTTTTAAATTTATTTTGTGGGCGTTGGACGATCGAGGTATGCGCGGGAGATGCCTATTGGTGGCGATGAGGTTCGCAACCCATCACACCGCGTCTCCCGCGGGGGCGAAAAGAGAAGGATGGAGTGCCGCATCGGTGAAAGTGGGGCAGTCTATTATTTCTGCCTACCCCTTCGGGGAGACGGCGTGATGGTTAGTTAGTTAGTTAGTTCGAGTTTAAGAATATATAAACCACACCTATCAATAATGTTTTGAGTAAGATTAATAATTAAATATTTCTATGTGATCCATAACAGCAGAGTGTTTGGAAGCCGATCATCAAGTGTTCTCAGAATGTGGCAATAATATATGCCAAAACTCGTGTGCCAGACCGCAAAATTCATTAGTCTGCAGAGGAACGTGTATCTCCGGATGTGTTTGTGAAGAAGGTTACTTGAGAAATTCTCTTGGAAACTGCGTACTGCCTGAAGATTGTGGTAAATTAACTCCGTTTTTTTTTAAATTTAAATTAAAGCTTTATTTTTGGATATTAGGGAAATCGGGGTAACTTGTCTTTCTCTACCGATGCTTCGAAAATCGTTGCAGTCTCCATATTCAGTTAGTTAACATAACTACGTGCCTATATATGGCGAATTCGTAAATTCCCTTCCGTTAAAGGCAGCAAGCAAATAACTGGCTTTTCCTTTTCGCAAGGTTTTATCTATATTTTCTTTTTTTTCACCCTTTACATCGATTTGGCTCGCGCTGTAATGATGTAAGGAGTTTTTTCAACAAAATAATAATAATAATACATATTAACTTTTTTTTATAATGGCCGAGCCATAGAGGGCTCCCTCCGCTTACCCGAAGCTGTTATAGGCGCAGCGGAGCCTTTCGTCAGCTTCACTCGTGCACTCCCTAGGCCCGTCCCCCGTCCATGCGGGACTTACGTTAAATAATAATATATGTATATTTGCAACCAAGGGGGACCCATATTAATACATATTGCACATATTAACTATTTTTATATAAACTACTCTATATATATTAACTACTCTAAAGATTGAGACTGCAGCGATCTCTGAATCGTCGGTCAAGAATGACGAGTTAATTTCCATTTATACTGGACCATAATCAGCCGATAACGGCGAATTTAAATGGCAGTAAAAATGGTATTCTGTAAAAAAGAATCATATACTGTAGGAAACACACATTGAAAAATATTGACCATTTTTATCAAGTGTCAATTTTATGTAGGTATGCTTTCTTCGCCTACCCCCGACTGCGATTTTATTATAGCATTTGAGATAACGAGTCTGTGAGATTCAAGGCTATTTTTATCGTGAAGTGTCGGTATCGGCTGATGACTGTCCAGTGTAAATGGACCTTTACACGTATAAACCTAAAATCTCAAAAAATATATTGTTACCAACCGTGAAAATCTAAGCAATTATAAAATAATTTTTCTTTTCATTAATTAAATAAAAGTTTTTTTAATAAATACTTCCACTATTGTCTTTATTTTGACAGCGACCGGTGGTCTGTTTATTGTTATTTAACAGTTTATTTAGCATTGCATTAAAAAAACTTTTTTTCATATACATAATTTTTTTACAAAAAAAAATCGGACACGTTTTAGCTGTTAACTTAAATCATTCGCAGTTAACGTTTTAAATGTGACGCTCCCATTATGATAAAAAATACACGTGTTTTATTACACTTCATAACGCGAAGAATGAATGTTTTAATGAGTCCTAGAGATAAGTTTGGAGGAAAGCCAAATATATCATATTATGCTTGTTATTATACTCCGACAGGCAGCATAACTCGTAGCTGGATTTTTTAAGTTTTTAAGGTGGTCACTCGGGTTTTTAATATGTAAGTTTCCTAATGTTTTTGAATACAAGTAATTTGAACCCAAATACCGTATACAATATTTAAGCTATTGATTCTCAATAGATGTGATATAAAGCTAGCCATTTTATTGTCACGCGAATTCTACCAGGACAAATTTTTATTTCATATTTACATCGCCGTGAATCGAAACTGGAAACTTCGATTTAGCAGTAATATCTTTTTTCACTCTGCCATGAAGGCCACGAAGTAAGAAAAAATAAATAAAAAGTTATCGAAATCACGTGCCGCATAAATCAAATCAGATCGAATCAAATTAAATCAATTTATTTTCTTAAAAGAATTTACAAACATATTTTATGTTTAAGTGTAGTCTATAAATGTTAGATTATATGTTTTATAGAAGAAATACATGTATTCTATTTGAACTTAAATTCAAATAAATGGTTGAATTAAAATAGGCACAAAGTACCAAAAAACTAGGTATGCAGATTCGTTTAACACAGAGGTTCCCAAACTTTTTTGTGCCGTAGACCCCTTGCCGATTTTTTCTAATTCATGTAGACCCCCTGAATTTCCAAATTGATTGCAAAAAAATGGTCGCTGCCAAATTCTACTAGCCGGAAGTCGCTGTCAACATAAAAAAGGTCGCCGCCGAATTCTGTACTTATTAACTGGAAGTCGCTGTGTAAAGAAAAAAAAAAGGTTTCGATATTCGTTTTGCGTTTCAATATTCGGCTTCAATTTACTTGAACCATCTCGTGGACCCCCATTTACATCTCGTGGACCCCCATTTACATCTCGTGGACCCCCATTTACATCTCGTGGACCCCCATTACATCTCGTGGACCCCCATTTACATCTCGTGGACCCCCATTTACATCTCGTGGACCCCCATTTACATCATCGTGGACCCCCATTTTCATCTCGTGGACCCCCATTTTCATCTCGTGGACCCCCATTTTCATCTCGTGGACCCCCATTTTTGTTTGCAACTCGTAGACCCTCTGCAAGTTGTCGTGGACCCCTGCGGGTCTATATAGATCACTTTGGGAATCACTGGTTTAACTTATCATATAGAACGAAACTGCATACATTGCTTATTTTTCGTAGTTAGTTTCTATTTTACTTCAACCGTTAAAAAACAATGACTGCGGTAAACCAATTGTAGAATATTTTTCGTTTAGATTCGTGTAAAGAAAACGAAGAATTCACCGAGTGCGGGAATCACGGATGTTTGAACACGTGTCTTAATCCTAACCTCATCACTGTATGTCTCCCTGTGCCGGGATGTTTCCCAGGATGCATTTGTTCCCCAGGATTCCTTAGAAATCCTTTGGGACAATGTGTCCCTGAGAGTGAATGCCGTAAGTTAAAACGAAAATAATTAACAATTTAAATCAATAAAAAACAATCGAGTTTACATTATATATAAAAACACAAGCATCAATAAGTGGACGTAGTTATTTAAAAACATCGTTTTATTTAATTAGAATTTAAAATTAATCCCATTAAGAGATTTCAGCAAAATCACAATGTAGTTTTGAGTTCAGCTTACAATAAGTCCTCATGTTATATTAATGATGTTTTGTTGTCAAGAGTGTGGTGAGAACGAAGTATACTCCGAGAGTGGTAAAACCATATGTGAAAACACTTGCAAAGAGCCAAGAAAAGTTACGTACTGTAAGGCAAAATCTGAAGCAGGGTGTGGTTGCATGGAAGGTTACCTCAAGAATAGCACAAATGTGTGCGTTCTCCCTGAAAATTGCGGTAATTTTTTTTTAAATAATTTATAAATGAAATAATACTAAAAAAAGTCACATTGTATTTTTTAGATACTTATACAATTAAATTAAAAGTTTATTGAAAGTAAAGGCATTAACACTGTGGAATTCCATAGTAATCTACTTTGGGAATTAAAAAAACATTGTTTAAACCACTTTAAAAAATATATATATTGAAATACACGACATGTTTCAGAGGATACCTCCATCTTCAGGTGTAAAAATATAACAAAAACTAAACAAAGAAAGACTAATAAAAAACGCATTCAAAATTCGATAAAAAATTCTTCAAAAATTTAAAAATTAAGTTCGGCTATTTGTTATAAGTAGGTACTAATACCATGTTATTGTTATTTATTATTTTACTGTTAATAAATTATTGTTAGTACCTACTTATAACTAATAGCCGAACTTAATTTTTTAATTTTTGAAGAATTTTTGTATCGAATTTTGAATGCGTTTTTTATTAGTCTTTCTTTGTTTAGTGTTTGTTATATTTTTACACCTGAAGATGGAGGTATCCTCTGAAACATGTCGTGTATTTTAATATATATATATATATATTTTAAAGTGGTTTAAACAATGTTTTTTTAATTCCCAAAGTAGATTACTATGGAATTCCACAGTGTTATGTTATTAATTTAAATAGATTTGATTATAATGTTTTTTGGTTAGATTGACTCATTAAAATAATAAATGCAAAAATTATCTGTACGATTAATGCGTTTGTTAAAAACAAATAAAATAATTCCTTTACAATTGCTTCTCAAATATCAATTAAATACTGTTATTATAAAACACTTGATAATGCTTTAGCAAAAAAAATCATGTCACTAACTTATTTTACAATTGAAAAAAATATGTATATAGTTTCTTGAAAAATAATGCAAAACTTCATATTTAATAGTAAATATAAATGAAAACGTCTGTTTTCAAGAAGATTCATAACAATTTATGTGAGTATCATTTTTCGCTTATTAGCAAATGTCTTTTGATGATACCTTAGACAGGCGAAACATGTCAATCGCATAAATTAAAATATAATAAAACTTCTAGAAAACACACGTTTTCATTAGCATTAATTATTCATGAAACATAAATCAACTTTCAGTACTAAATTTCAGTTAAAACATTAATAATGTGTGTTTGTATTGTTTTGTTACATAACATTTTAATTACTACCTTGTTAATTTTGTTTAAATTGTGCACAATTTTAAGACGGAGGATGCGATGGCGATGTCAACGCTTATTTCGATAAGTGCGGTGATCCTTGTCCTCGAACTTGTAATAACTACAAGAGAGGGGAAATGGTTTGCAAGTCCTGCATACAGGCGGGCGGGTGCAAGTGCAAGAAAGGATACGTTAGGGATATAAATAAAAAGTGTGTCCTTCCAAGTAAATGTCGTAAGTACGCCGTTAAAATATATTAAATACTGGTGTTGCTTTCGATAGAGATGTTGTTTATCATAGGTTCCCAACCTTTTCTATACCACCGCTCTTTTACAAGAAAAATATTTCTATAGCTTTTTTACCTCCACTGCTGGATACAGGCCTCTTCCATTTTCTTACAATCGTCCCTGCCTAGTCCCTTCCGCATCCAGGTCGTTCCAGCTATTCTGGCAATATCGTCAATCCATCTTTTAGGTAACCACTCGGCATTCCATTTCTTTGTCCAAGGCCTCCACTGTAGTATTCTGAATAATAAATATACCAAATATTAATATTATTTAACGTTTAAAATTTTAACACTGTTGTTGTAAGTATCACAATTTCATTTTACATTTGTAACGCCTGATGATGCCAAAATAGGTTAGCAAAATAGCTGTCGCGACAATCTCATAAAAAATAAATTGTGATTCGTATAATTAGTGTTCCAAATTTAAACATTTAATAATGTTGAAGTATCATCGTTTTCGGTCAAAATAATGGATTATATGAAAATTAAAATATTCTACGCATTATTTATATAATTATAAAAATTTATAATAAAAAACGAAACATGCTTATTTGCGTGAATTGGATTTTTGATTACTGACTTGCAAAGATTACCTGTTGGTTTTATTATATAGTACATGTATTGTTATGCTAAGCCAAATAAGGTATTCATATACATAATATATATATTAATAAATATTTATATTAATAATTTATCAAACTAATCTTTCCCATAGTCCCATTCTAGCAATGTTCTCCATTGAAAATAATTTAAATATTCCCATAAAAATAATAAAAATTAACTCCCCTGTCCGCCACTAAAATCTGAATTAGAACTTCTCCATAATTTTTCCCTAATGAGCATGACTCACCGTTCTTACAGTCTATTCGTCTTCGTGCCCACGTTCTCCTACCCCCCCCCTTCTCCCCTACACTTTATATTTCTTTCTTCATTTGTTGTTCTCTGATTTAATATTCAATTTACTCTGACGAAGCTCCGGCAGGCGCGAAACTGGTTGGTGTTACCAAAGAAAGTTGTGTAAATAAATATTACTAAGAGTTTATTATTATTTTATTTAGTAATGTCACACCACAAATTAAGTGCTTCATACGAAAGTTTAGAAAAAATAATATTTTGTTAATGAAAATATCATTTTCAAATGATTTTATTATTAACTTCTCAAATATAATAATTAAATCACGGTGCCCCACATTTACCTCTGGACCCCCATTGAAGTCTCCTGCGCTAAATGGGGGGCGGTACCGCCCCCGTTGGGAACCTATGCTCTATATCCTATTAAAATTAATGCTTAATATCCGCCTAAATCCCCTTAGCTTGCTTATATAATTACTTGAATACACTTCTTCACGACACACAACTGTACGCAATTTTAATTAATAACACTTTTTTTTTAAATATAAAAAATAATTTATAAATATGCGATTCTATTATATATAGAGTTCTAACAATGTTTTTTTTAGAAGAGAATACCTTTATGGTACCTTTATGGATGTATGTAAATATGTACTTGATAAATGATCAATAAAAAAAATATATATATTAATAACTTTTTTGGAAACGTTGTATTTTCACAACACATTTTTGCACTTTTCACGAACATATTTCGGAACACAATTCCCCGCTTCAATGTATGAATTTTAACAGTTTAATGAAAGAATGTTATTACTTAAAGGCGGGCCAGACTGTGATAAACATCGGTTTCCAACCAACGAGCCAGACTATCTATCTCATTCTACGCCGGGTAAAATAATGCGAGGAAGAGAGATAAACGTACCATGTTTGTTGAATAGTTTGAAAGGATAACCGTATGCAGAAACATCCGCGGTTTAACTAAAATCGACGTTTTTATTACGTCTAGAACATGGTTTAAGTTTGAGTAATAACATTCAGTATACAAATTTTGGTTTCAAACCAGCTTGTTTATCACAGTGTGGCCCGCCTTTTATATACTAAATGACGAGTGAAAAAAAGGTTACTGTTAAATTTCTTACACTGGAGAAGGAAAGTTTGTGTCCCGAAACATGTTTGCGAAAAGGGCAAAAAAATATGTTGAAATACAATGTTTCCAAAAAGATATTCATATGTGTATCCACAACATTAAGTGATGCCGAATATAGAAGAAATAAATAAATGAGCGCATAAACAAGATAACGTAAAAATAAAATGCTTTTATCTCTTGTTCCATTACCACCTCAATTCATTACATAACAAAATAATCATTATTCATTATGATAATTTTAATCGTATTTTTATATAAACCTTTAATAAACATTATCCTTTTTTTTTAATTCGCTATAAAAAAAATGTTTGCTTATTTTAATATTAACGTATTATTTATATACTCGTATAAACAAATGTATGTATTTTATTTATTGGTATGCGTTTGAAAAGAAATATAAATGAGATTAATGTTAGCAAGATAGGTTAATGGTCTGCTAATAATATTTAATGTTATAGTATAAAACTTGAAGCGGGTTCAATGTAGAATCATTGTGGTAAAAACGAAATCTTCAAACCAAATAACTTATAAACAAGTATAATACAGAGCTACATTCTTGAAAAGGCGAATGAATATAAGACGCACGAAAGCATCATTAATTAAATTATATTAATTTAACATATCTTATCACAAAGCGACGGCTTTATAATAAAAATAAGATTCTAGTGCCAACCCTCATGTATGGAAGTGAAGCTTGGAGCTGGCAAAAGAATGATGGAAGCAGGATAAACGCCATTTAAATGAGATCACTAAGAAGAATGTGCGGGAAAACGTTGTATGACAGAATACCGAACGATGAAATAAGAAAGACATGTAAGGCAGATGAATGCATCATGGATAAAATTAAAAAAGGATCCATGAGATAGTTTGGACATATGGAACAAATGAATGAGAGTAGAATGGTTAAAAAGTTATACACAAGCAGTGTGAGTGAAAATGAAGCCGAGGACGACCGAAGAAAACATGGCATTACCAAATTAATCAATTACTAAAAGGCAGCCACATTCGAAGTCGGAATAATCGACGTGCGTGCATGGTACGATGTATGAATGTAGAAGAATCCCGAAAGGTATGCCAGGACAGAGCATTGTGGCGATCCATCCTCTCTGCCTATCCCTCCGGGGAAATGGCCTGATGGTTAGTGAGTTAGTTAGTAGTTAAAAAATAAGAATTATCACTGAGTAGATTTGTATGTATGTAATGTACGAATGATGAGATAAGGTTGAAATAGAATAATGTAATGTAATGGTTTGAATGGATAGAGAAATCAATATCGCACCGTGAGTGTAAAACCGACGTAAGTGCAAATATACATTTCGGAGATATAGGAGTTTAAAGGTTTCATATTGCTCGGAAAAACTGTTTTTTTTTTAAATAAACCAATGATTTTCGGTTTATACTCGTAGGTATATAACTATAATCCGAAAATCATTGGTTTATTTAAAAAAAAAACTGTTTTTCCAAGCAATATGAAATCTTTAAACTCCCACGGTGCGATATATACCAAGAAAAATAAAACGCAAAAAACGAGACACCTACATCTTCTGTTGCATATAAAAATGTGGAAGTGGCAAGTGAAGCATGCAGGGTGGAATATTGTCAATTGTATTTACCTACCCACCATAGAAACAGCTTGACAGTTCGATAGTTTTTCTGGGATAATTTTTTTTAATATCTTGTATATTTACAGCGCAATGTGGTCCAAATGAGTTCTTTGACTGTGGTTCAGCCTGTGACACCACGTGTGCCACCCTCGGAGACGTTTGCCCCATAGTTAACATCAAGTGCAACGAGATGTGCTATTGTGTTGGCGGGTATGCCAGGGACAAAAACAATGTCTGCATCCCAATCAAACAGTGCCCACGTAAGTACATTTTTTCCTTTCTAAAAATACACGTGTTTTTTTTTATTTACACAAAATATTAACGATTATTATTACTTGCAAAAATGTATTTGTTAATATTCATACATAATACATCGTATGAACCTTTATACTGTTTCTAATTGAAACATAAATCTTACCTTATTTAGTTTTATACGACGTAATGTTTGTTACGCACAAAAACGTTACGAGAAAACAATAAAAAAAACATTAATTCCTAACTATATGAAATAAAATAAAAATAATCACGATAAAACTTCAAGTGCAACTCGAGTGACGCCATTTTGATAATTTCGAGTAATAAAAATAATATAGAATTCTCTTTGGTATAAGTTATTTGCGCCGTGAATATTGTTTAATTAATGAAACATTCTGTTATATACAATTAATTTTTTTTATTCCCTTTTAAATTATTATGTGTTATATTTAGTTACGATATAAATACAATAATAATAATCCTGAAATAACTAGTTCATGTTTTGTATATTTAAAAAAAATGTTGTTTTAAATAAAATTAATAACATTCGTTAATTCACTTTTCATTTTTACTGTACATATAAAATCATAGAAAAAATGCTTCAATAATATTAGCACCAAGCATAATGAAGATAGTCGAAAAATGATGGTTTGGTGTTTTAAAATCTCATTTAAAATAAGTTGTTCTTCAATAACATTTAAAAATAAAACACGTAGAATGTTATCCATCAAAATAATTATAAATACTAGTTAAATTATAGACTTCTGTGAGAAATTTCTGATTAAATGTCATTGATTTGTCATTGATAATGAATTATCATACAACTATGTTAAGGAAGATAAAATTTATGTTTTTAAATGTTTGCTTCGATCGCATTTAATTTATCATTTTGTGTTACAAAAGAAGCAAATAAAATATTCTTGAAAGCCATTAAGGAATTTAGATTTGAATAATTTTTTTTGGTGTTTTCACAACCATGTTTTGAGATACCTAGTCGCTGACAGAAAATATAACCTTTAAAAAAAATCTACAACTAATAAAGGGAGTCTATGTTACAAAATTTGTTAGTGAAATGTAAAAAAAAAGTGTTGTGAACATTAAATCTATATATGTTTATGTGTTATATGGAATTTTTTCTTCCTTTTTAGCTAAATTTACTTGTGCCAGAAATCAAACGTACGATGCTTGCCCATACACGTGTCCACCTGAAGAGACTTGCGAGAGTCATTTGTCAGGAATTGCGTATTCGTGCGCTGCGGAACCAGAGCCCAGGACATGCGTCCCCAAGTGCAAATGCAGTGCTGGTTTCCTTAGGAAGGTAAATGGTGGCGATTGCATCAAACCAAATCAATGTAAGTAATAATAATCCCATTGTTTGTGCCATATCCTTGTGCTTTGTAAATTGCTAATATTTTATATACATTATAAAATACTTCTTCTTCTAATTGTCCTTTCACACCTCCGTGGTGCAGAGGAACCTTCTCCACCCGACTCTATCACATGCCAGATGGCTAACATCATCTCAAGTGAGGTCTGCTGCTTTAACCTCGTCCTATAGGGCTCTTCTCCAGGTGGCTCTAGGTCTGCCTCGCTTCTTTTCCCCCCATAGAGGACCAGTCTAGTGCGTCCTGAACGATGCAGGCTAGTTTCCGTCTCGTCATATAATAATACATTAGAAAAGAGAAAAATGTTACTTTCTTCTTCTTCTTCTCCTCCTTAAAGACCTTTGGTCTGTTCCTGAAATCAGGCTGGCCTCTCTTGGGAGGTTGACTCCCAACTATCTCTCCATCTCTTCGGCGGTCTTCCGGGGGGACGTCAGCCGGCAGGAATCTGATGCGCCACAGCGTGTGGGATTCTGGTGGGATCCATTCCGCGTTGTCTGCTCCATCTCACAACAACCTCCACCTTGCAGATCTAGCGGATAGCCGTGTTCTCACCCTATCTCGAATAGTCCTTCCTGCTATCATCCTCAGCGTCCTCATCTCTGCCACCCGTACTTTAGCCTTCGTTCTTGTGGTATCCGCTATGGTCCCAATGCTATATGTCTGTATAGGCCTTAAGGCCTTGTTACTTTCTAATAATATTATATAATTTTCAGAATACTTTCGCTAACAGGCTAGCATTCTTAGTAAATTAATAATCTTTAATATCTATTTAGAAAGTGGTGATGAAATGTGGCATGTGTTTTTGTCCATTTTCGAATAACTCGTGCAATTGTTTCACACTTGTTGCTCCCTGTTGTGTTATTTATAAAAATGTTTTTCTTTAGGTTGTAATGACCCCAATGCTGAGATAGTAAGCTGCCCCAACCCCTGCCCTGGTGGCACATGCATTGCCCCCGCATTTGCCGACTGTAAGGCGCCATGCAAGATCCGTGGATGTCAATGCAAAAGTGGATACGTCAAAGATGCGACTGGAAAATGCATCCTTCTCTCCAAGTGTCGTACGTAGTAAATACATTATCAAAAAAAAACTGTGTCATCTACACAAAAATCATTGTCACAACTGAAACTTTACTGTATTTAATGTTTAATATTCTGATTTATGTTTAAAAAAACGTAAAATTATATATTCTTCCAAAGAAAAAAATTTTAAATCAAATAATCATATTTTTGGCTCCATTAAATTTATTGTGTGGATACCCTGTGTATGATAGAGTATCGAATAAAAATATAAGATGTGAATGCGGTGCGAATGATGGTGTTATGAACAAAATAATGAAAGGTTCATTAAGATGGTTTGGACATATGGAAAGAATGAATGAAGAAAGAATGGTAAAAATATTATAAAAATAAAACGATGTAAATGGAACGAGAAATAGAGGAAGACTGAGGAAAACGTGGCACGATCAAATAAATCAAATATTGAATCTCGATTATGTGCGGAGTAAGAGAAATCGACGAGCGTGCATGACATGATGTATGAATGTTGAGGAAGCAAGAGAAATATGTCAGGAAAGAAAAGTGTGGCAGTCCATTCTTTCTGCCTACCCCTTCGGGGAGACGGCGTGATGGTTAGTTAGTTAGTTTTTTTTTAATTTAAATTTACATACATATTATATGTTATCCATATATTTTATTATTAAAAGTGTGTGAAATTCTGTATAAAACTAGCGAAAATGCGGAATAGTGAATAAATAAAACCCTTATGTATGGAAGCAAAGCATGAAACTGGCAAAACATAATGAGAGTAGAATAAGCGCAGTAGAAATGAGAACTTTTGTAGAAAATATGATTATAATAGAGTGTCGAATGAAAATATAAGAAGTGAATGCAGTGCGAATGGAAGTGTTGTGAAAAAAATATCAAAGGAACATTAAGATTGTTTGGACACATGGAAAGAAAGAATTAAGAATGAATGGTAAAAATGTTTATGTTGACTTGTAAATGGAACTATACAAAGAGTAAGACAGAGGAAAACGTGGAACGATAAAATAAATCAAATATGGAATGTCGGTCACGTGAGGAGTCTGAGAAATCAACATGCGTGCATTAACGATGTATGAATGTTGAGAAAGCGAAATAAGTATGTCAGAAAAGAACAGTGTGGCGGTCCATTCTTTCTGCCTACCTCTTCAGTTAAAAGGGCATGATGGTTAGTTAGTTTAGTAAAATAATGCTAGTGTCATAATTTTTTTTTAACTTTCAGTCCGTCTGTATGTATATGAACTTAAAAATTTGGAAAACATGTATAATTTAACGTCGATTTGTGTTTTTATTTTTCATTTTAAGTGTTAATTGTGTGAACGAGTGTCTTGTTTTGTTTTTACATAGGTGGCAGTTCGTTAAATTGTTCTATTTCATATTATTTGCGCAATTATATGGCTTAATCTTATTGATTTGAATCTTATTCAAATCTGTATTTCTTTAAGTTAACATGAATTATCCATTGTTTTGGCCGAAACACTATGATACCTTAACATTTTCAACTGTTAAATTTAATAAGTTTGTTTTTTGTATGAATTATATTTGATTTCTAAAAATCGTGGATATTAAACATAAATACTTTTTATTAGTTTAATTGCTATGCTTAATGAATGCATTTTTACAATGTTTTTTATTATTAATTTTATCTACTTTAATGCAACGTAAAGCCAACAATCGTGTTACTCATTACAATATAATCGAACAATTTTGTGTTTTTTTGTTGTACATTATATATAAGTTTTCGTTTTTATTGTTTTAAGTGCATTGAATATTAATTGCTTTCTGAATGTGTGGCATTTTAACTTAATGCTTTTTGATTGTGGTACAGTGGCATTTGTTTTTTTTATCTGCATAGTTTTTCAATTTTTTTGCAAATATTACGGAACTTTTAACTAACAAATTTGAATAATAACTGTATTATTCAAATATGTTTAATATTTTTGTTAACATTATCAAATGATACTTTTTTTATTTTTATAAATCATTTTAATACAAAAAATCTTGTTTTACTTGTTTTTTTTTTTAAGACAACATCAAATAATTTAAATAAAAGATATAAGAATTAATCATACGATTTTAAAAGTGAACAGAGATAGATCATTTTTACACTAAATGAATCGGCTTGGGTCCATTCTTGAACCCATGTCCCATGGATCAGCAGACAAGCGTTCCGTTCCCTAGACTATTACCCAACAAAGAATTGACCCTTTGTGGTAATCACGGGGAAAAAATAGAAAGATTCCTTTATGCTTTTTTTTAATAGACTAACATCAAAGATTTAAATCAATAATATTAGAATTTATTTCACAATCTTCAATATGAGCAGAAATTAGCTAAGAAGGAATCTGGTCGTGTCCAGACTCGAACCCAAGTCCCTTAGATTAGGAGCCAAGCGTTCTTACCCCTAGACCACCACTCGACTTGAAAACTTTTTTTTAATAATAAAAATACCGAATCATTTTCTTGTATTATAATAAATTGATAAAAACCTTTATCATTGAATAATGAGCACACTGTGAATCAATTTAATTTAAACGATTAATTTGATTATGGTTTTGGCACCAACTCCTTGAAAATAAATATTAGTTATAATAATTTATGTAATATTATATGCGACTAATGCAATCAATGTGAAATATCGTTTGACAGTGTCATTCAAGAGTTATTCGACAATTGCGTAAATTAATAAATCATCTATCTTGTATGTAACACACGCATCACGATGGAATATTATTTAAATATTCAGACAGTCTTAGAACATTTTAAATTTATTTAACGTATTCTAAAAACATGTCATAAGTAACATTTTCGTTATTAAAGAACAACCACCAACAGCCGGTCTCCAAGAAGCGGTTGTCAGGAAAAAATTAACTACCCAACTGTTCTTTGTTGACATACTCTTTCTTGATTCCTCAACATTCATACATCGTTTCATCCAAGCACGTCGATTCCTTCGACTCCTTCTCCTATAATATTGATTTGACCGTGCCACGTTTTACTTGGCATTCCTCTTTGTCCTGTAATGCTTACTTTATTAACATTTACTTTCTTTATAATTTTTTCTTTAATCATTCTTTCCAATTGCCTAAATCATCGTAACCACTCTTTCCTTATTTTGTTCATACCCTTGAATCGCGCTGCATCGAATGTTTTCATTTACCAGTCTATTATATTCAGATCTATCACACATTATTCTAAGATATCTCATTTCTACTGCATTTTTTCTACTTTCATCCTTGTGCAAATTCCATGAATCACTTCCATACGTAAGTTTAGCACAAGAACACCATGTGTACTGCATTTTTGGATAGACATTTGTTTACGATGATAATTTTAAGTGCACCCTTCACTTTGTTGATCGACCCAATCGATCCAATGTTTAAAGGGTATAATATAATACATATACGTATTATTAGATATCACCAGAACTAACAGTAAAGTAATCAAAATTGTCATACTTGGAATGGCCTACTCTAAAACATTATACAAACAGAGTATTGCCCTAGTAAGTGTGTCACTCTTTAAAACATTATACAGAGTATTGCCCTCGTAAGTCTGTCACTCTTTAAAACGTTATACAGATATAGTAAACGGCCATTGTAAGTGTGTCACTCTTAAAACATTATACAGATATAGTGAATTGCCCTAGTAAGTGTGTTACTCTTTAAAACATTAAACAAATATAGTTAATTGCCCTAGGGAGTGTGTCACTCTTTAAAACATAATACAGATATAGAAAATTGCCATAGTAAGAGTGTCACTCTTTAAAACATTAAAGGCGGGCCACACTGTGATAAACAAGCTGGTTTGAAACCAAAATTTGTATACTGACAAACATGCAATCCACAGTTTACAAACACGACCAACACGCATTCAACCAATGTAAAAACGCATTCCACAGATGTAAACATGCATTAAACATGCATTCCAGAGTTTTCGTTTGCACGATGCACGGTGTTTCAGGGTGCGATATTACGAGCTACTTTTGGTAAAAACCCAATGACATGGAAATGGCTAATTATAAGTGTTTAGGGAAGAGTATTAGTCATCCAGTTCACACAATAAATTTGAGGCCGATTTGTTGAAATTTCAACCCCTAAATTACCTACCTAATTGCATGCAACAAAAAAAAGGTTCAGTCGTATTGTTTCGCCGCTAACCGATTGATATATACCTATGAATTTAATATTCAAAATTAAAAAAAATACTTATATTTCTATCTTTATACTCAAGATCGAGCTGCAAAGGGCCTTTTATGGTCTCATATTAAAAAAAATCTTACGAAATACGCTATTCAAATACCTACTTTATGTAAAGACAGAGAGATAGACAGATATACGAGTATGTGTTTCTATCGTAGAAGTCAACAGACATATACATTTTATAAGAATAAAATTTTCAAAATAATAATTTTACAGAATAATGAAAAGTAGCTCGTAATATTAAATTTTGAAACACCGTGCGACGGCCGCCACGCAACTAACCTTGACTGGTTTATTGTTTGACCAAACTGTTTGATCCACAAGCCGTCAAACGAATTTTGGTTTTCAAACTGTTTGAATAAACACGAATCCACAGAGGCGCGTGTTTCTTGTTTTAAAACCGTTGGTGGAGACCGATGTTTATCACAGTGTGGCCCGCCTTTTATACAGATTAAGTAAATTGCCCTAGTAATTGTGTCACTCTTTTAAACATTATACAGATAAAGTAAATTGCCCAAGTAAGTGTGTCATTCTTTTAAAAAATTTACAGACAGAGTATTGTCCTAGTAATTTTGTCACTCTTTAAAACATTATACAGATAGATCAAATTGCCCTTGTTAGTGTGTCACTCTTTAAAACATTACACAGACAGTATTGCCCTAGTAAGACAAAAAATGTCACTCTCTTACACATTAAACAAAAATGGTTGATTACAAGATAAAATGTATTTATTTATTTTATTTACTTGAAATAGTACACATGTACAATACATAAACGCAGGTTCTAATAAAAACATTTATATGAGAACATGTGTTTATGTACACGTGTACTACTCGTATTTAGTATATCCAAATATATCACTCTCTGAAACATTAAAAAGACATAGTGTATTGCACTAGTAAGACAAAATGTATCACATTATAAAACATTATACAGACGTAGTGTGTTGCACTAATAAAACAAAATACGCCACTCTCTAATACACCAAACAGAACTAGTGTATTGCACTAGTAAGAAAAAATGTGCTACTCTCTAATATATTAAACAGGCATAGTGTACGAGTATATCCCTAGTAAGACATAATGTATCACTCTCTAAAAATATTTAAGAACTTTGAAGAAATATTTTTATATATAATATTTTCATAGTTTTATTAGATGATTATATCTCATATCATATATCAATCTCACGTCTTCAATTATATGACTTAATAGTCCAATTTAAAACAAGAACGTTCTAGTTAAATTCCAGGTGTATTTTGACCTATTAATCCGTGACGTTGTGTGTATCATGATAAAAAAATATACTTATCTTTCAGATAAACATATAGAAACAATTTAATTGTTTACATGGTATACTTTAAATAACAGTTGTAATGATATAAATCTAACTGATTTTCTACCAAAGATTTCAATTTGTTATCTATGTATAATATATACAATATATACCTACATATATAGGTATGTCACACAAATCTGATATTTGAACTACACCTCATTCCAAGATACTTTTATACTATTCTTCACGAAATTAATATAACTCATTAAATTGAATATTTTAAATCAATTTCATGCGTTAACACTGTGAAATTCCATAATGAAGATTTTTTTATGAATTAAAATACTATTTTTTTCACTTTGAAGTTTATTTTTCTCGACATGTTTCGAAGGGTCTACACTTTCTTAATCGAGAGAACGATATAAATTGTTTATATCGTTCTCCCGTTTATGAAGTTTTAAATCCTTCGAAACTTGTCTAGAAAAATAAATTCAAAAGTGGAAAAAGGGTTTTAAATCATAAAAAAAAATCGAATTTAAATGTGTAATGTTGGTACACAAAATATTTTTCTTGGATACCTCTAATAAATATAAAATATACAAAATACATAAATTGAATACACGGGTTAAAATCCGCAATAACAACAAGAAACCACCACGCCTTTCGCCGGATTGTAAGGCAGGGAGAACTATCTAGGTTCCTCCACATTCAAACAGCGAGTAATAAGTCGATTCTTCTGGCTTCCTTACATAGCCGACCTTTGAATTTGATTAACGTCTTGTCATTTTTTCCTCGGTTTTCATCGACTCCACGTCTTAACATTCGTGCTTAAAATACACTTAAAATCATTTAAATTAATATGTTTGCTACTACGGTATCTTGGTAATTATCCGATGAATATCAATCACCAATGTAATAATACTCCTAGTGTTTATTAATTGATAATATAAAACTTAAAAATTTGATTACATTAAAATATAAATAATGTGGTACTACATAATCACGATGTGAATCAGACTATTTATGAATCAAAACACTGTTTTATCGAATTTCAGTTTATTTTTAAACCGATTCTAAATATAGTAAAATAATTAAATATAGGGAGGTTTTTTTAGATGTTTGGTTTTTAAACTAGCAACATTGTTTCTACAGACTGTCAATTTGACAGTTAATAGTTGATTTGTAGTCAGTACGTTTTTGCCATTTTACCATGATAGACTGACATTAAAACAGCTCTTACAAATTATTTATTTATACGATTTAATATGGGAGTATCGTGAGAGGTAACGTATCTCATAACTGATACCCCACTATTTATGACATGAATTTTTTATACATTATTATAGCCAGTAATTATGCAAATTTATTTTGAAAATCATGGTTTGGTTCGCTAAACTTATCGTGCACTAAGTCTATTTTACGGTCGACATAATCGTCCATTTATTCGGAAGACCATGGATCGTTATTCGGAAGACCATGGATCGTTTTCGCACCACGTACACTCTAGTGGATAATACGCATCCACAAATACGACAATTGTCGAAAATTGGACTTCACGATTGTGCTTCATTTGAGCTAGACGTGGTGCTCATATGCCCGAAATCATATTTGAACAATAATGGCATATAATGTTCTATTAAATAAATCCAATAGCATAGACATTCGCATTATTTTAATGTGTTTTTTTTTTTTCATTTTGAATATGCATTGTATACCTCTAAAAAAATACCCTATATAATGGAATGTTTAACAAAACTAAGATAGTTATAGTATCCACAGAAGCAAAGATGGCAGTACACAATGGATTTCTAGTGCCAACCCTCATGTATGGAAGTGAAGCTTGGAGCTGGCAAAAGAAAGATGAAAGCAGGATAAACGCCGTAGAAATGAGATCACTAAGAAGAATGTGCGGGAAAACGTTGTATGATAGAATACCGAACGATGAAATAAGAAAGAAATGTAAGACAGATGACTGCATCATTAATAAAATTAAAAAAGGATCCCTGAGATAGTTCGGACATATGGAACGAATGGATGAGAGTAGAATGGTTAAAAAGTTGTACACAAGCAGTGTGAGTGGGAAAAGAAGCCGAGGACGACCGAGGAAAACATGGCATGACCAAATTAACCAATTACTAAAAGGCGGCCACATTCGAAGTCGGAATAATCGACGTGCGTGCATGGTGCGATGTATGAATGCGGAGGAAGCCCGAGAGGTGTGCCAGGACAGGCCAGTGTGGCGATCCATCCTCTCTGCCTACCCCTCCGGGGAAATGGCGTGATGGTTAGTTAGTTAAGATAGTTTTTCATTTTGAAAATGTAAAACGAAAATGCACGTGTTTATGGTAAAAAATAAAAAAAATAAAATACATCAATCGAATTGATTGATTTATAGCATATGGAATGTTCTCATTGAAGGACTGATTAATAATAAATGATTATTTTAGTAATAAAAAAAATGCTGATTATAATCATTTGTATCTCGTTTACGAAACCATCTGTATTTGCAACTAACAATTTTGAGATGAATTAAAAAAAAAACTTTTATAACATAGTAGACAACACACACTTTATCACAAAAATTAAAATTAAAAAACAAACCTTTAAGAGAAATTATTCAAATTGACATAGGAACAAATACTTATAAAGGTTTGAGTAATCACGAAAATTTGGCATTTGATATATGATTGTGATACCTGATGATGTCAACATAGGTTGACGAAACAGCTGTCACGTGAAATAAAAATGCAGTTGTGATACATAAAACAATTTTTTTTTCAATTTAACGGTTTGTTATGAAATTATATTCGTATTCATGTTTTATTTTTGACAATTTCCTATATTTTTCTTTGTTTTTTTAGCAAATCTTAAGTACTCATATATCTGTTACTTATGAAATCTGATGCGTATATCATTACAGAGCG
The DNA here is from genome assembly GCA_022606425.2 of Lepidostoma basale. Taxonomy (NCBI): domain Eukaryota; kingdom Metazoa; phylum Arthropoda; class Insecta; order Trichoptera; family Lepidostomatidae; genus Lepidostoma; species Lepidostoma basale. The sequence continues at coordinate 2,709,143 of JAHDVF020000211.1, forward strand.
CACAAGTCCAATACATTCCAAGATTGTTACTTTGGTAGGTTTTTCGTTAACACACCGAGTACCGCCGTAAATTGTACATCATAATACTTCGTGTCCAAAACACCCACATTTATAGAAAAATTATTATCAATATACTTTCGAGAATTTCCGCCTTACGAGAGACTAAATAAAGAATCTAATATGTGTGTAGAAAGAAAAGAAATATATGGTTTTTAATAAATATTTATTTCACCATATATTAGGGGTACCCATAAGTAATGTCGTTTTTTTCCAATGAAATTCAAAAGAATTTTTTTTATACTTTATTTACCTTTTTTATATAAAATGATTCCCCATATTATATACTCGTATAACCTTCTGCCACCTGTTTTTTAAATCATCCATGCCCGTCTTGTAAAATTCAGTGGATTTTTACTGAAAATATTCGGAGAGGGCTGTATTCACCTCTCATAAGGAATTGAAATTTTGATCTCTTAAAAAATGTTCCATAGAACGAAATCAATAAGATTCAAATGGTGCGAGATCCGGCGAGTATGGAGAATGCAACAAGGTGACCCACCTAAGATTTTTTACGCGTCAATTTCACAACATGAGGTTGCGCGTTATCGTGCGTCGATTCACCAAAGCTGGTCCTTTTTGGCGTAGTGCTTCATTAAAGCTATCCAACTGTTGACATTATAACTTTGTCGATACTGTCCAACCTTGTGGTAATAGTTCGAATGATTCCTTTCGAATCCCACCATACACATAATAACCCTTTTTTAAATGCAATGGCCGTTTAGGGGTTGAAACGGCCTTTTGTCCGCATTTAAGCCATTGTTTTTTTATATTTACGTTTGAAAAAAAAAACTATTTCTCATCACCAGTCACAAAGTCACAAAGAAATGGGCTTATTTGTTCTTTTTCTTGCAATAATCTGGCGATGCTGAGCCGTTAAGCTACGTTGCGGTCGGTCATGGAGAAAGACATCGAAAGGAGGGTTGGTGCTGGGAATAAAATAAATGGCGCACTCAAAGTCATTACTGCAAATAGAAATATATCCACAGAAGCAAAGATGGCAGTACACAATGGAGTTCTAGTGCCAACCCTCATGTATGGAGGTGAAGCTTGGAGCTGGCAAAAGAAGGATGAAAGCAGGATAAACGCCGTAGAAATGAGATCACTAAGAAGAATGTGCGGGAAAACGTTGTATGATAGAATACCGAACGATGAAATAAGAAAGAAATGTAAGACTGCATCATGAATAAAATTAAGAAAGGATCCCTGAGATGGTTCGGACATATGGAACGAATGGATGAGAGTAGAATGGTTAAAAAGTTGTACACAAGCAGTGTGAGTGGGAAAAGAAGCCAAGAACGACCGAGGAAAACATGGCATGACCAAATTAACCAATTACTAAAAGGCGGCCAAATTCGAAGTCGGAATAATCGACGTGCGTGCATGGTGCGATGTATGAATGTTGAGGAAGCCCGAGAGGTGTGCCAGGACAGGCCAGTGTGGCGATCCATCCTCTCTGCCTACCCCTCCGGGGAAATGGCGTGATGGTTAGTTAGTTAGTTAGTTAAATTTTTTTAGTTCTTAATAACAGTTCTAATGATACATTGTGTGCCGAAATTGTTACCACAAAAAATTATCTAATTAAAATGAAATGGTTATGTAATAATTAAATAATACGATATTTTTTAACTACTTCTACTTTTTTCTTTATTTCGACAGCGACCGGTTTCGCCAGGCTCGCTGGCACCCACCAGTCTGTTGATGCCAGTGACCTGGCGAAACCGGTCGCTGTCGAAATAAAGACAAAAGTGGAAGTAGTTCAAAAACATTGTTTTATTTAATTATTATTTAAAATGAATTTTCATCAAGAGATTTCAGTCAAGTCATTTAAAATAGTAATGGTTAATTCTTAAAACAATAGAAACTGCCTTAAACAATATGTGATTCTAACAATTTTATCCTCTATGGTAAGTACAGATTTTTATTATTATTTGTATTTACTGTTTTTATGTTTCCATGTCTTTTTTATATTGAGTATTGATTAAAATTGTTTATGTATTTTGTTAATAATGAGTCTATGTGTTTGTTATATGTGTTTTTAAGAGTGAAAATTCATCCATGTAAGCGTTCAATGGAGCAGATTGTCGAATCTTCGATTATCGTGTATCGAGAAGTCATACAGGATCAGCTTTATATTGAATCCCTTTCCGCCTGATTGGTAAGTGAACAATATAAAATTTTCTGTTTCATGTATTTCGTATCACAAAGTGCTGACCATGCTGGGCAATTGTAATAATTGAAACTTTCGTAAAGAAAGAGAATTTATCGAAGATTTTATTTCAATTATAGTACAATATTCTATATTTTTTTATTATATTATATTGTAGTGAGTTTATAAGGTTATAAGGTTGAAACGATTTTTTTTATTTAAAAGTGAAACACAATTTTTTTAAATAATTTAGAGACATATTTTGCATTAATCCGTATTAATTAATTGAATTTGATGCTGATTTATAGAAGCAAAGCATGTAACTGTCATAAAAAGAATGAAAGTAGAATAAGTGCAGTAGAAATGGGAACTTTAGGACGAATTTGCGGAAAATCTGATTATAATAGTGTTGAATGAAAATATAAGAAGTGAATATAGTGCGAATGGAAGTGTTGTGAAAAAAATAATAAAGGGATCACTAAGATGGTTTGGACACATAGAAAGAATGGTCAAAAAAGTATACATGTAAGCAACGCAAATTGAACATCAAATATTGAATGTCTTTCACTTGAGGAGTCGGAAAAATCGTCGTGCGTGCATGACACAATGTATGAATATTAAAAAATTGAAAGAAGTATGTCAGGAAAGAAAAGTGTAGCAGTTCATTGATTTTGCTTGCCCCTTAATGGTTAGTTATTTAGTTAGTTAATTAATCAATAGTATTTATTGGATTTGAAATATTATTTTAATGCTTGTTTAACCTTAACAAGATATTTAAATTTGAATTCTACTTTTTAAAATATATAATGTACTTATTAAGGTTTCTATATTATAGCAATAAGTTTATGTTAAAAATATTGCCATTGTCCATTTTGTGATTTTGTGGTTTCATTTAATTTTCGCTCATATCGATTGATGTTTGATTGAAAAAAAATTTAAGACGTGTTAAAGTCATTTTGTTTCTCTCATTCTTAAATTTATATATGTATACTGCTTTAATTGTATCAATAATTGCTTTTTCATGACGAAATGAGAATATCGCTTTTGTAATGTATATTTCATATGGTATCCTCGATATAATTGGCGTAAATGGTCTTTCGTCATCCGACAATGTAATTAAATTTTATAAAAATAAAAAAAATATTTTCTGTTTCAAATTCAATTTCCATATATTTTTTAGATATACGAGTATTCGATTTGTTTAATAATATGGAAATAAATAAATAAAATATTTAAGCGTGCATCATTTTAAAGATAAAAAAAAAGAAAATTACGAGTACAAAGCCATTCTAGCATACCGCGTTTTTCTACTCGTATATTAGTTATTTTTTTCAATTTCATTTTAAAATCTTTCAAAACATATTTTGATTTTGATTTAGATAATGTTTAATGAATTATCGCACAGTTTTACGAAACATTAACATTATTAAACAGTCCATTGTTTTCGCCGAAACATACGCGACAGCTGTTTCGTCAACCTATGTTGACATCATCAGGTGTTACAATCATTGATGATGTCAACATAGGTTGACGAACGCTGTCGCGTAAAAAAATACAATAGTGATACATAAAACAAAGTTATTTGATTTACATTATAATATAAATATTTTTATGGAATGTGGAAACCACAGAGCTATTAGTCTTTTGAGTGTCGTTGGTAAAGTCTATGGCAGAATTTTAATAGAAAGAGTAAGAAAATTGACGAGTGACAAAGTTTGGGATGTGCAAGGTGCCTTTATGAATGGCAGAGGATGTATGGATCAAATTTTTGGACTTCGTACATTGACAGAGAAGTTTCTGGCCAAAAATCGCAAACTTTTCTGTGCATTTGTCGACTTACAAAAAGCATATGATTACGTTAATAGAGAAAAGTTGTGGAAAATATTGTCTGAATATGGAATAAGTACAAAACTGATCACGGCCATTAAGTCGCTATACACGGAAAGCACTGCTAGTGTCAGAGTAAATGGAGATCTTACAGCCTGGTTTGATATCAATAAAGGTGTCAAACAAGGTTGCGTAATGTCCCCGTGGTTATTTAATCTGTATATGGACAATTGTATGAAAGAGCTGAAAGGGTTGGATGTAGGTGCCAAAATGAGCGGAGTGTCAGTAAGCTGTCTCTTGTATGCGGATGACGCTGTCCTACTTGCTGACAACGAGCATGAACTACAAGTCCTGGTGAATTGTATGTATGAGGTATGCATGCGAAATGATCTGATGATGAATGTTAATAAGTCCAAGGTAATGATTTTTGAAAAGGAAGAAACCACGACAGTCTGCAACATTAGCGTGAATGGTGAAAACTTGGAGCAAGTAGTTGAGTTTGTGTATTTAGGTAGTATGTTTACAAGAGATGGGAGAGTGGAGAGGGATATTGAAAGAAGGGTTGGGGCAGGCAACAAAGTGAATGGTGCACTTAAAGTTGTCATCGCAAACAAAAACCTATCCAAAAAAGCTAGAATGGCAGTGCACAATGGTGTTCTTCTACCGACCCTTATGTATGGAAGCGAAGCATGGAACTGGCAAAGGAAGGATGAAAGTAGAATAAATGCAGTAGAAATGAGATCTCTTAGACGAATGTGTGGATACTCTGTGTATGATAGAGTGTCGAATGAAAATATAAGAAGTGAATGCGGTGCGAATGATGGTGTCATGAACAAAATAATGAAAGGATCATTAAGATGGTTTGGACATATGGAAAGAATGAATGAAGAAAGAATGGTAAAAAAATTATATGTTAATGATGTAAATGGTACCAGAAATAGAGGAAGACCAAGGAAAACGTGGCACGATCAAATAAATCAAATATTGAATGTCGGCCATGTGAGGAGTCAGAGAAATCGACGCGCGTGCATGACACGATGTATGAATGTTGAGGAAGCGAGAGAAATATGTCAGGAAAGAAAGGTGTGGCAGTCCATTCTTTCTGCCTACCCCTTCGGGAGACGGCGTGATGGTTAGTTAGTTAGTTAGTTATAAATATTTTAATATTCGACAAATCTTTCGCTATCGGTATACTTGTAGCTTAGTGAGATTGTTATTAGTCCAGCTATGAAGAAGTACAAGGTTCTTAATTCCATTTGTGTATTAATTTCATTTTAATAATAAGTAATTAACACTTATGTAAAGTACGCCATTTTGTTTGAAACAGTGAATCATGTTTACAAATGGAGTGCACAATGGTGTTCTTGTACTGACACTTATGTACGGAACTGACAAAAAAATGATAAAAGTAGAATAAATTCAGTAGAAATGAGATCTCTTAGATGAATGTGTAAATTGGTGTATGATAGAGAATCGAATGATATTATTATTTAAGAAATGAATGCAGTCCAAATGAAAGTGTTATAAAGGAATTTATGAATGCAAAATTAAGATGGTTGGGACACAATGAAGGAATGAATGAAGAAATAATGGCAAAAAAGTGTATGTAATGAGGTTAGTGGAACAAAAAATAGATAAAAACGGTGGAAAATGTGGCATGATTAAATAAATCAAATAATGAAAGTCGGCTACGTGGGGAGTCGGAGAAATCGACGTGCATGAATGGCACGAGGTATGAATGTTGAGGAATCGAGAGAAGTAGTGTCAGAAAAGAAAAGTGTGGCAGTGCACTTTTTCTGCGTACCTCTTCGGTGAAACGGCGTGACGGTTAGTTAGTTAATTTTTTTTTTAAATCATGACAGAACCCTTATATTTATTCTTGTTATTTTAAATGTCTCCCTAAATACCCTCATTTAAACATTTCATACATTTTCAGCTCTTCAATGCAAGTTAAACGAAGTATACAACCCAGCTCCAAAATATTGCTCGTTTGAACTAAATTGTACCACTTACATGACCCAAAGTGTTCCTAAATGCCCCCTTCGTCCTTTTGGTTTGGTTATTCCTCACAGGTGTGAGTGTAAACAGGGATTTGTAAGAAATGGCATTTTCTGTGTTGAGCCATCAAAATGTACGTTTTATCCTTGATTACCTTATTTATTTATTTTGTATGTTTTATTTTAATAAAATATTTTCAAGCCATGTATTCTTCAAAATGTTCTGTTATGTTTTCACTTAGCGAAACTAAAATAAATATTCCTCTTTGTCTTTTTTATATACTTTGTATATACAACACTTACATTAAAAAAAATTAAATTACATAGACATGTTTCGGACAACCAGTCCTTCTTCAGTGATACATATTATAAAGATACATATTTAAAATATTATAAAATTGTTTACATGATCTGACAGATGGCATAAATATTTATTCATATAAATATGTGTCTTTATAATATGTATCATTGAAGAAGGACTAATTGTCCGAAACGTGTCTATGTATTTTTTTTAATGTAAGTTTTTTATATACAAAGTATATAAAAAAGATAAATAAAGCATCTACAACACAAAGTATGGCAAAATTAGAAGATATTTAAATAAATTATCCATTTAAAACATGAATATTCTATTATGATAGGTATTGTGCTTCTGGTATTATGTTCGATTTTATCGATGGGTTATAATGTGTTATTTTTATGTGGTCTTAAGTTTATCTGTATCCTTTGTCTCTCTTTATCATTTCACAGCGTCAACTTATTTCCTTCGTTCTTGTACATGTCCAAAACAAGTGATCTTTTCAACTATATATTCTTAATGTTTTTCCGTCCAGTATCATCACTTTCTTTAATTCGTATAAATTATTTAATGCGTAATTTTCAAGCCATATTTACTTACTTCCATTGGCCGAACAACTGTTGAAGAATATATTTTATTTTATGTCAAAAATCGACATTAGATATTGCTTTATACATGTCATTCACATAAAATATATGAATACTTAAAAAAACTAGGTTTTAATTCGTATTAATTATTTTGTATATAATTTTACATCGCTGTTCAAGAAATAATAAACTGTTGAAGAGTTTTAGTCTCCTTGATGATCATATTATAAGCTTGTCGATCCTGCGCTTTTTGCTCCAAGCAGTCCGTTTGGCCCAATCCAGCCAGATCAGCCAAATCATTATCTATTAGTCGCTGTCTGGGCCTACCTAGACGTCTTACTCGGGCTGGTCTTAACGCGAACGGGGTCTTGATTGCTCAAAAACCAATAAATTAATTTTTTTTTTGTAATATGATCCCATCAAGGGCGCATAGATTTAACATTGTTAGAGTTTTGAATTTGTTTTGGAGAATAAAATTAAACACTGATTTCAGGTTGTGGTGATCCTAATTCTGAGTTGGTGTCATGCCCAAATCCGTGTCCTGGAGGTACTTGCGACCAGCCTGAATTTAGCAGTTGCCAAAATGTGACCTGTAAGCCATTCGGTTGTCAATGTAAGAGAGGCTACGTCAAGGACAGCAGAGGCAAATGTATACCAGTTGCCAGCTGCCGTAAGTAAACAATATTTTAAAATACGAACGAATCAAAATCCCATTTGTTCAAATGATATATGTTTGCTTAAAAAATATTAAACAAAAAAATAGCTTATTTTGTGATGATGCCATCTCTTTGTTCTGCAACACAAATGCATTTATGATAGGATATTAAAACTCAATAGATTTTAAACATGAGCATCAAATTCTTCACCTTCTTCTTCTTCTTCGATGGCTCTACAGCCCATATCGAGCATTAGCCTCCAGTATTCTTCGCTTCCAACTCCTCTTGTCCTCCGCTTCGACCCTCCAATCTGACACTCGTAACAATTTCGCCCCATGTCTCCCAACTTCATCCTCCCATCGCAGCCTTGGTCGTCCAATTGATCTTCTACCACCTGGGTGCCACTCCAGCAATCTCTTTGGGGTTCGCGATGACGGCATCCTCTGCACGTGACCGGCCCATCTCAGTATATTCAGTCTGACCTGTGTGGAGAGAGTTGGAGCTTTGTAAATATGGTACAGCTCGTCATTATACCGCACTCTTCAGCCTTCACCGTCATTCAGAGGTCCCAGAATTCTGCGCAGCACCCTTCTCTCAAAAGTATTCAGTCGCTCTGCGGATTTCGCTGTCAAAAATCAAATCTTCACCGTTAGAACAAAAAACCTTCTTGTGTAGAGTAGTAGAGTTCTAGGCAGACAAACAGACTGGGAGCAGATGGCAACCAATAGGGCGGAGCGGATTTTGAGAAAAACGCGTTTAATATTTTTAGTCCATTTTTCTTAGTATAAAATCATGTATCTTCTGAAATATGAGTATTTACACTTACATCAAACTATCGAGTCCTGGACCATAAATGATGGTTCTTCCACTTTATTTTCTTGGTGTCCTTGACTTTAACAATTTTTTTATTGACCCTTTCCATATGATTCTCAGTTGACACCCGGTTAGCGTCGCGGTCAACGCAAGGACAATCGGTCTACCTACTCTCACTTTAATGACTGTAACTCAGTCAATTTTCGTAATTTTGACGTAAAATTTTGTACGCATACTTTCAAAGGTCAAATTAAAATAATTAAAATCAAACCATCACAGTGGCTATCCCCCTTAAGAGGTCTAGTCTAAGGCATTTAAAAAAAAAATCTTCAAGTTTAAATTTTTAATTGTATCTCAATAGAGACGAAGAAACAAACTGGAAACTGAATATGGATGATCAAGGTGTTTACAGGACTTATGACCTGTCATTGGTTGGGTTAAGCGCACGCTTTATGTAATTACAACATTCCCCATTCCACCATTGTTATTATGATCATGTATGATACATTTTTGGAAGTTGCATATATAAAAAATGTATCCAGTTTGTTTCTTCGTCTCTATTGAGATACAATTAAAAATTTAAATTAACCACCCACAGGTGAAAATCCAGGATTCGTATACAGATATAAGTATACATTTCACAAATATCTTCAAGTTTAGTTTGATTTTACTTCTTCTTAATCACCTTTTGCTTTCTGCACGTTGTTTTAAGATTTCGTTGTTCAGACTTTCGTAAGAAAGCACTTAATTTATTGTGTGACATTATAAGAAATACCATAACACTTATTTTGCTTTAACACCATTTAATAAGCTATTTTAACATCATTCGCAAAAGTTTCATCTAGGTAACAAAATAAACTAGTGTGCATGTTTGTTTTGCACTGCCCAAGATGTGGATTAAAGAAAATAACCAAAGTATCTGCAGGTCTCATGACAAAATCGTTTGTTTTGATAATACCATGATGATGCTCCGCTTGGAGCGAAACCGGTAGGTAGAGTCGAAAACTACTAAATATAGTGGTGTTAAAGCAATATATAAAAATGTTTAATTTATTTCTCTTCTCGTATAGTAATTTAATATTTTTTATGAACGTCAAAAGAAGAGGAAGACGTCAAAAAATTGAATTTCAGAATGACGAATTTTTTATTAATTAAAACTGTTTTTTCTACTTATGAGTTAATTTTTCTCGAAATGTTTCGAAAGTTTTACACCTTTATCATAGAGAGAACGTAGTTTATAACTATAAAAATGTAACAGTGATTTAATTCAATTTAACTAAAAAACTAACTAACCATCATGCTATCTCCCCGAAGGAGAAGGCAGAAAGAATGAACTGCTCTCGGTTTTCCTCTATTTCTAGTTCCATTTACATCGTTATTATATACGTTTTTTACCATTCTTTTCTCATTCATTCCATTCATGTGTCTCTAAATGATCATCTTAATGTTCCTTTCATTATTATGTTCATAACACTTTCATTTGCACCGCATTCACTTCTTATATTTTCATTCGACACTTTATCATATACAGATGTATCAATTTAATAAATGTATAATATTATATATTCTAAGAATTAAATACAGTTTAATATCCATTACGTGGGTACTTATTGAAATGAAGTCATTAAACAATGGCAATGGCTGCCGAAACTGATAGGAAAACTTATAAAATTAAACATAAAAATTGTATCACGATTCTTTGCTAAGTAATTATTTCATGATGATGCAATTTAAAGTCATAAAAAGTAATACAATCCCACGTGCAATGAGTTAATAACTCTGCCTTTGAAAGAACATTAAACATTTTATACGAGTATATTAGATTATGGAGTTTATATATATATTATATAGTTTCATGGTATGGAATCGAAGCATGGAACTGGTAGAAGATGGATGAGAACAGAATAAATTCGGTAGAGATTAGATCCCTTAGGCGTATGTAGTTTAGTTAAAATATATGCTGTAAATGTAGTGTAGTTAACATATGTATGGTAAATTAAAAGTATGTGTGTGATACTGAGATGGTTTGGACATATGGAACGAATGAATGAGAGTAGAATGGTTAAAAAATTGTGCACAAGCAGCGTGAGTGGAAAAAGAAGCCGAGGACGACTGAGTAAAACATGACATGACCAAATTAATCAATTTTTAAAAAGCGGCCACATTCGAAGTCGGAATAATCGACGTGCGTGCATGAATGAATGAGAGGAATCCCTAGAGGTATGCCAGGACAGAGCATTGTGGCAATCCATCCTCTCTGCCTACCCCTCCGGGGAAATGGCGTGATGGTTAGTTAGTTATTTAGTTAGTTTGTGTGGTGCGATGTGTGACAGAATTTTAAATGCTGTTGTCAAGAAAGATAGTAGACCAAAAGAAAGTATTGTGAACAAAATTATGAAAGGATCACTGCGTTGGTTTGGACCAATGTTTCTTAACCGTATTGAAAGAATCACAGTAAAATTATCTAACCCCTTTCCAAACAAAAATCAAAATTTAAAATTTACACTTTTCTCTAAGTATGTATGGATTTCCTACTATAAATAAAAAAGCCTCGTACGGTATCAAATTTGTCATATATCAAAACAATCATAACTAACTAACAAACTAACTAACCATCACGCCGTCTCCCCGAAGGGGTAGGCAGAAAGAATGGACTGCCACACTTTTCTTTCCTGACATATTTTTCTCGCTTCCTCAACATTCATACATCGTGTCATGCACGCGCGTCGATTTCTCTAACTCCTCACATGGCCGACATTCAATATTTGATTTGTTTGATCGTGCCACGTTTTCCTCGGTCTTCCTCTATTTCTTGTTCCATATACATCATTAACATATAATTTTTTTACCATTCTTTCTTCATTCATTCTTTCCATATGTCCAAATCATCTTAATGATCTTTTTATTATTTTTAAAACAATCATAGGTGATGTAATGAACCTTTTTGATTTAGCTTTTATTTTATATTAAAAACATGTTATTGAGTACTTTGCGCGTGAAAGTGTGGTTTATTTATAATAACATAACTTATAAAATCAAAGCTCCTAAAGAAAGTGTAAGAGTGTATCAATGTGCGTATCTCGTGAATGAGCTTATTTTTTCTATATTGCACAATGCCTACTCAAACTTCTGCAGCGCCCCCTAAATGCTAAAAATTTAAAAACGCCCCGCCAGACCTCCAAATCTCCCACAAAGGGGCGCTGACGCCCCGGTTAAGAGTCACTGATTTGGACACATAGAACATAGAATGGAGTATAAAGTCGAGGGAGACCGAGGAACACATGGCATAACCGAAACAATCAAGTTTTAACCCTTTGAACTTCGTTTGTTATGACCTACCATTTTTTGATAGCTACTTCTATGGATTTTAAACAAAACATAAAATAAATATAAGTTGTTACGAATAAATGGAATAACAATGATTTTTTTTGTTTATTTTTTTTATGATAATATGAAATTAGCAATATTTTTTTATTTTTTATTTTTGTTGTTATGGTTATTATAAAAACAGCTTCATATATGAATATATGGATTCAAACAGATGCATTTGTATCCTTACTCTAATCGAATTATTTTATTCACTTTATTAGGGCGTACGGTATATGAAATAATTTTTTTAAATAACCACTGTGTTATATGTATAGAAATGTGCCCCGCCGATAATGATTAGTGACCACGCAAGATAAATTCAATAGTGACTACATCTGTTCATACATGGAATGTGACTTTTTTGTATCGAAAACAATTTATATAATTTTGCCGCCCCAGTTGCGCCATCGGATATATATAATTGGAGTCTGTCGCAAATTCGGCGCCAACGGAGTGCATAGGGTTAAAGGTCGGCCATGTTCGATGTCGGAAGAACCGACCTGTGTGTATGACTCGCAGTGGCGGTACTTCCATAGAAGCCCAGAAGCCCGGCTTGCATAAGAAATCATGCCCCCGCATAATAACCAATAACCCACCAAATCACCTTCCAACAATGTTCCCATCAAATGTGAGGGGAATAGCCACAAGAGCTGAGCCTCTGTAAGAAAGAAGAGGTTTTGATTCAAAATTTCTTACGCAAGCCGGCTTCTAGACTTCTATAGAAGTACCGCCACTGATGACTCGCTGTATGAATGTGGAGGAAGCTAGATGGGTGTATTAGGATAGAGTAGTGTGGCAGTCCATTCTCTCTGTCTACCATTTAAGAGAAACGGCTTGAAGGTTTGTTGTTGTTGTCGTTATGGATTGATTTATTATGTTATTATAATAATCTGTGTTTTTTTGTAGCGAGAAAGTGCAATATTAATGAAGTTTGGAACAAGTGCCCGGGGTATTGCACTTTCGACAAAGACTGCTCCGCCCTTCTGGGGGATCTTCCAATGTGTGCGCCTCCTCCGCCAGATTACGTCTGCAGCCCAAGATGTGAATGTATAGAAAATTATGTAAGAATCAACGGAACGTGTGCTCCGCGGCAAAAATGTAAGAAACAAGTGTATTTTTACAAGATTATTATTATTATTATTATTTTGTTGAAAAAACTCCTTACGCGCGAGCCAAATCGATGTAAAGGGTGAAAAAAAAAGAATATCAAAGAAAATATACATAGAACCTAATGAATAGGAAAAGCGAGTTATTTGCTTGCTACCTTTATCGTAAGGGTATTCATGAATTCGCCATAATTGCATTCAAAGAGGTCTATCTCTTTTGCAACCTCATTTAAAAGACGAATCGCTTTCAATACACGAGAACTTCGAAGGGCCTCTGTGCGGCAATTTTGACCCACCGGTGTCACCAGAGGCAGCTTGATTCTGGCGGCTGGTTGATAAATGCAGGCTCTGTCCGAGATTTCTACCAAGAACAAAAAGACCAACACAATCTAGTACGGTCGAGTATCGAAATATCCTCTCAATAATCTAAAGAAATGCTTTACGAGAAACCCATCTCTACGAAGCTGCAGAGAGTTGGTCCCCAATGTTTCTAAAATCTACTGCATATCATAGAACCATTTTCGAGTCTGCTCCGAACCAATGACTTGTATAGAACTCTGAGAACTTGATTGATATCTTTGAGATTAGAGCTAGACTTGTTAGTTAGTTAACAGAATTTGCTTGATAGGTTTTAATATAATATCGTTTACAAATCAAATCAAATTTTTTGATTTGTTAAGCTGGAATAGAGCGTAATTATGAAACAATTTAACGTTTTGCTGTAAACAATATTTAAAAAAAAATTGATATGAAGTTCTGGTGACAATATGTTTATTTATTTTTTATTTTTTTGTGTAAACTATGTTAACTTCTCTACAGCTTAAGTGTTTCTGTCGTTGTTTTAGTATATCTCTGCTTTAACTATTGTTAAATATTGTACTTTTAGGTTGCGAAGATCCTAATTCTGAGTTGGTGGAGTGTCCCAATCCCTGCCCTGGGGGTACGTGCGATAGCTCCCAATTTGCTGATTGCGATGCCCCATGTAAATTGCTAGGCTGTCAGTGCAAGAATGGATATGTTTTGGACCAAAATAAAAAATGTATACCTTTGGACAAATGTCGTAAGTTCACAAATTCGTTTTCATCCTAATAATTAAAATCTAAGTCCGTAAAAGCTTTTATTATTAGACACATTCGTTTGGGTTCATAAAATATACATTATGTCCTTAATACTTTTTACAAATATTGAATAAACTGTTCTAAATATCTAGAAGGGAGTAAATTTATTAAAAAGTTAGACCAGAGAAATTCAAAGAAAATAATCATACTGAAGATCCTCAGACGATTTATGATATTACCCTATATTAAAATACATTGGTAGTTAAATATTTTTTTTAAGTTTATTTTTCTTAAATCGGAAGAACGAGTGACATAAAGTTGATTGTTCAATTCTTCCATTAATTTCGTCTTGCCTTAAGTTTTGATTGAAACATAATTGTTCTAGAAATTTTACTATGTTTTATGGGAGATACACACATATTTTTGCCACGCTAGAAAAATGACACATTTCCCATTTTGAGTTAACACTGTTTTATTCTTCAGGGTGTTGTGGCCGTCCATTCCTGGACGTAGGTCTCCTCTCGTATTTTCTATTCCCTTCTATTCTGAAAGATCCGCATCTAGACACTTCCCGTCCACATATGGTTGCCCCAACGCAATTGTGGGCGTACAACTCCACGCGTTACCATTCTCGGCCACTAGCATAGTAGTCGCCTTATTCACTTTTCATCTGGTTCACAAGCGACGTATCCCGCCCAACGTCGCTTATGGGGTTGCGACAAACTTGATGACGTCAGAGGCTTTTGTCCTGGCTAGTATGTCCTCATATCTGACTCTGTCCTGCAAGCTAATACCCAACATGGATATCTTTATTGCTCTCTGTGTGACTCCTCAATTTTTTTGTGACATTGTGGTTGTCTCAATACAATAGTAGAACACTAGCAGAAAGCAGTCGTTGAATACTTTCCTTTTCAAGTTGATTGGTAATTTCCGATTCTTCAAAATGTGGCCAAGATTTTTAAAAGCTGCCCAGCTTAATCCTTCTCTTCAATTCAGGTTATCTCGCCCCAGCTGTATTTTTTGTCCCAAATAAATGTACAGCCTCGATGTCAAAACTGTCTAAGCAAGGCGAAATATGTCAATATAATAAAATAATAAAACGATTTTTTTTTTAAATTTAAATGTATAGGTTTTCATCATTATTCCAGGAATAATAATAATAAATTGGATAATTTATAAAGCGCCATTTTTATGAATTACTCATCTCAAGGGCTGTAGAGTAGACTAATTTCTTAAGTGTATCAATAAATAAATATTATATATATATATATATATATATATATATATATATATATATAAAATATATGTTAATGATGTAAATGGTACCAGAAATAGAGGAAGACCAAGGAAAACGTGGCACGATCAAATAAATCAAATATTGAATGTCGGCCATGTGAGGAGTCAGAGAAATCGACGCGCGTGCATGACACGATGTATGAATGTTGAGGAAGCGAGAGAAATATGTCAGGAAAGAAAAGTGTGGCAGTCCATTCTTTCTGCCTACCCCTTCGGGGAGCGTGATGTGATTTAGTTAGTTAGTTAGTTATATATATATATATATATATATATATATATATATATATATATATATATATATATATATATATATATATATATATATATATATATATATATATATATATATATATATATATATATATATATATATATATATATATATATATATATATATATATATATATATATATATATATATACTATATATATATATATATATATATATATATATATATATATATATATATATATATATATATATATATATATATATATATATAAATTGTTGTATGATATTTATACACACAGTAAGCAGCGTTAGTAAACTAAATAGACTTGAATCTTTGCAGATTCTTAAATAAATTGGGGGAAAATATCATAAATACGAGTAATTCAAATCCTCCATTCACTCATTTCGTTTAAATACTACGAGTATTTTAAACTTCAATTTCCCAAGCTCGCATCTAGAATAATATTTATATTAATATTATCACAATCAATTTCTCGTGAAAACGGTTTCTGGGAAATCCTATATGAATATATCAGTTATCAGATACCTGCTCTGTATTTAAAAATTAGTGTTTGTTTTTCGCAGAGTAGAGACAATAAAAGATTTTATGTTTTCGTTTCAGCCCCAAAAGTATGCAACAGAAATGAATTTTATAATCCATGTCCCAAGCATTGTGAGTTCGAAACCAACTGTTTAATGATATTTGATGCCCGCATACCATCTTGTCCTCCACCACCCCCTACCCCTATTTGCCAACCAAGATGTCAATGTCTAAGCGGGTTTGTCAGAATCAATGACGAATGTGCTGATTTCGATGCATGTGAGTATTAATAATAATTTATAATATAAAATGTGCAATACAAGTAAACAATGAAAATGAAAATAAAAAACTGTTAATTTGTAAAACTCTGTTTTTATGTATCACAATTTTTATTTTTATTTTTCGGGACAGGTGTTTCGTCAACCTATGTTGACATGATCAGGTTTTGAAACACCTGATGATGTCAACATTGATTGACGAAACAGCTGTAGCGATTTTTTTTTCATTATTTTCACTCAACTCCTGCTATGAAATTTCAAATAACAACATTCAGTTGAATATAAGATTGAATTATAATCAAAAATTAAAAATCATATTGATTTTAGCTAGCTCGTTTTGTTCGTATTTTGTTTTTTTTATGTATTATACATTATATTAAAGTCAGATTTTATGTACAATTTCAAAACTTGAAGTGCTAGAAGTGCTATTGTTATGGAAGAGGAGCTGAGGCATGGCTATGATAGAAGACAGGATCTCTTGATTATTATCAAAGTAATTTATTGTACATCTCGCAATTTTGAGTGATTAGAGCCTAATTATTGTTTTTTCCGCGTGATTTATTTGAATGCGAAACTAGTCCAGCTTAAGGTTCATTTAACGATATTATAATGCTAAAATGCTAGGATATTGAAAGAAGGGTTCTGGCAGGCAACAAAGTGAATGGTGCACTTAAAGTTGTCATCACAAACAAAAACCTATCCAAAAAAGCTAGAATGGCAGTCCACAATGGTGTTCTTCTACCGACCCTTATGTATGGAAGCGAAGCATGGAACTGGCAAAAGAAGGATGAAAGTAGAATATATGCAGTAGAAATGAGATCTCTTAGACGAATGTGTGGATACTCTGCGTATGATGGAGTGTTGAATGAAAATATAAGAAGTGATTGCGGTGGAAATTATGGTGTTATGAACAAAATAATGAAAGGATCGTTAAGATGATTTGGACATATGGAAAGAATGAATGAAGAAAGAATGGTGAAAAAATTATATGTTAACGATGTAAATGGAATCAGAAATAGAGGAAGATCGAGAAAAACGTCGCACGATCAAATAAATCAAATATTGAATGACGGCCATGTGAGTCAGGGAAATCGACGCGCGTGCATGACACGATGTATGAATGTTGAGGAAGCGAGAGATATATGTCAGGAAAGAAAAGTGTGGCAGTCCATTCTTTCTGCTAGAACGTAAGGATTGATTCTGAATTTAAACAAGTGAAAGAGAAATATTCAAACGCATATAGGTACAGTTGGTTAGATTTATTTGTATTAAAACTTTAGCGTTATTGTTGCCACAGTTATTGACTTTATATGAAACAATTTTTCAGGCTGTAACGACCCTAATGCCGTCATCACGCCCTGCCCCATGGACTGTCCCGAGACATGCGAAGGCATCCCCCCGGCTCCCTGCCAAATAAACTGCGTCTTCAATTCTTGCAAATGCAAACCAGGATATGTTAAACACAATGGAATGTGTATTTTGCGAGAAGATTGTCGTGAGTCATAGATTATAAAAATCAAAGTGTTTAAAAACGCATTTCATATTTTTTATTTGTTTTTAATATTTTTATTATTAACTCTTTCAGACCTGAAATATTGTTATTGGTATTTTCCCAAAATTTGACAACTGTCACAACAAAACAATATTATAAGGTTTCAATTTTTATGTGCATAATTATGCACAGGGGGTCTGAAAGGGTTAAGTGATACATTTTTACATACTAATTTGGGATTATTAATTTTCACAAAAATAACACATCCTGTAAATGCTTTTTGTAATTTTTACTATCGCAAATAAAAACGGTTTAACCGGTGATTTGGTTAAAGATCAATATATTAATATATATGTCAACTAAATAATTTTAGATCGGGTGGTGGTCTAGGGGATAGAACGCTTGGCTCCTGATCCAGGGGACATGGGTTCGAGCCTGGACACGACCAGATTCCTTCTTCATTATAATTATCTATTTTCTGCTCATATTGAAGATTGTAAAATAAATTCTAATATCATTGAGAAATAAGTCTTTGATGTTAGTCTTTAAAAAAATAAAGATCTTGGCAAAAAACTTTTAAATTTATATATATAAAATAATAAAATGTCTAACCACAAGATAAGTGTTTTATATGAAAAATAAATTCTGCTTTGTTTTATGTTATAAAATTGCTATCAATGTTGTCATTTATTTAAATGATAGATTAGAAAAAAAATATGCAAAACTTTCAGATACTCTGGTTTTGTTTTGTTTATACTAAGCAATGGTTGTACATTCTATGAGAGGGTCGAATAATCTGAGTTTATTGCATCTAAAATAAAGAAAGACTAAATTTACAATTTCATTTTGCGCATTAAAATTCTCAGACAAATTCCTTACAATTATAATTTTATAAACTATGATTAAATTAACTTTATCTCATTCACTGGATTTTATTTTGAACGATGACTGTGACATTAATTTAAAATACATGAATTTGTATTTTTTTCTAGTTTCAATAAAATATCTTTGGAAACACAATCCACCTTTTTTATTACCGTATTTTATTTAAAAAAAACAATATTTTAAATAAATGATGCAGTCATTTGTGAATATCGTTACATTTAACATGGGAGTTTTTTTATGTTTCAGCCTAAACTTACTTTCAACTTGGGCTTATCTGTTTTATTTTTATTTTTGCAGTTTTTTAATATTCTCTCCAAATAGAAATATATCCCAAGAAGCAAAAATTGCAGTACACAGTGGAGTTCTAGTGCCAACCCTCATGTATGGAAGCTTGGAGCTTGGAGCTGGAAAAAGAAGGATGAAAGCAGGATAAACGCCGTAGAAATTAGATCACTAAGAAGAATGTGCGGGAAAACGTTGTATGATAGAATACCGAATGATGAAATAAGAGAGAAATGTAAGGCAGATGACTGCATCATGGATAAAATTAAAAAAGGATCCCTGAGATGGTTTGGACATATGGAACGAATGGATGAGAGTACAATGGTTAAGAAGTTGTACACAAGCAGCGTGAGTGGAAAAAGAAGCCGAGGACGACCGAGGAAAACATGGCATGACCAAATTAATCAAGTACTGAAAGGTGACCACATTCGAAGTCGGAATAATCGACGTGCGTTCATGGCACGATGTATGAATGTAGAGGAAGCCCGAGAGGTATGCCAGGACAGACCATTGTGGCGATCCATCCTCTCTGCCTACCCCTCCGGGGAAATGGCGTGATGGTTAGTTAGTTAGTTTTAATATTCTCGATGACATTGATCACAGCGCTTCTTTTTACCCAGCTAGTTAGATTAACTACTACATTTCATATAACACGATACTGATGCCTTCAATTTGTGAAAGAATTCAATGAGCGTGGATTCCACATCTCGGTTCACGTGTTAAATCTAATCCATTTGAAGAGCTTCCACAGAGACTTTAATTAATTGCTGGATCATTCAGCTGCTACGCTAGTTTTCTACAAATATAGATGAAAAAACTGAGCATAATCTAACATAAATCTGTGTATTTTGCTAAACTCGAATTAACTTGTAACTTGGGTGTAATCAGGGCTACCAACTTTTAAACTTGCCAAACGGTCTCCGAAACGTTGGTCGTAGAATAAACGATAATGCATGGATATACCCACAGTTTAAAAAATTATATAATTTAATCAAAATCCGACATTTTGAAGCATCAAAAAGTTTTGCCAGATATTTTGGAATTAGCGTTATCAAAGCACATGATAACTTTTTTTATGATTGGACTCATTTCACAGTGTTTTACAAAATAAGTCAAATCTTAACGAGTTTAGTAGCTATTTGATAAAGAGTTTTTTTCTATTGCCCAGTCACAGTAAATAATAAATAAAAAGTTCTGAAATAAATAAACGTATCGTAGAATAATATATTTTTTAAATACATTACATAAATTGAAGTCAAAGTAAAGTTCAAACAAGAAATCATATTTTAAATTATAGTAATCATTTCTTTTAAAAAAATGTTTTCACCATACCTTACTCTGCATTTTTCTTAATCTCGAAGTTTTATTATTATTCTCCAAATATTGTAGGCTTCCATCAATTATGAGTATTTCAAGCATATTTTTTTTTTTTTTTTTTTTTCTGGCTGCCTAACACAACTGCTTTGTTTTGCTGTAAAATGTAATAATGTATTTTAACACGACACAAAATTCATCCTTACGAAAACAAAAAAATCTTAATAACTAAAGTGTCAACGTGTTAATAAATAAGACGTAATTTTATTTTGTGTGTATGTTGTTT
This sequence comes from Lepidostoma basale, assembly GCA_022606425.2. Lineage (NCBI taxonomy): Eukaryota > Metazoa > Arthropoda > Insecta > Trichoptera > Lepidostomatidae > Lepidostoma > Lepidostoma basale. Next base: position 2,729,666 of record JAHDVF020000211.1, read on the forward strand.
TTTATTATGTATCCGTGAAAAAAAATCCTATGGAAATGAAAGAAAACATATTTTTTTATACTATACTTCTGCAACATTTTGTATTTACACAGAAAGTCATTATTTTTAAATCCAAAAAAGTAATTCTACATAATGAAAGCCGAAATATCCAACAACAGGAATTTGATACATGAAAGAGGTAAGTTCAAAAAATCTTCGTGGACTTATAGAAAGAATTTTTTTTTTAATATATTTTTCCGTAAATGCTTTATAATGTTTCAGATATTTCAAAGTAACGTTTAAAAAATCTGTTTGGTTTATATTTCAGTAATAACCTTTTTTAAACAAACTATGAGTCCACGAGTGTTAAATTATTTGTAAATGTAAATAATGCTTGTGTAATTTTATTAACCTATCAATATCTTTTTGTATATATAACATCAGTCGTCATATTAGGCGGGGCTTGTATCATGACTGCACACTATGATAATAAATCAATATTATTATATTTATTAATATAATAATTAAAGTTATATCGTTTGCATTCCTCTCTGTAAAAACGATAACTTTTGACTTTTTTTGTAAAAGATTAAATTCATATTTATGCAATTAATGTACATACTTAAAGCAATTTAGAAATTATTTCTAGAATTCTGATATATCTTAATATATGTATTATAAATAAAAAATAACAATATATATTAGTTTTTTTTTAAGTTTTTTTTTTATATTACTGTGACATTGACAGACTTGTTGATGTTAACAAGGATGATGAAACCAGTCACACAAATATATAAAAAAGGAGAAGAAATTTAATGGAAAAATAGAATATCTTTCGGAACGTTCAGTACTTAGATAAAAAAAAATTTAAATAAAAAGTTAGCCATTAAATGTAATTAAGTAATAAATTAATAATATTATGTTCAAACATCTTTTTATTCATTTACCTTATACAATTCTAATCAAATTCGTTTGTATATTCCGTTGAAAATAAAATTCAAAAATCACGATAGAGACTTTATTCATAAAATCATAAAAGTACTATAAAACGATGAAATTAAATTCTGCGAACCCTATAAATTGCCAAATATGATTAGAATCTCCATATAAAAAATATCGATGGTCTAATAGGAGCAAATTGAAATTATATTTCTTCATAAAACAATAAAAGTGTTTGTTTAAATTTTTATATAACTTTTTTCAGCTAAGTGCACAAACCCCAACGAAATATATTACAGATGTATACCGTGCATTGGAAGCTGCACGAATAAGAATCCTCTTTGTAATAAAATGTGCGTCAACGGGTGCTCATGTAAACAGGGCTACATCAAAAGAAATGAAACAGACAGTACTTGCATACTCGAATCGGATTGCCGTAAGTATCATATCATTTTGCTATACGATAATTCATGGCTTTGTAAATAGTAAAATATTTATGATAATTAATCGATTACAATAGTGGATTGTAACACTTGACGATGCCAACAATAGTTGACGAAACAACTCTCGCGATAATTTTATAGATTTTAAATAAATAAAATGTGATACAGCGTTCCAAATTCTTCTTCTTCTTCTCCCTCGCCTATTGCCGTCCACTCCTGGACAAAGGCCTTCTCCATTCGCTTCCATGTTACTTTGTCCTGTGCAGACTGCATCCAGATTATTCCGACATGTCTGTTCAGATCATCCTTGCACCGTAGTTGCGGTTGCCCTACACTTCTCTTTGCCGTCCACGGTCTCCAAGTCAGCAGTCTTCTTGTCCATCAATTGTTGCAAATTGTTCCAAATCAAACAGTTAATATTGTTTATTTTGTTTTGCCACTTACATAGTACTGTATTCTCCTTCTGGTGCCATGTTTATCTTACGTTGGCGATCACTGCATCGAAAGCATCTCTGTCCTGCGCCACTTGGAACAGGATCTCAATTCTGCTCATTCCTATCCATTTTCTTATAGATAATGGACATAAATGATAACTGACTTCTACCAACTTCCCTACGTCCCTCTATTTTGCCTCGAAGGAGGTGGTATCTATTTCGCCTTAGCATATGACCCAAATATCAAATCAAATCAATTTATTTACTCAAAAGACATTACTAACAGTTTAAGTGTTTGAGGCATCTAATTAAGTACAGGTAAAATATTATACACATATAACATAATACCCGAAACGCATCAGAGATGGTTCGACATCAGGACGACAAGATACTTTCTAAAGTCAAGAGTATTTGTCCCCTGAACGAAACATCACTAATATGAAAGACGTCGATCTCCAAGGAGGCAACGTTCAGCAGACTAATTGCTCTTCCCACCGGAGGCAGATTGGTTCTGGCGGCCGGTAGGTAAAACAATCTATGGTGCCACTGTCGGAGATATCTATCAGCAACAAAAACACCAACTCCAGCACTGCCTGGTTCTCGAAATATCCCCTGATTTATCTAAAGAAATGGGTTATAAGATGCCCACCTCTTTGAAGCTGTACAGAATTGGTTCCGAGCATTTCCAAAAGAAATGCTATGGAATAGAGTCACGGATAACTACCATACTCCCTCGTGTAGAGATACCTCAGATTTTTTTTTCTGAACCCTCTCCATCATAACAGGATATCTCGCCTCGCGAGGACTCCATATCACAGAACCACTTTCGAGTCTGCTCCGAATCAACGGGTTGTATACAACTCTGAGCACATTGGGATCCCTGGAAACTCTTTCGGTTCGAACGATAAAGCCCAACATCCTCAGTGCAATATCACAAATCTTCTCGATATCTGCACGAAAAGTCAGCCTACTCTCATAGATATATAAGACCTTTCTATTGACAATAGCTATCTATTGGCTCTGGCTCACTGTAGTCGTCTGCGTTTCTGACCCTATCGATCCACGAACATAAATAAACTGAAAATTTCTAGTAAATAAAATTAAAAGTATCAAGGTTTCCAATAAAGGGTTGCTTGCGATAAATGCCCAATCGTTAAATATAATTCACGTCTCGTAGATGGGTGAATCATTGCAATCTCTAATAAATGCGATTCGTATCGTTTTGGAAGCATCTTGAACTACTATGCAATTTATAGATAGATAAAGCCCAGATAATGTCATTAAATTTATTATCATTACGGTTTATGATTTATCTCCACTATAGACGAATGTGTGGCAAATCTGTATATGATAGAGTGACAAATGCAAGTATAAGAAGTGAATGTGGTGCGAATGAAAGTGTTATGAACAAAATAAGGAAAGGGTCATTAAGATGGTTTGGACACATGGAAAGAATGAGTGAAGACAGAATGGTAGAGAAGGTATATGTAAACGGCGTGAACGGAGCTAGACAAAGAGGAAGGCCGAGGAAAACGTGGCACGATCAAATCAATCAAATTTTGAATGTCGGTCGCGTGAGGAGTCGGAGAAATCGACGTGCGTGCATGACAAGATGTATGAATGTAGAGGAAGCGAGAGAAGTATGTCAGGACAGAACAGTGTGGCGTTCCATTCTTTCTGCCTACCCCTCCGGGGAGACGGCGTGATGGTTAGTTAGTTAGTTAGTTAGTCCACTATAGCAAAGATGGCAGCAAGTAAAGGAGTTCTTGTTCCAACCCATATGAATGAGAGCGAAACATGGAACAGGCATAAGAAGGATGAAAGTAGAATAAATGCAGTAGAAATGAGAACTATGTGTATGATAGTGTCGAATAAAAATATAAGAATTGAAAGCGGTGCGAGTAATGTAAGAACTTTAAGGTGGTTTTGAGACGTGGAAAGAATGAATTAAGAAATAATAGTTAAGAAAGTATTATACATGTTTACGAAAATAACTGAACTAGAAAAATAATGAAGACCGAGGAAAACATGACACGATCAAATCATTCATATTTTAAATGTCGGCCGAATGAGTTGGAGAAGTGGACGTGCGTTTATGATACGATGCATGAATGTCCTTTATTTCTGCTTACCCTTCATCGAAACGGCACGGTGGTTAGTTAGTATTGAATTATTAATTTATTTCATAAGGATGTCATTGACGCCCCTTTTGGAAAATCCTCTGGGGGGAAATACCACCCCCGTTGGGGCTGGGGTTGTGTTTTAGCCAATTAATGTTAATCTAATATATAAATTTTAGCATCACAATGTAAAGAAAACGAAAAATTCATTAGCTGCGGATCTAAATGTCCCGCAACCTGCGTTCCAGGATGCAATTGCAAAGAAGGATTCATCCGTCAGTCTGAAGCAGGAGAGTGCATCCCTATCGAAAAATGCTGTACGTGTTATATATCTTGTATTCAATTTAATTCAAACTGCTTACTGCCTAATGTTTCTGCTTAATGCTTACCCCTAATCTTAATAAATGGCGCTAATGCAGATTGAACTAAAAAAATATGAGGTGTTTCTCAACATGGAAACAAAATACATCTTTCAAAAAAATTGGCAGACGTGGTGGTCGTAAGAAGGGTGGAATGAGGAATGTTGACTAATGACAGGTCATAAGTCCCGTAAACGCCTCGACCACCATATTCTATTTCCAAAGAAAAACAATTTACATCTTCGTCTCTATTGAGATACAATTAATCCTTAAAATGATTAACCCGCAGTGAGTAAAATCCCGTATTTGTCTACAAGTATTTGTATACATTGAAAATGGTGCCAATTAGAAATCTGAATGTCAGAAAATTATAAAAACTCAATCATATAAACATAATTTACTTATTTAATATATAATAAATGCTCGATTACTTTCTGGTTTTACATTGATTTATTTATAACATTGATTTATAAATAATATTTTATAAAACAAAAAAATACATTTAGACGATTTTCGTGGCCGAGTGGTAAGTGCATATTCTGCCACCCCGAAAGTTCCAGGTTCGATTCCTGACGACGGCAGTGTGATTGTCACACTGCTTTTGGTCTGGTTAAGAATTCACGTGACAATAAAATGGCGATAGATTAGCTACCTATCACATGTCACGGGAATCACTATGCTAGCTATAATACCCTTTACATCAATTTGGCTCATGCTGTCACGATGTAAAAGAGCGATTCAACAAAATAATAATAATAAACAAAATTTCTCAATATTGTTTATATATTTTTGTATATAAATAAATCAAGGTAAAACCAAAAAGCTATCGAGCTTTCATTATACATCAATTAATATACATCCTGTATAATGGAGTTTTATCAAATTAAAGCGCATTCATAAATAATTTATTAAATTACATAATACGAATGACAACGCCTGTTTTCTAACTAATCATCACGCCGTCTCTCCGAAGGGGTAGGCAGAATGAATGTACCACCACACTGTTCTTTCCTGATATGTTTTTTTTTATTCCTCAACATTCATACATCGTTTGATGCACACACGTCGATTTCTCCGACTCCTTACGTAGCCTACATTCAATATTTGATTTATTTAATCATGCCACGTTTTCCTTAAAGTGTTATTATATATTATGTAAATGACATGTTTTGCCTTTCTGAGGCATTATCAAATTGTCACATTTGATAATGACAGGCGAAATGTATCATTCGCATAAAATATAAAAAAACTTTACAGCATTTTTCAATAAACAATAAACAGATAGATTTTACTCAACGTTGTTATACTCAGCATTGTTATACTCAATATTATTTTACTCAGCATTGTTGTAACATCTTGTATTCAGGAACAAATAGATTATACTCAGCAATGTTATAACATAATCTAATCTAACTTCCCAAAGATGAATAGGGAATGTTTGTGATCAAATTAACTCAATTTAGACAAATATCATAAATATTACACTACTTACAAAGCCATGAAATATCGTAAAGTAAAATGACATGAAACTTACGGCAATCCAATTCGAGTATTCAAGTACTGTATGTTGTCTGTTTCATTCCTCTTGAAGTAGAACTGTTTACATGAGCAGCCATTGACGCACTTATTACAAAAAAGGTTCTTATCCGTACAGCTTCCAATGTACTGTAATACTACTATGACAATAAAGTACGGGGAAATCGTAACTAGAACGCAAAATATTTAAATAGCCATTAATATTTATTTGGTCGCCTTCAAAGTATCCCCCATTGGATGTAATACATATATCGCACGTTGAAAACAAAAGTGACACTATACAAAAATCTCAATTTTTCAGTACGGTCATTTAAAGTTTTTGTGAAGTCAATAACTTGACTGTGAGTAGAAATATATCTAATGTTGTTGTTTTATATATTAGTTTAGATATTATTCTATCAGAATCTAGTTGATTTTAATTAGGTTAATAAGCAGGCAAAACTTTAATTGACCATACTGAAAAATTGAGATTTTTGTATAGTGTCACTTTTGTTTTCAACGTGCGATATGTCAGCGTTTTTTTCACTCTAAAAATATTTCTGGTAGGCACTTTCTGGTATGGTCTTTTACACCTTCCAGGACTTTTGTTTTAGGGTTTCAATTACCCGGAAACGGGATTCACGGAGCGACAATTTAAGTTTTGGGAACACACGATAGTCACAGAGAGCCAAATTCAGAGAATATGGTAGTTGATCGATTGTATTTTTCGCGTTTTTGGCCTTGAATTCGGTCACAATTGTGGCTCTGGGAGATGGCGCATTATCGTGGTGCAAAATCCATGAAATGTTTTTCCACAATTCCAGTCGTTTCTGGTAGATTTTTTCACGCAAACGCTTAAATACTACCAAATACTATTTCTTATTGAGCGTTTGACCCTCTGTGACGCATTCATGATGGACCACAATGCGAACTGGTTCACAGATTGCATTTATTTTTAGCATAGTAATTAAGGAGAGTCCTACAAATTTAGCAACAAAAAATTTTAGGCTAATTTCCATCACAATTTACGGAAACTTTATTGTCATGAGGTATATTGGGCTTTGTGCACTTCGCTGAAAAGTTCTATAAAAAACTAACATTGTTAGTACTTTTTTTGTTTTATAAAAAAAAAATCGAAACTGGGAACGTCGTGATGGTTAGTTAGTATTAGTTAATTTTAATCCTGCTATTTTTGATATTCCCTCAGGAACACATTTCCGATCTCGAATTTTGTTAATGGGTACCATTAATAAATTTAATTTATTTTTATTTATACATGATATAACTAACAACTAACCATCACGCCGTCTCCCCGAAAGGGTAGGCAGAAAGAATGGACTGTCACACTTTATCCGATGCGCCACTCCATCCTTCTCTTTTCGCCCCGCGGGAGACGCGGTGTGATGGGTTGCAAACCTCATCGCCACCAATAGGCATCTCCCGCGCACACTTCGATCTTCCAACATCCACAAAATAAATCTCAAACAAATAATATAAAATACAATGATATAAAATAAAATAACAAAATAAAATTAATTTAACACAAAATGTTATTTTTAGATGGTGCACATATTGTTTATTATATGATTTAATTAATGTTCCACGTATCCACCTTTTTTTTTTAATTAGCAGTAATTAGGCACTTAAAACCAACCAACACAAGCAAGAACTTGAAAATAATATTGAAGAAATTATTCAAATTCTCATTGGAACAAATGAAAAATTTTTTTTTGCACCTGTCAAAATTCTTTATATAAACGAAAAAACTTGTATAATTTTGACATCAAAACAGTACAAACGTATTACGTATTACGTGTCACAATTAAATGATATACTCGTACATGATATACATTTGATAAAAAAATTATGGACTGTACTTGTCTAACTAGGCCTGTATCGTGACGTTTCTGAGACGTTTATGACAATTTACAAAAATATCGAATGTTTACACTCAGGAAGAGTGGGTACAGTCCGAAACATGTACCATATAACATTCCTGTAGGTAAAGTGTTTTTTTTTATTCATATTTAAAAGCTTGACTCCTTCTTGTTTTAGCACCAGAATGTCCACCAAATGAATTTTATAATAACTGCGGAACAGAATGTCCACCTACATGCGGCAATAGAATTCCCAGGTGTTCAAAGATGTGTAGCCAAGGATGTTTCTGCAAGGATGGATACATCCGCCGATTCGAAGGAGCCGAATGCATCCCGATCGAGAAATGTCGTATGTACATTTAAATAATTATGTAATATTATAATTTAGAACTCCTAACGTGTGAAAGTAAAGCATGGAATCGGTAAAAGAAGAATGAAAGTAGGATAATTTCCGTAGATATGAGATAACTAAGAAGAATATGCGGATAAAATTTAGAAAGTGCCACTCAACATATCGTAGGTTCGGTAAGACAAGGGCACAATTGAACGTTTTGTAACTTTCATTAGAGACATTTGAAGATTTTTGAAAAATAATATCGTGTTGTTCTGGCTATATTGATCATACACTATCGCCCTCTGGCAAAATGAGACTGAACTTAATTAGCGACTTTGTTCCTACAGATAAAGGGATGTTTTAAAAATACATTGGCATACATAACTCATTTTGAGAATTTTTAACAATTATGCCCTTGTCTTACCGAAGGTGCGATATGAAACGAATGGATGAGAGAAGAATGGTATTGTAAATGGAAAAAGATGTTGAGGAAGGCCGAGAAAGAAAATAATAAAGATTAATAATTGAAAGGTGGTCATGTTCGGATTTGAAACAATCGACGAGTGTGCGTGTGTGTGTGAACTTAGAAGGGGCGCGAGGGTGATTATGTTAGGATAGAACATTGTGGCGGTTCGTTTTCTCTGCCTACCCCTCCGGATAAACGGTGTGATGGTTATTTGTTTATGTTAAATATTTTTTTTATTATTTATTTTAACTTTCTAATTCAAATGTTAATAGCACATTCAACATTTTATTGGGAACATATTGAAAATCGCAATATGATGGCTGTGTTTACGATAAAAGACTGAATAACTACTATATGCATGAATAAAACCCTTAGTATAAATATTATAATAAAGTGAATACAAAAAAATAATAATTCAAATTAAATTTTTGGATACAAAAAATACTGAGGAATTGAAAAAAGGACGCTGTTAATGTACCATTTTTATTTATTTATTAATTATCTTTTTACAATAAAAATATTAACCATGACATTTTTCGGAGGTGGCCTCCATTTTCAGGTGTAAATATTATATATAACTGTCAGTTATATTATATTAACACTTGAGGATGGAGGTCACCTCCGAAACATGTAGGGTTAATATTTGTATTGTAAAAAGATATTTAAAAAATTAAAGTGGAACATAAACAGCGTTGATTGTTCAATTTCAAAGTTTTTACAATGGGATTCCACAGTGTTAACGCTTTAACTTTTAATAAATAAATACTTTGTTAAATTATACAGTAAAATTATATGTATCAAAGAATATTGTTGAATGAAGTAAAGATATCTCAGTTTATAATACATTTTGAGGGCAACTGTTTTGCATAAAAGGAAAGTGCTAGTTAAAGTGTATCAGATTTTGATGAATTTCGCAGAAATAAGGTTATGTGTGGAATGTTATTTTTTTAAGGAATTACGAGAAAGTAATATTGTATGATATTATATATTAAAACGTCCTCATTAAATTTAAGAAAACGTTATTAAAATACTTTGGACATATGAAGCGAATGTATGAGGGAATATTTCGCACGCTTAATAGAACACTGGCTTAACTTAAAAAAAAGCAAGTTTTGCTCAATCTGACATGAGTCGGTGTTTTAACAAAAACAGTCAAAAAACACGTACGAACGATATTTTGTAATGGAGGTCAATTGGCGGAATTTTGACTTAATTTTAACGCGAAACGATGGATAGCGTTAACAAGCCTCTGTCTAATGTTAACTCAATTATGACCTAAACCATAATCGGTCAGTTTACAATTAAGCGTGCGATTTGTTTAAAATTTGAATAAGACAAAAACAAAACTTGAATAATTTCGGTCGGCTTATATTTTATTAACTTGTTTTGTATACAGTTTATAAACATTTTATTTATGGAACAAAACATTGAGATGCCAAGAAAAGAACGCATGTATGACACATGCCGTAAATATAAGATGACGTAGAAGATTTTGCGATTGTAAATGTTTCATAAAATAACGAACGAAAAAAATATAAAATATCGTAAGGCAGATAAATGTCTCATTAAAATTAATCTTCTTCTCTGGTTTCAATCCTGGGATTGGTTTGCAGCAATTTCTTCTATTCTTCTCTTCCATTCTTTCCTGTCTTGTGCAGCTCTTTTGAAATCTGCATCTGTACGTCCACCAACAGGTCCTCCAGGTACTCTTGGCGTGGGCGTCCCCTAGAGTTTGTCCCCTCGGTCATACCCTCCATTATTGCATGCAAGAGGCCTTCTTGTATAAGGTACGGTTATTCGGATAAGATCCTGAGCAGCTGCTTTCCTCCTTCCATTCTTTGGAGAACCTCCTCATTTTTGATGTGGTCTCTCCAGGAAATTCCTAATAGTCTTCTATAGGACCACATCTCAAAAGCCTCTAGTCTCCGCTTATCTCTTTCGGATAGGCACCATGTCTCGCAGCCGTACATCAAGATACTAATAAAGGGTGTTTTATATGGGGTGGGTAAATCATCCCGATTAGTAAGATGATCCCTCAAATCTTAGGATTACGGGTCAATTTCTAAAGGGATTATTTAAATTACCCTGGAGATGGAAACTACTATGAATTAGTAAATTAAACAATGTTTTTTACAAAAAATAAAAATTAATTATAAAAAATCCTTTATAATATGTATCGCCGCATTGTTATATCCTGAGATAACTCTCGAGCCTCTTCTACATTCACACATCCTTCCTTCTTCGAACATGGCCGCCTTTCAGTAATTGATTAATTTGGTCATGCCATGTCTTCCTTAGCCTTCCTCGACTTCTTTTTCCATTTACACTACTTGTTTATATATTTTTGATCATACTTCCCTCATCTATTCGTTCCATATATCCAAACCAACTTAGTGACCATTTCTTAATTTTATTTATCACGCATTCATCTGCGTTATATTCCCTTTTTACTTCATCATTAGATATTCTATAATACATTGTTTTCCGCACATTATTCGTTGTGATCTCATTTCTAGGGCATTTATCCTACTTTCATCCTTCTTCTGCCAACTCTAAGCTTCACTTCCAAACATAAGGGTCCGCACTAGAACTCCATTGTGCACTGCCATATTTGATTCAAATAAGCATTTTTACGTAATTTTCAGATAAGATTTCCAACATACGCATTTTTTACGTAATCAATTACTGTTACTTCACATTGACACACATTTCAGGAAGTTGGTACCGACTGAAATTGCTCGTTTTAAGGATTACTCGTTATATCAAAGAATATGTATTTTAATGCTCGCAAACACGATTTCGATCTTCTTCTCTGGTTTCAATCCTGGGATTGGTTTGCAGCAATTTCCTCCATTATTCTCTTCCATTTTTCCCTGTCTTGTGCGGCTCTTTTGAAATCTGCATATGATGAGCAGCGTACGTCCACCAACAGGTCCTCCAGGTACTCTCGGCGTGGGCGTCCCCTAGAGTTTGTCCCCTCGATCATACCCTCTATTATGGCATGCAAGAGACCTTCTTGACGTATTACATGGCCGATCCATCTTGCACGCCTTTCAGACAAGGTCCTGAGCAGGTGCCTTCCTCCTTCGATTCCTTGAAGAACTTCCTCATTTGTGATGTGGTCTCTCCAGGAAATTCCAAAGAGTCTTCTATAGGACCACATCTCAAAAGCCTCTAGTCTCCGCTTATCCCTTTCGGATAGGCACCATGTCTCGCAGCCGTACATCAAGACACTCCATACATAGGTCTTGATGAGGAGGATTCTCAGTTTTAGGTCTATATTATTTGACTCTTGATTTCGATATTTCGATAGTATTTCACACCACAAATTAATCTCCAAACTTAAACATATTGTTTTTTAAAAACAGAATATTGTGGTCGAGGAATTTACAGTACTTATGACCTGTCATTGGTTGGGTTAAGCGATAGCTTTATTAATAAAGATTTTCTGCTTAATGCTTACATCTATCTCAAAAGATGGCGCGAGTGTAGATTAAACTAAAATATTTGAGATCACTAAGAAGAATGTGCGAGAAAACGTTGTATGATAGAATACCGAACGACGAAATAAGAAAGAAATGTAAGGCAAATGAGTGCATCATGGATAAAATTAAAAAAGGATCCCTGAGATGTGTTTCACATATGGAACGAATGGATGAGAGTAGAATGGTTAAAAGTTGTAAACAAGCATTGTGAGTGGAAAAAGAAGCCGAGGACGATCGAGAAAAACATGGCATGACCAAATTAATCAATTACTAAAAGGTGGCCACATTCAAAAACTGAAAAATCGACGAGCGTGCATGTTACGATGTGTTAATGTAGAGAAAGAAGGGCGTAATGGGGAATGTTGTATTACATAAAGCGGGTTAAGCACCCAACAAATGACAGGTCATAAGTCCTGTAAACGCCTCGGCCACCATATTCTGTTTCCAAATAATTTACATCTTCGTCTGTATTGAGATACAATTAATTCTTAAACATATTGGGTTGAATGAAAAAGTGTTATCCTAGTTCTGATCCTATTTAGAAAAAAGAAACCAGTATTTTAAAATTAATAATGAATTTGGTCAGGAAACTTTATCTGAATTTGGAATTCCACAATTAACTGTAATTGGTCCGATATTGTTCATATTATACGTTAACCAAATGTTTAAATTGCAAAAAGAGAGTCAGATTATCTCATACGCCGACGACACAGTGCTCATATTGAAAGAAAGTGACTGGGAAAATGTTGCGTCTATTGCTAACACTGATCTTAATATTTTAGCATACCCATCATATAAATATACGAAGTATCTGGGGCGGTCTTCTTCTTCTTCTTCTTCCTCAGCCTATTCCCGTCCACTCCTGGACAAACGCCTCCTCCATTCGTTTCCATGTCACTCTGTCCTGTGCAGACTGCATCCAGGTTATTCCGACGAGTCTGTTCAGATCATCCTTCTACCGTAGTTGCGGTCACCCTGCACTTCTCTTCGCTGTCCACGGTCTCCAAGTCAGCAGTCTTTTTGTCCACTTTTCATCTGAGCTACTGGCTACGTGACGTGCCCATTGCCATTTTAGAGTCACCACCCGGTGGATGATGTCAGTGACCTTTGTTTTTTCTCTCACCGTATCGTTTCAGACTCTTAGGCTTATTCCTAACATGGCTCTTTCCATGGCTCTTTGGGTCACTCGTAGTTTCTCGGTACTTTGTTTGGACAATGTAACAGTTTCAAGACCATAAATACCAACTGGCAGAACGCAGGCTTCGTAAACTTTTCGGTTCAGGTTGATCAGTATTTTCCGGTTTTAAGGATATATCTCATGTTTCCGAAAGCTGCCCAGCTTAGTCCAATTCTTTTTTTTATCTCTGCGTTTTGGTTATCTCTCTCTGGGGCGGTCACAAATAATTCTGTCAACAAATTTAAAATTGTAACTTATTTACACTCTCGCTACACACACATATAACATTTTTTTGGTAATCCACTTTTATGTAAAATTTAAAAATAATGCTTGATTGATTGTTTTCACTCTCATTGTTCTTCAATTTCTCCTCAAAGCACTCAGCCCAGACTCTTGCTAGCTCGTAACTATCATGAGCTCTGGAGATAGTCGTTACTTTTTTCTGCCTTGTGGGGTCCCCCAAACGTTGTTTTTCACCTGGGTTAACCTGTTCCTGTCCTACGCCCCCCCCCCCCCCCCCACAAAATTCGAAATTTCCAATTTACACTTATCTCCACGTATGCATTTAATGCAGTCGATTTCCTACCATAAATAAAAAAATAGGATAAATAAAAATAAAACACGTGATTATTTTTATAAACATTAAGTATTTATTGCTTTTTTGTCATATTAACCCTTCAAGGACGAACGTGACCGTGTGGTAACATTACACACAACATTATTATATTATTTCAACAACAAAAAATACACGATTCAATACGAAATATGAAATTTTTAATAAAAAATAAATTTAATAAGATCCTTGATCCTCATGTGATTACGCCAATTTCGTAATATTTGGTTCAAATTTACTTAATTACAATCTCAAATCTACTTTTTGGCTTATTTGCAATCGATTTCGTGATTTTTTCAATAAATGCATTACTGCACTAAAACTCTTTTCCACGAAATACGACGAAGGAAATGCTATGATGGGTAATTTTACTTCTTTGTATTTCGACATAACGCCCACTGGAACTTCTGCAGCGCCCCCTAAATTCTAAAAATTTATAAACGCCCCCCAGACCTCTAAAACGCCCACAAGGGGGCGCTGGCGCCCTCGTTAAGAATCACTGTATTAGATAATTCGTTAGATTTTTTTTTCGCGTCTTAATTGCTGGTGTTAATCTGTCACAGCTCCTGAATGCCCCAAGCCAAACGAAGTATTCAGTGAATGTGGTACCCAGTGTGAAGCAACTTGCGGTAACAGGAGTCCTTTTTGCAATAGAATGTGTAAAGTTGGATGCTTTTGTAAGCCAGGACTCATCCGCGAAGCAATTAATGGACAATGTATTCCCTTAGCAAATTGTCGTAAGTAATCTAACTTCTTCAACACTCGTAACATCGGCTAGGAATACATCATAATATAAAAAAGCAAAAACCCGGGTGGCAGCAATAAACAGATCGAGAATATCCCACCGTGAGTGTAAAACCGACGTAAGTGCAAATATACAGTTTGGAAATATGGGAGTTTAAAGATTTCATATTGCTTGGAAAAACTTTTTTTTTTTAATAAACCAATTATTTTTGGTTTATAGTAATATACCTATAAACCGAAAATCATTGGTTTATTTTAAAAAAAAAACAGTTTTTCCAAGCAATATGAAATCTTTAAACTCCCATATCTTCAAAATGTATATTTGCACTTACGCCGGTTTTACACTCACGGTGCGATATCTTGAATACTAGAGGGCGATGAAGGAATACATTTCTCTCCAAAAGTAATTCAAAATGCGCATGCCTGCTAATGTTTCTGAATTATTTTGAATTTTGTTCTGATTATTGATGTGTGACAGTAGTTAAGAAAACAAAAGAAGTTGTTAATTGTGATTTTTTTAACATGTGGTCACTTGAGAGTAAGAGGGTTCCAACCAACAAAATTTCACATTTGGCTTTTTTTCGTGAAAAGGGTTTTTACTAACCTTATATATACGTACAATAAAAAAAAACATGTAATAGTATCGTCATTTTAATGTTACGAAAAAATCGAGATCCAACTGATCATTCAAAACACACGATTCACTGAAGAAGGATTCATTTACACTTAGAACTTTATTATTCCAACTGTCGCCAGAGAAAATTTATACGCTTCTCGGTAAAAGAGTTTCATCTGCTTCAGATGGAACCCTTTTATTCCAAGATACACACCCGAAACCAACTAAACTTTGTCTTCATTTATCTCAGCTTTTTACTTTTGGCAGTTGGAACCTTCTTACTCTCAGGTGACGATGTGTGAAAAAAAATTACATTCAAATTTAAAACTTATTACTGAATACGATTATATAGTGAACCAAGTATTTAAACGGATGAAAATCTTTACTTCCGTGAATATTTCACGGGTTGTAACTAGTTTCTATTAAACAACACAACAACAACAAACCTTCACGCTGTTTCCCCAGAAGGGCAGGCAAAGAGAATGAACCGCCACACTAATATTTTCTGACATACCTCTCTAGATTTCTCAAAATTCATACATGCACGTCGATTATTTGACTTCTAGCATTTCCTACCTCTAGAATTGTAATTATGTGTTCATGCCAAGTTTTCCTCGGTCTTCCTCGACTCCGTACTCGATTCACATCTTTAACGTATCCTTTTTAACCTTTCATTCTATATTCATGCGTTATATGTTTCCAAAAAAACGCAGTGATCATTTCATAATTTTGTTCACAATGCTTTCTTTCGTTCTTCATTACATCCTGATTTCATCATTTGAAATTCTGTCGTACATCGTTAAGGGATACATACGTCTAATGGATCTCATCTCTACCGCATTTATTCTGTTTTATTAAATATTTTGCAATATATCTACAAATATTACAGATTTCTCTTTGATTTGCGTTGTAATTAGTATATAATTAATACGAATTAAAACGTCTGTTTTATTCAAGTTTAATGACAAATTACGAAAATTAAATGTTTCGCCAGGCAAATGCATTATCAAATGTGAAACAATTTTTTTTTGTAAAACTTCTAGAAAACAGATGTTTTCATTTGTTGTAATTATAAAATCTGTACCATTAATGAAACAGGAATTGAATATTTTTTATTTATTACTATTAAAGATTTTAGTTTAAAAAAAATACGAAAAATAACGTATATTTTCTATAAGTTTTATTATTGGTTATGAGAATGATATGTTTCGCATTTCTAAGGCATTAAAACAACAACAACAAACCATCACGCCATTTTTCCGAAGGGGTAAGCAGAGAGTATGGAACGCCACACTACTCTATCCTGATACATCTCTCAAGCTTTCTCCACATTCATACAACGAGTCATACACGCACGTCGATTAGTCCGTCTTCTAACATCAACCTTTCAAATTTGATTAATTTGGTCATGTCATGTTGTCTACCTTGACTCCGCACTCCATTCACATTGTTGAAGCATAATAATATAATTAGTAGACAATGTATTATATTTCTATACGTTAACTATCATACATCATTACAGCGCGAGCCAAATCGATGTAAAAAGTATAGCTATTATATTGATTCTCGTGACACGTGACAGGTAGCTGATCTGTCGCCATTTTACTGTCACGTGCATTCTGCACCAGACCAAAGACAGTGTGACAATCACACTTCTATCTTTAAATTCGTATACATTTTGTTTCTATTGTTTCATTTTCAGCAATAACGCCTATCCCAAGACAGTGTGTTCAGAACGAGGTATTCAGAAGGTGCCCTTCACCTTGCCCTCCGGAGAAAACTTGTGACAGTATGTTCTTAGGTGTTGAGCCGCTATGTCCGGTTCAGTTGAACCCTCCCATTTGTAATCCCTCTTGTCTGTGTGTATCGGGCTACGTGAGAAACCATAACAACGCCTGCGTACTACCAGAAAAATGTGAGTATCTATGTTTATACAAATAACCATTTTATTTTATTTTATCTTTACACTTTCTTCCTTTTTGAAACTTAAAAATTTACCATATAGACAAATTCAACAGTTTATTCAATGTAGTCAATACTCCATATATGAATGTGGAGGAATCTAGAGACGTGTTTCAGGATAGAGTGGTGTGGCGGTCCATTCTCTCTGCCTACCCCTGAGGGGAAACGGCGTGATGGTTTGTTGTCGTTGTTGTTGTTATTTGTAATTTAATAATAATAGTTTTTCAATCTGTTTTGAATGTCAAGTTTACGATCGAATCGTGTCCAAGCATATAAATTTCTTACACAATTGTCTATTTTATATCAGAATTATTATATAAAATCGCATAGATTAAAAAAAGTTTTTAATATTAACTAGATGTTTTAAAAAACTTTTTTTTTTAGGTTTCGAGGAAGAATAAACTCATATAAGTGAAAAATAATGTATTTTTATTCCTTAAGAATCAAAATTACGAAAACACAAAGTGTAAGTTTATGAAAAAAATTATGTAAGTTTATTTTGTATCATAGGTTGCACAGATCCAAATTCAGAATTGGTTGACAATCCTAATTGCTGTCCTGGCGGTACTTGCGCTCAACCTGAGTTCTCTCCTTGTAGGAGAAGGTGTCCTGCTAAAGGCTGTCAGTGCAAGGAAGGATTCTTAAAGAAGAGTGACACGGACTCAACTTGTGTACCAAAAAGTTGCAATTGCGGTATTAAAAAATAGTAAATCAAACCATTTGGATTGTGTTTTTTTGGGATCTTGGGAAAATCGTCGTAACTTGACTATCTCGACCGACGTTTCGGAGATTGCTGCATAACTAACCCGAAGATGGAGACTTCAACGAGATCCAGAGATAAATTAGTTACACGGATATTCCGAAGATCCCAAAAAAACACATTGCTACCGACCGTGAAAATGTATGTAAATTTGATTGGTATACGGCAGCGCTTTTGTCTATGAGCATTTTATCACATACAACTGCTTATTTGAATCAACGCACTTGCTTCTGCTGACTACGCTTCGGTACACGCTTCAATTCCCGCATCCCAAACAAAATCGTTTCATCCGCAGTCATATTTTTCTTTCAGCCTATCTAAATTATTATATATTGTCATAAAACTCTGATAACCTTCGTGTACACGTTTTTTAAAGCTTTTATTTATGAGTACAAATTATTATTTCTTCCAAAATAATGAAGATATGCCATCACTTTGCGCTGTGTGTTGACATTTGAGTAATTTTTGAAAAACATTGTATTTTAATAAAACGCTTTTAAAATTCTGCGAACGTCCGTTCTCAGTATAATATTTTTTCAGCAATATTTCAATTAAGCTTAAAGAAATTAATTAGTAAATACATATTAATTTCTGACTTTGTTAATATTCTAAAATAAAAAACTATGGAATAATACACATATATTGATTTTTTTATTTGTTTACTACATACGTGTATATAAAACGGATTAAATTATGTCTAAAATAGCTTATTTTTAAATAAACAAAACTAAGAATTTCGAAAATCAAAATTTTATTTGTATTTTTCATAGAGTCCGTTCATTTCGAGGATATTGTTTACAATAGAGTGAGTGAGAGTAAGTTTATATAAAAATAAATAAACGTTGTCATTTTATTATTGTTTATGATTAGAAGAAGCCAAAATATATTTCAATAGTATTTTATATTCAAGCATTGAAATAAACAAACTTGTTATTTCTTCTATATTCGCTATACTTTGTGTTGAAGATGATTTATTTCTCTTTTTCTTTTTATATACTTTGTATATACAACACTTGAATTCAATTTATCCTACAGACTGCTCTAAAAAATGCAACCACAGTTGTAGACAACGACATATACAGACCAAATCTACCTGCCGATATCCAACAGATAATACGCCACAAAAATACCATTAGAAAAAAATGGCAAAAATATCGACAACCTCAGGATAAAACACTTCTCAACAAACTAAACATTGACGTCAAAAAAGCCATCACCGACTTACGCAATGACCGCTGGATGGATTATCTAGAGTCATTAAACGATGACGACAAGACAGCCTTCTGGAAATTATCCAAAAATCTTCGCAAACCCCACTCAAGAATTACACCGTTACAAGGTCCAAATGGATTAGTGTACTCCGACGCCGACAGGGCAGAAACATTTGCATCGAGCCTAGAAGATCAATTCACGACAAATAACGAACATGACAATCCATTATTCGTGGCCTCGATCGAATCTCACGTTTCACAACTCTTAGCCAAAACTCCTTCATCCCCACCGATCCCTTTCACCTCACCTAGAGAGGTGAAACAACAAATAAAATATCTTAATACCCGCAAATCACCAGGTCCTGACTCAATATCCAACAAAATTCTCAAATCTCTCCCTCTCAAAGGCATCTGTGCCCTGACAGCGATCTTCAACGCATCCCTTAGACTCAGATACTTCCCGAAACCCTACAAAATCGCAGACGTTATCCTTCTTCCCAAGCCAGGCAAGGACCCAACAGCTCCTTCAAATCATAGACCAATTAGTCTTCTTCCTTGCACTGGTAAATTGTTGGAAAAACTCATACAATCAAGACTCAAAACAACACTTCACGAACAGAGTACCATTCCAGATTTTCAACACGGTTTCCGTGCCCAACACTCCACACAACATCAGCTACTTCGTGTAGTTGAACTTATTGCCACAAACTTTAACACGCGCAAATTCACCACTTTCTTTTCCCTAGATGTCAGTAAAGCATTTGACCGCGTCTGGCACACCGGCCTGTTATACAAAATGGGAAAAGCAAACATCCCACTGCCTATGATTCAACTCATAGCCAGCTTTCTGTCCGATCGCCTTTTCAGCGTCAAAATCAACAAGGCCAAATCCCTTGTACGCCCTATCAGAGCAGGAGTTCCCCAAGGTTCAGTAATGGCTCCTACTCTGTTCAACATCTACTGCAGTGATATCCCTCTTCCCCGAGATCAGAACACCCACATTGCCCAATTCGCTGACGATACGGGCATCATCTCCAGTGCTAAAAGGCCGCTTCTCGCGACCCGCAGGGTGCAAAAACAGGCCGATATGCTAGAGGTGTGGTGCAGAAACTGGCGCATTACCATCAATCCGAGTAAAAGCGCAGCGACCCTTTTCAGTAAAAGACACATTCCTCCAAACATTCCCAACATAAAAATGTTCGGCCAAGACGTTCCTTGGACCAAAACAATCAAATACCTTGGGGTTACCTTGGATTCTAAGCTGACATGGAGGCCACACATTACAAATAAAGTCAAAGCCGCGTCAAAAGCAATCTCAGCCCTCTACCCAATGTTAGCTAGAAACAGTAAACTAAGCATCGACAATAAACTCCTGATATACAAAACGGTTATAAGGCCGATCTTCACTTATGCAGCCCCAATCTGGGGCTATGCAGCTTCGAGTCACATACAAAAACTCCAAATCCTGCAAAATAAGGCTATCCGTTTATCGCTTGGTGCGCCTTCATGGACCAGGATTACACAACTGCACCTAGAATCGGGAATCCCGATGATAGATGAATTCATTCTGAAACTTGCCGAACGTTTTTACAAAGGACTCCCTTCACATCCCAACCCCACAATAAAAGACCTCTCTAATTACGACCCAAACACTTCCAGCCGCCACAAGCGCCCAAAATCGATTCTCCTTCAGAGGAACACTCCGGGCCACACAAATCATGCCCCCGAATAAACTAACAACCCACCAAATCACCTTCCAACAATGTTCCCATCAGACGTAAGAGGAATAGCCACATGAGCTGAACCTCTGTAAGCCAGAAGATCCAAGTCCAAGTCCAAGTCCAAGACTTGAATTCAAAATAATAATTACATAGACATGTTTTGGACAACCAGTCCGTCATTAGTGATACATTAATCTTTATAACATCTGTCA
The DNA here is from genome assembly GCA_022606425.2 of Lepidostoma basale. NCBI lineage: Eukaryota > Metazoa > Arthropoda > Insecta > Trichoptera > Lepidostomatidae > Lepidostoma > Lepidostoma basale. Next base: position 2,750,633 of record JAHDVF020000211.1, read on the forward strand.
GATCTTGTAAACAATTTTATAATATTTTAAATATGTATGTTTATAATATATATCACTGAAGAAGAACTGGTTGTCCGAAACATGTCTATATAATTTTAAAAATATAATGTAAGTGTTGTACATACAAAGTATATAAAAGAGAAAAAGAGAAATACATTATTATTTTTTATAAAAATTCTATCAGCTTCAATTGTATAATAATAATAACAAAGATAAATCCATTAATTTTTTTAAGTTGTTTATTGATTTTTCTTGGAAAAACAATAAAGGAAGGGAGTCTTATTTATAATTATTCTTTCAATGTTATCATAAAAAGGAATTATTTATACGAAAAATATCAACGAGTATGTAAACCTATGGTTACATATATATAATTTGTCTACAAATAAAAGGTAAGTCAGATTTTATTTTAATTTGCTTGTATTGGGAATAAAACCTGCATAATTAAGGTAATAAAATTTGGAATATTTAATAGAATATAACGTTTTAAATACAGGAGATTTGAATTGCATCGCAAATGACCAAAGAGTATTTGGAGCTTTGTACATATTCGATGAGCTTTAGCTTTATAATTGTAAGTACCCGAAATTCTATGTAAATATGTAATGATAGTGTGGAAATTAATGCATTAAATGAAATGTGGTTTTATATCTTTCAGCTAAGCTCTGCACCAAACCAAACGAGAAGTTTTACTCGTGCAAGCCATGTGTACCGAGCTGCACCGATAAGAACCCAGTATGTGTCGCTGCATGCATAGAAGGGTGTGCTTGTCAACCAGGATATGTCAGAAAAAGTGATTCAGACAGCACTTGCATTTTAGAAAAAAATTGCCGTAAGTTAAAAACTTTTATTATTATTAGAGTATATTTTTTTATATCTTTCTTCTTCAGCTTATCGCCGTCCACTCTTGGACGAAAGCCTTCTCCGTGTCCCTCCATGTCGATCTCTCCTGAGCAGTCTGCATTCATAGCACCCAGCGTATCGTTCCAGGTCATTTTTGGTCTTCCTACTCATCTTCTCGTGTCTCTCGGTCTCCAATTCAGCAGTATTTTGGTCCATCTTTCGTCTGCAGTTCTAGCGACATGCCCTGCCCATTTCCATTTAAAGTCGTCACCCGGTGGATCACGTCTGTGACTCTTGTTTTATCCGTCGCCGTTTCGTTCCTAAAATACTAGTATTTAATTTGTAAAAATGTCGCTTTGATCGTACAGTTGCAGATAGTTCGCTTATAACCGGTTTCGATGATATAATCGACCGCATGATCAGATGAAATCTAATTTTCTCCTATCAAAAATGCTCCTGTTCCGGTGGGTCATTGAGGTTTCTCAAGTTGTCTACATCCAGTTTTAATACTTTATAAATTATTCGAGTTTGCATACATTTACAAATCAAATGGGAAAAGAATAGACCCTCCAATTGAAGTTCAGTCTTTCGTCTAAGAGGGATCGGCCTCCATCGAAGTACTCGTAGATTCCCAGCTGTCGTTTTATCTTTTTGGTAGTCTGGCTAGGAGTCTTCTACCTTGAAGATGGCCATGAGTCTAGATGAATCCATTTTGCTCACGTGTGCATACCAATGTCTTCTCCGTTGTCTCCTCCTATCTAATAACGTCTTTAAACTCGTATTTCCATGCTCTCATTTCTAATTAGATCACGCATTGTCTAGCCAGATATGCTCCTGGGTGTATTAATTTCCTTTTTTTTAATTGAGTATCGCCAAGGCGTTAACAAATGTTTTGATAATACGTTAACAAGGCGAAATACGAGTATGTCATACATATAAAATATAATAAAACCTCTAAAAATCATATTTGTGCAACATTGTATTTTCTAGCTTAATTCGTTTTATTGTATTTTAAGCGAGTGAAATATTTCGCCTTGCTAGGGCAAAACTTTACTTTGTCCTAGCAAGAGGAAACATGTCACACCTACAAAATAAATATTTTTAAAAACTTACCTTTTTATCAATAATATAAAATATGTTTTATTACAGTGACAGAATGACATGCCTTAAGGGGTTAGGGACAGTCAGAGATATGAAAAAAAACTAGTATTTTAAATAAATAAAAATTGTCAGTAATTAAATTTATTTTATTAAACGAAAAATATTAAATCATTTTATGTTTTAACTTAACAAACCTAACAAATCAAGTTAAAACTTAATATAATAATTAAATTACGGACAAACAAATATTTAAAATATTAGTTTTTTAAAAACGGTTAAAGAGGAGTGGATGAGGTCACAGTGTGATGAACTAGAAATGTACAGCCGTAGCCATAACACATTTAAGCTACACAAGAAACTCAAAGAAATGATAGGCACATCAAGAAAGAGTATTCCATCATGTTTAGTTGACGATTCCAATAAACTGATTTTGGATGAAAAAGATATTTTGCAAACATGGGAAAAATATATCTATGATGTATTTAATGACAATAGACCTGATACTGATGTTTCTACCAATTTGTACGGACCTCCAATAATCGGAAGTTCCTCACGCAATACAGACCTCAGACAATCGTAAAGCATGCGGAAATTAATGCATTAAATGAAATGTGGTTTTATGTCTTTATTATTAGAGTATATTTTTTTATATCTTTCTTCTTCAGCTTATCGCCGTCCACTCTTGGACGAAAGCCTTCTCCGTGTCCCTCCATGTCGATCTCTCCTGAGCAGTCTGCATCCATAGCACCCTGGCGTATCGTTCCAGGTCATCCCTCCACCTCATTTGTGGTTTTCCTACTCTTCTTCTCGTGTCTCTCGGTCTCCAATTCAGCAGTATTTTGGTCAATCTTACGTCTGCAGCTCTAGCGACATGCCCTGCCCATTTCCATTTTAAAGTCGTCACCCGGTGAATCACGTCTGTGACTCTTGTTTTATTCCTCACCTTTTCGTTTCTAAAATACTAGTATTTAATTTGTAAAAATGTAGCTTTGATCGTACAGTCGCAGATAGTTTGCTTATAACCGGTTTCGATGAAATGATCGATCGCATGATCAGGTGAAATCTGATTTTCTCCTATCAAAAATGCTCCTGTTCCGGTGGGTCATTGAGGTTTCTCAAGTTGTCTACATCCAGTTTTAATACTTTATAAATTATTCGAGTTTGCATACATTTACAAATCAAATGGACAAAAAAATATTTTAAATATTAGTTTTTTAACTTGCCCCTTTTTGCTTGCCCCTAACCCCTTAATTATATTTTTAGCACCTGTTTGCACCAGACAAAATGAACAATATTATGACTGTAAGCCTTGCACCCAGTTGTGTCGGGATGTAAGTCCCCCTTGCCCTAAAATATGTCTCCCCGGTTGTGATTGCAAGCCTGGATTCTTCAAAAATACCGACAATGGAAACTTGTGCGTTGAGTTAGATGACTGCAGTAAGTTCCAAATATTCTTTATACGGACAGTTTATTTAAAATTTTAAACAGAATAAATAAAAATGTTTTTGCAAAAATTCAAGAATTTAACATGCTTATTTAAATTTTCACCCCCCTTGGGGCACGTTTTATCATTTAATACATTTTTCTAAACTTTTACCACACATTTTTTATTTTTTATTTTACACGATAATAATATACAAAATGATAAAAAAAAAAGTTTATGGTCTGTACTTGTCACAGTAGGCATGGCCTGTATCGTGACAACTACATAAATTAGCATATTAATGGAATTGTTAGTAACATAGCGGTTTGTTAATATTTGTTAGTAATCTTATGCTAAAGATAGTTGGCAAAACATTCCACATAAACGATTAAATTATTATAACACCTGTTGATGCCAATATCGGTAGGTGAAAAAGTGGTCGCGAAAAGTAAAAAGAATAAAAATTGAGATACCATTAACAGCGCTTTTAATTTTAACAGGTTGATTGATGACTTGATGACTTAAAAAAATGCTTTTCATTCATATAAAAAATATATAAAAAATAATATTTTATTTTAAATTAAAAACGTGCCATTTAAAATAAGATACCAGGAGACCCGGATGTACATATATATTTGTTCGTACTCTATATGGGGCATAAGAATGTGGACGTATATATAAGTTCATATACGTATATATACGTTCATACGTATATATACGTTCATACGTATATATATATATATATATATATATATATATATATATATATATATATATATATATATATATATATATATATATATATATATATATATATATATATATATATATATATATATATATATATATATATATATATATATATATATATATATATATATATATATATATATATATATATATATATATATATATATATATATATATATATATATATATATATATATATATATATATATATATATATATATATATATATATATATATATATATATATATATATATATATATATATCGAGTATATATATATGTATATACGTTCATATACGAGTATATATATATGTATATACGTTCATATACGTCTATATCCGTTTATACTCTATCTGGGATATAAGAGTGCGGACGTATATATCCGTCCGTACTGATCGACAATAACGTGAATGGTTTACTGCTTTTAGCTTGCGGCCAAAACGAAGTCTTCCGGGGCTGTCCCGCCCGGTGCCCCCCGGAACCGTCGTGTGCCGCCATGTTCCGAGTGGACCAAGAACCATGCACGAATCGCAGCTCTACCGCCTGCTATCATGACTGCGCCTGCAAGCCCAACTATGTTCGAAATGACCTAAAACTTTGTGTCCTACCCCAAAAATGTAAGTTCGAACGCATTTAACCTATTCATCGCCACATGTTTGTAGAAACAGCGCGCCGGTACGCCACGTATTTTCTCCCACAATATCAAAAAATATCGACTCTTTTTGGTTTGTTACTATTTTAAAATATTCATAAATGTAGTTGTGAGAAAATCGGAATAAATTTTGAAATACATCTTTCGAATATTTCGAAGCGCGCACAGCTGCGCTTATGGTGATCGTCTACGTAAAGCGCACATGTGTGCTTACGGCGATCGTCGGGTTAAAAAACATAAATTGTTACATCTGTCAAAATTTTGTGGTTATTTTTACTATTTTTTATTTTATTTATTTTATTTAAATTTATTTTTTTTTGTATACGACAGGTCTTTAGAACCTATTATTGTACTCGTATACATTTTACATTTACAAAAATACATGTTAAAATAATACAATTGTGGTATCTACAAAATATTAGCAATTGTGATATGTCTAGCCCATTGCCACTTTAATTTAGCTGTACAATCCACGATGTCGGCAATGTGTACTTGTTATAATTTTGTGAAAGAGCTGAATGGGTTGGATGTAGGTGCCAAAATGAGCGGATTGTCAGTAAGCTGTCATATACAATCTCTTGTATGCGGATGACGCTGTCCTACTTGCAGACAACGAGCATGAACTACAAGTCCTGGAGAATAGTATACATATACGAGGTATGCATGCGAAATGATCTGATGATGAATGTAAGTAAGTCCAAGATAATGATTTTTGAAAAAGAAGAAATCATGAATCTGCAACATTATCTTACTGATAAAAAAAAATAATAATTATTAGTACTTACTTAGTAATTACTTATTACTTAAAAGCCTAGAATAATTTTTGAATTAAAATTATTGTGTTGAATTTTAAATGCGTTTTATATAAGTCTTTCTTTGTTTAGTTTTTTATTATATTTTTATACCTGAAGAAGGAGATATCCTCCGAAACATGTCGTGTTTTTTAATATTTTTTAATTTCCTAAGTATATTACTATGGAATTCCACATTAATGCCTTAGCGTTCAATAAGTTGATATTATGTTTTGTTTGTTTTCAGGTTGCACAGATCCCAACAGCGAACTGGTGAGCAAACCCAGCTGTTGCCCGGGAGGAACATGCGCTAATCCCAAATTCAACAATTTTTGCCGAATGGCTTGTCCTGAAAAAGGTTGCCAATGCAAGAAAGGATTCTTAAAAATCAGTGACGAAAATAAAAAATGCATTCCAGTAAAGGACTGCCCTAAATATCCATAATTATAAAACCCAAAAAACATCACTCTTTTTTTCAAAATTATATTTGTAACTAAATATTTTGTTATTTTCATCAGTTATTTTTGTTTATTTTGTTTGGCATTATTATATTTCTATTCTATCCGCATATTAATTCGTTTTTTTATTATTATTCACACACCTTTTTTCTAACAATGCAATGTCTCTACTGGGTTAGTGTCTTAACAAAATGAAATTCTGTGCCACAAATCGTCAGATCTATTAAAAGAAGAAGATTTGTAAATATTGTGTGCAACCAGAAGTAACATTTATTAGATAATTAATACGAATGAAAACGTCAGTTTTCTAGATGTTTAATTATATTTTATGGGAATGACATGTTTTGCCCTTCTAAGGTTTTATCAAATGTGACGAAATTCCAACTCGTTTCAGTTTATACGAGTATACACTAGTAAATGGAGCATAATATGGTAAATAATGAAAATTGATGTGACTTTATACATTTTTAACAAAAAGTTATTTGGGTAGGTTCAGAAATTTTGGAAAGTGTTTCTTGGAACTCGTTAAGAAATTTGATGACAATGTTTACATTATTAGGGGATACTCAGTGATATTATAATATAATATATAAATCAAAAATAAGTTATTTGAGGTAGGACGAAATAACGTGTTTCAAAGAAAAACATGTTTTTACAAATTGTTTATCCATTTTGATACATATTTCAAGGTGACTAATGATTCTAATTCATTCTGTACTGTTTGTGTAGTTTCAATTGACGTATTCTTCTCTTCTGCATCTTAAATGTGAAATAAATATGATATAATTTCTTTAACTTTATATATACTACACTCAAAAGTGTTTTATATTCAAAGTATATAAAAAAGAAAAAGAGAAATAAAACTTATTTTTGATTTAAATAATATCATTTAGTATCCCCTAACTATGTAATCATCGTCATAAAAGAAACACTTTCCAAAATTTCTGGATCTACCCGAATAAATATTTGTTTAAAATGTATAAAGTCACATCAATTTTCGTTAATTATCATATTCTGTTCCATTTACTAGTGTATATAAACTGCAACAAATTGAAGTTTCGTCACATTTGATAATTCCTTAGAAGGGCGAAACATGTCATTCTCATAAAATATAATAAAACTTCTAGAAAACTGACGTTCTCATTAGTATTCATTATTTAATATGGAGTTTTACATTATTGTTCAAGAAACAATTAATAACATTTATTAGATTTGAAGGCAAAATCGGGGGGAGAAGAGGCAGATGCAGACACAGAAAAAATTAATGGCGTGGAAATATGAAACAGTAGAGTGGGCAGCCTCATACTCGCTTCGATGGACAAGTATAAATGTATCAAGTGTTGCCAATTATCCAGTAATTGATATACAGTGAGAGAAGAAGAAGAAACTGCTAAAATCATTGTTTATTTATGATTATAAATTTGGGTATTGCAAAAAAATTACTTTAATAGACAATATTATAGAGCAACGATTACCAAATGTATCGGAAATCAAAATGCGTTGTTGTTTGTATACACGAGTTGAAGGAATATAATATGATAAAAAATTTAAAAAGGATCCCTGAGATGGTTTGGATATATGAAACGAATTAGAGTAGAATGTTTAAAAAGTTGTACACAAGCAGCATGAGTGGAAAAAGAAGCCGAGGACGACCGAGGAAAACATGGCATGACCATATTGATCAATTACTAAAAGGCGGCTACATTCGAAGTCGGAATAATCGACGTGCGTGCATGGTACGATGTGTGAATGTAGAGGAAGCCCGATAGGTATGCCAAGACAGAGCATTGTGGCGATCCATCTTCTCTGCCTACCCCTAAGGGGAAATGGCGTAATGGTTAGTAAGTTAGTTTTAATTAGGGTATTCGTGGATAAATACATTTTTGAAAATAGTTAAGGGATGAACCCCAGAATATTAGATGGTATTACCTGGAACAAGTTTAATTGAAGTTCATTTATGAATACAATGTTTACAAAGGTAATGAATACTAAATGACGTTATATAAATCAGAAAGGTAGAGGCGGCCCTCGACTTTCGCACTTAATTGATCCTGAAAATGTTTGCGAAAGTCGAAAGTTCAAATGTAGAGCTCATGTAAAAAGACACACCAAAATGGTGAGTATTTTCAGTTATACATTTATTTATCAATCACATACATACATACTAGAATAACGAAATGAATTAGGATTTCTTTCTATAGAAGTGTTTTTTACGAATTTGTCAAAAGATTGTTGAAAATCTTTTTTTTTCCTTTTCTGATAGAGAGTTATATAACATGCCGTGTCTTTAAGAAAAACAATTTTTGAAAATATGTTTTCACAATTTTGAACGTACTCCTTTATTTTTCGAAATCAAACATATGACAGACCGGTTAGTGTCGTATGAACGGCCAATTCTACCAAAAGATTCGCCGCTCTCAGAACGTCTAATTATTTCCATCTTTGTCTCAATCGTATAAAGTATATGAGTCCTTGATTTTTTTGGTTGTATTAAGACTGCAGTTTTTTTTTGTTTCTCACTCATCTTAACGTGTAATGGCGAAATATTAACACGTATGTACTGTATATAAACAGATAAACCGGCAAAACGGTTGTGTCAGACCGTACTGTAAAGCAAGACTGATATTGTTTCAAACGTACAAACGGAGATGAGAGCGACTGCACATGAGACACAAGTGAGCGACACTTGAGTGATCGTTTATCGAACAAAAAACGATGGTCGAAAAATGTGCGAAATAGCGAATTGTGCGAAAGTCGAGGGCCGCCCCCGAGGGACTGCTGACTTGGAGACCGTGGACGGCGAAGAGAAGTGCAGGGCGACCGCAACTACGGTGGAAGAATGATCTGAACAGACACGTCGGAGTAATCTGGATGCAGTCTGCACAGCACCGAGTGACATGGAAGCGAATGGAGGAGGCCTTTGTCCAGGAGTGGACGGGAACAGGCTGAGGAAGAAGATAAGAAGAAGAATAGGGCCGCCTGTATTCCAAAGCTCAAAATAAAGTGTGTTTGAGAAAAAAAAATTAAGCAATTATTAGTAATGTTTATGATTTTAGTAGTATATCATATTGCTCTTCTGCGTTGTGTAGATTCAATCAGTGTATTCTTCTTGTTTTCATCTGCTATTATTATTATTATTTTGTTGAATTGCACTTAACATCATTACAACCTGAGCAAAATCAATTTAAATGTATCATATTGATTCTAATACCATGTGATAGGTATTTATATTTATATAAAAATACATAATAAAAAATACATAATGAATCATGTATTTCCCTTGAGTTATAAAAACTAATTTTGGACCTTAATATAATTACAATGATAACAATAAAACATATTCATGACAGACACACAATGATTACAAACACAAAAAGACTAATAAATACCATTTTCCACAAACTGCCTGAGGTAATACAGCTTTAGGCTGTTAGCCACATTTCTAGACCCTCGAATACTCTCAGGAAGCCTGTTATACTCCCTATAAGCCAGGTACAGCAGAGACTTAAGACCAAACTTTGTGGTACGAGTATCAGGTGGGTGTAGATTTTGTCCTTATCTTGTGTTGTAACTGTGAACATCACGGTTATAAGTGACATGAGTATTTGTTTGAGCTACGTTATTTATGATTTGAATCTGAGTATATGCAATTTCGTAATAAGGTATAATACTAAATGGTAAAATGCTAATCCATCGCCATTTTATCGTTACGTGAATTCTTCAGCAGGCGGCTGTAACAATCACACTACCATTGCCGGGAATCGTTCATCAATCAATCGAATCGAAGATCTTACCATTCTGCCACAAAGGTCGTTATATGAAAGGTATGAAAAGTCGTTACATGAAAAATACAATTTAGCACATTTAAGGCGTGATATTGAGAATTGAAACGACGACAATTAAAAACGCTACTTAAATCAGATTTAATTAAATTATTATGTATAAGTAAGTAATTCAATTATAATAATACGCTAGTGGCTATTAGAGGCGACGAAGAGGGTTGTAAGTTGAATATATGTCGTAAAAATACGCAAAGGATTATTCTCTGTGTAGCTTAATTGATATATAGCACCATGACCCGACAGTAAAGGTTGCAAGTTCAACACCCTTCATGGAAGAGTTATTTTACCTATTATTTTTTTTCGTAGAAATAATGTTATTTAGATAATTATTATTATTATGTATATGTCAAATATATACTTATAAGTTTCATCTGAGTGTTTTAATTTAAAAGGTTTGTAATTAAATTTTGTACTTGAAATATAATATATAATGTATTCCTAAAAAATAGCATTAATATTTAATATATAATATTTATCATTTTTCAGCAGTCTATTTGAGTGACAGCTGTTGTTTTATTTGATGGTAGATTCAAAATCATAGCAGAAACATAAAAAGGAATCAAAATATCTAGAACCCTGAACTTGATTCGTTAATTCGTTTACGTTGATAACTTGACAGACAGATCATCGAGACTAAAATTAAATTTGGAAGAAAACAATATTAAGTATTTTATAGCAGTACGTTTAAGTGGGGGTTTTCATTAAGAGCGTAGGGCAGAGATGGCGAACCTATGGCACGCGTGCCACTGGTGGCACGCGAGACGATTTTGCATTGCGATTGGGCATGCTGGGGACCAATAGTTTACAGATAAGAAGGGATGGGTGCACACTTACCCATTTCTTCAGACTTATCAGGGGATTCTTTGAAAATTCCGTCATCTTGGAGGCTATCCATCTTTATGTTCCGGATGGTTATCTTCGACAGCGTCAGCACAGACTGTTTTATCTCCCAACATGCAGAACCAACCTGCCTCTGGTGATACCGGTGGGGAGAGCAATCAAACTGCTGAACATGATCGCTTCGGAGATTGATGTCTTTCATATTCGTGAAAGTACATTCAGAAGACAAATACTCTTGACTTTGGAAAGTATCTTTTATTCCTAATGTCGAACCATCTCTCATGCGTTCCTGGTATTATATATTTATTATGTTTTACCTGTTCTCAATAGATGCCTTAAACTACAAAAAATGTTTGTAATGTCTTTTGAGAAAATAAACTGATTTGATTTGATTTGATTTCATTTGATTGATGGCACGCGAATGAAGAGAAAACAATAAAAGTGATAACACAAAAAAATCATTTTTTTTTTAGAAATAGTATAAAAAAATCATAAAATAATTAAATAGCCATGTGTATTTTCTTCGTTCGTCAATAGTTTCACAAACGACAGAAACGAAGGATTCATTCATGTATAAAAATATTTGGCATCTAGCATCCAACAACAAAAATCTCACTAATAATGACGTTTTGAGGGTTCTACATTTTTTTTTATTAAGTCTATTTTTCATTTATTTCTTTTATTTTGCCATTAATAAGTACTTAATTATTTTTTTCGATGTATTAATGCTTTGTTTATTTTAAACATCTGAAGTTTCGCAATGATTTGATGCATTTTTTTTCCATGGCATGTGGCACGCGACATATTATTATATTGAAAAAAAAAATTATTTGGCACTCAGGCTCAAAAAGGTTCGCCATCCCTGGCTTAGGGAATTTCATTAAGAGCTTTTATTTTTTTAAATGAAATAAAACAACCTATCTACGTGATATTGCACAATCCTTTTTTTAATTTTAAAGGACAAACAATGACATTATATATATACGATAGTTTCGACCAAATGGCCGCCGTGGCTTCGCTGCAGGTGGTGTATCCTGGTGGTCAGAGGATTTTTCAATGGGGACGCTCAAACTTTGACAGCGTATAGCAGCTATTTTGGTTATGTAATAGCAGCCAAATATGACAAAAATACTTATTTAGTTTTGACATTTCACTGTAGAACGCTACGCGCTTCAACAACGCCTTAAAATTGTTAAAATTTATTGTCAAAATCAGTGCTTTGTTCGCCAATTTATGGCATTTATGTCGTCGTGCATAGTCCACAATACGTCGTTTAATGCATAAATTTAAGACTCTTGTGGCTTAAACTAGATGATATTGATACTGACAACATATGGTTCTAACAGGACGGCGCTACGTAGCATACAGGGCACGCCACGATGGGCATTCTGCACGAGCGATTAAAAATAGAGCGCCCCTATTATTTAAATACCCTATACTTGAATGTCAGAATGTCAGAAACTGTTACATTGTCAAAAAAAGTGTCGAGAAACTACGAATGACCCAAAGAGCCATGGAAAGAACCATATTAGGAATAAACCTAAGAGACAGAGTCAGAAACGATACGGTGAGAGAAAAAACAAAGGTCACTGACATCATCCACCGGGTGGCGATTCTAAAATGGCAGTGGGCAGGTCACGTAGCCAGAAGCTCAGATGAAAAGTGGACAAGAAGACTGCTGACTTGGAGACCGTGGACGGCGAAGAGAAGTGCAGGGCGACCGCAACTACGGTGGAAGGATGATCTAAACAGACACGTCGGAATAACCTGGATGCAGTCTACACAGGACAGAATGACATGGAAGCGAATAGAGGAGGCTTTTTTCCAGGAGTGGACGGGAATAGACTGAGGAAGAAGAAGAAGAAGATACTTGAATGTGTATTTTCCTTTCGGAAATTTATCGTGGCAAAATTCTAATAAAGCCCAGGCAATAATTCCGTAGAAATTTGAACAAACGAGTAGATCATTTGTCCCTCATATATTTAATGATACTAATAAGCTTCAGCAATCTCGATTCAAAGTTTATCAAAACATTCGCAATCTCAACCATTCGATTCATTCCCTACAAATGATGTAAATATCAATATGTGGTTTCAAAACGAACGAATGTCTATAGAATATTTCACCATTGTCAACAGAATATTCATTGCCTGCCTAGAATTCTATTCCTCTGGGAATGCCTAAATGTCGATTGTGGCAAGTTCCATATCTAAAATGTTAAAGCGTAATGAGTATCTAAATCTTACGTAGGATCCCTTCATTCCGATTAAGCGTTGACTTTCCGGATCTCATTATTTAAAAATGCTCTTTTTCAATTTTAGATAAATATATGTAGGCGTCCCATCGTGCCTTTTCCTTGCGGTTGATGTATTCAAACGAAATATTTAAAGTGTATTGCCATATCGCCCACGAAAGATAAGGTATATAAACGCGAACGATATGAAAACAAAATCAGCTTTTTAAGAAATTATAAATGTCACGTATTTTAAATCTTCTTTCGGTGCCATGTCAGTTCCCCCAACGTTGGCGATCACCGCAGCAAAGGCATCTATCTCTGTCCTGTGCCACTTGCAAAAGGTTCTGAACTATTGAATTCTTATCCAGCCTTTATTGTTCCGCAGCCAGGGCAGCTACCTTCTACCAACTCCCCGACGTCCCTCCAATGTACCCATTAATATCAGTCGAAGGAGATGATATTTTTCTCCTCTTAGCACATGACCCAAATATGAGATCTTTCTAATCTTCAAACTCGACAACAGCTCTCTATTGGCTCTGGATCTCTGTAGTACGTCTGCTTTACTGACTTTATTTGTCCACGGTATATGGAGCATTCTGAAGTATATCCACATCTCAAACGCCTCCAACCGGTTCATAACATCCACTTTTAGAGTCCAGGTTTCGCAGCCGTATAGTAGAATACACCATGTTTAACATTTAATCATTCTTTATCGGAGTTTCAAGTTAAGATTATCGTTGCAAAATAATGTTCTCATTTTACAAAATGCATTATTTTATTAATCTCATTTTATTAATCTTAAATTCTGCATTTTATTTCAATGTCCGGGTCAAGGGATTAAGTGATAATGCTGCCAATTAAATTGGTGGACCATCCTAACATTCGCACCATTCAGTTGCAGAGTGGATGTAGAATAATTAAGTCGCCGAAATGTCATCCATTTAGTCTTCTTAACGTGGATTTTCAAGCCCAGATCCTCTCCTTCTATATCAATTTTATTTATAATAGAAGTTCTTGAAACTAAAGCTATCATATTAATTCTCATGACACGTGATAGGTAGCTAATCTATCGACATTCATTTTATTGTCACGTGAATTCTATACCAGATCAAAGACAGTGTGACAATCAGATTGCCTTTGCAAAAAAAAAAAAATTTGATGTATTATTAGTTCAAATCCACTAATATGTGTATCTTCGACCGGTTTCGGCAGCTCGCTGCTAATTCTGGGCCATCTTCTGTATCATCTTCTGCCTGCAGCGAGCTGTCGAAACCGGTCGAAGACACAAACATAAGTGGATTTTAACTTAATATTCAAGATTTTATACACTATTTTTTTTATTAATATGAATGAAAATGTCAGTTTTCTAGAAGTTTTATTATATTTAATGGGAATGCCATGTTTCGCCCTTCTAAGGCATATTCAAATGTGACGAAATTTCAGATCGTTGCTGTTTATATACTTAGTAAATGGAGCAGAATATGATAATTAACGAAAATTTATGGGATTTTATATATTTTTAACAAATAATTATTTGGGTAGGTCCAGAAATATTGGAGTGTTTCTTGGAACTCGTTAAGAAATTTTATGGCAATGATTACATAGTTACAGGATACTAAATGATATTATATAAATCAAGAATAAGTTGTTTGAGGTAGGACGGAATAAAGTGTTTCTAAGAAAAACATATTTTTACAAATAGTTTACAATTTTACAAGGATTAATTGTATCTCAATAGAGACGAAGATGCAAATTGTTTTCTGGGAACAGAAGGTGGTGGTCGAGGCGCTTACAGGACTTATGACCTGTCATTGGTTGGGTTGAGCGATCGCTTCACGTTTAACAACATTCCCCATTCCGCCGTTATGACCACCACGTCTGACAAACTTTTTGGAACTTGTATATATGGTAGGTTTCTACACCTATTTTTACATTTTTATGTTCACTCTACACTAGCGTCATCTATTAAGATTAGAAAGCATTAAGCAGAAAACCTTTATTAATGTACTGTGAAAGTTTATGCAAATCATACAGTACTAGATTTCGCCTGGAGATGTCTCTCCAATTTTTTGCCTGCATGTACCAGTTATATTTATACAACAACATTTTGAATGTATACAAATTCTTGTAGACAAATACTGGATTTCACCCATTGCGGATAAATTATTTTTATTTTACAAGGATTAATTGTTAAGATTAGAAAGCATTAAGCAGAAAACCTTTATTAATTAATCCTTGCAAGCAGTTAATCCTTGCTAGCAATTAATCCTAGTAAAATAAAAATAATTTATCCGCAATGGGTGAAATCCAGTATTTGTCTACAAGAATTTGTATACATTCAAAATGTTGTTGTAGTTTACAATTGATTTTACATATGAAGACTACAGGGGAAAAACAAGGAATGTCAGTAGAAGGTTAATTTGATTAAATTGAGAATAAAGCTAATCAAAGTCTATATATTTCTTAGCAATTAGCAATCGATTATCTGGCCATAGTCGATGACACACATGATTTTTGAATACGAAAATTTTACTGTGGATACAAATGCCGCTAGATGGCATTATTACATTTATTTTGAATTTTAACTGACACTCCTTGTTTTTCCCCTGTAGTCTTCATATTTCAAGGTGATTCTATGTATTATATATAAAATAAAATCGCCATATCTTTGAATCTAATTATATATTGGAACTACATTAAGGAGTGCGGATGAATATATGTTAGTTTGTTCATTGATTATAGTTAAATTAGAGTTTGTGTTATGCTTATTAATTTATAATTGTTCTAATAGGTTGAGAGTGTATCCTTTATTTCGAATGTATAGCGGAATTGGTACGTTATTTGGATCTAGGGTATATTTATTGTATAAAAGATGTTTGGCAAATTAAGAGTTTGATTTATTCAGTCTGAAGGACCTAACGTGTTCCGAGAAACGTGTTTCAAATTATTTTTTATTATTTTCAATTCCAATGTAATTGTAAACCAAATGACCGAAAAAATGTAAAACATGTTAGTCATAATAAAATATAAGTAAAAAAACGTATTTATTCAAATTCACTTTGAAGATCCATATAGCAGAGTGGCAAGAGCTATGACTGATACATCGAATGTCAGGGGATCAATTCTCGGAGAAGGCGGTGTAATTGTCACGCTGTAAGTTTCTGGTAGAGAATTCACGTGATAATTATACACCTATTGTCATGAGAATCAATATAAATAGCTTTAAACAAATTGTATTCAAACAACCTGTTGTATACAAAAAAAGCCCTGGAAATTAACGTACCTACTGAGTATATAGTTTCGTCGATATTAAGAAGTTATATTAATTATGTCTATACAATAGGCAAGTCGTATAAATTAGCAAGCCTAATAGAACACATTAGGAAGAGAACATTTGGAATACCCGATTTGCCCCGCCCTTCTAAAATTCCACAAACACCGCAACTCTTATCTTTTTTTCACAGAATACGTAAATTTGAAACGGTTCTAACTTACGTAAATGTATGTTACTTGGAGAGAAAAAATTGTTACGTGAAGTTAATTTAGCGATGGTTCATCATCGATTACTACCGGTTCGACGAACCGACTGAGAACTGAAATGTTGCTACCCCATTTAGGACATTTGATAAAATAAAAAGTTACTAAAAATACAAATTAATGTTGAAGAACGTGCAAAATATTACCAAATTAGAAACAGAACGAACAGTGAAATTGAAATAAATATAAAGACGTACTAAAATTGCTTAAATTTATGTAAAATTATAAAGATCACATTAAAAACATTTTTATTATATTTAAATCAATGAAATCGTCCGTTTTCGTAAAGTAATAATTTATTAAAATATTACATACGAGTTACGTGTTACATCTAGCTAAAGTATCAAATATTAAACTAATCATATTTGATTATGTCCTAGCAAGGCAAAATATTATACTCATATGTCAATTCCATAAAATTTCTAGTAAACGAGATTCACGTAGTTGTCTAATGAACTATTATGATATCAATATTGATTGTTGAAATCCTCGTATTTCACAACATCAAAAACATTTTCACTGGCTCAAGTGTCCCGAAAAAATCCAGTATCAGCAAACAATAGGCAGATTAGTTGAGCCAAAGCGCAGCCCGCGGAAAAATATTGAAGATCGGCCTTTCGCGGTGGCAGGTCCATCCGCCTGGAATATGCTCCCTTAACGCCTCAGATGCATTGACAATCCGACTAATTTCAAATCTATCATAAAAACCCACTTTTTCAAAATATCACATAAAATATAAACAAGTATTTGATACTCTGAATATTATCTGATTGCTGGTGTCATATGTAGCTCTCATGACTAAAATATTGTCAAAGTGCCCTTGAGGTGAGTTATTCACGAAAACGGCGCTATACAAATTAGCCTTTTTATTATTATTATTACTTTACTCGGTTGCGTGTCGCATTGGCAAGCGTTTCAACACTACAGAAATAGGATTGTGACAGTAAAAATCTGGGAGAGTTCGACAGCCTTCGTTGATTTTTTCCTGAATTCTCTCACCTCCTTGATGTGGAGAAATATTTTCATGTTTGTTGCCAGAGGCGCTTGTCTCATATTCTTGTTTTCAATTTTCGAGCATCTACGTCAAACCGGTTGAAAAATTATCGCTACATCACTAGTTCACATTATATAACATAGTAAGTAGGCAGGTACAAATATATATTGTGTAATGGCGGGAGATTTTATCTGAATACCCGACAAAAACGTACTCTTTCGAAGCTGAAGCCACGAAGCTGCTGTATACATTTCCACTTACAATATTTAATGTCTATTATTTAACGGTGGTCGGAATTACATTTTGATTACACTCATTAATAGTTTTACAACAATTTCGAAAATACATTTATGTCTAAAAAAAACAAATAATATTT
This sequence comes from Lepidostoma basale, assembly GCA_022606425.2. Taxonomy (NCBI): domain Eukaryota; kingdom Metazoa; phylum Arthropoda; class Insecta; order Trichoptera; family Lepidostomatidae; genus Lepidostoma; species Lepidostoma basale. The sequence continues at coordinate 2,768,476 of JAHDVF020000211.1, forward strand.
AAAATGTAAGATTGGTTTAATTCTCACTTCTTCTTCTTCTTCCTCAGCCTATTCCCGTCCACTCCCGAACAAAGGCCTCCTCCATTTGCTTCCATGTCATTCTGTCCTGTGCAGACTGCATCCAGGTTATTCCGACGTATCTGTTCAGATCATCCTTCCACCGTAGTTGCGGTCGCCCTGCACTTCTCTTTGCCGTCCACGGTCTCCAAGTCAGCAGTCTTCTTGTCCACTTTTCATCTGAGCTTTTGGCTACGTGACCTGCCCATTGCCATTTTAGAGTCGCCACTTATATATCAGCTTCGCTCTTTGAGGATATTTTGTCATTATGAAAATTTGCACAATACAATATTTTAAAATCGATTTTCTGAAAGTAATTCAACAAAATAAGTCGTCTCGAATTCACCTGTATCATCTCTAATGGATTTTATTTCAAATTCATAATACGTCTGTATATTCAACGAACACGCGATATCCTGATATGGATCCCAGAGAACGCATCCACTAGACTACAGTCTGAAAAAGCTTCAGTTTTTCGAGACGACAAATTTAGAATAGAGATGTTCTTATTTATTTATTTGAAAAGATCGCCAACTGGCCTGTCCTGGCATACCTTTCAGACTTCCTCTACATTCATACATCGTACCATGCACGCACGTCGATTATTCCGACTTCGAATGTGACCGCCTTTTAGTAATTAATTTGGTCATGCCATGTTTTCCTCGGTCGTCCTCGGCTTCTTTTCCCACTTACGCTGCTTGTGTACAACTTTTTAACCATTCTACTCTCATCCATTCGTTCCATATGTCCGAACCATCTCAGGGATCCTTTTTTAATTTTATTAATGATGCAGTCATCTGCCTTAAATTTCTTTCTTATTTCATCGTTTGGTATTCTATCATACAACGTTTTCCCGCACATTCTTCTTAGTGATCTCATTTCTACGGCGTTTATCCTGCTTTCATCCTTCTTTTGCCAGCTCCAAGCTTCACTTCCATACATGAGGGTTGGCACTAGAACTCCATTGTGTACTGCCATCTTTGCTTCTGTGGATATATTTATATTTGCAGTAATGACTTTGAGTGCGCCATTTATTTTATTCCCAGCACCAACCCTCCTTTCGATGTCTTTTTCCATTTTTCCGTCTCTTGTTAACATGCTTGTAAACATGTTTTTTATAAGGATTAATTGTATCTCAATAGAGACGAAGATGTAAATTGTTTTCTGGGAACAGAATATGGTGGCCGAGGCGCTTACAGGACTTATGACCTGTCATTGGTTAGGTTGATCGATCGCTTTATATTTAACAACATTCCCCGTTCCGCCCTTCTTACGACCACCACGTCTGACAAATTTTTGGAAGTTATGCTAGAATGTTGCGCCTATCTTCACATTTTTTGGTTCACTCTACACTAGCGTCATCTATTAAGATTGTTAACAAGTTGGGTTTTGCGTATCTTTGTAATCGTAGAAAGTTTATTACTCGTTAAAATGTTTATTACTCGTAAAATAAAAGAATGTCGCTAACTCAAAATAAAAGTGTTTTTCAACATTTGCGAATTTCATAAGAAAGAGGATTTTTTCTTTCTCAGAATACCATGAACAAACTTCTCTTTCTACTTTTAAACACATTTTCCCCCACATTCCCAAATGAATATAATATATCCTAATCACCTCTGCTTTGATAGAGCTTGTTATCCACGTAACTATTATATTTCTAAGCGTGTAACATTATTGAGTGTGGTGAGGTAAAAGGGTATACCATATTTTAAATCAAAAATGACAGTCATAAAAATGGTTTTATACTTGCAATATTATTGTAAATGATACAATTCTTCCTAAAAAAATACTAATAACATTACATATTTCTCAACTATACTAATCGACGCTAATTCAAATCTAATTATTTATAAAATTGATTTGTTTAAAAAGATACGTGTTTTAAAAATGTAATATGATAATTCACAATACTAAGCTACTGATAAACTAACTAACTAACTAACCATCACGCCGTCTCCTCGAAGGGGTAGGCAGAAAGAATGGACTGCCACACTTTTCTTTCCTGACATATTTCTCTTGCTTCCTTAACATTCATACATCGTATCATGCACGCGCGTCGATTTCTATGACTCCTCATATGGTCGACATTCAATATTTGATTTGTTTGATAAGCTATTATTTATTTGATATAAGATAAGCTAATGATTATTTTCATATTTCTGTCTGTGGTCTAGTGCAGAGGTTCCCACGAAAACCTTTTTTGTCCCGTAGACCTCTTGCTGATTTTTTCTATTTTGTGTAGACACTCTGCTTTTTAATTTGATTTTTCGAATCGATTGCTAAAAAAAAGTTGGTCGCTGCCGAAAATTGTATTGACCGGAAGTCAAGATCGCCAACGATTTCCATGTTCGTTTCAATTTTCGGCTTCAATTTAGTTGAACCATGTCGTGGACCCCTATTTACATCTCGTGGACCCCCAATTTTTATTTCAACTGTCGTGGACCCCCTGTAAGTAATCGTGAACCCCTGGTTGTCTATAAATACCACTTTGAAAATCACTGGTCTAGTGACCATGACAATGAAACGTTAATAATAAATACGTGACAATCAAACGTTAATAAAAATTCACGTGACAATAAAATGGCGATAGATTTGCTACCTATCACATTTCATGATAATAAATGTAATATAATAGCTAATACAAATTTAATGCAGTCATTGAGTTCAACAACCTGTTGTATAATATACAAAAAAAAATTAACAAAATAATAATAATATAACTAACCATCACGCCGTCTCTCCGAAGGGGTAGGCAGAAAGAATTGACTGCCACACTTTAACCGACGCGGCACTCCATCATTCTCTTTTTGCCCCCGCGGGAGACGCGGTGAGATGGGTTATAACCTCATCGTCACCAATAGGCATCTCCCGCAAACACTTTGATCGTCCAACGTCAACAAAATAAATCCAAAACCAATAATATAAAATACAATGATATAAAATTAAAAAAAAAAATTTAAATAATACACACAATGTTCTTATAGATGGTGCACATGTTGTCAGCTGGACGATCCGGACTTTTGTGTTTATTTAATTTATGTTCCACGTATCCACTGTTATTTTAAATAACTATAATAAGGTACTTAAAATAATCCTACTCTAGCTAAGAACTTCAATGTTTTCGAATATTTCGAAATTTAATATATAATAATTTCTTACTCCATATATCCACCGGTTTTTTTTTATTCACTGTAATATGGCACTTACTATCCAACACCAACTAGAACTTAAAAATATTATTGAAGAAATTATTCAAATTGTCATTGGAACAAATGAAAAGTTTATTTTAAAACGTGTATTTATTATAAAGTGCGGCAACAATCAAATTTCACTCATCACTTAAATACGAATATCTCAAAATTTACGGGAGCACCACATGAACCAGACCAAATATTCAAAATTGGAGAATTACTATCATAATAATAATAATATTATAATAATATATGTTTTTGTTACACATTATTATTATTTATTTATTTTATACATAATACACAAATAAGACATAACAAACGAAAAACATTTAGGCGACTCATTTGGACACGAAATGGTGTTACAAAGATAAGACAAAGATAAAACAACATGAAACCAAAAAATCATACATATCAGAAGGAACCCAAATATGCCAACGTCAGTGAGGCAGTACTCTTTCCAGAATTTGTAATATATTTTTACGAATACTGCCTCACTGACACTGAAAATTTCCAAATCCAAAATTGATTTGGAAATTAGACAAAATTAGTTGATGTCGGTGCTGTCGCAGGTAATTATCAGGAACAAAAAGACATGTTTGCTCCAAAACATAGGGGTTCTCAATAGAGCCCCGAATCAGTTTGAAAAAATGCGTTGACATGAATCCTTTCCTCCTCAGTTCGAGGGAGTAATACCCCAGCATACCCAAAATTATATGTTACATTACACGCTTTGTTTATGTACCTACTAAGATAAACAAATAATTGTAGTTTGGCCCGTTTTCATATAACAGATGCCAAAAATAATTGTTACTTACAAAAATTGTGATAACATCATTATACAGTATACTGGAAAGGTTTTTCTTGTTCATAAAATAGGTATTATGCTTGGGTTTGTATGACTGTCATGTTTCACAATAGGCACAAAGCAAAAGATAGTCGAGCCTCCTATGTTATATATCTGTTTATTCCTACATAGTTTCTTTGATCGGAGTAATAGGGTCAAAATACGTTTTTTCAACGTTTGTACGTTATTTGATGAAAATCTTTCGTACTTCTTTGAGGTGAAACGAATCCTGCGTCTTGTAAAGACTGCGGGGAATTGCTTATGTAATATTTTATTCTCTTCATGTTCTTATGTTTTGCGAAGGAAGTTCTTAAATTACGAAAAACATTTTTCTCGGTATTTTTTTATTAGTATCATATATTATGAAGATAAAGCTGTATTATGTCCCTTTTTATGAAATAAAATTTTACTGCATATTTATTGTACGATTATTAAACATATAAATAACAAGTTTAACTCTCTCGACGAACACAAGGAAGAAAGTAAAATAAACGCAGTAAAAATGAGATCTCTTAGAAATGTCTGGAACAATATGCAAAATGAGAAATCTCTGGAAGTGATATGATCAAATAATGTCAATAATATACGTTATTGAGTAAACGGGGCTTTCAGTTCTTGGTTTGATATCACAAAAGGTGTTAAACAGGGTTGTGTAATGTCCCCGTGGTTGTTTAATCTATACATGGGCAAGTGTATGAAAGAATTAGATGACATAAACGCTGGTGCGAAAATGAACGACATGTCCATCAGCTGTTTGTTATATGCAGACGAAGCTGTTTTAATCGCTGACGCAAGTAGACAATAAGTATGACCTTGTGATGAACGTGTCAAAGTCTAAAGTTATGGTATTTGAAAGGGAAGAATGTTTGACAGAGTGTGACATATGTGCGAACGGTGAGAAATTAGAGCAAGTTATTGAATTTGTCTACCTGGGAAGCATTTTTCCAAGAGACTGAAAAATGGAGAAAGATATCGGAAGAAGGGTTGGAGCTGGAAACAAAATAAATGGTCCACTCAAAGTCATTACCGCAAATAGAAATATATCGACTGAAGCAAATATGGCAGTGCACAGTGCAGTTCTAGTGCCGACCCTTATGTATGAAAGTGAAGCTTGGAGCTGGCAAAAGAAGGATAAACGCCGTAGAAATGAGATCACTAAGAACAATGTGCGGGAAAACGTTGTATGATAGAATATCGAACAATGAAATAAGAAAGAAATGTAAGGCAGATGACTGCATCATGGATAAAATTAATAAAGGATCCCTGAGATAGTTTGGACATATTGAACGAATAGATGAGAGAAGAATGGTCAAAAAGTTGTACACAAGCAGCGTGAGTAGAAAAAGAAGCCGAGGACGACCGAGAAAAACATGGTATGACCAAATTAATCAATTTCTAAAAGGCGGCCACATTCGAAGTCGGAATAATCGACGTGCGTGCAATTTTACGATGTATGAATGTAGAGGAATCCCGAGAGGTATGCCAGGATAGAGCATTGTGGTGATCCATTCTCTCTGCCTACCCCTCCGTGGAAATGGCGTGCTGGTTAAAGATGTTTTTCAATGAAATACCTGGCTCTAAATAATAATAAAAAATCGACCCCGAGTAATGGGAAGTGGCGAGGGGAAAGAAGATGTTTATGTATGAAAAAAGTTGAAAAACTAACAAACTAACCATCGCGCTGTCTCGCCGAAGGGCTAGGCAGAAAGAATGAACTGCCACACTTTTCTTTCCTGACATATTTCTCTCGCTTGCTCAACATTCATACATCGTGTCATGCACGCGCGTCGATTTCTCTAACTTCTACGTGGCCGACATTCAATATTTGATTTATTTGATCGTGCCACGTTTTCCTCAGTCTTCCTCTGTTTCTAGTTACAGTACAGCGTTAACAAATATTTTTTTCACCATTCTTTCCATATGTCCAAACCATCTTAATGATCCTTTAATTATTTTGTTCATAACACCATCATTTGCACCGCATTTAGTTTTTATATTGTCATTCGACACTCTATCATATACAGAGTATCCACACATTCGTCTAAGAGACCTCATTTCTACTGCATTTATTCTACTTTCATCCTTCTTTTGCCAGTTCCATGCTTCGCTTCCATACATAAGGGTGGGTAGAAGAACACCATTGTACACTGCCATTCTAGCTTTTTTGTTTGTTTGCGATGACATCTTTAAATGCACCTTCCACTTTGTTGCCTGCCCCAACCCTTCTATCAAAAAAGTTTAATATTTGTTTATAATGTTAATTGTGAAATATTTAATCAAGAAAATCTGTGTTAAGACTAAAAGTGAGAAAATAGAACATGTTTTCACCTATGAGGCAACTCTCGGACTGTCTTGTGAAATTTTCCTACTGATGATTTGCAGAGAAAACGGTTGGATTGAAGCTTTATAGACAGACAATGATTAAGATCCGGCAGCTTCTGCTCTGGAATAGTCTTGTTTTATTATCTGGAACCCTTTAAGCAAAAACGCGCAGAAAATTCCGCAGGTTTCGTAACAACCAGGAAAAGTTTCCGACCAATGCTAAAATTCCGGAATTTCTGAAAGTTTAAACATGTCAAATATTTCAAATAGAATTCTTAAATGATGCCAGCCCTTTTCTGAGCTTCAACTATTCGTAGTATCTTTTTCGTAATTTATAAATAAAGTAATGTACCTATGTCGCACATATTTGTGAAGAGAAAATGCGATTCGCATACTGTTTTTTGGTGTCTGAAACCTATAAATATATATAGGACTAACTAACTATCTAACCATCAGAAGGCGTAGGCAGAAATCATGGACACTTTTCTTTACTGACATATTTCTCTCGCTTCCTCAACATTCATACATCGTGTCATGCACGCGCGTCGATTTCTCCGATTCCTCACGCGGCCGACATTCAATAATTAATTAATTTGATCGTGCCATGTTTTCTTCGGTCTTCCTCTACTTCTAGTTCAATTTACGTCGTTAACGTATAATTTTTTTAAGCATTCTTTCTTCATTCATTCTTTCCATGTGTCCAAATCATCTTAATGATCATTTCATAATTTTGTTCATTACACTTTCATTCACACCGCATTCACTTCTTATATTTTCATTTGGCACTCTATCATACACAGAGTATCTACACATTCATCTAAGAGATCTCATTTCTGATGTATTTATTCTACTTTCATCTTTCTTTTGCCAGGATATAATTTTTATGAGCTAATGTTAATTTTTTTAATTAATTGTCAGTACCCAAATAAAAATTTATAAGTTACGAGTACCAAACTGACGTTCTCCATTGATACAAATGATTAACTTATGAAAGAAATTCAATAGCCTTTTAATATTATTTGATTATACGAGTATATAAGTGAGGTGGCCCGTTCTGGTCACCTTTTCGGGAGACGGTGTAATGGTTAGTTAGTTAGTTAGTCTTCTTCTTCATTCTCTTTGGCATTTCCCATCATCTGGGATCGGCTCTCCTCGTACGAAAACGCCAAACTTTCATATTTTGATTCATCTCCACTGACAGGTTCTCGCGTTGGAGCTCCTTTTCCATGTTGGCCCACCATGTTGCCATTGAGCGACCTCTTTTTCTTGGTTTTGTGGGAATGCTGAAGCTTTTTGGACTATTTATTCACTGTCTCTTCGCATCACATGACCGTACCACCGAAGTCGAGATTCTCTAATTTTTTTCGTTTTTGGGGCAACCTTAAAGCTACCCCTCGCGTATTCGTTCCTTACGTCCAGCCTTGTGACGCCTCCGGCCCACTTCAGCATTTTCATCTCGGCAGCGTGGACTCGACGTTCGTGAACTTTTTTGTTGGTCCAGCACTCTGTTCCATATAGCATGGCGGGCCTCACTGCAGCCTTGTAGACTCTGCTCTTGGTCCTGATTGGAATTTTTTGATCACACAAGACACCAGATAGAGATCTCCACTTGAACCAGGTGGTATTTGTCCTATGTGTGACATCAGTGTCTATGTTGGCGTCCGCAGTAAGGACCGACCCGAGATACTTGAATTGGGACACCTTGTTAACTGGAGTATTATCAATGTAAATTGTATTTTCATGAGCCAAATCTGAACCGATGCCCTCATATTCACATTCTTAATATTCTGTTTTACTCCTGCTAATGCGTAGTCCATAACACTCTAAGGCATCTGTCCACTCATTCAATTTAACTTGTAATTGTTCTGCCGAGTCCGCAATCAATAGTTAGTTAGTATTGTAATAAATTTTAAATGTGTATTTGAAAAAAATAAGCAATTGTGTGTTATTACAACGTGCGACGAAAAAACAAGTGCTACGAACGTAAAAGTTTTATGATTATTTTACATCGTGAAATAGAGTATCTTTAACGTGAAATAATGTTGTAACATAAAAGTAACAAGTCACTTATTACCCATTGAAAAGCCTGATGTTTTACAAGACTAGGGTATAATTTCGGGGGTCAAAGATCTGAAATTTCGATTACCTATTCTTCTATACAAAACATACAGGCGAAACCAATTTATTACACGTGATATTAGTTTTTTTTTTACTAGTCAGGAAACGAATAATTCAGGAGGCCCGCCATGATGAATTCCATTTCCGGCTCTATAACATTTCACTACTGTGAAGAAAAGGCTTTATGTTGATACATTGAATATGATTATCATTATCAGGAGACATAGAAAAGTTTACATAAAAAAATCAAAACCTTAGTATTATGGAATCCATAATGAATATTTTCATAAATTAAAACACTTTTTGAATGTATACAAATACTTGTAGACGAATACTGGATTTCGCCCATTGCGGGTTATCATTTTTAAGGATTAATTGTATCTCAATAGAGACGAAGATGCAAATTGGAAACAGAATATGGTCGCTCATATATTATATTGTATCAATAAACACAATATTTTTTACAGTATGTTCCCATCAAAATGAAAATTTTTAACGTTTTCTCTAAAAACATGCACGACACGTCTCTAAAAACTAAAGATGTACGAATGTAGAGGAAGTGAGAGAAGTATGTCAGGACAGAACAGTGTGGCGGTCCATTCTTTCTGCCTAGCCCGTTAGTTAGTTAGTTAGTTCTCTAAAAATATATCTACCGACAATATAAAATAAGACTTGGAATCCTGCATTAATCACATTTAAAAATATTAATTCTTCGATATTCATCATCACTTTGTATTGTGGATTTATTTTTTAAATTTTTTTTTATCAAAATACAAAAATTTTCATCAAGTACCAAAGCACGATCAAATAAATAAATATCGAATGTCGGCCGCGTGATGAGTCGGAGAAATCGACATGCGTGCACGACACGATGTATGAATGTTGAGGAGACGACAAAAGTATGTCAGGAAAGAAAGGTGTGGTGGTATTTTTTTCACGGCGCGGCGTTATGGTTAGTTAGTTATTAATATAATGCACAAATAACAATACGAATAACACATTACTGGATCTGATCAGAAGATGGTAGCGAGCTGCCGAAACCGGTCCCACCCATAAAGCTAAGGGAAATCAAACTAAATATACTCGTATAACTAACTAACCATCACGCCATTTGTAGGCAGAGAGGATGAATCGCCACAATGCTCTGTCCTGGCATACCTCTCTGGATTCCTCTACATTAATACATCGTACCATGCACGCACGTTGATTATTCCGACTTCAAAGTGACCGCCTTTTAGTAATTGATTAATTTATTCATGCCATGTTTTCCTCGGTCGTCCTCGGCTTCTTTTTCCACTCACGCTGCTTGTGTACAACTTTTTAATCATTCTACTCTCATCCATTCGTTCCATATGTCCAAACCATCTCAGGGATCCTTTTTTTAATTTTATCCATGATGCAGTCATCTGCCTTACATTTCTTTCTTATTTCATCGTTCGGTATTCTAACATACAACGTTTTCCCCGCATATCCATCTTAGTGATCTCATTTCTACGGCGTTTATCCTGCTTTCATCCTTCTTTGCCAGCTCCAAGCTTCACTTCCATACATTAGGCTTGGCACTAGAACTCCATTGTGTACTGCCATCTTTGATTCTATGGATATATTTCTATTTGATGACAATATATAAAATAATAAAAATAATCAATTATCTTCTCTCATGAAGTTTCAAATAACAACATAAATTGTTTGAATTGTTAAAATATTTTACTATGACTACATAATCATAAGACATCGAGAAAAAAACCTGTTTTGATTCATAAAAAGTCTGCCTGGTTTCACTAAAAGCAGAGAATTATTCAATGTTTTATTTCTCTTCTTCTTTTTTATATACTTTGTTTATACAACACTTACATTAAAAAAAAAATTACATAGACATGTTTCGGACAACCAGTCCTTCTTCAGTGATACATATTATAAAGATACATATTTAAAATATAAAATTGAAGGATTAATTGTATCTCAATAGAGACGAAGATGTAAATTGGAAACAGAATATGGTGGTCGAGGCGTTTACAAGACTTATGACCTGTCATGATGCTTTATGTAATACAACATTCCCCATTCCTCCCTTCTTACGACCACCACGTCTGACCATTATTTTTGAAAGATATATATATGCTTCTATGTTGAGGAACATTTCACATATTTTAGTTCAATCTACACTAGCGCCATTTATTAAATGTGAAAGGCTACGAGTATTTGTATATGTACATTCAAAATGTTATTATAAAATTGTTAACACGATCTGACAGATGTTAATTTTTTTAATGTAGGTGTTGTATATACAAAGTGTATAAAAAATTAAAATAGAAATAAAGCATCTACAACACAAAGTATTGCGAATATAGAAGAAATTATTAAATGCATTAGATTTTGCACAGCGGCAATAATGACACAAATTTAATATTCGTATTTTACGATGTCTAAGTTTTACGGCCTTTCATTAACATTTAAAGGTTGTTTGCAACTAGAAGCTCACGTGTGATCCCGCTTTGAATAGTTCTGAATTGTTGCGTCTGCGTACTTATATATTTTTATCACTCACAAAACTTGCGAATCTGCCATCTGATCCCGAACCCCCGCCCTCACTATCCCGCCCGGCGCACAGAAGAGTACGTCCATACTAAGCGCTGGCCATAAGTCTCAGGTACGAATTTCGCTAAAATAAATTATAAGTGAGCTTTTACAATGCTTGAATAAGTATTACGTCATACAGCGGCCATTTTGTAAATATTCCGCCACGCATATTGCTGCCCAAACAATTGAAACCCAGTCGTTGTCGAGTCCACACTACTTTGTTCTCAGCGCTTTCGTTATTGGGAAATTTTGATTTGGTTATTTAAGTTAGTTTTGCGCAGTGTTTAAATGTTATACTCATGGATGTAGAAAAGGAAGGTATGTTTAATAACAATAAAATTATTTTATTTGTTTTAAGTAATTACATCAACGTTTTTTTATAAGTTGTTTAGAGAGCATAAAAAATAATATTTTTTTACAAAGAAAAAAAAAACAATCGAGTTTAAGTTTGTCTGTCGGGTCTTGTCAAACATTTTTTTCTTAACTGTCTTAATGTTCAAAGGTTTTTGATAGTATTTAAATAAAATAAACTTGCACATGTTTGCGACTTTAAAAAAAATGAATATAAAAATAGTTTAAATTTTTAATTGTATCTCAATAGAGACGAAGAAACAAACTGGAAACTGAATATGGATGATCAAGGTGTTTACAGGACTTATGACCTGTCATTGGTTGGGTTAAGCGCACGCTTTATGTAATTACAACATTCCCCATTCCACCATTGTTATTATGATCATGCATGATACATTTTTGTCAATAGAGACGAAGAAACAAACTGGAAACTGAATATGGACACACAAATATAAAAATAGTTGTTTTTAACACTCAAAAACAGTATTCTTACAAAGTTAATGTTTTTTTACAGGATCTTTAAGCGGGGTTAAGAAAATGATTAAAAAACAATTATGTGAGTTGATGCAAAGCTGCTCAAACAAGAATTTAAAAGAAAATTTTTCATTTATGGAGAAAAAAATATTTGATGTAACTGGATGCCCAGATAACAAAAGTGATTCTCTAAGATGTTAAAAAATTTGAAGCATATGCTAACGAAACGTCTAAAATTTATGTTCGATTGTATGGGTGGCATCCCATGTCACCCACAATGCATAAAATATTACAACGCGCTGCTACAGTAATTGCACATGCAAGTTTGCCAATTGGACAATTGTCTGAAGAAACCGCTAATGCCAAAAAGCACTTCTGTCTATACAGACAACAATTTTCAAGAGAAATGTGTAACAGAGACATATTAAATAGGCTTTTACTTAGTTCGGATCAATTTTTAAGTATTTACCAAAAAAAACACAAAATTAGTAAGCCTTTCTCAAAAGAAGCAATAAATCTTTTACTTCCGGGAGTACAGGAAGCCACTTCCAGTGAAGAATGTAGTGAAGACGAATCAGGAGATCAGTGCAATTTAGATGAATCTGATTAAATGTACATTTTATAAACATTTATTTCGATGAAAGTTATTTTATGTTATTTTTCTTTTATTTTATAATATTTTATAAAAATAAATTAAATTTACACATAAAACTGTTTTTAAATATATTTCCAGATAAAAAAAAAACTTAAATAGTTTTGGCCAGTAAAAAGGTCAAAATACTCCTCTGTGCGGCGTTTCGTCTGAGGCGATTTATTGCGCAAAAGTTTTGGTAGTGCACAAGGGTGTATTACAGTCCCAAGTACTGGAGATTGCCAATTTTGTACCGAAACTATGCGAAATTTTCTATGCAGATTAGTAACGGCGACAGAAAACTTATTCTTTGAAAGTTTCTAAATTGAACATTAGGACGTGTCGCTTCATTTATTAGGAATGTAATGATATCGAATTGCATTTTTATAGATATCTATCTATATATGGACAAGTGTATGAAAGAGCTGAAAGGGTTGGGAGCAGATGCAAAATTGAACGGTGTGTCAGTAAGCTGTTTGTTGTATGCGGACGACCCTGTGCTACTTGCAGACAACGAGCATGAACTACAAACCTTGGTGTCTAGTATATATGAGGTATGCAAGCGATACGATTTGATGATGAATGTGAATAAGTCCAAGGTAATGATTTTCGAAAAAGAAGGAAACACGACAGTCTGTAACATTAGTGTAAACGGTGAAAATCTGTAGCAAGTGGATGAATTTGGGTATTTAGAAAGTATGTTTACAAGGAGAGTGGAGAAGGATATTAAAAGAAGGGTTGGGGCAGGCAACAGAGTAAATGATGCACTTTAAGTTATCATCGCAAACAAAAGCCTATCCAAAAAAGCTAAGATGGCAGTGCATAAATTTGGAGGAAGTAGTTGAGTTCGTGTATTTAGGTAGTATGTTTACAAGAAATGGGCGAGTAGAGAGGGATATTGAAAGAAGGATTGGGGCAGGCAACAGAGTAAATGATGCACTTTAAGTTGTCATCGCAAACAAAAGCCTATCCAAAAAAGCTAAGATGGCAGTGCATAATGGTGTTCTTGTGCCGACCCGTATGTATGGAAGTGAAGCATGGATCTGGCAAAAGAAGGATGAAAGTACGTTGGGAATTGAACGACACAAATTTGCGGTCTCTTACGGGACCACTAGGCGTCTAAAGGTTAATATTATATTCGAAATATATTTTCTCTCATTACCGCAACATTAACAAATCTAGCTTCTTTTTGAAAACAATATTTTTATGGGAGAGTTCTATCATAATATTTTCTTTCAGAAAACGTCGCTGTCTAATTACTAATTCCTAAGTGTATTTTCTTTATCATTTTGTCTCCACTTACTTGTTTCATAATGATAATGTTTCATCATTGTATCAAATTCGTTATAAACTCTATGAATTTCCTGTTGATGAATAAAAATGTATCATTGTATACAAAGTATCGTTAAAAAGCTCCTCTTTCCATGCTTTCCGATTCCGAGAAGAAAATTTGAATTGCCAATATTCTTCTCCACCGGGAACCGAAAATTTAAACAGATTATATTCAATAAATGATTTAGTTATTTAAATCTCCCGACTCGTGGAATTTCGTTTCAAATAATTTTTAATGATTTTCGAAAAAAAGCGACGGGGGAATTTCAGTCAATAGAGTACTGCGAGTCCTTTATGTTTCGATAAAAACTTTTGAAAAATCCTCGAGAAATTGATGGACCCAATCTAGGTGGAGAGTGGTAATCGTTAATATTGCTAATAATGGGAAAAAATGTTTTTTTTTTAAGAATAACGTGAAAACATTTTAAGTGAAAACCCAGAATTTTGAAATGTAAAGATTAATAATCGTAGAACAAAGGGATGTCCATTAAGAGTAAGATGAGTAAGAGTAAGAGTAACCATAGCATATGGCGTTGAGGCAAGGGCAGATATAGTCAGGGCCAAACGAGTTTTGAGGACTGAAGACACTGAGGATGATAGCAGGATGAAAATATTATAAGACGGAGTAGACAGCAAAGAATCGACTGGTATGGTCATGTCCAAAGAATGGATAACACCAGACTCTCCTATATTGCACTACATAAAGAGCCTCAGAGCTTTTGTCCTCGTGAAAGATCTCCTAAAAGGTAGAAAGATAGCTGGGAATCTACTTCACAGGAGGAGCAACCCTCTGGAGAACAGACCACATAGGTATACAAAAAGAAGAAGAAGAATCATTAAACAATACTAGACTTGGCGATTCTGCATCCACTCTGCAACTGAATGGCGTGAATATCGAAATTGTTGACCAATTTAAATACCTTGGCAGCATTATTACTAAAACGCTTGACCAGGATATTGAAATGAAATGAGAACCTTATTTTGCAACGATAATCTCAACCTGAAACTCCGACAAAGAATGGTTAAATGTATTCGCATTATCCCCAGATAGTAAATAAAAATTTTAACCCATTCTGCTTATATAACTCAACCCCTGTAATTTTGTAAAAACTAAACAATTTTGTATAAGTGATTTTTTAAAAATACAATGAAAGGAGGAAAGGTCATGCGAAACGTTTTATTTTATTTGATAGAGTATTTTGTTATGAATGGATGGACACATGGAAATAATGAATTAAGAAAGAATGATAAAAAAGTATATATATTAATGATGTAAATAGATCTAGAAATAGAGTAAGACCGAGAAAAACATGGCGCGATCATAATAAAATAAATATTTCTATTATATTAGGTGTATAACTTTGCTTCCGCTATTTTGCAATAGATGGCAGTAGCGGTAAGTGTTAGTTGGAATAAATAGATCATATATGTCATACAATAAGCTTAAGTATTTGTAAACATAACGCCATCGAAATATTAGTCGATTTGTGTCTGCATCATAAAGTTATTCCCGATTAAACATGTCAGCTTACGAGCCAAATTCTCGTCATTTGCGGGAGGTTTTAATTTTATGCTTTAATATGAAGAAATCTGCGGCTGAGGCTCATCGAATGCTCTCAAATACCTATGGTGAGGCCGCTATTAGTGAAGGAACGTGCCGAGAGTGGTTTCAACGCTTCAAGAACGGTGGAAGAGAGAAGGTTTTCGAAGATGCAGAATTGGAGGCATTACTTGATCAAGACTCGTGTCAAACGCAACAAGAATTGGCAGGATCATTGAGAGTGACGCAACCAGCCATTTCAAAACGCCTGAAAGTCATGGGAATGATTCAGAAACAAGGAAATTGGGTGCCGTACGAGTTGAAGCCGAGAGATGTTGAACGGCGTTTGTGTGTTTGTAAACAGCTGCTTGCAAGGCAAAGACGGAAGGGATTTCTGCATCGCATTGTGACTGGGGACGAGAAATGGGTTCATTACGATAATCCCAAGCGCAGAAAATCATGGGGATATCCCGGCCATGCTTCCACGTCGACGGCCAAACCGAATATTCACGGTTCCAAGGTTATGCTCAGTATTTGGTGGGACCAGCTCGGCGTAGTGTATTATGAGTTGTTAAAACCGACTGAAACAATCACAGGCGATCGTTATCGAACGCTATTAATGCGTTTGAGCCGAGCATTGAAAGACAAACGGCCGCAATACAACGAGAGACATGATAAAGTGATTTTACAGCATGACAATGCTCGACCCCATGTTGCGAAAGTGGTCAAGACATACTTGGAAACTTTGAAATGGGAAGTCCTACCCCACCCGCCGTATTCTCCAGACGTTGCTCCCTCGGACTATCACTTGTTTCGATCAATGGCACACGGCCTAGCTGACCAGCACTTCCGGTCTTATGAAGAAGTAAAAAATTGGATTGATTCGTGGATCGCTTCAAAAACTGACCAGTTTTTTCAACGCGGGATTCGTATGCTGCTCGAAAGATGGGAGAAAGTAGTGGCCAGCGATGGACAATACTTTGAATCATAAATGTATAACCATTTTTTTACGATAAAGCCTCGAATTTCGAAAAAAAACGTCGGAAGCAAAGTTATACACCTAATATTATATTTTAATATCTTCCAATCACACGCCAAGTTTATATATTTATAACAGAAGATTGAGTTATCGTAAGAAGTTTTATTAGATTCTAAAGTTGTTTATATTTCTACTTGATATCATTTATTACTCGCTCAAAGATCAATAGTTAAACTTTGTACTCTTAAAATGATTTATTTTCAAAATAAAGTGAAGGGTTAATATGGGGGGCAATAAAATAACCTAATCACCTTACCTCGCCAAAGTACTGAAATAAACCCATTGAAATTCTGAATAACAATCGAAGATTCAAATGTAAATCAGAGCAATGGCAAATTGAATGGAAAATGAACCATTAGATAAAGCCTTCAGTCAATTTATTATTTCTACTATTCAGTTAAAAACCCACATCTGAGACCAACTCGTGATAATGGGACTTGAAATAAAAATTACTTTCGTTAGTTTATGAGAAACCATTTCTACATTCACGTTGTAAAAACAGCTCAAAACAAACGCTAATATTTCAGAAGTAAAAGATTTTTATCCCGATGAAAAGAAAGTTAACATATAATATAGATATAAAATAATAAAACGCTTTGTAATAATCGAATGATTTTACTTAAATATCTTGATGCAAGTTCATTTTAAATAAAAATTAAATAAAACGATGTTTTTAAACTACTTCCACTTTTGTCTTTATTTCGACAGCGACCGGTTGCGCCAGACCCGCTGGCATCGACAGACTGGTCTTGTCACCAGACTGGTCACCAGTCTGTCGATGCCAGCGAGCCTGGCGAAACCGGCAGCTATTGAAATGAAGATAATTATTTTAAACAATTTGTATTTAACCACGGTGTGGTTATTATAATTGACGTTAACTAGTTTCGCTTAGACCCAGGCTTCATCAGGGCAATGTATAATAATTACAGTTATTAAATTGCTCTGATGAAGCTTGGGTGTAAGCGAAACTAGTTGGCAATTATAATAACCGTAGTTAAATGCAAACTGTTCTATTATTTTAAATCTAAAAGTTTAAAATGTCTAACTACAAAGTAAGTGTTTCATATGAAAATTTAATAAACTTTTCCTTTCAACTATTGAATGTATGGTGAAATTATGTGCATGGCAAACCGAATACCATTAAGTATTTATACGGTTTCACTTTGAATGCAAATATACAATTAAAATAGTTGAATTATTTAAAATAGAAAAGTTTCTTTGTATATATAAGTCCTGTAAACACCTTGATCATCCATATTCAGTTTCCAGTTTGTTTCTTCGTCTCTATTGAGATACAATTAAAAATTTAGAAAAGTTTCTTTTGTTTTTGAAAATTTGGTTTGGTTCATGTGGTGCTCCTGTTAATTTGGAGATATTTCGCGTATAAGTGAATTATTTTGGTCAATTTAACTGTTGCCGCACTTTATAATAGTTAATTGTGACACGTAATACGTTTGTGCGGTTTTGCTGTTAAAATTATATTAGTTTTATCGTTTTTATAAGGAATTTTGACAGGTGTAAAAATAAATTTTTCATTTGTTCCAATGACAACTTGAATAATTTCTTCAATATTATTTCAAAGATCTTGCTGGTTAAGTGCCTAATTACAGCTAATTTAAAAAAACGGTGGATACGTGTAACATAAATTAAATAAACACAAAAGTCTGGATCGTCCATGTCAACATGTGCAACATCGAAAAAAACATTATGTGTTATAACATTATGTGCTAAATTAAAAAGCGGCGGATTCGTTGAACATAAATTAAATAGACAATATGTGCACCATCTAAAAAGAACATTTTGTGTTAAATTATTTTTATTTTGTTATTTTATTTTATATCATCGTATTTTATATTATTTATTTTGTGGGTGTTGCACGATCGAAGTGTGCGCGGGAGATGCCTATTGGTGGCGATGAGGTTCGCAACCCATCACACCGCGTCTCCCGCGGAGCGAAAAGAGAAGGATGGAGTGCCGCATCAGTAAAAGCGTGACAGTCCATTCTTTCTGCCTACCCTTTCAGGGAGATGGCGTGATGGTTAGTTAGTTAGTTAGTTAGAAAAGTTTAATAACAGAAAAAGCCTCTATCCAATAATTAGTCTTGAGAAAAAATTATTTTAATTATCGTTATAAAAGTCCAACTTTGAAATCATATGAAATATATTCAATGTTTCGTGTTATATAATAAAAAATATATTTAGAGAATAACGTAATATTCAGAGTACAATAGAGATCCTAAATAAATATAAAATTGTTAAGAAAGAAGAAAAAGAAAAAATATGTAAATTTTCAATCAACAATAAATGTTATTGTAAGAATGTTCAAATTTTTCTATTAACTAACTAACTAACTAACCATCACGCCGTCTCCCCGAAGGGGTAGGCAGAAAGAATGGACTGCCATACTTTTCTATCCTGAGATATTTCTCTCGCTTGCTCAACATTCATACATCGTGTCATGCACGCGCGTCGATTTCTCTGACTCCTCACATGGCCGAGATTCAATATTTATTTTTTTGATCGTGCCACGTTTTCCTCTGTCTTCCTCTATTTCTGTTTCCATTGACATCGTTAACATATAATTTTTTTACCATTCTTTATTCATTCATTCTTTCCATATGTCCAAGCCTATTAACTATTTTTAACCTTAAGCTCTCATTTCCAACTATATGTGTTTGTTTGTTTTTTTTTAAATCACGTTCATGCTAGTCGATAAATATTTTTTTGAATAATTCCGGTAGATAGACGATAATCGGAAAGGAACCAAACCTGGCGATATGGTGGGGGAGTGCTAGAGTTAATGATGTAAATGGAGTACGGAGTCGAGGCAGACCGAGGAAAACATGGCATGACCAAATTAATCAAAATTTAAAGGTTACTCATGTTAGAAGTCGAAGGAATCGACGTGCGTGTGTGACTCGCTGTATAAATGTGGAGGAATCAGAGAGGTATGCCAGGATAGAGTGGTGTGGCGGTCCATTCTCTCTGCCTACTCCTGTGGGGAAACAGCGTGATGTTTTGTTGTTGTTGTTGTTTATTAACACATTTTTACCTAGGTTTTACACCACTTTATTTGTTTTTGTTTAAACCAACCAGTTTCGCTATTGCCATATCTTCTGGTTACAAAATAAACCCTCTGCTAAGTGCTTAAAATACAATCTTCATAGATGGCGTTAGTGTGTAGATTGAATAAACTACCATGCAAAGGGTGGTGTTGCAGATTAACATATATATAACTTCCAAAAATTTGTCAGACATGGTGATCATAAGAAAAAAATGTGGAATGGGGAATGTTGTATTATATAAAGCGTGCGCTAAACCCAACCAATGACAGGTCATAAGTCCTGTAAATACCTTGATCAACCATATTCTTTTTCCAATTTGCATCTTCGTCTCTATTGAGATACAATTGATTCTTATTTTAGTTCAGTTTTTTATAAGTAGATAAGATCAAAAGTCGTCATCGTGAAAACAATCTTATTGGCAGATGAACTGAAGGCGCTTACGGTGCATTTCATTAAAAACTCTCTGATGTTGCTCTCAGCTACAGATATTAATTGCCCCCGGGACAACGCTACAAGCTGGCATTCTACCGAGGATACGCTCTTTATAAATTGTACCATAAGAGGATCAGTAGAGCGGACTTAAATGTTTAAGTTTTATATTGCACCAGTCAAGCGCACAATAATCTTGTCGGAGCCATATTTTTATTCTTAAAAAACGTATTTATTTACTGGATACATAATTAATTAATGATGCATTTAATGTATTTATTATTATTATTTTGCTGAATCACTGATTCAGTGATGCAACTGAACGGTTACAATGTTGAAAAGGTGGAAAAGTTCAGATACCTCGGCAGCATGCTTACAGACACCCTTGACCCAGACGTAAATCAAATCAAATGAAATCAAATTCGTTTATTTTCTCAAAAGACATTACAAAAAAATTTTATAGTTTAAGGCATCTATTGAGAACAGGTAAAACATAATAAATATATAATACCAGGAACGCATGAGAGATGGTTCGACATTAGGAATACAAGATACTCTCCAAAGTCAAGAGTATTTGTCTTCTGAACGTACTTTCACGAATATGAAAGACATCGATCTCCGAAGCGATCATGTTCAGCAGTTTGATTGCTCTCCCCACCGGCATCACCAGAGGCAGGTTGGTTCTGCATGTTGGGAGATAAAACAGTCTGTGCTGACGCTGTCGAAGATAACCATCCGGAAAATAAAGATGGATAGCCTACAAGATGATGGAATTCTCAATGAATCCCCTGATAAGTCTGAAGAAATGGGTAAGTGTGCACCCATCCCTTCTTATCTGTAAACTATTGGTCCCCAGCATGCCCAAGAGGAATGCATGTAGAGTTGATATGTCGGATTGAAGCAGCAAGAACAGCATTTAATAAAATGAAGTCACTCTTTTGCATAGAAAATCTCAACTTAAAACTAAGACAGAGGATGTTAAGGTGTTATGTGTGGTCTGTTCTGTTATATGGGTGTGAGACATGGACATTAAGTAAATACAATGAACCGGTTAGAGGCATTTGAAATGTGGCTTCACCGAAGAATGTTCAGGATCCCATGGACAGACAGAGTGACGAACACAGAAGTCCTGAAACGTGCAGGAGTGAATAGAGAGCTGTTGACATTGATCAAAGTCCGCAAGATTTCATATCTGGGTCACTTTCTACATGGAGAAAAATATCGCCTGCTGCATCTAATTTTGAAGGGAAAAATAGAGGGCCGCAGGGGGGCAGGGACAAAGCAGATCTCTTGGCTGCGCCATGTGAGGGAATGGACGGGAATCGGAACTGTGGAGGAGCTATTCCGGACAGCGGAGGATAGGAAAGAGTTTACCAGAGTGATCGCCAACGTCGGGGGGACCTGACAGGGCACTTTAAGAAGATTTTGCTGAATCGCATTTTGAATATTTGAAAAATAAAGAACATCATTACAGCGCGACTCAAATCGATGTTAATTGTCGATAGCTATCATACTGATTCCCATGACACGTGTCAGGTAGCTAATCTATCACCATTTTATTGTCACGTGAATTCTACACCAAATCCATAGACAATGTAGCAATCAGATTCTTGGCTGAGAATCGATGCTATATATTTTTTCTACTAGGAACTACTAAAATAATCAATATGAAGCAATTTTGAGGAAAAAATAAATGCCTTTTCATAAATATCATTGATTTATTTAACATAATTAGGATTATATCAAGATAAATGAGAAGCACATAATTTTCTTTTTATTTTCGCTTTTTTTAATCGAACTTTGATTTCATTGGTAAATTACATAAATCGCAACCTGACATTAAATGGTTGACCAACAACATGAGAGTGATGACGTCACGGAATATTTGAAATGTGAATTACTCCGTTGGTATTATAGTTACAATGTTAAAAACTTCATACATTTGTGACAAATGTTTCGGTGATGCCAGTATTTGGAAAAAAAATGGGTAATAAGTTATTTGTAGGCCCAACCGTACCAGTACTGTCACCGGACAGGTGAGTGAATTTTGAAAAGTTCTAAAATTGAATTGAAACATTTTAGTGGATTCTACACATTTTATAATAATTATCCGATTTAAGGTAATCTTATATTTACCAGAGATCTTTTATCTGTACCATAATACGCTATTAAGAAGACCATTTTGATTTTCGATTACTTCGCTCGAAGACATTAATATTTCTGTACTTCTGTTCAAGCTCTTAGATTTCGCACTTCAACTCGGGAGTCTATGGCTGGTATCGCCTCATTTCCCCTTATTTCCGCTATTCATCCACCAAGATTTTCCATTATAGCGGTGCCGGATAAGCCGCGGTAATTTTCCAAGATCGGTGAAGGCAAATTTTCATAATGGTTAGTTTGAAAAAATCCCATTAGACTTTATGATGGGAGCGGAGAGGGGGTGGGTGGAACGAATTAAAGTATTATTACATTCTAGTACGGTGCTTTATAGGCCTACAGATGTACTTAAGACCTACGTGAATATTTCCCACTAACTTTCAATTTTACAAGAATACGTAATTCAGGCTACCTGCATGACGTGTGTTTTTGTAAATTTCGCTATTTATACAACAACAATAACAAACCATCACGCCATTTCTCCACAGGGGTAGACAGAGAGAATGGACCGCCACACTACTCTTTCCTGACATACCTCTCTAGCTTCCTCCACATTCATACAGCGAGTCGTACACGCACGTCGATTCTTCCGGTTTCTAACACGACCAACCTTTAAAATTTGATTAATTTGGTCATGCCATGTATTCCTCGGTATACTTCGACTCCGTACTCCATTTACATCGTTAACGTATACTTTTTAACCATTCTTTCTTCACTCATGCACTCCATATGTTCGAGAACGCAGCGATCCTTGATAATTATTATTATTTTGTTGAAAAAACTCCTTACATCATTACAGAGCGAGCCAAATCGATGTAAAGGGTGAAAAAAAGAATATCAAAGGAAATATACATAGAACCTTATGAATAGGAATATGCCAGTTATTTCCTTGCTGCCTTTATCGTAATGGTATTCACGAATTCGCCATAATTGCATCCAAAGAGGTCTACCTGTTTTGCAACCTCATTTAAAAGACGAATCGCTTTCAAAACATGAGAACTTCGGAGGGCCCCTGTGCGGCAATTTGGAGCATAAAATAATATATGCCCCTTTGCTCTGCTATAACTATGCAGGGTTAACATTCGTCATACCCCTTAGCTGGGGGGGTCCGGCTTTATGGCGCCGGACACTCGTCATTCGCCCACTCATTATTTGCTATGACACTGATGGTAATGTCAGTGGCCACATTGCCCGGGGTTCGCGGGGCCTGAGAAACCACTCGAGGACGCTAATGAGTTGGACTTGGTAGTAATGTTGCAGGTGTTATTGCAACATGGCGCATTACGAAATTTTATAGAAGTACACTTTCCAGCAAAGTATAGGGGAGATGTAGGCAATGGGAGTCAGCTGGCAATGGTAGTTACCCCTTTAATTCGAAAACAATACCTACGCATGTTGGCGGTTTCAGTGATGTCATACGCTAGCTGTGTGCCGGTAACACCCGCGATAGACAGTTTACTCAGTTCGCACCACGTGCTAGAGAGTGGTAGACGTAACAAGTTTTCGGGCCCTTCTGATCTAATTTTTCGAGTGGACAAATCCGAAGGTGAACCCCAAACTATACATACATAGATAAAAAGTTATCTAGTGATATAAGAACAATAAATGTACATTGCAATTGTGTAAACAATATGGTATTGGGAAATGAATAATTCATTCCATAAAGTTTTGAATTTCGCATTTTCGCGGCCCGAATGATTTAATCTTATTGTCTCGGGAGCGATATATTATATATTCGTTCTTTTTTGGAAACTGAATTTAATTCAACCGAAAACTCACTGAATCTCCAAGTTATACTCAGCAGAACGAAAACACCCCATTTTCTTGCGTATTTAAAGTACTTACGTATCAAATCAAGTGACAAAGTTTCGAATTTATAAGTTCTAATCCGTTATCCGACAATCTCCGCTGATCGGAAAACATTCTCCGGCGATGCAATAGTGAATCGAATGCGGACCCGCTTCCCGGCCCATTAACTTTACGGTATTGTTATGGCGACATCAACAGCGCCAAGTTTATGATGTCCGCGGGAAATGGCAGTCGGGTCGTCCGTTTCTCTTCCGGTACCTACAAACAAGGGTGGGAAAACCCTTCGCGATATACAATACAGCGTTTAGAAACTCCATTTCTCACCCACGCACCCTCTCACCCTCATTATTGCGTATATTTTTTTAACATTCCATTTAACAACTTTATCGTTTATTTTTTGCTGTATTTTTGT
The DNA here is from genome assembly GCA_022606425.2 of Lepidostoma basale. Taxonomy (NCBI): domain Eukaryota; kingdom Metazoa; phylum Arthropoda; class Insecta; order Trichoptera; family Lepidostomatidae; genus Lepidostoma; species Lepidostoma basale. The sequence continues at coordinate 2,792,826 of JAHDVF020000211.1, forward strand.
TTGTTTATTACAGTGTATGTACCAATAAATACATAAAGTATAAAGTAAAAAATGAAAATAAAAATAATTAAATGATTTCACTGAAATCTCTTGATGGAAGTTCATTTTAAATAATAATTAAATAAAACGGTGGATTGGACTACTTCCACTTTTGTCTTTATTTCGACAGTGACCGGTTTCGCTGTCACCAGTCTGTCGATGCCAGCGAGCCTGGCGAAACCGGTCGCTATCGAAATAAAGACAAAATTGGAAGTACCGGTTTCGCTGTCACCAGTCTGTCGATGCCAGCGAGCCTGGCGAAACCGTTCGCTATCGAAATAAAGACAAAAGTGGAAGTAGTTAAAAAAAACATCGTTTGATTTAATTTTTATATAAAAATAATTGTATTTTTTTTTTAAATGCATATTTAGTTAAAATCCACTAATGTTTGTGTCTTCTAACAAAAACATTTTTTAAAGTATAAGGCAATATACGAGTATATGCAAACGACGTAAACGGAACCAGAAATAGAGGAAAGCTGAGGAAAACGTTACACAATCAAATCAAATCAATTATATGAATGCCGAGGAAGAGTAACAAAGCTAGAATGGCAGTGCACAATGGTGTTCTTCTACCCACCCTTATGTATGGAAGCGAAGCATGGAACTGGCAAAAAAGGATGAAAGTAGAATAAATGCAGTAGAAATGAGATCTCTTAGATGAATGTGTGAATACTCTGTATATGATAGAGTGTCGAATGAAAATATAAAAAGTGAATGCGGTGCGAATGATGGTGTTAGGAACAAAATAATCAGAGGATCATTAAGATGATTTGGACATATGGAAAGAAAGAAAAAGAATGGTAAAGAAATAATAAGTTAACGACGTAAATGGAAACAGAAATAGAGGAAGACCGAGGGAAACGTGGCACGATCAAATAAATCAAATATTGCATGTCGGCCATGTGAGGAGTCAAAGAAATCGACGCGCGTGCATGACACGATGTACGAATGTTGGGGATACGAGAGAAATGTGTCAGGAAAGAAAAGTGTGACAATCCATTATTTTTGCCTACCCCTTCGGGGAGACGGCGTGATGGTTAGTTGTTAGTTTTTTTAGGAAGAGAGAGATGTGTGAGATGTGATGAGATCCAGAAATGATTTTTAAGAAAATATTTATTCCTCAGGGAGTATAACTATTATCCTATTTTGTACCCCTCACTATTTCTCTCAGGAATATTGGATTTCAACACTCTTGAAACTCGTCGAATGATCTTTCTAGGAAAGCATTTTTTAAAACTATTATCCGGAGGTATTTACAATCCAGGAATACTGAGAAAGCTAAATCAATACGTTCCCCATAGTTATAGCAGAGCAAGGGGGCATATATTATTTTATGCCCCAAATTGACGCACAGAGGCCCTTCGAAGTTCTCCTGTATTGAAAGCGAGTCGTCTTTTAAATGAGGTTGCAAAAGAGATAGATCTATTTGGATGCAGTTATGGCGAATTCGTAAATACCCTTACGATAAAGGCAGCAAGCAAATAACTGGCTTTTCCTATTCATTAGGTTCTATGTATATTTCTTTTGATATTCTTTTTTTCACCCTTAACTCGATTTGGCTCGCGCGTAAGGAGTTTTTTCAACTAAATAATAATAATAATGTGTGTCAGGACATAAAAATGTGACTGTCCATATTTTATGCCTAAACCTTCGAGGAGACGGCGTGATGGTTAGTTAGGTAGATCAAGTTTTTTGGAAACAGTATCGAATTCATAACCCAATGCCAATGAAACATATACGTATACTATAATAAATTGTTTTTATACCCATGTGATATTTTATGAAGTGTTTTTGGGCCCGGCTGTACTTTTACAAACAGTATCGATGTTGCCATTAAGGTATCGATGTTCTCAATTTAGACACCTTGTATAATATTTTGCACACTACTGTAACTCACCTACTCACCTACATGTTCTAGTTCTCGAAGTCGTCGTTTTCAGTCGCAGGTTTCCTTAGCTTATCGTACATAATAAAAATCGATTGGGTTAGAACTTTGTCTTGGTCGTGTTGCAGTGGCGTTGCGTGATCTTTATGTTAAAACATTTTAATAAATAATATAACCTTATTGTGTCTTTAAACGATAATGATCGAGTGACTTGTTATGAGTTTACTTGCAAACTCGAAATGATGGCTAACTATCATTTTTGAGACGGCATTGTAATAGTGATTATAATACGTCTAACTAACTAACCATCACGCCGTCTCCCCGAAAGGGTAGGCAGAAAGAATGGACTGCCACACTTTAATCGATGCGGCACTCCTTCCTTCTCTTTTCGCCATCGCGAGAGACGCGGTGTGATGGGTTGCGAACCTCATCGCCAAATATGTCAATAATGTAAATTAGGCCCATTTGTATAGCGCCGTTTTCGTGAGAAATTCGCCTCAAGGGCGCAAAGCTGTTGTGCTAAATAAAAACTTAAAAACTTAATATTTTTAGTATTTAATTTTTTTTTTTACAAAAATCACCTTTATGGTGGTTATAAAGGATGTTTTTTTAGAGGTATATAATACATATTCAACATGAAAAAAAAACACATTAAAATAATGTTAATGTCTATGATATTGGCTTTATTTAATATATAATTTTATGCCAATTTTGTTTAAATATGATTTCGGGCATATGAGCGCCACGGCTAGCTCGAATGAAGTGCAATCGTGAAGTCTAATTTTCGACCATTGTCGTCTTTGTGGATGCGTATTATCCACTAGAGTGTACGTGGTGCGAAAACGATCCATGGTCTTCCAAATAACTTGCTCGGATGGACGATTATGTCGACCATAAAATGGACGTAGTGCATGATAAGTTTGGCGAACCGAACCACGATTATAAAAATAAATTTGCACATTTTGCAAACGCTGTTCTGACGTCAGTCTATTTATGGTAAAATGACAAAACGTAATGACTACAAATCAACTGTCAACTGTCAAATTGACAGTCTGTAGAAACAATGTTGCCAGTTTAAAAACCAAACCTTTAAAAAAACACCCTATATATCACTAGTTGCAACCCGTGAAATATTCACGGAAGTAGACCAAATTCTAATTATATTTATCTATTTCATGGTTTGTTTGTTTAACGTCATTTAATTGAATTGAATTGAATTAACAATCTCTTCTCCGGTCTCAATCTAAAGATTGTTTGCAGCGAGGCGATGTATTTTTTTTTCCACTCCGCTCGGTCCTCGGCAACTCTCTGACTTGACGACCTTCGTGGCCGAGTGGTAAGTGCTTTGACTGCTACCCCAAAGGTCCCGGGTTCGATTCCCTGCGATGGCAGTGTGATTGTCACTCTGTCTTTGGTCTGGTGCAGAATTCACGTGAAAATAAAATGACGTTATTTTATTTTATATTATTGTATTTTATATTATTTGTTTTAGATTTATTTTGTGGACGTTGGACGATCGAAGTGTGCGCGGGAGATGCCTATTGGTGGCGATGAGGTTCGTAACCCATCACACCGCGCTTCTCGCGGGGGCGAAAAGAGAAGGATGGAGTGCCGCATCGGTTAAAGTATGGCAGTCCATTATTTCTGCCTACCCCTTCGGAGAGACGGCGTCATGGTAAGTTAGTTAGTTAAAATATTTAACATGCCGCCACTGGGTGAAGTAAAAGCAGAGATCTTCGTCAGATATTATTATTTTGCCCTTGAAAAGTTCGCCAAGTTTGAAGACAAAATACAAACTACGATCTGTATAGGGTACTGAATTCTATAATCATTATTTGAGATAGTAAACTATATTCGTTAGTGTCTGTCATCCTCCATAATTGGTGAAACTCGATGTTAATAACACTCAAAATTCAATCAGTCTTATTGACGAGAACCTGAAATCTTGCCATAAATTATTAATAATAACAAGCTAACCTGATTTCCTAATTTGTTCTTAAATCTGATCAAGTTCATTGATCAGATTAAAATGTTTAACTTTAAAAAAAAAAAAAAAAACTAACCATCACGCCGTCTCCCCGAAGGGGTAGGCAGAAAGAATGGACTGCCACACCTTTCTTTCCTGACATATTTCTCTCGCTTCCTCAACATTCATACATCGTGTCATGCACGCGCGTCGATTTCTCTGACTCCTCACATGGCTGACATTCAATATTTGATTTATTAGATCGTGCCACGTTTTCCTTGGTCTTCCTCTATTTCTGGTACCATTAACATCATTAACATATAATTTTTTTACCATTCTTTCTTCATTCATTCTTTCCATATGTCCAAACCATCTTAATGATCCTTTCATTATTTTGTTCATGACACCATCATTCGCACCGCATTCACTTCTTATATTTAACTTTAATTAATAAAAATTAAAAAATCTAGTATGATTCAGTATTATTCTTTGCCACGATAATCTTAACTTGAAACTCCGACAAATAATGATTAAATGTTATATACGACATTTTGTTTTTTTGAATATATACAAATACTTGTAGACAAATACTGGATTTTACCCATTACGGGTTAATCATTAAGAATTAATTGTATCTCAATAGAGACGAAGATGTAAGTTATTTGGAAACAGAATATGGTGGTCGAGGCGTTAACAGGACTTATGACATGTCATTGGTTAGGTGGTGGTCTAGGGGAAAGAACGCTTGTCTTCTGATCAAGGGGACTTGGGTTCGAGCCTGGACACGACCAGATTCCTTCTTCATAATAATGAACTATTTTCTGCTCACATTGAAGATTGTAAAATAAATTCTAATATCATTGATTTAAATCTTTGGAGTTAGTATTTAAAAAAAAAAAAAGCGATCGCTTTATGTAATACAAGATTCCCCATTCCACCCTTCTTACGAACACCACGTCTGACAATTATTTTTTAAAGTTGTATATATGCTACCATGTTGAGAAACATTCCACATATTTTAGATCAATCTAGACTAGCGCCATCTATTGAGACCAGATGTATTTCAGCACTCTCTGAGAGCACATCCGCTAGAGTCTTGCCTTGATAACCAGCTGGTCAATGATTGACTGTTTTTTTCTTCTTGCCGTCCAGGGTATACACAGCATTAGTCGCCAGCACCACATCTCGAAAGCATCAATTTTGAACCTCTCTGATTTCGCATAGTCCAAGACTCGCAACCATAAAGCAATATGGAGAAAACAAGGGTTTGAACCAGTCTCATCTTGGTCTTGTCGGAGATATTTTTGTCTTGCCAAATCTTGGTGAGATTTGTCATGGCAGTTTTAGCCATTTGGGTTCTGCGTCGAATCTCCCTCTCGCATTCCCCCTGGTCAGTATCAGCGACCCAAGATAGACAAATTCATTCACAACTTCCAAATTTGAGAGAAGGCCCGTGTTTGTGAATTGGTTAGCTCTGCTTATCATCATTATCTTTGTCTTTGATTTGTTAATCCTCAAACCCAACAGCTCACCCTCCCTTTCGATTCTTCCGATAAGTTCTCTAAGTTCACTCTCTGTGGATGCAATTAGTGTTGTATCATAAAGATATAATAATAGGGAATAAAAAAAATAATCCTTTTTTATAAAAGAATATCTGTATTTAAACAATGCAACATTATAATAGAAATACGTTGTATTAGAGAAAAGCATTTTTAGTTTATTACAGATACATGGGAGGTTATATTTTTATTAAAAATAGCTAGATTCTTATAACTTGGACTAAAAAATAATTATTTGAGAACCAATGCTTCAAAGTGTGAAAGCTTTAAAAAAAACATTATGCGTGATTCTTAGAAAACAGAAAATTGTAAAAAAAAATGTATTTTGGAATTAATGTTTTGTTAGTTTTAGATAATCCATTGTTATGGCAGAAACACTATGATATTTCAACATTATTAACTGTTTAATTTGGAACACTAATAATTCAAATTTTATTTACTGTTGAACCAAAGTTAGTTTTTTTAATACAGTTTATTGTAATACCCGATGATGTCAACATTGGTTGGCGAAACAGCTGTCGCAACAATTTATTAAAATAAAAAGTGCCATTTTAAAATAAATAATATTAAAAAATATTTACATAAATGTATATGACTATTGAAACATCAAAATTTTCTGATATTTTATGCAAAATATATTTTTAAATTAAAAAAAAAACTAAATATATTGTACAATATTAACCCATCAGCTTACCTGATGCAAGGTTTGGGTGATCTGCACCAATACAAAGTAAGAACCAATAAATAAAAACTTTAGGGCAAATTGATGGGTTAAAACTCCATTTTTGAAGTTAGTATCTTAAAACTTAACAATTTGCACTCTAAAGCGATGAAATGCAATCAATAGTAAGTACCAGGCAGTAAAATCAGGATATTATAATTTAAAAAGATAAATTATATTGTATGAATAATATAGAAAATACGATAAGGGCAAAATTTTAATAAATATAAAACGATAGATATTTCAAATGATAAAATATTATTAACCTTTCAGCAGAGCACAGATGTGCTTTAACTTAAAATGAAAATCTTTATTATTATGAATGCAGAAATTTAAAAAAAAACATGATAGAAAAAATATAGATGGATATGGATGTAAGGATAAGTGCTTTTTTAAAAACAAAATTTAAAAAGCATCAAATTTCAAAACATTATAAGGATAGGCTACTCATTTTAATTTGAAAGGATAATTTCAAACGTTGGTTAATCCACTTTTTATTTATTAAATATTTTTACAAAATAAAAATATTATACACTAAATATTTGAGAGGTGACCTCCTTTGTTCTCAGGTGTAATATAACTAAACTAAATCTAAAGAAAGACTTATAAATTAAACATATTGGCGTTCCAGTATCATTTTGAGAAAGCTCAAGCTCCAAATATTCAGCAGTAGCGTTAAAAGCGTACTGCTATACGGATGTGAGACTTGGAAATCTACCGCGGACGTTATTGGAAAACTCCAGGTGTTTATAAATAGGTGCCTTCGGTCAATATTCAAGATCTATTGGCCCCAAACAGTGTCAAATACCTTTTTCTGAACCACAACAGGCGAAAAGGCAATTAGAGAACAAGTCGCTAGACGCAAATGGCAGTGGATCGGTCACACTCTGAGACGGAACCCAGCCTGCATCGCTCAGGGCGCACAAGACTAGTCCTCTATGGGGGGAAAGAGGAAGCGAGGCAGACCTAGAGCCACCTGGAGAAGAGCCCTGCAGGACGAGGTTAAAGCAGCAGGCCTCACTTGGGATGATGTTAGGCATCAGGCATGCGATAGAGTCGGATGGAGAAGGTTCCTTGAGGCCCTATGCACCACGGAGATGTGACAGGACAAAAAGAAGAAGCTGGCTAAAGCCAAGCTTAACTCCTCCTGATGTCCTCAAGGACATCATCACTTTTTAAGATTGTTGGATGAGCCATCAATGTATAAGGAACACCTCCATGAGATATTAATGTATTGTGGCTGTGAATGTTTGTTGATGAGGTTAGAATTTAGAGTTCTCTGGACCATGGAAGGCAAAAAGCCAATTAGAGAACAAGTCGCTAGACGCAAATGGCAGTGGATCGGTCACACTCTGAGACGAAACCCAGCCTGCATCGCTCAGGGCGCACTAGACTGATCCTCTATGGGGGGAAAGAGGAAGCGAGGCAGACCTAGAGCCACCCGGAGAAGAGCCCTGCAGGACGAGGTTAAAGCAGCAGGCCTCACTTGGGATGATGCTAGGCATCAGGCATGCGATAGAGTCGGGTGGAGAAGGTTCCTTGAGGCCCTATGCACCACGGAGGTGTGACAGGACAAAAAGAAGAAGCTGGTTCAAGCCAAGCTTAACTCCTCCTGATGTCCTCAAGGACATCATCACTTTTTAAGATTGTTGGATGAGCCATCAATGTATAAGGAACACCTCCATGAGATATTAATGTATTGTGGCTGTGAATGTTTGTTGATGAGGTTAGAATTTAGAGTTCTCTGGACCATGGAAGGCAAAAAGCCAATTAGAGAACAAGTCGCTAGACGCAAATGGCAGTGGATCGGTCACACTCTGAGACGAAACCCAGCCTGCATCGCTCAGGGCGCACTAGACTGATCCTCTATGGGGGGAAAGAGGAAGCGAGGCAGACCTAGAGCCACCCGGAGAAGAGCCCTGCAGGACGAGGTTAAAGCAGCAGGCCTCACTTGGGATGATGCTAGGCATCAGGCATGCGATAGAGTCGGGTGGAGAAGGTTCCTTGAGGCCCTATGCACCACGGAGGTGTGACAGGACAAAAAGAAGAAGCTGGTTCAAGCCAAGCTTAACTCCTCCTGATGTCCTCAAGGACATCATCACTTTTTAAGATTGTTGGATGAGCCATCAATGTATAAGGAACACCTCCATGAGATATTAATGTATTGTGGCTGTGAATGTTTGTTGATGAGGCTCATTTTTATTTCTTTTTTTAGAAGAAGGAAATCAATTAGTTCAGGGCATATTCATTCGGTATTTGAAATTAATATCTGACATTGGGATAGTTAAAGCTTGGTGTAACATCAAGTGAAATCTACGTAGGTTTTAAGTCCGTCTACCTAGGTTTTCTGTAGATTTTGTAGTCCAAAGTTTTGTCCTTTATAAATATTGTTAAATCGAGGAAATTGAGGGTACTGTTAACATCAAACTCTATTGTAAAATTTATGTTCCTTTAATTAATAATCAAACTTTTACCTGAGGAAGGAAAAGGTCACTTCTGAAACATGTTGTGATTCATATTTTTATTCTGTAAAGATATTTAATAAATAAAAGTGGATTAAAAACTGTATTATTTATTATATTCCAAATTACAATGGAATTCCAGTGTTAAAGCATTTTCCTTCAATAAAGTCACTATGTACAATATCATCGGATAAGAATTCCAATAATTTTAACTAGAATTTATGTTAATTATTTATCAAAAAACTCTTTTATATATTTTTTTGCAAGTCAGAAATTTGTCACAGTTATAGAAACATTCTAATTGATAGTCAAAAAGTGTGTTTTGTCCATTATTATTTGTCGCTTATCAGCTATTGTTAGGATTCATCATCAGCTAGCTTGGATCTAATATTTTTTAAGATGAAGAGGTTCAGGAGAGGAACTAGATTTTAATGATGCTTTTTTATAGCTTTTTTATAAAGAGCAGTTTCTATATCAACTGCAACATTTTCAATTGCATTTTTAATGTTATATTTTATGATAAATTAAATAATATTTCAGACCTTTAGAAAGAATGGTGTCTTTGGACAGACATGGTTACCAATACCGAAGTCCTGAGGCGAGCTAGAGTTGACAGGGAATTGTTATCAACTATCAAGGTTCGAAAGATCTCACATCTGGGTCATATACTGCGTGGGGAAAAGTACCACCTTCTCCAACTGATAATGGAGTGGATAACTGGATGCGAAACGTGAGAGAATGTGGACCGGCATCAGAAGTGTGGAGGAGCAGTTCCAAGGGGCGCAGGACAGGGACAGATTCGCCAAGGTGATCACCAACGTTGGGGGGACCCGACAGGGCACTTGAAGAAGAAGAAGAAGAAAGAATGGATAGTTATTCTGTTAAAAAAAAAAAAATTCTCCATCGTAAAATTTATGGGATGTTATTGTAATTTGTTCCTGATTTGAGTTATTAATGGAGCACAAATTATTTATAATAATTCTGAACCACAAATAAAGTGTTTCATACAAAAGCATAATAATTTATTCCCATATGTATTTACTAGATTTTTGTTATTATTTAGTTTTAAAATTTTAGCGCTTCTCTAAAGAATTAAACCTATATCACATTCTAACACAATTCAGTGCTTTAATGTTGTTTAGTAGATAATATAGCATCAAAGTAGCTTACTTAATAATGATCATAAACTTTGATATTACAAATGGAAAAAAAAATTCCTCATTATGCGCCATTAACCCCTTTAAAACTGGGAATTAGATAACACGTTTAAAAATAATAATTTTATTTTATTTCTGTTAATATTACATATAAAAGTAAAGGTGAGTTTTTATAAGTTGCTTTTGAGAAGATACTATACAATGTATTATTTAAAATACATATATAAATTAACGTGAATTTAATGATTTCAAATACAATACAAATCCATATAACCAAATCCCTGTTAATCAAATTTCCAGATCAATTGAACATTCATACATTGTACCGTGCGTGCATGGTACGATGTATGAATGTAGAGGAAGCCCGAGAGGTATGCCAGGACAGAGCATTGTGGCGATCCATCCTCTCTGCCTACCCCTCTGGAGAAATGGCGTGATGGTTAGTTAGTTAGTTAGTTAGTTAAATGACCTGTGCATTTGTTGCAATCATCTCATTCTAGCAAATGCGCATAATTGCTAATTTTATTTATTTTATCCTTATTATTTATTATCATCTTTCCTATATTGTTATTATTATAGAAAGCTATGTTTTTTAATTTTTTTATTATTGTCTATTTTATTTTAAATACAATATTTCCTTTTTTGGAATTTTAACTTATTTCTTAGTATCAACTTGGTTGAGGCCCTTTGTGATTGACATTGTTGTATTTTTATCTATTTATTTACATAAAAAAATTGTGACAATTGATATAACTGTCTTTCTATTTATTTTCTTCAAAAATGTGTCAATGATTTTACTGTTATATCTGTGGGAGTGTGAGGATTAATACCATACACCTAACTAACCTATGGCACTAGTATACGGGCAGAAGCATAGCGCCCCCTAGAGACAAGGAACCCGTCTTTGCTCCCGGTATTACTACCGCGTTCTTCAGTCGGGCAACACGCATATGCACTCGTACGCTCTCGCCCTAGCTATGTTTACACAACTGCTTACCAACCTGTGACTTTTTATTTGCACAACCGAACCGCATCACAACTACATATCCATTACAAATGACTATTTACGAGGGTCGTCTGTAAAATAAGTTTACCTGTTTGCCAGGGGCGCGCGGATCGCTGTTACGTGCGATCCGGCAACACTGGATCGTAGCTTGTTCTTCCCACCTCCACATCCCCACCCAGCCGAACTAGCTGCGACGCTCAGTTCGGTTTGGCAGCCGTAAATAATGGAGCTCCCGATCGCATCCCCCGCGAGGTATGAAGTACGTTCCGTGATTCGTTTTTTGTGTGCCAAAGGCCATTCGGCGACGGAAATTCATTATCAACTGACAGAAGTGTATGGAGAAACGTGCATGAGTATTCAAGTGGTGCGCAAGTGGTGCAAAGAATTCAAAGAAGGGTGCACAGACGTCCATGACGAACAGCGGTCTGAACGGGCATTGGTCAGTGACGAAACTGGAAGCTGATCGCTACTGCAAAACTCTGGAAAACCTTAAAAGGGCCATACAAAACAAGAGGAGGGGCATGCTAACGAATGGAATCCATTTTCATCAGGACAACGATCGTCCGCATACAGCCTGCGTCACCACCGCACTCATTGAGAAATTCGGATGGGAGATCGTCCTACACCCACCATACAGTCCGAACTTGGCCCCGAGCGACTACCATCTCTTCCCTGATTTGAATAAATACCTCGGTGGAACGCATTTTGCAAACGAAGAGGAGCTGAAAGAAGAGGTTTTGAGCTACCTTCACGGCCTGGCAGGAGACTTCTATGACCAGGGAATCAAAAAGATGGTGACCCAGATGAAAAAGTGCATCGAAGTCAACGGGGACTATGTAGAAAAATAGCTGAAAGTCTAAGCTTTCCAATGATGTATTGCTCGTTGTAAATAAAAATGGTTTTCATTGTGAAAAAAATAGGGAAACCTATTTTACGGACAACCCTCGTATATAATTATGTATTTACCAATTTTATTTGAAATATTTCTTATAAATGATTTAATTGTTATAACTGTTATTATTGATTATTCACTTTATGGTATTTAGCTTGGGTTGATTTTTTTTTACCTAGTGCTACATACAGTAGTTAATGTATAAAAGACTATTATTTTAAGTGTGATATTTTAAAAATTAATACATCATATTTTCACTATATCGTCACCTCAGAGTAAGAAGGTTCCAACTGTCAAAAGTAAAAAGCTGAGAAAAATGAAGTCAAAGTTTTGTTGGTTTCGGGTGTGTATCTTGGAATAAAAGGGTTCCATCTAAGGCAGATGAAATTCTTTAACCGAGAAGCGTGTAAATTTTCTCTAGCGACGGTTGTAATAATAAAGTTCTAAGTGTAAATGAATCCTTCTTCAGTGAATCGTGTGTTTTGAATGATCAGATGGAACTTGATTCTTTTCGTAACATCAAAATGACGATACTATTACATGTTTTTTTTTAATTGTACGTTTAGATAAGGTTAGTAAGAACCCTTTTCATGAAAAAAAATGTGAAATTTTGTTAGTTGGAACCCTCTTATTCTCAGGTGAGGATGTGTAGCTTTTCTATAAAACTTTGTTATTTTTATATTTTTATTATAAACTTGCAAAAAAAGATTCCTCAACATGTGGAGTTATTAAAGAACAATGACACCCCTGGAAACAACATGTCGGACAAACCTTCCTCCACAATGACAAATAAGGTCCTTATTGGGCTCATCTTTAGAAAACTACCTTGCCATTGACACAATGAAAAGAATTGTAAATTGTATTGATTCATATTATTGAGGTCTATAAAAAAGTGCCCAGTTGTCCCTTGGTACCTTTCCAAATTACGAGTATATCATCGACATATCATCTAGAAAATACGGCATTATCAAAATTACTTATTTCTAAAATGGACTCATACAGTAGTCCATAAAATCTTATCGTTTCTAAACTAACTAACTAACCATCATGCCGTCTCGCCAAGGAGTAGGCAGAAATAATGGACTAACATTCATACATCGTGTCATTCACATGCGTCAATTTCTCCTCACGTGTCTGACATTCAATATTTGATTAATTTGATCGTGCCACGTTTATCTCAGTTTTCCTCTATTTCTAGTTCCATTTACATCGTTAACATATATTTTTTTTACCATTCTTTCTTCATTCGTTCTTTCCACGTGTCCAAACCATCTTAATGATCCTTTCATTATTTTGTTCATAACACCATCATTCGCACCGCATTCACTTCTTATATTTTCATCCGACACTATCATACACAGAATATCTACACATTCGTCTAAGAGATCTCATTTCACTGCATTTATTCTACTTTCATCCTTCTTTTGCCTTTTGCTTCGCTTCCATACATAAGGGTCGGTACAAAATCATAATATATTACCTATAATATAATTTGACAAAATACCTTATTTTTCTGTTACAAAAACTCCAAAAACCTTTTCCAGGAAACTGGGAACCACTAGACACCAATAGCCAAGGCATGGGATAATTAAAATCATTAAATTCAAATAAAATAACAGTTTCGTTAGAATTTCAACATTGTATTGCATCAAAATCTATCCAACATGAACTTTTGTTATACTCCTAATGTCATTCTAATTATACAACATCTTAAACTGCCAAACAATATTTAATGAAAAACTTTTAGAATCACTTGACAGAAATTACTTTGATTATGCAGTATCATAAATTTTCAACACTCACCATTAGCATATCCATCTTTCAATTTTAGAAATTTTAATGTGGATTTCAAAAGATAGCAGAGAACATCCAAAACTGCTCGCAACTAGAAGAGCAACATGTGGAATAAAACTTATAATATTCTAAATATATATATTTTTTATTACATTTTAACTAACAAATGAATTTGAACTTTTCATTTATACTGCCAGTTACTCAATAATAATAAAGATTAAGCAATGTTTTCATGGGCTATGTTAGGTGTGTTTGGTTGAGCTAGGAAGCATTATACTTCAGAACACTTGTACATTCTTTGCAAGAAAAAATATTTATAATTTTATACAAAATTAATACACTTAAAAAAAGTCTTTGACAAATAATACAAAAATAGAAGACCATAATCAAAATCTCTTGTGGAAAAATGTGGTATCCACCAAATGCACTTGCAAAACTTTGGTTGTTTTGAATCACGAGTAAACATATTTATTTGAATGGAACGTATGGGCTTAATAAATGATGTATACCATCTTATTCCACACGATTGATCAAGCACATCATACTTATTTCAATAATTTCAATCTATACACAAACAATTATTACACTAACGAAAAATATAAATAGTAAAGGCATTTTTTTATTTATAAGATTTCCAGATCACAGTGCCGCACGAAAGGGAATCGTTTCTGTAACAGAATGAAAAAGCATATTATTGTAAATATATTCAGTGACAGAGGACTGTTTTTCATTTCAATTCCTTTTTTAAAAAGACAAGCGAATACAAAGGTCATTAAAAATAATTAATTCTCGAACTGGAGGAAAAAATCCGGTGTTATGAAGGGCCTTTTTGATGTTAAGAAAAAAAACATGGATTCTATTCTTATAACTGCCTTTATAACTAGTATAGAGAAATCCATTATCATACAAGTTTAAATGGAGAAAAAACAATTGAAACACAGTTGTTAAGAAATTTAAAATCACGCAATGTAGAATAATCCCCGTTTAAGAAGAACTAATATTATCTTAATAATTTAATGAATTAATCAAATCAAATCGATTTATTTTCGCAAAAGACATTACAAACATATTTATAGTTTAAGTGTTCTGCCAGTTGGTACTTATGGTCTTGAAACTGTAACATTGTCCAAACAAAGTGCCGAGAAACTACGAGTGACCCAAAGAGCCATGTTAGGAATAAGCCTAAGAGACAGAGTCAGAAACGATACGGTGAGAGAAAAAACAAGGTCACTGACATCATCCACCGGGTGGCGACTCTAAAATGGCAATGGGCAGGTCACGTAGCCAGAAGCTCAGATGAAAAGTGGACAAGAAGACTGCTGACTTAGAGATCGTGGACGGCAAAGAGAAGTGCAGGGCGACCGCAACTACGATGGAAGGATGATCTGAACAGACACGTTGGAATAACCTGGATTCAGTCTGCACAGGACAAAGTGACATGGAAGCGAATGGAGGAGGCCTTTATCCAGGAGTGGACAGGAATAGACTGAGGAAGAAGAAGAAGAAGCATATATATTTGAGAACAAGTAAAATACCAGGAACGCATGAGATTTGGTTTGATATTCGACTAGATACTCTGTAAAGTCAAGAATATTTGTTTTATTTCACTAATATGAATGACGACAATCTCCGAAGTGATCATGTTCAGCAGATTGATTGCTCTTGTCACCGGCATTAGCAGAGACAGGATGGCTCTTGCGGCCTGCAGATGGAACAATCTATGCTGGCCCTGTCAGGAATAAAAAGATACACACCCTCCAACATAGAACAACAATATCTCAAAATATCACCTGATTAATAACCTATATCTTCGAAGCTGTATAATTTCAACATAGAGATAATAAAGAAAAAAACATACTTCTTTTTTATATACTTTGTACATACAACACTTATATTTAAAAAATAAAATTACGTAGACATGTTTCGGACAAACAGTCCTTCTTCACTGAATGTATCACTGAAGGACTGTTTGTCCGAAACACGTCTTATTTTTTTAATGTAGGTGTTGTACATACAAAGTATATAAAAAAGGAAAAGAGAAATAAAGCATCATAACAACACAAAGTATGGCGTATATAGAAGAAAAAAACATACCCTTAATTTTAATTCAATACGATCTATTTCGCCACCCATCATATCTACAATATTCTCTCCGTGTTTTAACATGAAACCTTCCAGTTCGTTGATTGTCTGAAGTTTCTTGACTTCCTGAAATGTAAAAAAAAATTACCATTTGATCAACTAATTAATTTACAAAGCCACTTCAGAGCTAGGCAAAACTAATGGACCGCCAGAGTCTTCTATTCCCTTCTCTTATTCTTGTGCCATGTATTGGGCATCACTTCTGTAAAGGCTGTCTTTAATTTTGTATAGCTAAGACGTTTGCCTTCAGCCAGAACCACATCGTCTTTCAATCTTGCCCATTATAATAAGTTGGAAGATCTCACATCTATCTATGCAAGATGTGACCCAGATAGGAAATTTATCTAGCCTCAACATTTGTATAGTTTCCAATACAAACCTCTATGTTTTAAAATGGATTGATTTTACTACGACATTTTTTTATAAGTTACGGCAAAAGCGCTATGGAATCCATAGTGATTGATTTATTTATGAACTAAACACTATTAAACGTTATTTAAATATTGGGAGTATGCATTAATTCGTGCATTTTTTTTTCGAAAATTAAGGCTTTATTGTGAAAAAATGGTTATACATTCAATATTCAAAGTATTGTAAATGGAAAGCTACGACATTTGCCCATCTTTCTGGCAGTTTGTGGATTCTATCCCAAAAGAACTTCTCCAGCTTGGCGGCCAAGAACGAATCGAGCCATTTTTTGATATCCTGTTCTGAAGTGAAGTGAATTCCGGTGAGGGCATTCTTCATTGATCTGAAAAAGTAGTAATCAGAAGGGGCCATGTCTGGGCTATAAGGCGGGTGAAGTAGAACTTCCCACCCACTGTTTTCCAAATAGTTTTTAACCGGTCTTGCAACATGTGGCCGAGCGTTGTCATGATGGAGAATTATGGATTCGTGTCTAGTCGCATATTCTGAGCATTTTTCCGCGATCGCTCTCTTCAAACGAATCAATTGTGTTTGGTAGAGGTCCCTTTTGATTGTCTGACCCGATTTCAATAGCTCATAATACAACATACCCTTGTGATCCCACCAAATACAGAGCATTATCTTGGCACCATGGATATTCGGCTTTGCCGTGGATGTTCATGGTTGGCCGGGCTTCGCATACGATTTCTTGCACTTGGGGTTATCGTAATGAATCCATTTTTCATCACCAGTGACAATCCGATGCAAAAATGACTTCATTTTGTGGCGTTCAAGCAACATTTCCGACATGCAGTATCGGCGTTCGACGTCTCTTGGCTTCAATTCATACGGCACCCAATTTCCAAGCTTTTGGATGAATCCCTATGCTTTTAAACGTCTGAAAATGGTTGCTTGATCAACTCCCAATGATTTTGCATGTTCTTCTTGCGTTTGGCACGCGTCTTCATCGAGCAATGCCTCCAATTCTTCATCTTCAAACTTTTTTGGCTGTCCGAGTCGTTCTTCGTCTTCCAAGTAGAAATTGCCACTTTCAAACCGTGCAAACCACTTCTGGCACGTTCGATCAGCTAGAGCATGGTCACCATAAACCTCCACTAAAATACGATGACTTTCGGTAGCTCTTTTCTTCATGTTAAAGTAATGAAGAAGAACTCCCCGCAAAAACACTTTTCTGGCACAAAGTTCGACATTTTCAAATGAATAGAAAAAAATGTTGTTTACGCTTCAACCAAATGACATATACTGAAAAAGACGCGCAATGACAGTAGCTTTAAAATGAATATAGTCACGGATGAACACGACGCGAAATAATACTAGTAACGTCCTCACTTAGAAAACCGCACGAATTAATGCATACTCCCAATACATTTAGGTACTTGCCCTATTATATTAACAAAATTTCTCTGTTTGTAAAGATCTTCACCTAACTGCTTTTGGCCTATAGGGGCACAAAGTTAATGCGTTACTTTTTAAATAATTTTGTCATTTCTTTCATACCATCATAAAACCGTGAGACGGATCTTTTGTTAAAAATTCTATTGTGCAAAAGTATTATTTTTCCAACTTGTGTCAATGTCCATTTGTTTTGTCTTAAAATATAAACTGTCACCTTACTTAATCAATAGCCTTAGAGCAATAAAACAATCCCACAACTCAATACTTCCATCTAAAAATCTTTTCAAAATATAACCCATTGATATGTCTATTGTTATCTCTCTAGTACTACCCAAATTAACTAACACATGTCATATATAATTCTAGGTTCTTGCACTCAGTGTGTTATAATTTTGGTTAGTTTATATCGATCTTTCGATGATGAAGGTGTAAGCCTTTGAAACATGTCGAGAAAAATAAACTCTTAAGTGGAAGAAACAGTGTTTTAATTCATAAAAATTCGTCACTATGGAATTCCACGGTGTTAACTAACGCCTCAAGTTTATCTAAAATTAAACACTGTTTTTTTTCCACTTTTATTTTTCTTGACATGTTTCGAAGGTTTTACACATTTAACATTGAGAGAACTATATAAACTCATTTATATCATTCTCCCGATGATATAAATAAACTTAAGGCATTATTAACACATGTTTTTATTCATTACAAAAAATGTATATACAAAATAATATGAAAATCTCTTGTGAAGAAATATGCAAAGAAATAAATTTCAATTATGGATAAAACTAATCATCTTTTGGACTTCCAAAATTCAAAAAGATTACAAGTGTACTAATTGTTTTGTCTTTAAAATTTTCAGTTCTTCTATTACAAGTATGTATTTTCTACTTACATCGAGCATTGTATTGAGATCTTGTTTATCCATATATGCCCTTGTTAATTCTCGGCCATCGAAATCTAGCTCAGCCTATAAAAAATTGTTAATATAATAAATATAAAGTATGTCATAAATAGTAGAGACAGACAGAGACAGATAGATTGGCTATCTATCACATGTCATGAGAATCAATATAATAGCAAAAATAAATTGTGTACAGTTATTGGGTTCAAATGACCTGTTGTATACAAAAAAATAATAATAAACTAACTAACTAACTAACCATCACGCCGTCTCCCCGAAAGGGTAGGCAGAAAGAATGGACTGTCATACTCTTACTGATGCGGCACTCCATCCATCTCTTTTCGCTCCGCGGGAGACGCGGTGTGATGGGTTGCGAACCTCATCGCCACCAATAGGCATCTCCCGCGCACACTTCGATCGACCAACACCCACAAAATAAATCTAAAACAAATAATATAAAATACAATGATATAAAATAAAATAACAAAATAAAAATAATTTAACACAAAATGTTCTTTTTAGATGGTGCATATATTGTATATTTAATTTATGTTCCACGAATCCACCGTTTTTTTAATTTAGCACATAATGTAATAACACGTAATGTTTTTTTCGATGTTGCACATGTTGACATGGACGATCCGGACTTTTGTGTTTATTTATAATAATAAATATAAAAATAAATAACAAATGAGCAGTTTGAATAAGTTACCTTGTATCTAACTAAATTGCTTCCCATGTCAATGCCTTTAACATCATATATTGCTCTTATCATCACATCCGACTCGAGATCTAAGTTTATTTTATCCAATTGCTCTTGTGGAATGGACCTAGAAAGAAGCAATACAAAAATATATTTTAATACATGTACAAATTGAATCTCCGATATTGAAAATGTTGATGTGCATATGTAATTACAATTTCTTGGTCAATGTAACTAATAAATATAATTTTTTAAAAGGGTTTATTAAGATGAATAAATATTTACCCTTATCAGATGCTAATTTGCATATTTTGTATATGTTATTCTATCAATATTTAATTTTAAAAAGGCACTGTGTATGTTAATCGCTCCATTGGTAAGATTTTCCAGGGTCGGGTTAACCGGGAAGCGGATTATCCGGGACACTTGAGTCATTGAAAAAAATATTTTAAAAAAAAACAAAAAATAATCTGTTCCGTCTATATAGTCCAATAAATCATGCCATAATGCTATAATTTGTCATTTAATTGCGTACGTAGATATTTGAAAATATGTACCGCATAGGGGTATAGATAAAACGGAGCAAATTAACACGTGGAAAAGGTTAATGTACAAATACAGATGATGCCAATGACTTTGAAAAAATTTTAGAAAACAAAGTGATGTTACCTCCCAACCAAAGCACCGACATTAGTGAGAATGATGAAAGAGGCCACACAGCCAAGGATGGTCCCGACAAAGAGACTGCCACAGCTGTCCCACATGGAGTTACCGGTGAGGGAAGACATGCCCATGAAGGCGCCGGCCACCACCACACCGCCCACTGCCGCCATGTCTTCCAGCAGAACCACGTTCACCGACGGATCTGAACCTCTCAACACTAAAAGAAACTTAATATTTAAAATAATGTTGTATAATTATGAATTCCTGTAAACACTTTATAATGCTACAAATAATTTGCAAATAACAAAATCTAAATAATATACAATGTGTGATCTGATTAATGACTACACCACCATTTTCCAATATCGACAATAACATTTTTTGTTTCAAAGTTGAAAAAACAACTGTAGAATTGAACTTTTTTTTTAAATACCCAGTGAATTTCAATGACAAATATAAACAGTCACATGTATTACAATGTCTTTTTTCCATCAATAAGGGTTAAAAACCATAAAATAATTAATTATATAAACATCAATGGATTCATGACCATAGCATGTAAAAAATTTTAAGAATTATTATTTGAGAAAAGTTTCATATTGTTATATGTACCATAATTTAATTTTCTAAAATATAAAATATATAACAGAAGTCAGTTGTGAAATTTATTTTATTTACAATGGGAATGTTAATCCCCCACCACAGATTGACACTTTGTGCCCGCGTAGATCTGTGATAAGGGGTACTATTGTCTGCACTAGGCCCAGAAAGAGAAGCCCCATCATAACTCTCTCTCATCTCAAAACACGTCCGCAAGAGTACTCCTTTCCTTGCCTATTCATTTCCTAAAAGCAAACTTCACCACAGATAATTTTTTACCAACTAACTAACCATCATGCTGTTTCACCGGAGGGGTAGGCACAGAGGATGGACCACCATACTGCTCTGTCCTGACTAGTGGCGGTACTCCCATAGAAGCCCGGCTTGCGTAAGAAATTTTGAATCAAAGCCTCTTCTGGCTTACAGAGATTCAGCTCTTGTAGCTATTTCTCTTACGTCTGATGGAAACATTGTTTTGGTGGGTTGTTGGTTTATGCGGGGGCATGATTGCTTAATTTTTCATCCTGACATACCTATCTAGCTTCATGGTAACATGCACGCTCGTGGATTTTTCTGAATTCAAATGTGGCCACCTTTTAGTATTTGATTAACTTGGTTATACCAGGCTTTCCTTGGTCTTCCACAGCTTCTCTTTCCACTCACACTGCTTGTACCATTTTAACCATTCTTCTCTCGTCCATTTGTTCCATACGTCCAAACCATCTCAGGGATCCTTTTTTAATTTTGATTATGATGTAATCATCTGCCTTACATTTCTTCCTTATTTCATCATTCGGTATTCTATCATATTTCGTTTTCCTGCACATTCTTCTCAGTGATCTCATTTCTATGGCATTTATCTTACTTTCATCCTATTTTGCCAGCTCGAATTCCATACATAATAGTTGGCATTAGAACTCCATTATGTTCTGCAATCTTTGCTTTCTTCTTCTTCTTCTTTTTGTCCTGTCACACCTCCGTGGTGCATAGGGCCTCAAGGAATCTTCTCCACCCGACTCTATCGCATGCCTGATGCTTAACATCGTCCCAAGTGAGACCTGCTGCCTTAACCTCGTCCTGCAGGGTTCTTCTCCAGGTGGCTCTAGGTCTGCCTCGCTTTCTCTTTCCCCCCATAGGGGACCAGTCTAGTGCGCCCTGAGCGATGCAGGCTGGGTTCCGTCTCAGAGTGTGACCGATCCACTGCCACTTGCGCCTAGCGACTTGTTCTCTAATTGGCTTTTCGCCTGCCATGGTCCAGAGAACGGCATTTGCTTTAGTGGATATATTTTTATTTGCAGTGATGACTTTGAAAGGGCCATTTTTATAATTTTTCAAATTAAGCGTTCATAAAAATATATCTTAAAGTAAGAAAATATTTAATACCATATTCTTTGAAAGACAAATCGGCTTCTTTGGCGCCTTTCTTAATAGCACTGATGGCCATCACTAGTGTGGCGCCCTCAGACACGATGGCTCCGCCCAGGATGTAGTAGGCCTGGAATGTACCATATCTATGGTAAGACACGTGAGATCTTAGAAAAACAGCCAATACTTTTTGGCCAATAATCCATAAATTACAGGTTAAAATCATAACCTCACTTTGAAAAGATAGGCCCATTCCTAAAGCGATATGTGAAATTATTAATATCAAAATTATCAAGAAGAATAGAATAAAACGTTTTATTTTTAATTTGATAATCCATTGTTTTGGCCGAAACACTATGATAGCTTTTCGCCAACCGATGTTGGCATCATCAGGTGTTACAATAAAGTGTCGCGACACTCTCGGTGAATAAAAAGAAATTGTGAGATTAAAACAGTGTTTGAAATTTTAACAGTAATAATTTTTAATTTAATTTGATATATTTCTATATTTCGATTCTCTATTATGAGGCATATGGTTGTATAAGATTGTGTAAGGTGCATTTTATGCTCCAGTAATAATCTTTAAATGAAACACAATTACATATTTTATTGACTGATATAATCTTTACCATTATGGAATATTGCACACATAATGGTATTAGGGGTACCCATAAGTAATGTCGTTTTTTTTCAATGAAATTCAAAACAATTTTTTTTATACTTTACTTAACTTTTCTAATATAAAATGATTTCCCATATTATATATAACCTTCGGCCACCTGTTTTTCAAATCATCCATGCTCTTCTTGTAAAATTCAGCGGATTTTGACTGAAATATTTGGATAGGGCTATATTCACCTCTTCTAAGGAATTGAAATTTTGATCTCTTAAAAAATGTTTCATAGAACGAAATAAATAAGATTCAGATGGTGAGAGATCCGGCCAGTATGGAGAATGCAACAGGGTGACCCACCTAAGATTTTTTACGCGTCAATTTCGCAGCAAGAGGTCGCGCGTTATTGTGCTGAAGAGTAATGGTGCGTCTATTCATCAAAGTTGGCCTTTTTTGGCATAGTGCTTCATTAAAGCTATCCAATTGTTAACAGTATAACTCTGCTGATACTGTCCCACCTTGTGGTAATAGTTCGAAGGTAATGATTCCTTTCGAATCCCACCATACACATAATAACCCTTTTTTTTAATGCAATGACCGTTTAGGGGTTGAAACGGCCTTTTGTCTGCATTTTAGCCATTGTTTTTTATCGTTACGTTTAAAAAAAAAATATTTCTCATCACCAGTCACAAAGTCACAAAGAAATGGGCGTATTTGTCCTTTTTCTTGCAATAATCTGTTGATGCTAAGCCGTTGAACCACGTTGCGGTCGGTCAATGCGCGTGGGACCCAAACACCTTATTTTTGAATCTTGCTCAACTTCTTTAGGATCCTTTGAGTACTGGACTAGGATGTAGCGACCTTTTTCGATAATTTCTCAATGGCCACCATCGGATCGTCTTCGATTTCCGACTTCACGGCTGCTTCATCCGCCTGGACGGGTCGTCCACTTCGAGGCTCATTTTCTAAACACAAATCACCAGATTTAAATTTTTTGAACCATCGTTGGCATTTACTGACATCCAATATGTCACCGTAAATCTCGCAAATATCCTTAGTAGCTTCTGTCGCTTTCTTTTTCAAATAATATTGAAAAAGTATACAACTCCGCATATGTTGTTCCAACGGACACGTCTCTACCATTGTTGTCAGAGGGATAAGGAAACCGTTTTATTTTGTCTCAAGGCCACGGGCAGGTAGCAGCTACACAATAAAACCCTATAACATGCCCTTACTGCATAACAGACCGAAGGAGACTATTTTAAAGATGATGCATCGAAAAAAACGACATTACTTATGGGTACCCCTAATAAATAGCATACAATCGATCAATAAAATATAAAGCAAAGTAAATATAAAGTATGCAATCGGGTTTCATTTAAAAGTATTTTAATTATCTGTACCTATAATATATGTGTAATTAAAAATGTTAAAATGTCATGTAAAAATCGATTACTCATCTATAGAAAAATTCATTAATAATTCCTTCACATTTTTATTCAAATGGGATAAAAATAATCAGCTCAAATCCTGACGGTCCACCTGATGTTTTAAGTTCTAATAAGTCAAGAATAAACTAATATATAATTTAAAAAATACCCAGTAAAAAGAGCCAACAGGTTGTGGATCAATGAGGCCCATGAAGCCATGGTAGTATGACAGGCCGGTGCCCACACAGAAGATGCCTACTCCGGATATGAGGGAAGCAACATACCGCATGTTGGTATACCCATATGGATGATTTGTGTCTGCTATCTGAAAAGAAAATCAAATTTGATTAAAACATAAGTATAATAATAATCAGACAATTAATGAGTGGAAAACAAATCATATTGCTTTCCACACAACAAACAGCTATACTCGTTAACTGTTACGTGATCGATACGAAAAACAAATCATCGAATGTGAAAATGGGTATTTTGCTCTCCACACAAAATGTTATTACTCGTTAATTTTTACGTGATCGGCACATAAAAACTGCAAAATATTTATTATGCAAATTGGACCACCGTCTATTTGAAAAGTTCTAAAACAGATGAATCACTCTGGTTTTGGTTTACTAGGCCTTGAATAAATAACCATACGTAAATATCTCGAAGGAACACACTGCATTCAGAATATGTAGCACAAAAGGGTACTGTACTATATTCCGATACTCGATAACATTTTTAAATCAAATATGGTATCATATCAGGTTATATCAGAGAAGAGCTATTTTTAAATGCTTACAAACATACCCACCACATGAAGATATGAAGTATCTGGAGAGGTCACATAATACAAAAAGTTGCAATTTAAACAAAAATACACAATTAGAATTTGTTTACACACCCTTTGCACACATATTACATATTTCTGTTAATACATTTTTCGTATAAAATTTAAAATTGATGCTCATTTCAATGCTTTCACTTTCATTATTTCTAAATTTCCCCTCAAAGCACTCAACCCATTAAATTAAATATAAATTAAAAATGTTGTTAAACGATCGAAGATAGCTTAAAAAAAATTACAATATTTTTCCTCGGTTAGACTGAGATGTTGCTCGTTATAAAAAATAATAAATGTATGGAGAAAATGTTTCCTCGTTACATCCGAGATCTTGCAATAGTGGAAATATCTGTGATTGTAATAACCGAGTTTGACTGTATTTTCATCATGGTACTAATGTCGTAAATTTTTTTTAGAAATGAAATACATAGTTAAGTTTAATGGTATTAATTTAATTTCTTTCCATCTCAGATTTGGGTTTATATGAACTGGATTTCATTTGTTGATATACATTTTGAAAATGCAAACCTGTCCAGATTTATGTATTCCATAAGCGAGAATAAGCTGGTTGATAGTGTCCGCAAGAGAATGAATACACTCAGAGAACATGCTGTGAGAGCCAGTGTACAGCCAGGCCACAAGCTTAAACAGGAAGTTGCTACCGTTACTGAAAAATAATTGGATAAACAATATTAATTACATATACAACTCTCAAAAAATCAAACCATATTTTATAAAGGAACCCAAAATGAAAATATACATATTGCATACATAGCAACAGCGGTCAACACTACTCTTCCCGATCTCCCAAATAGGCCGGCCTCCGAGTCCTGGGCTATAGTGGAGTTTCCCATTTCGCGACGGTAGTCACGCAGACGCCTTTTGACCGTGAACACATCTAAAAAAGAAAGCAAACATTTTATTTTTTAACCAATTTGATGCGTATCACCAACACAGAAGTTATTAAAAACTAAGGCCTGTAGTGTCATCTTTGGGAATATATTTGACGTTTTCTTTATCTTATGACATAGATCAAACATTTCTCTATCTGTGTTGCGACATCCTTGTTTCCCTCCCAAATACCTACACTCTTCTCGATGAATTTTGTGACCTAATGAAGTTAATCACCCGCTGACTTACGAACTACTCGTAAGGACAGTATCAAAAGATAGGCGACTAGTGGACTAGTGCCATGGAGTTTTAAGTGGAATATCCTATGCTGAAAGAATCAAAGGATACGGGTGCACCCAAGGTAATCGACCCATCAGCAGTCAGCCCAGTCTGTGAGTTCCCTCCTTTTGCTTTGTTGCATCAATACCATCTCAGTCTGGATGGTGAAGATACTGATAACGTCTCCAGGACAGGTGATGAAAGATCCGCAGATTTGCTCGCAGTAAGCGGCCAATGACTTACCACTCTGTATTCAACAAAATACATTAAGTATATCACAACTGTCATCGGCTGTCCCTCGTGTCCGAGGAAGACTGTCCTTCACGGTTGTGGGTCTGCATGTGACTGAAGAGCCAGATCCTGAACCCACAAATTCTGGGGCATCTGGGGCAGGGGAAGGCGCTTGTAATGGAGCCGTCACCGTCTCCCAGTGGTCTCTCCTTTCTCCTCCTCCTCCTCTCTGCGACATCGTCTCTGCGCTGTGCTTCAAAGTCTTGTGTGCCTTAATGTACTGTTGTTCTCCATCTAGGTCTGTCTTCTGCAGTCTTTTCCCAACAATCACAGTCGATGCCAGTCTTTTGTAGGTTTCCTTTAAGGGAGTCCTTAAAGCGTTTCCTCTGACCACCCTTGGGAAAGCTGAGAGTACATAATCTTCCTTGGCAGTCTTGTCTCAGGCATTCTGACAATGTGACCAGCCTAGCGCAGTTGTCTCTGAATAATGGCAGCCTCAATACTTGTCATATTGACCTCACCAAGTATGCTGTCATTTGTCTGTTTGTCCTGCCATTTCACATTTAGGATCCTACGTAGACAGCGTTGATGATATCGCTCTAGGGCTTTTATGTGTCTTCTGTATGGGGACCATGTTTCCGAGGCATACAGGAGTGTTGGCAGGACAACAGACTTGTAAACAAGCACTTTACTATCCTTTCTGTCCTTTCATCACAACTATATTTGCCCAGTGACCTTCGACCCGATCTTTCCCTCACTACTTGTGCTTGCGTAGGTAGGTATAGTTGGGGATTATTTTCTATTTTTACTTTGTTAAATAGCTCATTACAACATTACAGTGCGAGCCAAATCGATAGCATAATTATTATATTGATTCTGATGACATGTGATAGGTAACTAGTCTATCGGCATTTTATTGTCACGTGAATTGTTCTCCAGACCATTGCCAGGAATCGAACCCGAGACCATCGGTGTGGCAGTCATAACTTTTGCCATTCTGCCACATAGGTCGTCAATTGTATTGTTTAATGGATCTGTGATGTGCTTGGTTATCATTTCACAAAACTTCTTAATTTTTTTGGAATTGAAAATAACTGTGTTTATTTTCCACTAAAATATTAAATATCAATGGAATTCCACAATTTTAATGCCTTAACGTTCAATAAATTAAATTATTTTTAATTGTTTTACATTAACATTACTATTGAATTAAATTTTCATATCAAGCACTCACTTTGTGGTTAGACATTATAAAAATATAAAAACTTTATATTTAACCTCGGTATGGTTATTATAATTGATGCCAACAGGTTCGCAACCCATCACACCGCGTCTCCCGCGGGGCGAAAAGAGAAGGATGGAGTGCCGCAGTAAAAGTGTGACAGTCCATTCTTTCTGCCTACCCTTTCGGGGAGACGGCGTGATGGTTAGTTAGTTAGTTAGTTAGCCAATTAGTTTTGCTTGGACCCAAGCTTCATCAGGGCAGTATAACAACTGTTGTTATACTACCCTGATGAAGCTTGGCTCCAAGGGAAACTAGTTGGCATAAATTATAATAACCATACCGTGGTTAAATACAAAGTTTTTTTAATTTATTTTATATACACTGTATTCATTTATATTACAATTTTGATTGTTAATAACATATTTGTAAATCAATAGATAAAATTGAGTGATATTGCCTCCTTAGAACGGGTAACCCCAGTTGGGAAGTATTAAAGCCATGCACTTGGCAAATGATCAGTAAATAAATAATTTAAAATTTACAAAGATACAAAAAAAGAATTGTTTGTGTTTCAACGGATAACCTAAGTTTTATTTTGTATCACAAAGGAGTTTTAAAATATAAGGAAGAAAGTGAACAATTTTATTTTATCAAAAAAATAAATGTTTAAAAAAATAATTCCCATGTATTCCCATTCGTAAAAGAAATGTAAACAACATTGGCCATCAAAAAAACTTTTAAAACTTTTAGAATGACTAATATGAAATTCGCTATGCTTCGCCCTGTATGGCGCTCCGGTATCATTTCGAGAAAGCTCAAGCTCCAAATATTCAGCAGTAGCGTTAAAAGCGTACTGCTGTACGGATGTGAGACTTGGAAATCTACCGCAGACGTTATTGGTAAACTCCAGGTGTTTATAAATAGGTGCCTTCGCTCAATATTCAAAATCTATTGGCCCCAAACAGTGTCAAATGCCGTTCTCTGGACCATGGCAGGTGAAAATCCAATTAGAGAACAAGTCGCTAGGCGCAAATGGCAGTGGATCGGTCACACTCTGAGACGGAACCCAGCCTGCATCGCTCAGGGCGCACTAGACTGGTCCCCTATGGGGGGAAAGAGAAAGCGAGGCAGACCTAGAGCCACCTGGAGAAGAACCCTGCAGGACGAGGTTAAGGCAGCAGGTCTCACTTGGGACGATGTTAAGCATCAGGCATGCGATAGAGTCGGGTGGAGAAGATTCCTTGAGGCCCTATTCACCACGGAGGTGTGACAGGACAAAAAGAAGAAGAAGAAGAAGAATATGAAAATTAAGATATACTTTGCTGGTATCGTCGTCGATCTAGCTCTTTCCGTAAAAGTTCTTTCTTCAGATTTTCCCGAGAGCCCCATATCTGGAAAACGATATATTTAATATTAAAATATGAATTATACAAATGTCATAATAGTGATACGAGGGTTTCTATTTATATAGTGTTTTTTTTACAGGTTTGGTTTTCATTGTTTCTACAGACTGTCAATTTGACAGTTGACAGTTGATTTGTAATCAGTACGTTTTGCCATTTCACCATGAATAGACTGACGTCAGAACAGCGCTTGCAAATTGTGTAAATTTATTTTGAAAATCATGGTTCGGTTCGCCAAACTTATCGTGCACTACGTCCATTTTACGGTCGACATAATCGTCCATCCGAGCAAGTTATTCGGAAGACCATGGATCGTTTTCGCACCACGTACACTCTAGTGGATAATACGCATCCACAAAGATGACAATTGTCGAAAATTGGACTTCGCGATTGCGCTTCATTTGAGCTAGTCGTGGCGCTCATACGAGGTCTGTTCAAAAAGTATCGCGAATTTTATATTTTTTTCAAAAAGTATTTATTTATTCATGAATATCTATTTTGTCCCCTTCAAAGTAATTCCCCTCGGATATAATACATTTATGCCAACGTTTTTTCCAATCCTCGAAGCACTTAAAAAAATCATTTTTGTGATCTTGTTCAGCTCCTCCTTCGATGCCGTCTTTATCTCCTCAATCGTGGCGTGGCGTCGTCCTTTCATGGGCCTCTTCAGTTTTGGAAACAGGAAAAAGTCACAGGGGGCCAGGTCTGGGGAATACGGTGGCTGCGGCACCATTACTGTGTTGTTTTTGGCCAAATATTCGCGCACAAGCAACGATGTGTGAGCAGGGGCGTTATCACGGTGCAAAAGCCAGTTTTTGTTCTTCCACAAATCCGGGCGTTTCTGGCGGATTGCTTCGCGCAAATTGCGCATAACTTGCAGGTAATATTCCTTATTGACCGTACTACCCTGTGGCGAGAATTCATGATGCACCACGCCCCTGCAATCGAAGAAAACTGTGAGCAAAACCTTCACGTTCGACCGATCTTGGCGCGCTTTTTTTGGTCTTGGCTCATGCGGCAGCTTCCATTGGGATGATTGAGCTTTGGTTTCCACGTCATAACCATAAACCCATGATTCGTCACCAGTTATGACCCTCTGGAGCACATTTGGGTCGTCACGGACCGAGTCAACATCTCCTGAGCAATGTTAACGCGATGCTGTTTTTGGTCGAAATTGAGCAATTTTGGCACGAATTTCGCGGCGACCCGACTCATGCCCAAATCATTGGTTAAAATCGAATGGTACGAGCCAATCGATATGTTTAGGTCCTCAGCAACTTCTCTAACGGTGATTCGACGATTGGCTTATACTATTTTCTTCACTTTATCAATGTTTTCGTCTGTTGTTGACGTGCTCGGGCGTCCGGCACGCTCTTCGTCGTTCATATCTTCTCGGCCCTCTGAGAACATTTTTTACCACCGATAAACGTTGCTTTGGTCCAAGGTAGCTTCACCATATGCCACAGTCAACATTCGAAATGCGTCCGCGCACTTTATTTTGTTTTTCACACAAAATTTGATACAGATTCTTTGATCCATTTTTTGGAATAGGCATAAATCGAAGACGAGCCAAAACACATCCAAGCAAAACAGCTGTCAAAAATTAACCAAACATTCAAAATGGCCGACCTTGTCAGCATAAGTAAGGGACATGAGTACCAACATAACGCTACAAAAAAATCAAAAATCAAATATACGTAGCCAGCGGAAATTCAAAATTCGCGATACTTTTTGAACAGACCTCGTATGCCCAAAATCGTATTTAAACAATAATGGCATAAAATTATCTATTAAATAAAGCCAATATCATAAACATTAACATTATTTTAATGTGTTTTTTACATTTTGAATTTGTATACCTATAAAAAAAACACCCTTATACACATTGTTATATAAAGTTGTCTATAACAGATTATTGTATAAAATGTAGGTAGAAACTAAATTTTATATTGAAGAATCAATATTTTTAAAAACGTAGATAAAAATTATACTGACTTCATAAGCCTTAGCCTCCACATCTCTTCTCCAGAACACAGTGATGGGTGGCTCAAGCTCGTAAGGAGACCGCCGCTTGATCTTGGGCAAGGCTTCCAAGTCCGACGGCTTCAAGAGGAAGTCTGACATGGCCCGCGCCGGTGTGATGAAGTTTCGTTCCAGTGAGGTCGCCGTCAGATCAACTTTAACTCGCTTTTGAACTGGAATTAATTTAAAGAGTCAAATATAAGTTTTATTTGTGTAGTCGATTACAGGAAATCAATTTTTTTTTTAATGCCAACACCAAAATTTAAATCAATGGTATGAATCTATTATATTATACAATATGCAATATAAGCGGAAAATATTTCATAATTAAGAAGGACTCTGGCTGTGTCTGGGCTTCAACCCATGTCCCCTGATCAGGAGTCAAGCATTCTATTTCCTAGACCAACACCCAGTTCTTCTTATTATTATTCTTCTTCTTCTTCTTCAGCCTATTCCTGTCCACTCTTGGACAAAGGCCTCTTCCATTCATTTCCACGTCACTCAGTCATGTGCAGACTGCATCCAGGTTATTTCGACATGTCTGTTCAGATCATCCTTTCACCGTAGTTGCGGTCGCCCTACACTTCTCTTTGCCATCCACGGTCTCCAAGTCAGTAGACTTCTTGTCCAATTGTTCATCTAAGCTTCTGGCTACGTGACCTGGCCATTGCCATTTTAGAGTCGCTGCCCGGTGGATGATGTCAGTGACCTTTGTTTTTTCTCTAACCGTATCATTTCTGACTCTCTTAGGCTTATTCCTAATACGGCTCTTTTGGTCACTCATAGTTTCTGGGCACTTTGTTTGGACAGTGTTATAGTTTCAAGACCATAAGTACCATCTGGCAGAACACAGTTTTATTAACTTATTATACATTCATTTTATCTTAAATAATAATCATTATATTGTAACTGTATCTGAATTATATACTTCAAATTTTATACCTGGATGTTTCAAAATAACAAATAAAAGGTGTCCTTGGAAAAAAAAATATTATATCGTCCATATTAGACAAAAAAACATGTTCAAAAGTTAAATCATCATGGAAAAACTTGCGAGAGATTTGGCAGTACCAAAATTAGTTAAATTGATTTACTTAATTTTTAACAATTGCTTTTTATAAAATACACTCATTGAAATCGACTAAAATTGTTTTCCCGTAGGATAGCGATTAAGAAATTCTATAAAGTGGCATTACTAACTTATAACAACCAATTTTTTATTTAACATATTTTGCCAAATTTTTGTAGTTCACTAATGTAATTAGTAGAATATTAATTAGTAAATATTATATAGAAGACGTTATCGTTATAAATAATATCAGATATGCTGACGATACAGTCATATTGGCTGAAAGTATACCTGATCTCCAAGAGCTCCTAAATAAGATTGACACGGCTGGAGAAGAATTGGGTCTGACAATAAATGTCGCTAAGACCAAGTGGATGTCGTTTGGAAGACTTGATTATTCTGGATCATCTTTGCGACTAAAAGGAGTAAATATCGAAATGGTTGACCAGTTTAAATACCTCGGCAGTATCATTACTAAAACACTCGACCCAGATACAGAAGTGAAATGTAGAATAGAAGTTGCACGTGCTGCATTTAATAAGATGAGACCCTTCTTCTGTGACGATAATTTGAATCTTAAACTTCGACAAAGAATGATAAAAGCTTACATATGGTCAGCTCTATTATACGGAAGTGAAACATGGACTCTAAAGATGAACGGAATGAATCGGTTAGAAGCATTCGAAATGTGGATACACAGAAGAATGCTTCGTATACCTTGGACCGAAAAGGTCAGTAACGTCGAAGTACTTAGGAGAGCCGGAGCCAAGAGAGAGCTGTTGTCGAATGTCAAAGTGAAAAAGGTCTCATATTTGGGTCACGTGCTGCGTGGAGAGAAGTACCGCCTCCTCCGACTTATATTGGAGGGCAAGATAGAGGGAAGACGGGGAGTTGGCAGAAAGCAGATGTCCTGGCTGCGCAACATTAGAGAGTGGACCGGAATGAGGACGGTGGATGACCTGTTTCGGGCAGCGCAGGACAGGGAGGTTTTCGCCGGAGTGATCGCCAATGTCGGGGGGACCTGACACGGCACAGGAAGAAGAAGAAGATATAGAAGACAACAAAAAGGCATTTTTTTCTATTTTCATTTTTATCAAGCTATTGCAAGCTTCAAGTAGTAAAATGGCTTGAAAAACAAATGATTACCTTTTGGAGCATCAGGCTGTGGTTTTATGCTGTCTTCTTTTTTGAAAGTTATACTTGTGATGGTATTATCCGGTGCGACAGAAGCTTCTGCCTTAAGTGTTGTACCATTTGCCTCCAATTCAACAGTTTTAACAATATCCACAGTATCTAAGAGGGCATTTTGCGATTGACTTATTACTACATTTTTTTCTCCAGCATGTTCTTTGGTAAAATTCTCCGGAGTTTCCTTTTTAATGTTCTCCGACTGGGTTTTACTGTCTTTGGGAACATTTGCTTTGCCATCACTCGACTTCGTGGAATACAATAAACTCGTGAAACAACTATTTCGCAGATTTATATTCCTATTACACACAAAATTTCTGCATCCGTCACTCGTTTGCCTTATGACAAAAGAATTTAAATTGCGCATGAAAACGCTCGATCCCAAGAATGATACATTTCCGAATTTAGTATTTGAAGTTCCCGGCTTATGACGGAAATACTTGCTCAACAGAAGTGACCGAGGCAACATTATGTCGAAGATTATTACTGGAATAAATGTGTTTATTCTAGAGATGAGATGTCAATCGTACAAACAGGATTAGAATTCATTTATAACGTTAAAATCTAGAGAGGAATTAGTAATTGGAAGACACTTAACACAAAATAAGACTATTTTATTAAAACTTATTGTTACAGCAAAATTGAATCAATTAATTCCAAAACGCTTGTTGTAAAACAACTATCTTCAAATTTTCCACATTATGATCGCCCGCTATCGGCAAATCGGCATATTATTTGTGCTGTCAAACGGAGTGCATTTTTAATATATTTTGAGGCGATTAAAAATATTTTTTGTGACAGCACATACAAACGTTACCGGAAAATTCTATTAACGGGGTTAGTTTAAAAGAAAGCATTGGTGATAAATCTATGGTATTGCATTGTCACGTATAATTTTTTTTCTCCATTTCGTTTCTCTTTGTTCTCATTTACATTGTCCTCAGCATTATTTTGGTCTTAACAGTGTCTGCCCTCGTCTCAAAACCATGTATGAAGATAGGCCGCACACATGTCTTATAGGTTAAATCCACCTATTTATTAACTGTTCTCTATTATTCTTTTGCATATATAATAGCAACAGTAACGAAATTGATAGAATGATAGAAATAACAATTTTTTTGAATTTTTGGAAGTGTTTATTTTATTCATTAAAAAAATTGAAAACAAAACAAACAAACAAACCATCACGCCGTTTCCCCGCAGCGGTAGGCTGAGAGAATGGACCGCTACACTACTCTATCCTGGCACACCTCTCTAGCTTCCTACAAATTCATACAACGAGTCATACATGCACGTCGATTCTTCCGATTTCTTACATGACCAACCTTTAATATTTGATTATTTTGAAAAACAATGTTTATTTTAAAAGTGACCTTATTCAAAGAAATTCATTTATTATAGTGAGAGTAACTCCGCTTACTAATGCCACCACAGAGAAGATCATGATAAAAATATTTTTCCATAGGATATATTTGAATTTTCCAAGATTCTTGTCCCATCGGAAAACGACCTGAACTAGCGCTGGTAGAAAAAATCCGAGAGTTGACATACATATTGCGCCCACTAGATTAATTATTGCACTCAAATTCGGTACAATAATAGCGAGAACCACTGAAAATAAAAAATACTTTTTATTCGATTGTTTTTAAGCATAGTGACTAAAGTGTGATGTATTTCATTAAGAAATTACACAGACTATTCCTAGTAGAAGTGTACGTCCAAGCAATAAAATATGTACCTGTAATTATAACACAAAGTACTCGAACACACGAATTAGCCGCGTGATTTATCCAACTTTCGGGTGCGCTTTTTGTTATGTATTTCCATACGATTCCCATGAACACGAAAAAAAATAATGGGTAAGATAAAAATATTGCTAAACTCAAAAATATTTTAGCTGCTTGAGCGCCCCTGAAAGTAAGATATAGATATATTAAAAAACTAAATGAAAATAATTATTTCAGCGAAACATTTCGCGTTGCATTGTTTCGCCATTTAAAATATATGTGATATTCAATTTGGACTTTAAAAAAAACCCTTAACCGATGCGGCATTCCATCCTTCTCTTTTCGCCCCGCGGGAGACGCGGTGTTATGGGTTGCGAACCTCATCGCCACCAATAGGCATCTCCCGCGCACACTTCGATCGTCCAACATCTACAAAATAAATCTATATAAAATAAAATAACAAAATTAAAATAATTTAACACAAAATATTCTTTTTAGACTGGTTCTGATTTTGAAAATTCGGTTTGGTTCATGTGGTGCTTCCGTAAATTTGGAAATATTTCGTGTATAAGTAAATATAGTATGTAGAAATAAAACATTATTATTATTAAATTATAAATACTTACCACTTTCGATCATCCAAATTTAGTGTAATGCTTCCCATAACATCTGAACCATATTTCCAGTATCCAAGAAATCCCATAGCACCATACATCAATACAATTAGAGTCATAGAAATATTAATAACTCTCAGAAAATTGGATGGTTTGGCCATATTGTTCTCGACATACATAACAATGGTTATGCCTTCCATAGCAAATACAGCAATACTAAAACGACACATTTTATTTTGTTCAATTCAACAACTCATAGTATGTTTAATGAATATTTTCCCTTTCTTTGTGTCTATTACCTTATAAAAGATGGTAGATTTTTAAAGTTGACAGGCACAACTCTATCGCTGATGTTAGGTAGGTCTTGAACGATCAGGTAAAAAGTTAAAAAAAGAATCACAACGAACATTATATTCGACCAGACTGATAGTGGTGCTAGACTCCTCAGGTTTTTAATTTGGACAAGAAGAATAAGTGGAATAATAAGTATTAGACTGTAGTAATTAGTACTGATGATGAAACCCGGATAGTGAATATCTATTAACTGAAAACAGAATGCATAAATTGTTATATTTATTCAAATAAATATCCACATGGTGACATTTTTAGAAAATCGTGGCATCATATCGGTCAATTGATGATATTTCATCGACATGCCTTTTATTTCATGTCCATGTCAATTATAATGTCAGTAGGTAGCTTTAGAGTAACAATCTCTCCTCATCAACTCTCATCTAGACCGCACGCGGACACCTGACTGCTTTTCACATTGGATTTGTCAGCATCATATTTAATAAATGAATCACCATTTTCATACTTTCATACTTATAAAAAAACTGACCTGTTTAATTGATGTTGATATTAGTAAAATGTATACAGAACACACTCCAAGAGGACCAAGTATTAACATGATATCAGCGAAATACCTACAAAATAAGAACATGAATTTATTAACAGAATGCATTAAAAAGTAATAGGTAGTAGGTACAAGTTTTTCCATAAAATTATGTATTTTAATATTCTTCTTGATGCTACAATTAGAATTTTATTAGAAGCTTGTGCTACAGTGCGGACTTGGATTTGGACTTGGATCTTCTGGCTTACAGAGGTTCAGCTCTAATGGCTATTTCTCTTACGTCTGTAGGAAACATTGTTGGAATGTGATTTGGTAGTTGTTTTATGATGGGGCTAAATGTATGGCCCGGAGTGTCCCTCCGAAAGAGAGCGAGGGGGGATTTAGGGTTTATGATAAAGACTTACATTATTGTCAAGGATTGGAAGACCAGTTAGGGTTGGGATTGTATTTATAAAAAAAGTCTGTTCCCGGGGGGAAGATAAGAGGAGCAGTGCCTGGATGGAGTTGTGGTAGGAGATAGCATCCTGCGTGAGACCGTTTTGTTTGGCGGAGTACCTATGTAGTGGGCTATTGGGGAGGATTTTTTTTTAGCCGCATTGATTGCGGGAGGGGTAAAGGACTGATGGTGGATAACTTCAAATCAAATCAATCAAATCAGTTTATTTCATCAACAGACATTACAAAATTTATTTTTAAGGCATCTATTGAGAACAGGTAAAATAATATATTATATATAGTATACTACCAGAAACGCATAAGAGATGGTTCAACATTAGGAAGACAGGATACTCTCCAGAATTAAGAGTATTTGCCTTCTGAACGTACTTTCACTAACATGAAAGACGTCGATCTCCGAGGAGACCGCGTTCAGCAGACTAATTGCTCTTCCCACCGGTGTCACCAGAGGCAGATTGGTTCTGGCAGCCGGTAGGTAAAACAATCTGTGCTGTCGCTGTCGGAGATATCTATCGGGGACAAAAAGCCGAACACCCTCCAGTACGGCCGAGTTCTCGAAGTATCCCCTAATTAATCTAAAGAAATGGGTAATTAGATGTCCATCTCTTCGAAGCTGTAGAGAATTGGTTCCGAGCATTCCCAAAAGAAATGCCGTGGGATAGAGCCAAGGATAGCTACCATACTCCCTCATGTAGAGGTGGTGGTAAAGGGTCATTATTGATAAGGAAGATGGTAATAATTTAGGTCGTGGTCTGGAAATGAAAGAGATGAAGTTGGAGTAGTGCAAGGAATAATAGAAATGATACTATTTATATTGGATTTTTACCCAAAAAGATACAAACCTGATTGGCTTTGCGAACTTTTGAACGCTTTTTGGTCCATTGGCAAATGCTTCTTCGCATGTTTCGGCATACTCTAGAGATGGTTGGCGGATAATAACACATATCTCATACGACGTTGTAACCTTAAATTATATCTATTATTAGAGAGTCCTTAAGTTACATATTTGTTTGCATACATTTACAAAAAAACCCGGAACCCTCCTGAAAGTACTTGTAAAAACGCAATTATTGGTAATTAGGGAAGAATGCTCACTGATTTAAAAAGTACCAAGAAAGATGGATAGATCATTTCTAGGATATGTACGGCAGTGTAACGATTGATGGTAGAATGTAGAATGTGAATGAACAGTACAATTGTGAGTTACGCGAAAAGAGATAGGGATGTGACAAAAATAAGTTTGAACGAGATATAAAGATATTTAAATGTGGAAAAGCTGTTAGTTATGTTTGTGTAGCCTTGGAGTTTATCACTGCCTACCCTTCCGGGGAAACGGCGTAATGTTTTGATGTTGTCGTTATTGTTATACCTATTCACAAAACAAAAGTTAAATTGATGGATGTTATAATGTTAATTTTCCACAATTCATTTCATTTGAATATTAATGAATAAAGTACAGATATATCTATATACGATAAATTTATTTAAGGATTTATGTTACTTGTTAATAAATTTCTAGAACTCAAAGATAATCAAATGATTTTACTAAAATCTCTTGATGAAAGTTCATTTTAAATAATAATTAATTTTTTTAATTGCTTCCACCTTTGTCTTAATTTGAACAGCGGCTGATTTCGCCAGGCTCGCTGGCATCGACAGTCTGGTGACACTATTTTAAACTGACTTCTTTGTTTGAAAGTCAGTTTATAACAGTGTCACCAGTCTGTCGATGCCAGCGAGCCTGGTGAAGCCGGTCGCTGACGAAATAAAGACAAATGTGGGAGCAGCTAAAAAACGTTGTTTTTAATTTTAACCATATTTCTAATTATGCTGCTTCGAGCAAACATAATAATATTCTAAAGTCAGCCTTTAGTCAGTTCATAACTGAAAGTGAAAGATATGAAAAAATATGATTCGCGCTTTGGTAATATAATTAAAAATTGAAATTTTTATATTACCAATATTTTGTAGCCATGCTGAACAATCCAGCCCATTAAAATGCATCCTATTGAGCCAACAAGAAACCCGACTTTCGCAAATGCCAAGGGCATCGCTAGGATGCCAGACCCCAGAGAACTCTTCAAAAGATTCGCCAAGGATTGGGTATTGCTAAAACAGAACGCAATGAAAATCATCAAATTTATAACGTGAAATATAATGTATATGCTTTGGTTACGTTACCAATGTTCTCATTAATTGTCTATCTTGGATCACTGATAACTGACCGGAGGATGTGCGAGAGGGAGATTCAACGCAGAAACTAAATGGATAAAACTGCCAAGCCAAAGCTCATCAAGATATAGCAAGACAAAAATATCTCTAATAAGGCCAAGATGAGACTGGTTCAAACCCTTTGTTTTCTCCATATTCATTTATGGTTGCGAGTCTTGAACTATCCGAACATCGGAGAGGTCCAAAATTGATGCTATCGAGATATGATACTGGCTGCAATGCTGTGTATACCCTGGACATCAAGAATAACAAACCCGTGGATCATTGACCAGCTGGGTATCAGGGGAAGACTCTCGCGGATGTGCTCTCAGAGAGTGTTAAAGTATTTTGGGCACATAGCACGGAGAGATCATAACAACCTTGAAAAGCTCATCATCATGGACAAAGTGGAGGGAAAGCGACCACAAGGGCGA
Source organism: Lepidostoma basale (assembly GCA_022606425.2). Lineage (NCBI taxonomy): Eukaryota > Metazoa > Arthropoda > Insecta > Trichoptera > Lepidostomatidae > Lepidostoma > Lepidostoma basale. Next base: position 2,831,994 of record JAHDVF020000211.1, read on the forward strand.
CCAACAAGCCACTGTTTCGATCAAATCAGGGAACTGACTGGTGTCTCATTAGCTGCAGCCTGGAGTTTTCACTTATTTTTTGTTTATTTTAATATCTATCATATAATATTATAATTTTTTTTACCATGTTAAGATGATTTCAATGTTTGTTGAAATTCAAAATTTTTAAATGCATATCATACAATTTTATAATTACGGAACTTACGATGATGGATGTAAAACACATCTATGGGTGTAAGGGTCGTATGGCGCATTATCCGGAGTGTTACAGACGCAATGATTCTGTGTGAAATCCCGATCTTTGTAACTGCCATGGGTTTCAATAGGTGATAGGTCATAACTGCAATAAAATTCAAATGCTTTATTGAAAACTCTAATAGTCGCAAATAAAACCAGCAGGTTTCCTAAAAAAATACCGTTTCTGGATGAGAACTCAATCCAAAAAGCAAATGTACCTATGGTAATTTGAATCAAGATTCTGATTTGGAAAGTATGATCAATGATTTCCTTGACATTTTCTTCTATAGCACGCAGGTAAACGCAAATTCCTGAAAATGGAATTTTGTCTTTTTTTTGTTGTTTCTAAGGCGTTCTCTTTGAGCTGGATGTTTTCTAGCCTTTTATTCCTCGATTCCCATGACCCTTATTGTATAATTATAATGTTCGTGGCGTCAATTATTATAAATAAGCTCAAACCTACCAACTATTATTTTACAAGAACCAAAATACGTATGCATATTGCTTTGGAAATTCGTTCATAGATGGCGGTAATTAGTTGTCAAATAATAATAATTATTCAAATACTCGGTTAAAATAATTTAATATTCTTGTGTATTTAGTTTATACGTCACTTTAATTTGTTTTATCGAACCAACCGGTTTCGCCTCCGTCGGAGCTTCATCAGTTTCGATAAAACAAAATAAAGTGGTGTAAAAACAAAGTACACACGTGTTTAAAATTATTTAAAATAATAGATACGACACACAAATTAAGTGATGCATATGAAAGTATCAAATACTTGTTTTATGCATACACAAAATATATTTGTAAATATAAAGTTTACCTTGGGATGCATTGCAGTTTGAGGGAGTCTAGATAAATCCACGTTAAATTTTATGCTTTGTTTTTTTAAATGAAATCATGACCTTTTCTTTATATCACAATTAATAATGTCCTAATAAAGCATGTCAGCCCGTAAAAGTATCTTTAATATAATAAATATTGTATAAAACGGATCTTTCCATAAATATTTAATTTTGAATGTGGATATTATAATATCCATCTTGGAGCAAAAATATATCCAGGGAAAATAAGCAAAAAACGGTTGTTGTTCCATATGTCATGTACCACGGGTGACATCTTTAGGGTGATGTTTGAACTACACTATATTATTCAATCATTACGCACTTTTGCACAGTTATTGGCATTTATGTTTATTACCAATTGGCATCGAAAAATCATTTTTGACTTTTTGTACACTCGGCACATTTGTAATGTCCAGCCTTCAGTAGCGCCATACTTGTTCATGTGTTACTATGCCGATGCATTTTTATAAATTGGCAACTTAAATGTTTTTAGATTTGAAAATTTCAAATCCCACCGCGTTTGTTGCAAACATGGCAACCTCCACTTGAGTGATGCAAAGCTGGCAAACTCCAAAATTAAATTCATTATTTTACTTTAATTATCAACATAATGAGTAATATTGAATGGCTTATTACTTTGAAAATACTAACTGGTTGAAATGAAAAAAATCTATATTGTAAAAAAGCGCATTTTATTAGCGTATCAGTTTTTTTGCGATTATTTCAAAACATCTAATGATGGAGTTTGCCAGGTTTGCAAATAGTACCCTCAAATGTCTATTTAGATGAATAAAGATATTTGAATTTGAAATATTGTTCCAGAAACACTTAATAATAGGCCGTTGAATTATAAAAATAATCCTGTGTCGTGCATAGAACAAAACCATCAAATGAAAAGCACTTAATCTATAAAATTTAACTGGACATTTTATTTACATATATTTTAAAGTTTACTTAACGTAAATATTAGAAATACTTACGGTGGAATAACTGCCGTACGGTCCATATTTCTCTGATATGTTCTCCTTTAAATTTAAAGTTTTATTAAACGTGTTTAATGTATGATACCATCACCAAGGTAGTAACTTGATCAAACAAATTCAAACGAAGAATGTATTCAAATTTGGTGCACGCATTATTTTTTTAGTCCATTGTTACATGTTATCAAGTTGAAAGTCTATTCCACAATGTCAGCATTACCTTCAGAAGCAAGGAATCACGGGTACATGAAATACTCATTGTTTTATTTTAAAATATAAAATATTTCTATCAATATACGTGTGTACGTATTTATAATGTATTTTGGCGTTGTATGTAATACAACAATACCATAAACAGACCTGTATTTAGGCGAATGACCACTCTGAAAAAGAATTTAAAAGTGTCATTTAAAAGATAGACGAATTATTATTGAATATTTTTTTATACAATTGTTAGAATAGTTGAAAATTTCGACACAGAAACTGACAATAAACGTAAAATAGAGGCAGCACGTGCAGCATTCAATAAGATGAGTAAGGTCTTCTGCGATGATAATCTTAATTTGAAACTCAGCAGAGAATTGTTAAGTGTTAGTTAGGTCGGTGTTCTTTTACTTAATTGAGTCATGGACCGTCAAAATCAGCACTAAGAACAGGTTAGAGGCATTTGAAATGTGGATGCATCGTATAACTAACTAACTAACTAACCATCACGCCGTCTCCCCGAAGGGGTAGGCAGAAATAATGGACTGCCACACTTTTCTTTCCTGACGTATTTCTCTCGGTTCCTCAACATTCATACATCGTGTCATGCACGCGCGTCGATTTCTCTGACTACTCACGTGACCGACATTCAATATTTAATTTATTTGATCGTGCCACGTTTTCCTTGGTCTTCCTCTATTTCTAGTTTCATTTACATGGTTAAGATATATTTTTTAAATCATTCTTTCATCATTCATTCTTTCCATGTGTCAAAACCATATTAATGATCCTTTCATTATTTTGTTCATAACAACATAATTCGCACTGCATTCACTTCATTCGACACTCTATCATACTGTCATGATTTTTTCTGTGAATTTTTATGCATTTGTGCATCGTATAATGATACGCATTTTATGGACCGATCTGGTAAGCAATATTTAATTTATATAATTTATCTATTTAATTTATTTATTGAATTTATTAATTTATTTAAACATTTCAAAAGCATCACAGAACTACATTACAATACACCAATGATACATAATATTATTAACAAAAAGTTTCAGATACAGCAGTAAATAACACATAATGAAATAAAATGATGAACTCACAATTATAACAATGACAGAGACAGCGCCTCCCTCAGGTCAACTACACTATCACTAAAGACGTCGACTTCCGAGATGACACGATTTAGCAAAGATATTGCTCTACCTACCGGCATAACCATTGGTAGGTTGGTTCTGTATCGTAGGAGATAAACAATCTATGGCCCTTTGTCGAAGATAATTATCAGGGACGAACAGACCTACATAACTCAGGATTTCTGAGTTGTGAACACCTAAGTGAATGTCTCGTCTCCTCTCAAGTGACTGGTAGCCCAGCATCCCTAGCAAGAAATCAGTCGAAAAGAGCCACGGGTAATATCCGTACTGCCTAAGATGGAGGTATCGCAGAAATTTCTTCTGTACCCTCTCCACCATCAGGGAATATCGAACCTCAGATAATGGAATTAAATTCCAACCGATACAATGTAAATATAAGTGTGAGAAAGAGTTGATAGGCGATTGCTGGCTTACATCATCATGCTGCGAAGAGATGGGCATCTCATAACCCATTTCTTTAGATTACTCAGGGGCTATTTCGAGAACTCGGCCATGCTCGAGGGTGTTCGGCTTTTTGTCCCCGATACAGACGAAAGCGACAGCATAGATTGTTTTACCTACCGGCCGCCAGAACCAACCTGCATCTGGTGACACCGGTGGGAAGAGCAATTATTCTGCTGTACGCGGAGATCAACGTCTTTCATATTATTGAAAGTACGTTCAGAAGGCAAATACTCTTAATTCTGAAGAGTATCCTGTCTTCCTAATGTCGAACCATCTTTCATGCGTTTCTGGTAGTACCTATACTATACACGATTTTACCTTTTCCTAATAGATGCCTTAAAAAATAATTTTGTAATGTCTATTGATGAAATAAACTGATTAGATTTGATTTGGTTTGATCAAGGTCCAGATGGGGTCCTACCTGGAGCATGTGCATAGAAGAGAGAAGTACAAGCTGCTACACCTAACCATAAAAGGTAAAATAGAGGGTCGTGAAGGTGTGGAGAGAAGACAGAACTCCTGGTTCCGGTACATACTTGATTGGACGGAGATTAGAACAGTCGAAGTGTATGGTATTTCTTTGGGAGCCTAGTCTCAGGCATTCTTGAGACAAGGCCAACCCCGCGCAGTTATCGCTGAATATTGGCGACCTCAACATTCCTCATTGTTTCCATTATCCAGCTCTCATTTGTCCAATTGTTCTACTCTTCGCAGATAACGTTGGAGCTACCGTTCTAGAGGTTTTATGTACCATGTTTCGTATCATACATTAGTGTACGCAGGTCAACAATTGTGTAAAGGTTTTTTGTGAGATTCCTAAGGTCGTACTTGTCATAAGTTGTATTATTTATGATAAGAGTGATATATTTCGCCATGCCTAGGTATAATCATATATATTTTTCTTCTTCTCTGCGTTACATCTCGGTGTGGGATATAGCCTCCTCCAGAACTGTCCTCCAATCCCTCCTGTCCCTGGCTACCCTTTCCAGGTCTTTCCAGTTTATGATTTAATTATTGAATATCATTCTCATAAATTATAATAAAACTTTAAGTAAACCAACGTTTTCATAAATATAAAAATAACTTTGGAGAGAAACTATTACTTGGTGGTTTGACATATTTAAAATTAGAATTAAATACTTTTAAAACGTTGTATAAAACCACTTTATTTTGAGTCAGGAGCGCCAACCAGTTTCACTATGTAACGAGCTTCGTCAGCCCTGACGAAGCTCGTCACAGAGTGAAACCGGTTGGCGCTCCTGACTCAAAATAAAGTGGTTTTATACAACGTTTTACAAGTGTTTAATTCTAATTTTATTAAAATAACACCCACAATGTCTGGTTGAAATGCGTGGTTTATAATATAATATCTCGAAATATGTGCGCTGTCTTTTATTTGAATATAAATCCAAATACATACATTTATCAAAACTGCACGTGATGTAAACATATATTTTTTGATGATAATTTCACAATCTTTGTTGAAATATTTGAATGCAATCTAAACAATGCATTCCACAATGAGTTTTAACCCTTTATGTATCAGGAAATAGCATTGAAATGATTTTTATTAATTTGAACGGAAACATACACCTTATTTCGAGAAAGAAGCCGATCGAATAATTCGGCCTTTGGAAAATTACGTAATTTTCTCACCTCTAAAATACCACAATGCCTCAAGACTAAAGTCATCAACCAGCACGTCTTGCCAGTCATGACGTACGGAGCCGAGACGTGGACACTGACAAAAGGTCTAGTCTACAGATTCAAGGTCGCCCAACGCGCCATGGAAAGAACCATGCTTGGAATGACCTTGAGGGACAGATTTAGAAACGAATTTATTCGTCAACAAACCACGGTGACTGAGGTGGCTCTGAGGATGGGCGGGCTGAAGTGGCGATGGGCTGGCCATATCTGTCGGAGAACTGACAGCCGATGGGGGGGACGGGTTCTGGAGTGGAGACCGCGTACAGGATTCCGCAGAGTTGGACGTCCCCCTGCCCGCTGGACCGACGATCTGAAGAGGATTGCTGGGCTTGGATGGATGGGAGCGGCAATGGATAGGGGACGGTGGCTTGCTTTGGGAGAGGCATACATTCAGCAGTTGATAACAGACGGCTGATGATAATACTAATTCTAGAAAATAATTTAAATGATTTCTGATAGTGCCCTAGGAAGGCGAAACATGTCCCGCCCGTAAAATACAATTAAACATTAATAAAGTGTAAATTTTTCACTATCAACAACAACGTTGAAGCAACAATAAACAGACATATTTTAATTTTTATTCATTATATTCACATAGAACAAGCTTTATATTGTTAATAAATAATTTTTAATATGATCTATAATAAATCTAACGTTTTAATTAAAATACCGTTTTGGAATTCCATGCTGTTTTTTATAATGAGATTTTAAAATAATTTTTGGAAGTTAATTATTTATTATTATTACCTATTTCATCAGTATTGCTGATATCGATAGACGATTTAATCTTAACATTACACTAATAATCATAAACGGAAAACCGAGAAAACGAGAAATTCCATAAATTATCACAATAATATAAATTATTTGGTATACTAATTAACTAACCATAAAGCCGATTCGCCGGATGGGTTGGCAGAGAGGATGGACCGCCATATTGCTCTGTCCTGGCGTACATCGTAACATGCATAAATTAACTTATAAATTTTCCGGCTTCGAATGTGACAATTTTTTAATGATTTATTAATTTGGTTATGCCATGCTTTCCTCGATCGCTCTCACCATATTTTACTACTAACACTACTTGTATACAACTTTTTAATCATTCTTCTCTCATCCATTCGTTCCATTTATCACAAAATAAAATACTCAAGACATAGAAACAAAAACAGTGTTCTAGTTCGTATGGCGACCTTCGTGGCCGAGTGGTAAGTGCTACGACTGCCACATCGAACACACTGTCTCTGGTCTGGTGTAGAATTCACGTGCCAGTAAAATGGCGATAGATTAGCTACCTTCATGTCACGAGAATCAATATAATAGCTTTACCCTTTAAATCGATTTGGCTCGCGCTGTAATGATGTGAAGAGCGACTCAATCAAATAATAATTTGTCCCTCTCAGGGATCCTTTTTTTAATTTTACTTATGATCCAATCTTCTGCCTTGTATTCTATCATACTTCGTATTTTATTTGGTATAATGTTATTGTATATTCTTCTTCTTCTTCTCCGGCGCTACAACCCTTGGTGGGTGTTGGCCTCCTCCAAGAAACGTCTCCATACCGTCTTATCTCTGGCCACCACCTCCCAGTCTTGCTGCTCCAGGACCCGACAATCTGCCACGGCACCATCCAGCCATCGCAGTCTCGGCCTACCGATACTTCTTTGCCCTGCTGGATTGTCATACAACAGATCTCCCATGCGGTGCACGTGCCCTCGCCAGCGTAGTCTGTTAATCTTTATAAACTTGACCACGCTGACGTCCTGGTATAGATCGTAGAGTTCTGTGTTGTATCTCCTTCTCCACGTCTGACCATCCTTAATGGGTCCGAAGATTCTGCGGAGAATCTTCCTTTCGAAGCAGTTTATTTTGTTTTCATCCCGTTTAGTGAGCGTTCAAGTCTCCGAGGCATATGTTAGGACTGGTCTAATCAGCGTTTTATACATTAATGTTATTGTATAATAAACAAAATATAAAATCATGGTAATAAGCATTTTCATTTTCAATTATTTCTATATTTATTTATTATTTCTTGAACAATGACGAAAAACTTCACATCAAAAAATTCATACGAATGAAAACGTGTGTTTTCTAGAGGTTTTATTATATTTTATGTGAATGGCATATTTCACTTGTCTAAGGTATTATTTATTTATTTTTCTTATACAAAAATGAGACATAACAAAAGAAAAACATTCAGGCGACTCATTTGGACACACAACGGTAAACAAAAAATATAATATCCATATAAATTTAAGAGACAACATATAAAACTAAGAGATAACAATAGTATCTCAGAAGGATCCGAAATATGCCAATGTCAGTGAGGCAGTACTCTTCCGAAAATTTGTAATATATTTTTATGAACACTGCCTCACTGACGCTAAATTTGTCCAAATCCGAGACGATTAGATTCAACGTCCGAATTGCTCTTGCTACTGGCGTCACCAAAGGCAGGTAAGTTCTGCGTGAATCAAATGTATGATCAAATGAAATGAAATGAAATGAAATCAATTTATTAACTCAAAAGACAGCAAAATGTTTAAGGCATAAATTGAGTATAGGTAAAATATTATAAAAAAATACAACATAGTACCAGGAACGCATTAGAGATGGATCGACATTAGGAAGACAAGATACTTTCTAAAGTAAATTTGTCTCCTCGAGGTACCTTCACTAATATGAAAGACGTCGATCTCCGAGGAGACCGCGTTCAGCAGACTAATTGCTCTTCCCACCGGTATCACCAGAGGCAGATTGCAACAGGTGGGTAAAACAATCTGTGCTGTCGCTGTCGGAGAAATCTATCAGGGACAAAAAAACATGTAAATATACATAAAACTTCAAGGAAACAAATGTTTTCATTCGTATTATTTATTTCTATATTTATTAGCCATTGCTATGGTAAATACAGCCAAACACATTATTCACATCAAGTTCCGCTTGACAGTCGTCGCTATTCCGCTGACCATGGCAACGATGGAGATAATCATAATAAAACAGTTTTTCCATAAGATCCAGTTGTATTTCCCAAGACCTCTGTTCCACCTAAAAACTGTCTGAGTAAGTGCTGGTATGAATAATCCCAAAGTAGACAAGGATATTGCACCAACGAGATTTATTATCGCCCCCAAGTCCGGTATTGCTACAGCAATACCCGCTAGAACAAGAAAAAAATAACCCCTGTGTTCATGTGAATTATTTAACTTTTTTTTTTTTTTTGTGGGTGTTGGACGATTGAAGTGTACGCGGTAGATACCTTTTGGTGGCGATGAGGTTCGCAACCCATCACACCGCGTCTCCCGCGGGGCGAAAAGAGAAGGATGGAGTGCCGTATCGGTTAAAGTGTTTTTTTGAAGTCCATTTTTTCTGCCTACCCTTTCGGGGAGACGGCGTGATGGTTAGTTAGTTAGTTAGTTTTCAAGATTAGTAATATTTATAAGCATCAACTCCATTATATAGGTGCGTAGATTATTTGTTTTGACCAATGATCCCTTTAACAACCGAACAGTTTCAAAATTATTTACATCACTAAAATGGAGAGGGCATGATATACGATCAACCTGAAACGAAAAGTCTATGAAGCCTGCGTTCTGCCAGTTGGTACTTATGGTCTTGAAACTGTAACATTGTCCGTAACTGTAACAAAGTGCCGAGAAACTACGAGTGACCCAAAGAGCCTTGTTAGGAATAAGTCTAAGAGACATAGTCATAAACGATACGGTGAGAGAAAAAGCAAAGGTCACCGACATTATCCACCGGGTGGCGACTCTAAAATGGCAATGGGCAGGTCACGTAGCCAGAAGCTCAGATGAAAATTGGACAAGAAGGCTGCTGACTTGGAGACCGTGGACGGCGAAGAGAAGTGCAGGGCGACCGCAACTACGGTGAAAGTATGATCTGAACAGATACGTTGGAATAACCTGGATGCAGTCTGCACATGACAGAGTGACATGGAAGGATGGAGGAGGCCTTTGTCCAGGAGTGGACGGGAATAGGCTGAGGAAGAAGAAGAAGAAGATATAGGAAATTGACGTTGCGTTGGGATTTCGCAGGATTAAGGTACCCCCTAAGAGTAATCCATAGTCTTAGTATGAAAGCGCAGTAGTTAGCCTATTTCTTGAAAAAAAAAATTTTAAATTGGTAACGGTTGCTTATACGAGTAAATAAAAAAAATTTCCACGGGAAAATAGATTGCTAAAATAATAATCCATCTACAATTTAAAAATAAAATGCATGACGCGGAATTTGAACCAAAGACCGGCTGGCCAGTGAAATAGAGAAGGCAAGCTATCCACTCAGCCATAAAGCAATTGAATCCAGCGGCGAAATTTTTAATATATTATATAAACAACGGTGAAAAGCTTAAAGGCTTTTATTTTCTAGAAATTGACTCCTATGGAACACTACAATCCCGAAGTCAATTTCGAAAACTATATTGTGCCTTTCCCTTGTAAGTTAATAAAGTTAATACTAATCATTCTGTTTGTCACTGATCATGAGTTTATTGTAACACCTGATGATGCCAACATCGGTTGGCGAAACAGCTGTCGCGAAATTCAGTAAATAAAAATAAATTTTAATACGTAACAGTGTTTTAAATTTTAACTGTATTTATCATTCTGATAAAGATGGATATCACTATGTTAAAAGAAAATAAAGTAAATCTTAATGTTGATATTGCTCATGGAAATAAACATGGTATTTTTGAAATATTATTTAACGTTATAATAATAGTTGAATGGATCAAACAAAATAATGAAATATATTTATTTATAGTTTTAAGTTTAAGCGGGTTAGTTAAGATTGTAAATAAAATCATATTAATAGACGAAACGATCTAAATACAATATATTTTTAAATAATAAAACTAGATTATGATTGTGGTGATTTAAATACACGAATACTTTGTATTTATTATATGGAACGAAAATATGTTAAAATAAGACGTTTTCAATAATAGTTTTTACCTGAAAGCACGACAAGTAACATTCGTATGACTGAATTGGTAACTTGGTTCATCCATTTCTCTGGAATGAATTTTTTCATATATTTCCACAAAATAGCCATAGGTGTGAACAGAAAAACACTGTATGTAAAGTATATTGCGCATACTAATAACATTTTTACGATTTGGGCAGGTCTGAAATAAGAAAATGAAAGCAGTAGACATATGTTTCATCCGACTTTTTGATAATTATTTCTTAAGTAACTAACTAATTAAAACACTGAATATCACGCTGTTTTCACAATAACAAAAGCAAAAACAAGGAATCTAGTTTGAGATGAATTTTGTTTATAATTATATTAGCGGGATTTTATAAAACCAATATCTAAACACTTATGAAAAAAAAACAGTGAAATGGGTGGAATGGTTTTTGAGTATATAGGGTACACATATACAAACATTGTATTTTAGTCACCTCTATAGTGCGACTATTAATATAAGCAGTCCAAAAATTGATTTCGAACTGCGGCAGACTATATTTACAAAAAAAAGTTTTTTGTAAATTTAATAGAAGAAGTTCATTGTTTATAATCAAAATTAAAAAAATAAAGATTAAATAAAAATGTAGTGTCTTCGACCGGTTTCGGCAGCTCGCTGCCATCTTCTACTGGATCGACCAGTCGTAGACGCAGACATTAGTGGATTTTTAACCAGATACATTAAAGAATTTTTTATATATTTTTATTTTCATTATTTGACTACATTTACAGCTCACATTTGAATGCATATTATAAATCTTATTACTTTAGTCACTTAGTACTAAATTATACATAGTATTACGATGAACTGGGACTGCTTTTTTGGGCTGCAAATGTAGTTAGCTGCAGGATGAGACATTTTTTTTTACTGCAAATAAAGGCAGCAGCACAAAGGGGTTTGAAGTTCAGATATACTTACATGGCATGATCTTCAAGGTTAAGTGTAATGCTCCCAAGAACTTTTGAGCCATATTTCCAGTACCCAAGGAATCCCAAAATTCCGTAAACAACAGTTATTATAGACATTGACGTGTTCATCACTCCAGGACAGCCAAGGAAATGGGCTGGCTTGGCCATGGAATTTTCAACGTACATAACAATGCTTATACCTTCCATTGCAAAGAGACATGTACTGAAATGTGAAACATATATTTTTACATATAACTAAATAGAGCACTCTAATAACTTTACATCAGAAAAAGTTACCATTAAGAACAAATATACTGGTGTGAAACATATAAATTTAACAGAAATTATGGTAACGATAAATAGTTATTGAAATAATCGTTTTAAATGCAAAATATTGATTTGTTGATAATTTAGTGGAGGAAAAAAAGAAAAAAACATTTTATTATAACGAATATAATAGTTTCATACATAAAGTGAAGGCGAGTATAAAAAAATATGAAAATTCATATTTAATTTATCATTTGTATAAAATACGGTTGTTTAATTAAAAAAAAAACTAGCTAACTAACCATCACGCCATATCCCCAAAAGTAATTATAGAATAATATATTATATAAACTATGGCGTCGAACCAACAATAACATATGGCGTCGAAGCAAGGGTAGACACACTAAGGACCAAACAAGTTTTGAGGACTTCCGAAATGAAGACACTGAGGACGATATCAGGCAAGACACTGAAGATCGCGTGAGGAACACCAGAATAAGAGAGATATGTGAGGTTGAGGATATTATAAGATGGAGCAGACAGCGAAAAAGAGACTGGTACGGTCATGTTCAAAGAATGGACACCACCAGACTCCCCTATATTGCATTGCATAATCAGCCTCATGGGACTCGTCCTCGTGGAAGACCTCCTAAAAGATGGAGGACAGCTGAGAATCTATCTTACAAGAAGAGCAACACTCTGGAGAACAGACCACATAGGTCTAATTTGTAGTGTGAGGTGGTTCGGTGTGCAAGTGAAAAGTCAGAGGTTGGTTGGTACACAGTTATTTATTTCGGCACAGACAAGTGTATAACAATAGATAGGGCGAGAGCGTTCGAGCGGACGCGTGTCGCTCGGCCGAAGGACGCGGTAATAAGCCCGGAGCAAAGACGGGGTCCTTGTCTCCAGGGGGCGCTATGCTGCTGCCAGCATACTAGTGCCATAGGTTAGGTAGGGGGGATGGGATTAATCCTCCCAGTCCCACAGGTGTATTAATTATTAAGAGTTAATTGTATCTCAATAGAGACGAAGATGTAAGTTATTTGGAAACAAAATATGGTGGTCGAGGCGTTTACAGGACTTATGACCTGTCATTGGTTGGGATAAGCGATCGCTTTATGTAATACAACAGTCCCCATTCCGCCCTTCTTACGAACACCACATCTGACAATTAGTTTTGGAAGTTGTATATATGCTACCGTGTTGAGAAACATTTCACATATTTTAGTTCAATCTACACTAGCGCCATCAATTTATCTCGGGGTAAGCATTAAGCAGAAAATCATTACTAATGTAATGTGAAAGGCTATCTACCCAATCATCACACATTACTAGACAACGCCTGGAGAAAAGGAGCGCCTGAGTCTCTATAGATGAAACGCCTGAGTCTCAATAGATGGCGCTAGTGTAGATTAAACCAAAATATGTGATTCCAAGATTCCAAGATTCAGCTTTCTAATAAATTTCAATATAAATATCTTAATTACCTGAAAAAGGATGGTAGTGTTGCAATAGTCGTAGAAAGATTTCGTTCATTGATGTCGGGCAAGTCCTGGACTATCATGTAAAGCGTTATGCACACTATGAATCCATACATTATATTTGCAAGTGCCGAAAACGGGGCAAGATGCTTGAGATTTTTTAGCTGTGAAATTATTAATAATGGCACCAGAATCATCAGAATATACATTTTTTCCGCAACTATGAAATCTGGAATATATATTTGGACCAGCTGTGAATAAAACGGTTAAAATTAGATGTCTGAGATTTTAAGTTAATTGCAACTCTTTGTGTCAATAGCAACTCTATATATTTGGGAATAGCAAGTATCTATCAATAGCAATGTGTTACCTGTTTTATAGAACTGGATAAAAATACGACATATACAGTACAAACTCCGATGTTTCCAACTAATAAGGTGAAATCAGTAAAATATCTAAAATTCAGAAAAAAAAAATTATAATTATCTTATTTAGTACATAAAAAATATCTTCTTCTTTTTCAAGTGCCCTGTCGGGTCCCTCCAACGTTGGCGATCACCTCGGCGAACCTGTCCCCATCCTGCGCCGCTCGGAACAGTTCATCCACACTTCCATGGATGCCGGTCCACTCCCTCACGTTTCGCAGCCAGGACATCTGTCTCCTACCGGGCCCTTGGCGTCCCTAAATTTTCCCTCCAATATCAGTTTGAGAAGGTGGTACTTTTTCCCACGCAGTACATGACCCAGATGTGAAATCTTCCGAACCTTGATAGTTGACAACAGCTCCCTGTCAACTCTAGTTCGCCTCAGCATTTCGGTATTGGTAACCATGTCTGTCCAGGGAGTTCTGAGCATTCGGTGATATAGGCACATTTCAAATGCTAATAAAAAATAAAAATATTTTAATTGTGTACAACTTCATAATGATAATCTCTATAAAAGGTGATACTTGTTGGCTATAATGCCGATAGACTTGACAAATGTAGAACCGTTTGCATCGAAGTTTTCACTGTTTATTAATATTATCAAAAGATACAAAAAAAAAAACACGATACGAACTGATTTATAATGCATGTAAATGATTTTTTGGGTGTAACAAGCAAATCAATATTTTGACGTCTGGACGTTACAGTTTATTTATTGTTTCCTGAAAAATTATATAAAACTTCATATTAATTTATTAATACGAATGTAAACGTCAGATTTCTAGAAGTTTTATTAAATTTTATGGGAATGACATGTTTTGCCCTTCTAAGGCATTATCAAATGTCAACATTTGCTAATGCCTTAGAAGGGCGAAACATGTAATTCCCATAAAATATAATAAAACTTTTAGAAAACTGACGTTTTCTTTCGTATTAATTAGTTACACTTGGACTTGGATCTTGTGGCTTATTGGAGTGAAACTCGGAAGTCTGTTACTCCTTCCCATTGATGAGTTAGAGGTGTTTTTTGTGTGTAGGTTTGTGTGTGGTGTAGTGTATGTGACTCTATGGGGTTGAGTTTAGTGTGTGGGAGGGTTGAGTTTACAGATATTATATATTAAGAGTATACTTATACACATATGACAAGGTAGAGCAATTTTGAGGGGGGGAAGCAATGTATATGTTTGTTACAGTTTATATTTATGTGAACTAATTATATTTCATGATAAGAGATGGCGCTCGAGTCGGTTTAAATGACAGCTGTCAATCGTCATTACATTACTGCACGTGTATTCTAGTAAAAAATGCAACAATTAATGGATTTCATTTGTTAAAGGTCATGTATTAAAAATCACAGTTAAATGAACTTTTAATTTCATGTATTTTGTATGCATGTACTCAAATTTAGCAATAGCAAAATATTGATACATTATTTTTCTACTTAAATAAATACCGATGAGCACGTGAACGATAGCATGGACCCAGGATGAAAATTGGCGAAGTAGGTGTTCCCTGTTAGCTGCAAGACGACCTTCGTGGCAGACTGGTAAGAGCTCTGACTTCCATATCGAAGGTCCCGGGTTCGATTCCCGGCGATGGCAGTGTGATTGTCACACTGTCTTTGGTATTGTGTAGAATTCACGTGACAATAAAATGGCGATAGATTGGCTACTTATCACATGTCATGGGAATCATCAATATAATAGATAAAAATAATGTGTATATAGTAATTGGGTTCAAGTGACCTGTTGTATACAAGAAAAAAAAAGATTGTTGAAGATGAGGTTTATACAGATATTTTGTGAATGTGTACTTATACTTGTATACGAATCCTGGATTTTCACCTATGGTGGGTGGTTAATTCAAATTTAATTGTATCTCAATAGAGACGAAGAAGCAAACTGGAAACTGATAATGGATGATCAAGGTGTTTACAGGACTTATGACCTGTCATTGGTTGGGTTAAGCGCACGCTTTATGTAATTACAACATTTGACGGACTTCTAAACAATATGCTTATAGGCTGATAACCTTAGCATTGTGTTAATAAAGTAGTTTGCTAAAATGCTAAAAATCATTCTCCATAGATGGCGTTAGTGGGTGGATTGTATAGGTTAATCTTAAAAAGATTGACTAATACAATCAAATCTACATAGAGGGCCAATTAAAACTGACACGTGAAGATAGGTATGGATTTGGAGTATATATACAACTTCTAAAATTATCATGCATGATCATAATAACAATGGTGGAATGGGGAATGTTGTAATTACATAAAACGTGCGCTTAACCCAACCAACGACAGGTCATAAGTCCTGTAAACACCTTGATCATCCATATTCAGTTTCCAGTTTGCTTCTTCGTCTCTATTGAGATACAATTAAATTTGAATTAACCACCCACCATGGGTGAAAATCCAGGATTCGTATACAAGTATAAGTACACATTCACAAAATATCTGTATAAACCTCATCTTCAACAATCTTTTTTTTTTCTTGTATACAACAGGTCACTTGAACCCAATTACTATATACACATTATTTTTATCTATTATATTGATGATTCCCATGACATGTGATAAGTAGCCAATCTATCGCCATTTTATTGAGATACAATTAAAAAAGGTTTATACAGTTTACGCGTGTCCAGATTGTGTGACGCCTATTTCTATTCTTCATAGATTAAGCGATAAGTTACAACAATTATAAGTATGTATGAATATGAATTTGCTTTTGAGCGGAAATTATTACCTTATAGCATTTTGAGCGGAAATTATTACCTTATAGCATTTTGAGCGGAAATTATTACCTTATAGCATTTTGAGCGGAAATTATTACCTTATAGCATTTGAAAATCTTTGAATTCCTTTTGGTCCATTAGCAAACGCCTTTTCACAAGTGTCAGCATACTCCAGGGAGGGTTGTCGAATGTGCACACAAATCTCACGCGAAGTTTCAACCTAAATTAAAATTGACGTTATCTGTTCATTGATTCTATGTGATTCTAAGTTAATTCTTGGGAAATGATATTGATATATTTAATAAATAAAAATGGGAAAACTATACAGAGTAAAGAATACTTGTTTTTTTAATCATTGGAACATGATATTAAAATGCGTGAAGTAAGATAATCTAAAGGATAACTAGGATTAAATAATACTTCAGTCAATTGATTGAAAACGTCTTTATGGGAATGACATGTTTCGTGATGCTTTGCTTGTTAAGCCAAATTTGATAATGCATTAGCAAGGCAAAGCATGCAGCATACAACAAGCGAAATGAGGCGCTAAGCGATTAAAAAAGAAGAAAAAAAGACAAAACACGTTATTATCATAAAATATAATAAAAGTTCTAGAATACAGACTAATTATTCCTAATTTAATATGGATTTTTATATTATTGTTCAAGAAACCTTAGATGATATTTCGATCGTTTAAATAAATATTTAAGGGCCTTTGAGAGAGAATAAATGAATATAAAATAAATGTAATAATGTTTCCTTTTTTATATACTTAGTATACAACACTCACTTTATTAAAAAATACAAATTAAATAGCAAACATGTTTCGGACACACAAGCCCTTCATCAGTAATATTATATTAATATAAATATTAAAAATATTATAAACTCTTTTTCACTATTTAATTTTTATTTTTTTAATAAAGTGACTGTTGTATACTAAGTATATAAAAAAAAACATTAAACAACTACAACACAAAGTTATGTCGAATATAGAAGAAATGTAATAATAATCGTTTGTATATATTTATCGACATTGTGAGTGCAATTTATAAAAATACCCTTATCTAATGAAAATGTATGTGGTGCATAGATTCTAGAAAGTTCTTTCATCTGTATTAATAATGTTACAGTCTTTCTAAAGATAAGGTCTGTCTCGTCTCCTCACACAGTAATGAACGAAGTTTTGGGCTTGTATTTGTCTTTTAGTGTAATCAATCTACAGATATATTTATAAACATATGTTTGTTGGTAAACGATTAACATTTTGTGTGCAATGGAAAGATGAGCGTTCGATGTTTATTAAGGACATAAGTTTAAAAAATCAATTGTATAACTTACCAATATTTTGTAACAGTGTTGAACAAGCCATCCGATTAATATGCAACCGATTGTACCAACCAATAAACCGGAATTTGAAAAGGCTAGGGGCATCGCCAGAATTCCCGAGCCGAGGGAGCTTTTAAGGAGATTGGCCAAAGCTAGCACATCTCTGCAACATAATAATCACTATAAGCTTTTGAACTTTTCATAAACACCTTCTTCTATGTATATTTTCTTTGTAAATTTACCATTATATATATTTTGAGGTGATGAGGGCAAAAAAGTAAAGCTAATTTCAAAATGAGGTTAATAATAAATATACTAATAATAATATATTGCATTAATATGTCTGGGGGTTCAAAAGGGTAGTAGGGCTACGACGGGGTATGTTTTGCTGGAAAGTATGCCTCTACAAAATGTCGTAAGGCACCATGTTGCATTTACAACAGCAACAATACTATCAAGTCCAACTCTCTAGCGTCCACGAGAGGTCTTTTTAAAGACCCCGCGAACCCTGGGCAATGTGGCACATATTACTTAGTGCCATAGTAGATAGAGAGAGGACGAATGGCGAGCTTCCAGTGCCATAAAATTGGATACACCCAGCTAAGGGAAGGTAACCCCGACAGAAAATCCCCCAGAGAAGGCAAGGGGATACCACTCTGGATATTTTTCCCCAGGTTATCACTATGATACTAAAGGGTGATAGTCAACGTTGGGGAGACCTGTGTAATGGTACATACCATTACGATTTCTTCGGACACTGTATTCGCCCCAATTCTTTCCAGTACCTCTTCGAAATTTATTTCCAACTTCTCCTGTTTCCGCCGTGTGAGCAACCGCCGTCTTCCCGGTTGGTAACATTGTTTTTCGGTTCTCTATGCTCTGAGGCTACAAGCCCACTCACTTCCCTCCAATCTCCCTTGCGAGTAGGCCGCCATCTTGCGTTTTTTCGCCAGTGCCCAGTTACCACCACGATGTAGGAGAAACGCTAATCCGTTTGCATCCGGCTGGACCAGCAATGGTTCAGCCTATCTCCCATCATATCTTCTGAAGGTACGCGTCAGGTAGAATACTAATAATAATATCCATATCGAAGACCGCACATTGGTTCCACATGTGCGTCATGTGTCCGCGTGTCTGCGATTAGTTCCGATGGCTCTGTCGGACATCGACGTGACCGCGTTCGAGGTCTCCGTATCTTGCTGCCACCCGATTGTCAAGGGCCACACCACCATGCGGAACTGCGTGGACCACTTCTTCACTCCGTACAGCACCACCAGCCTATGGAACCTCGTGTCTGCCAGGTGACGCTCTAAATATTGATTTTGTGAACCGCCATCAACTGGTCGTCGACACAGCGTCGCTGACAACGTCGACGGACGACGTCGCTAGTCGATGTCCCGATGAGCACGCCATCGAGGAATCGCCACAAACAGCTTCTTCATTCTTCCATTTAAGTTTCGATTAATAAGACATCCCTAGCCTCTGGATTATTGTTATAATTTTAACTAGCTAATAAACCTTAATGTATCCCATGTAACTGTCTTTATATTTACACCTGTCCTTAGTCGAATAATGATAACACGAAAAGAATCTCACGATTACCACCCTGAAGATAAAAACAATGCTCTCCGTGCTAAACTAGGAGGAACGTTTCACCTGACAGGACACAGAAAGAATAATAATAATATGTCTTTATTAACACAAGTTTCAGCTACGACTACCACACCAAGGGTCCCGAGTTCGTTTCCCAGCGATGACAGTGTGATTCTCAAACTGTCTATGACCAAGTGTAGAATTCTCTTCTTCTTTAAATAGATCTGAGGATCCGTGACACAGAAATCATGTCTCGTGGGATGATAAGGTCCAGCTGTCTCTCCATCCAGGCGATCTTCCAGGTGGGAATAGCCCGGAGGGGACTTCATAAGCGGCTGTATATGCGAGTTTGTCACCATCCATTCAGGCTATATGGTCCCTCCAATATCTTCTGAACTCCACCGAACGATATCCTCTATTTCGCAAGTCTTTATTATGTCTGCGCTGCGGTCTCGACGATCTCGGAGAGTTTTTCCAGTAATTGATCTTAGGACCTTCATCTTAGATGTTTCGCACAGTGTCGGCCTGCGTCTCTACAGCTTACGTTTGATAAGTCGCAAACGTGTCTAATAAATTCTGATCTTGCTGTCAATACGCATCTGCTTGTTCTTCCAGACCAGATACTTCAGACACCCTGACACGGCAGAGGCTTTACAAATTTGTTCTCGTACTTCGGTATAAAGGTTATTATGGTGTAGATCTCCAAATATCTGAAACTCATAACTTGCTCCACAGGTATATCATCAACAGTCAGCTTACATCTGACAGATCGGGAAGATCGAGGGTAGGCGCAGTGTGGGAAGACCCCAGATGTCCTGGCTCGAGAATATTAAAGAATGGACCGGAGTTCTCTGATTGAGGTGGCTCTGAGGATGGGCGGGCTGAAGTGGCGATGGGCTGGCCATATCTGTCGGAGAACCGACGGCCGATGGGAGAGACGGGTTCTGAAGTGGAGACCGCGTACAGGATTCTGCAGAGTTGGACGTTCGCGTCCCCCTGCCCGCTGGACCGACGATCTGAAGAGGATTGCTAGACATGGATGGATGGGAGCGGCAATGAATAGGGGGCGGTGGCGTGCTTTAGGAGAGGCCTACTTTCAGCAGTGGATGACAGACGGCTGATGATGATGATGATGACCGGAGTTCGGGGGGGTGGGGGAGTTGTTCCGTCTAGCACAGGACAGAGAGGTACGCCAGGGTGATACCCGACGTCGGGGGGACCTGGCTTTGCAGTCGAAGAAGAAGAAGAATAAAGCTAATAATTTTTTTTCGATTATATACTTTAAATCACATAAACTCGTACAGCGTCAGGAATTTTTATATAATATTAGGGAAAAAATGTTAATTTCATATTAAAACTCATTCGGTAGTTAAAATTCTAAGATGATAGGTGTTTACTTACTTCGTTGATACCGATCTTGTAAAATCAATTTCACTTAGCCTTTATTTACATGACCCTACTTACGATAATAAATGTTCTTTTTTTCTGTGTTCATAAGGATTGTATGGCTGTTGATCCTCGATCTTGAAAACATCACTTTTATTATCCGGTTTCTTTCCATTGCTTTGGAAATCTAATTCGATAGGTGCAATAGAACCGCTACAAAATAAAAAATAAACAATTATCAAAAAATATATAGAAATTACTCAATGTTAAATTATTTAAATTAAAAAAAAAAAATAGGTTTTCCATGTAACGTGCACTCTATGTTTTGATGAAATGGGTCCGAAGGTTCTGGGTTCGATTCCCGGCGATGGCAGTGTGATTGTCACACTGTCTTTGGTCTGGTGTAGAATTTTCGTGACAATAAAATGGCGATAGATTGGCTACCTGTCACATGTCACGAGAATCAATATATCAGCTTAAAAACCAATTGTATACTGTAATTGGGTTCAAGCGACCTGTTGTATACGTAAAAAAAAAATGTCGAACTATAGGGTGTTTTTTCAGAGGTTTGGTTTATAAACTGGTAACATTGTTTCTACAGACTGTCAATTTGACAGTTAACAGTTTATTTGTAGTCAGTACGTATTGCTGTTTTACCATGAATATATTGACGTCAGAACAGTGCTCGCAAATTGTGCAAATTTATTTTGAAAATCATGGTTCGGTTCGCTAAACTTATCGTGCACTACGTCCATTTTACGGACAACATAATCGTCCATCCGAGCAAGTTATTCGGAAGACCATGGATCGTTTTCACTCTAGTGGATAATGCTCATCCACAAAGACGACAATTGTCGAAAATCAGATTTCACGATTGCGCTTCATTCGAGCTAGCCGTGGCGCTCATATACCCGTAATCATATTTAAACAAGAATGGCATAGAATTATCTATTAAATAAAGCCAATATTAAAGACATTAAAATTGTTTTAATGCGATTTTTTTAAATTTTGGATATGTATTGTATACCTTTTAAAAAACACAATATATAAGTTGAAACAAACATAAGTAAAACAGTAATTATAATAACATACAGTTTATGATTTAATAACGACCGCATACTTTATATTATGGAATAAATATGTATGGAAGCGAAGCATGGAACTGGCAAAAGAAGGATGAAAGTAGAATAAATGCAGTAGAAATGAGATCTCTTAGACGAATGTGTGCATACTCTGTGTACGATAGAGTGTCGACTGAAAATATAAGATGTGAATGCGGTGCGAATGATGGTGTCATGAACAAAATAATGAAAGGATCATTAACATGGTTTGGACATATGGAAAGAATGAATGAAGAAAGAATGGTAAAAAAATTATATGTTAATGATGTAAATGGAACCAGAAATAGAGGAAGACCGAGGAAAACGTGGCACGATCAAATAAATCAAATATTGAATGTCGGCCATGTGAGGAGTCAGAGAAATCGACGCGCGTGCATGACACGATGTATGAATGTTGAGGAATCGAGAGAAATGTATCAGGAAAGAAAGGTGTGGCAGTCCATTCTTTCTGCCTACCCCTTCGGAGAGACGGCGTGACGGATAGTTAGTTAGTTACTTATTATTTTTATAAAAGTATTTCTAAAAGTAGGTAATTCAGAATATTAGGTACATATATTTAAATAAACAATATGTTTGCTTCCTTATTTCGCTTAGAAATTCGTAGATTCGAACATAAATCCACAAATAGAAGATTTGTATGAAATAAAACGTTATTTTAAAAAGATATTCGTCGTCTGCCTCGTTAATTTTGTAACATTAGTATATACCTGATGATAGGTGTAAGTAAACAGTTAACATACATTTTAGATAAACTTAAGTCGTTAAGACTGTTAACACATAATTCCATTGACGATTTTTTTTATGAATTAAAACACTTTATTTTTCTACTTTTAAGTTTATTTTCTCGACACGTTTCGACAGTTTATATCATTCTCCCGATGATGAAAGCGTAAAGCCTTCGAAACATGTCAAGAAAAGGAAAAAAGTATTTAAATTCATAAAATTCCTAATCAAAGGACATATTAACCGTCATTGTGCTGCTGACTTCATTTGTAGTAAAAAAAGGATCAATTCATCATAATTTTTTGTACAGTTTAGTAGTAAAGTAAAACAGATCATAAGATACATATAAATATGAACTAAAATTGCAGTTTATCGTAGTTAGAATTTTTTGTGGACTGCAAATGTAGTCAGCCACGCTATAAGGGTTAACAAAATTATAATTAAAAAAAAAACACTGTTTAAATCACTGAATTTTGAGTATTACTACATGTTTCAGAAACCGATGCTTTCATCTTCAGGTATTAACATCTACTACTTAGACATTAGGCATAGACCACCTTCGTGGCAGAGTGGTAAGACTTCTGACTTCCATGTCGAAGGTCCTGGGTTCGATTCCCGGCATTGGCAGTGTGATTGTCACACTTTGGGGGATTTGAACTGGAAATCAGCCGGCCAGCGAAATAGAGAAGGCAAACTATCTGCTCAGACACCTAGCTATTGATACTAGTGGCGAATTTTTTAATTATTTCTTGCGTTAATGCAAAATCCCATCCCGAAGTTAATTTACATGTAGTGGCCTCCCCTTGTTAGTAAATTATCAATACACAAATAAATATGAGAAAGCAATTGTAATTATTTTTTTAATAACTTATTTATTCACTTACTTGTAACTCCTTTCATTTTCGAAATCGAAAACCATTTTTACATCAAATAATATGATGCATTAACTCCTCTTGTAAGAAACGTCTTATTCCACAGAAACTATTAAAAAAACAGAACATTTTAAAATTACAAATATTATTATAACCTTATAATGGTTGTTTTATTTTAAGTGGTTTTATTTTCCACACTGCGTTGCCGTTTTCAGGGCTTCCGATGAAATCGTTGGAAACTGATAACATTGATTATAATTATTTTATCCATAAACAGTATCAACATATTATTACACGCCAATTTAACTTCTTAAAGACAATGCAACCTTACGAGATTTTTTCTATCTAGAAAATTTATAAACATACACTAACTAACTAACCATCGCGTCAATACCTCGAAGGGATAAGCAGAAAAAACGGACCACCTCACTTTTCTTTCGTGACATATTTCTCGCATTTCCTCAATTCGCATATCGTTTCATGCATACGCATCGATTTCTCCGACTCCTCACAAATCCTCTTCTAGCTTACAGAGGTTCAGCTCTGGTATTGATGAAAGGTGAATTGGTAGGTTGTTGGTTTATGCAGGGGCATGATTACTTAGTTTAGGGGTTTTAATTCAAAATTCAGAATCACCTGCAAATCAATAATAGTTAGGTACTCGATTTTAACAAATCTCGATTTTATGACATAGAAAACAAATTGAGTTATACGAAAAATGAATAAGACCAACATACAACAAGTGTCAACTTAGCTATGAAAATGATAGAATGTACATTTACACATATTACGAGTACCATGGTAAATGTATAAATTTCAGTTTTCTGCCCAGTCTTTGAGATTACGATTACGATGAGATTGATATTGAGATTTGAGATTGATTAGGATTTTATTCAAAATTACTTATGCAAGCCGGGCTTCTGGGCTTCTATGGGAGTCACGCCACTGATTGAATATATCCTAATAATAATAAAATAAAACAACGTTTTTTTGTTATATTATTTTCTATAACTACTTCCACTTATATCCTTATTAATCAAATTATGTTGTTATTTTTCTATGGTGTATGCTTGAATTCAAGCTGTTGTAATATGTATTCAATTTATTTATTTTTTGTATATATTCGCAAGATGTTTTTATTCAAAAACTAAAAAAAAAGTATTACTTATTTAGAAAAAAGCGTTAAGTTAAATTACAAGTGTACAGAGTTACCCTGATAAATCAAATCTAGACCATGGTAAAACAAAAGAGGTGTCGGAAGGCCGCATAAGAAATATAGACTGAAAGTTGGTGAACGATGGGTGAGAAAGGTGAGCGATAAGGAGGAGGGGATACGTTTAGAAAAAGCATATATCCAACAGTGGAAAAAAAATGCTGAGGAAGAAGAAGAAAAAGAAGAAATAGTACATTTATACGTGGAATATGGATGAGAAGCATGAAACAGAAAAAAATATTAATGATTGTAGAATTCATAAAAAAAAATACAGGTTGTTTGAACATAATTACTGTATACAATCTGTAATATATTGATTCTCATGACATGTGATAGGTAGCTAATATAGCGGTATTTTATTGTCACGTAAATTCTACATCAGACCAAAGGCAGTATGATTCTCCCCAAAGACATCATGACAATCATACTATCTTTGGTCTGGTCTGGTCTTTTATTTATTATAAAGAAGGAAAAACTATAGTTAATTAAGAGAATAATAACCGCAAGCCGTAGAAAAATATTACGAATTCAAAGAATATTTACGTAATAATTCATATTTCGTGTGGTTTATAAAATTCCAGTATACTTGTAACGATTATGTAGGTTCATACGTCATAAAAAAATTAAATCAGTAGTTTTAATAAAAACTAGCGAACCTGACAGACGTTATCCTCTCTAAACGAAAATATTGTTTTCTTCATATAACCAGAACATAGCGCCACCTACCGGGTCCAATTGTAAATCTAAACCATCCAGGGGCCCACACAAAAAAATTTATCAAAATCAGTCCAGTCGTTTAGCAGGAGACATGTTTGATGTTCATGAGAAGATATCTTTCTTTGTTTAAGATTCCATGTATTTCATGTTATTACAATTTTTCACAGTGAAAATGGTGTTAAAAAAAACTGTCACAAAAAATTTAGTTAATACATGTATTGATTGTCATCAGCCTGTATCCGCATACTCCTGGACGTTGGCTTCCTCTATCTGTTTCCATGTCTGTTGATCCTGGGCAACACGCATCCATGTCGCACCGTTGGCCTCTTTAATATCGTCCCTCCACCGAGATTGTTGAAGTCCTGGGTTTCGGGTCACAGTTCTAGGAAGAAATAGAAGTATTGTACATCTATCGCCAGAATCGCATCATCATCATCTTGTTTTTCCCATAGCTCTTTGGACAATTCTTAATTTATTGGCGCTTCCATGAGACACTGTTATTGTTTCAAATCCATAAATTAACACCGCAAAATATGTATTCATACAATTTTTTATTACTAATAATCATCAAAAGACCACTAAAATCATTATTATAAACATGTATATTAATGAGTATAACGTTAGGTACTATAAATCAATACAAAAATAATAAATAATTTGAAGAGTAAAATGGTTTGCTTTTGGGAATAATCACTTTTTTTGCATTTTTCACAAACACGTTTCGGAACACAGACGTCATGTTTAAACTAAACGACAATTAATTTTAATATTTAACAAATGAAACAATTAAAAATTCCACACTTAAGAAAGGCGCCTGTTTCCCGAAACATGTTTTGTGAAAAGTGCAAAAAAATATTCAAATAGCTTTATAGTTTGAAATTACATTTGATAAAAAAATGGTTGTGGGATGTTTTATTACCCATATCAAAATTTAACATTCGTTTGCGTTATGTATCCCAAAAATGTTCGAAAAAGTACATATTTGAGTAAATATTTATTTATGCTTTAACTTTTCGTGTTTTGATCGAGATTTTCTTATCGCGTTCACGTCAGTATTCAATTAAAATAAAATGATATAGCCCCACATACTTATTTTGTAAACAAAATAATTGTAAGATAATATTCGTAACATATAAAGTCACAAAACAACTATGCTCGTCAAAATTGATATTAAGGGCAATGCTGTGGTCAATCCTGTGTCAATTGTTGGAATCGCTTTTATCATACTATCATTTAACGAAACCGACTTAATTCTTTTCTTCAATTGCAATCGTCAATAAAAACATTTGAAAATGTTATTTGTAATCAAAGGATTTTTTTTACCAACTATTATATATTTTCTTGCGTGCTATTTTATGTTAAAAGATTCAAAATCAGCGTTATTTTCTATAAATGTATAAAAAGCAAAATAACTGTGATCTTTAGATAAATTATGTTTAACTCCTAATAAAGCAGTACAAATACGACTTTCTCAAAGAAAGTTCTTCTCAGAGCAAGGATTCATCCTTCAACTTTGCGTAATATTAACACTTAATTTGACACAAAGAAAATATTATGAACATGGATAATATCACTTGATATCCATGTCCTCACATTCAAATGTTAACCCACCAAATATTACACAATTAAAAAAATATATTTGTCGATGGAATGAAAAGAAAAATGATTCAGAAAAAGTACGCCGACCAAATATTTTGGTTGTAATTAATATGAATGAAAACGTCTGTCTTCTAGGAGTTTTTTTTTTAATGATGTATGTTAGATGGAATGATATGTTTCGTCCTTCTAAGGCATTATCAAATGTGGCGAATGTGGTCTTGAATAATAAAAAGAGTTTCATAAGTATTTAGATACGTTTATTTTTGGTTTAAGCGCATTCGCCAATAACAAATAGGAGTAGTAAATACGTAAAATAATTCAAACTTAACTTACATACGACTTACTTAATATAATAGATAAATATTAACTTACTTACATTGTAATACTTACTGTTTATAATCAATCATGAAAGTAAAGTTATCGATTTAATTACTTTTTTTTTAAATGCAGTTTTTATGCTTTTTTGGATTGATGTAATTTTGTATCTCAGCTGTCGCTTTGAAAATACTTCTATGGTATTTTTAATTCAATTTTGTAAAATCAAAACAGTGTTTTTTTCACTTATGAGTTTATTTGCCTTGAAACGTTTTGAATGTATAAATTATTGTTGGCAGAATTCAAGATAAAAAGATAAAACACATACATAGTTACCCTTCTAATGATGGCATAAAAGTATCATACACGTCGATTTATGTTGACTCATAAGTGTAAAAAATAGTGTTTTGATTGATAATGAAATCCACAGCGTTAATTGTAAAGATTTGAAAAAAGAACTGTACCTTAGGGACATAAAGTCTTAAGTAATTTTTCTCACCGAAACGAGTTATGGACATGTTATCACTGACACGGCTTCCATTATATAATATTGCATATCCAGCACACAGTATATAATATAGTAAGAAGCAGCCGATACGACAGACAATTGCACTAGACACACTCGAAACACTACGAAAATTCGATATGACCTTTATAAATCATTTCGATCAAAAATTTACTTAAGATTTTTTGGCTCTCAGGTACTGAAAAGTAATTAAACTATTTAAAAGGGAAATTAAACTACTTAAAATTACTTAATAATGGGAGTATTCTTCATCCATAACATGTCATTATGTAATACTTTCTTAAATTGTGGTTTTGGAAATATTTATAAAATCAATGTTTCAGTTTGAATGTTTCCTAAATATGTTGTTTTATTTAAAAAAAAAATACAGATTTTTCCAATATTGTATTAGAATTATTTTAAATAATTTTTATTTGTGTATTTTTTAATCTGTGCGACCAGAAATAAATTTCATAAATATCAATAAATTGAATATATACAATACATAAATTTTCGTAGTCCTGACTACAACTTGAAGTACTCAAATATTTGAATTAATATACACGTCGTATTTTTTAACACTATCACATTTTTTTTACAAATTTTCAGACGTGTTTTGGTAGTGGCACAACCTTTATGGATGTATAAATTTTAACAATGCAATAAAACGGAGTGATCACTTATATGCTAAATTTAAATTTATTGTTATTTTATTAAATAATATAACGAATTTAAATTCAATTCCCTTTTTCGAAAAGTTCTCTTATCTCTCTCCTCTCCTCAATCCCAATTATTCCCCCTCCACCTTAATACAATACTCCACCATTTTTGGCATATAAGTGATTACTCTGTTTTATTGGTTTGTTAAGATTTGTACATCGATAAATGTTGTGTCACAACCGTAACATGTCTGAAGAAAGTGTATTAAAGTGTTGTAAAAATACGTAGTGTAGTTATATTTATTCAAATATGAATCCACAACACAAAGTGAAGGCGAATATAGAAGAGATACTCGGTTTTTTGAAAATTCACAGGTATTGTTTGAAAAGTTTTATAACGGTCAAATTATGTTTATAAAGATTTTAAATTCAACTAAAATATCAAGTCGAAATTAATAAATAAGAAACTACAATTCTAGCTTGTAATTATTAAAGTCATTGAAAATGTGTTTAATATTGTAAAGTTAATAAACAAAAAAATTGATCCTAATTCTTACGTGAAAATTATATACTCGGCTAGTAATCATTCAATAAAAAAAATCTTTTCAGATCTCTAAAAACTGAAGTTACGATGTAACATTCAAAAGAGTAGAACAAATACTTATTTTACAAGACACGAATCATCATGGTTATTTCCAATAACATCACCACCGAATTGATGACGTCTAAAACAATTGTCAAATTGTTTATTTTTCATCATTCCATCCGGATATGGTGACAGCCACTCCGCAAACAAGAGCCACCATGGCGAAGGTCATGAGAAGGATGTTCTTCCACAGGATCCAGTTCCATTTTCCGAGATCTCTGTTCCAGCGGAACACAGTTTGGACCAGTGCCGGGATGAAAAGACCGAGAGTCGAATAGAAGATGGCACCAACCAGACTGATGATGGCGTCCAGTTTGGGTATAGCAGCTCCAAGACACACTGAAATTCAAACATAATTTGTCAGGTAAATAATAATCATAATAACAAGGAAATGTCGGATTGAAGCAGCAAGAACAGCATTTAACAAAATGAAGTCACTCTTTTGCAATGACAATGTCAACTTAAAACTGAGACAGAGGATGTTAAGGTGTTATGTGTGGTCTGTTCTGTTATATGGGTGTGAGACATGGACATTAAAAGTAAATACAATGAACCGGCTAGGGGCATTTGAAATGTGGCTTCACCGAAGAATGTTCAGGATCCCATGGACAGACAGAGTGACGAATACAGAAGTCCTGAAACTTGCATTAGTAAATAAATAGCTGCTGACATTGATCAAAGTTCGCAAGATTTCATATCTGGGTCACGTTCTACCAGGAGAAAAATATCGCCTGTTGCATCTAGTTTTGAAGGGATAAATAGAGGGCCGCAGGGGGGCAGGGAGAAGGCAGATCTCTTGGCTGCGCAATGTGAGGGAACGGACGGGAATCGGAACTGTGGAGGAGCTATTCCGGACAGCGCAGGATAGGGAAGAGTTTACCAGAGTGATCGCCAACGTCGGGGGGACCTGACAGGGCACATTTAAA
The DNA here is from genome assembly GCA_022606425.2 of Lepidostoma basale. Lineage (NCBI taxonomy): Eukaryota > Metazoa > Arthropoda > Insecta > Trichoptera > Lepidostomatidae > Lepidostoma > Lepidostoma basale. The sequence goes on from JAHDVF020000211.1 coordinate 2,861,995, forward strand.
AAAAGGATAATAATAAGGCTAATTTGTATAGCCCCGTTTTCGTGAATAGCTCACCTCAAGGGCTTAAGTTTGAAAGTTGAAAATGTTTTAAGTCATGAGAGCTGCATCTGACACCAGAAATCAGATACCCGTTGTTTACATTTTATGCGATATTTTGAAAAGGTTGGTTTTTATGTAAGATTTAAAATCTGTCGGATTCTCAATGCATCTGAGGCGTAAAGGAAGCCTATTCCACGCGGACGGACCTGCCACTGCGAAAGCCCGATCTACGAAATTTGTCCGGGGGTTGCGCTTTGGCTCAACTAATCTGCATATTGCCGAGGAGTTTGGTGATTGAAGCGTAGATTGCCGCAAGTTAGGGCTATCAGCAACCTAAATTTCAGATATATAGACTGGTGCCATTCCGTGAAGCGCTTTAAAATCCGTTCAGCATAGTTTATACTGGATTCTTTCAGGACACTTGAGCCAGTGAAGATCTTTTAGATGTTATGAAAAATATAAAGAGTATTATTAATATTAAAGTAATCACCACTCAAAGAAGACAATACTCATAGTGTGTAGATAAGTGTATAATCATAATATAAATAGAAAAAAAACAGGATGTCATCATGAAATAGTACGAGAATATTTTGAATACAAGAGAGTGGGAGAGGAATACTTCGATTCTCTCCGAAAGTAATTCGAAAAATTCAAAATACACACGATGGCCCTGCCCGAGATCGTTTCTGGATTATTTTGAATTTCAGTTCAATTGTTATGATTATTGTTGTAAGACAGTATTGTACAAAACAAAAGGTGAACAATTTGGTATTGTTAATTGTGGAATTTTGAACATGCGTAAAAAAAGTTTTGCATTAAAAATTAAAACTTATTACTGATTACGTTTTTATAGTGCACCAAGTTTTAGGATAGAAAAACTTTTTCTTATCTAGTGATAAATAATCTGAATAACACTTATTTTGCTTTATTCCAGAAGGTCTACAATTTCCGACCTATCTCAGTAGTTCGTTACTTATCTTCTAGTCTGGGTTGGCCACCGGAAGATGGCAGTAAGCTACCGGAATCAGTCGGAATTTGAAGAACAAATGGAATAAAATTTTTAACTGTTAAATTAAATAACTTTGTTTTTGTATCATAACTGTATTTTATTTTACCCAACAGCTGTTTCATCAACCTATGTTGACACCATCAGGTGTTACAATAATATATCAAATGTTAAATTTTCGCGATTTTTCGAATCTTTATGTGTTTGTTTCTTTGTTAATTTGAATATTTTTTTGATGAAACAGCTGTCGCGGAAAATAAAATACAATTGTGACACAAAAACAAAGTTATTTAATTTAACAGTTTAAAATGTTAAGGTATCATAGTGTTTCGGCCAAAACAATGGAATATAAATTAATTCTGATTATAAAAATAATCGATATGTTTTCTTTTTAGATAAAAATAAGGGCTTAACACTGTGAGATTCCGTAAAGTATTTTTTTATATTAATTAAAACACTGTTTTTCCCACTTTTGTTCAAAAGTGGAAAAAAACAATGTGGTTTTTCATAAAAAAAATCCTTAATACATTTTAAATATTAAAAATATATTTTGATGAAACTTTCATAACCAGCATTAATATCAACAGTCATGCAATAGAAAGTGAATGTTATTCAATAGTAAGTATGTTAGTAAGTGCACAACTTTAAGCCAACAGTACTTCAGTCGTGTACTGTTAGCTTACGTTTGCAAAAGCTTTGTTAGGTTGGTAAGTAAGTTTGCAACGGACATGGCATTGGTTTGCTAAGTGTTATGCTGGGTTGGTGAGTTAAATTGCAGCAGCTGATGGGTGTTGGTTCGTAAGACTGAAATATCAGTGTTGGTAAGTTTGTTACAGGCATTGTATGTTAGTTAGATAGCTAAAAATGCTGGGTTGGCTTGTAAATTTGCAAGCAGCTCCTGGGTGTTGGTTTGTAAGACTGAAAAATCAGTGTTGGTAAGTTTGTAACAGGCATTGTATGTTGGTGAGTAAGATCGTTAATAATTCTGGGTTAGTTTATAAATTTGCAGCAGCAACTGGGTGTTGGTACGTAAGACTGTAAAAGCTGTGTTGATAAGTAAGTTCGCAATAGCCATGGCATGCTGATAAGTAAGTTCGCTAAGAGTTATTTTTTATTATTATTATTCTTTTCTTCTCACACGCTGTAAGATCTCACACCTGGGTCATATACTGCGTGGGGAAAAGTACCACCTTCTCCAACTGATATTGGAGGGAAAAATTGAGGGACGCTGAGGGCCCGGAAGGAGACAAATGTCCTGGCTGCGAAACGTGAGGGAGTGGATCGGCATCCGAGGTGTGGAGGAGCTGTTCCGAGCGGCGGAGGACAGGGACAGGTTCGCTGAGGTGATCGCCAACGTTGGGCACTTGAAGAAGAAGATTCTTTTGTTGAATCGCTCTTTACATCATGACAGCATGAGCCAAATCGATGTAAAGGGTATTATAGCTATCATAGTGATTCTCGTGACATGTGATAGATAGCTAATCTATCGTCATTTTATTGTCACGTGAATTCTACACCAGACTAATGACAGTGTGACAATCACACTGCCCTCGCCGGGAATCGAACGCGGAACCTTCGGGGTGGCAGTCAATGCACTTACCACTCGGCTACAAAGGTGAGATGGTTAGTAAATTAGCAGCCGCAGCTGAGTCTTGGTTCGTTAGATTAATCAATAAGTGTTCGTGAGTTAGTTCGTTAAGAATACTGGATTGGTTAGTAAATTTGCAACAGTTGCTGGATACTGGTTCATAAGACTGAAAAATCAGTGTTGGCAAGTTAGCTTGACAGCCCGGAAAGTTGGTGAGTTAATTTGCAAACAGACATGACGGTTTGATAAGCAAATTCGCAATACCATGGGCAAATTCGAAAGTTTGAATCTACTATGGTAGATTAGTCTTACTCTCCACAATATTATTATTGGATTGGTAAGTAGGTTTGCGGCAATCATGCTTTGTTGATTAGTAAGTACGTATAAACAAAAATCATATCGTGATAGTAAATTGGCAGCAGCTACACAATACAGCAGCCATAGAGAATATCTAAGTTATTAAAAAATGGCCATGCCGTGTTGATAATTAAGTTTATTATTCGACAATAGCGTGGGTTATGCAAAATAAGTCTGTTATATGATTGTTTTTCTTATTAAACTATTTTTTACCTGTGATAATGACGCAGAATGATCTTAAGGCAACATTTGAAATGTTTCTCCATCTCTTAGACACAGACTTCTTTACGTACTTCCAAATAATTTCTATCGAGACGTAGAACTGTACCGCGTAAGTGAAATATATCGCAACTATTATTAGCCCCTTAGCTATTTGCGCGCTCCTGAAAAATAAACATATTATCATATTAATGAACAAATTAATATTCAATTAGTAGTTGATACTCCAAATAAATTAAGTTATAAGTAAATAATTAAACATTACAATGAAACGGTACTATGAAATAGTGCCCATGGTGAGAATTGTTGATAAAAATGGAGCCTTATACACATATCACATATAAAATTTCTGAGGTATCTCTACATGAGGGAGTATGGTAGTTATCCGTGGCTCTATCACACGGCATTTCTTTTAGGAATGCTCGGAACCAATTCTTTACAGCTTCGAAGAGATGGGCATCTCATAACCCATTTCTTTAAATTAATCAGGGGATATTTCGAGAACTCGGCCGTGCTAGAGGGTGTTGGTCTTTTTGTTGGTGTGTTGGTCCCTGATAGATTTCTCCGACAGCGACAGCACAGATTGTTTTACCAACCGGCCACCAGAACCAATCTGCCTCTGGTGACACCGGTGGGAAGAGCAATTAGTCTGCTGAACGCGGTCTCCTCGGAGATCGACGTCTTTTATATTAGTGAAGGTACGTTCAGGGGACAAATACTCTTGACTTTAGAAAGTATGTTGTCTTTCTAATGTCTAACCATCTCTAATGCGTTCCTGGTACTTTGTTGTATTTTTATAATATTTTACCTGTACTTAATAGATGCCTTCAACATTTTCCTGTTTGTAATGTCTTTTGAGTTAATAAACTGATTTGATTTGATTTGATATCAGCCGTCTACGTAATTATAATAGAATCCTCGGACCCATTAAGAATGATCGGACATGGAGAAGGAGATACTACTAGAAGCTCTACGATGTGTACCGGAACGTCAGCGAGGTCATCTTCTTCTTCTTCTGATTTATTTAGGACTGTATCCTGTTATTTCTCGGAGCCTGTTCCTGGGATGCAGATGTCCAACTGTCTCGCCATCTTTTAGGTGGTCTTCCTGCCAGTCGATTTCCTGTTGGTACTTTATTTGCGGCTATATTGATCACTCTTTCAGAACATGCTCTTTCCGCATGATCTCTCCAGTAGTGTCTTCTCAGTCTTCCCCATCGCACGACATCTTCTACATTGCAGATCTTTCTTATTTCAGAATTTCTTATTCTGTCCGAGTGTCGTTCCCGCAACGGATAGGAGAGTCTTCATTTCTGTGGTTCTTAGGAGACTTTTTATTCTGATGGTGTCAGCTCTCGTTTTTATTCCATATGTCATTATAGGACTTACGCATGTCTGGTGGATTCGAATTTTGCTCTCCTTTAGACGGCAGCCCTGTTTGATAGTTCACTTACTTCTCCGTAGAGGTCAATGCTGCTTGATACATCGACACCCAAGTACTTGAAATGCATCACTTGCTCTATTATTTTATTATTTCATGCAAGCTTGCATCATACTGGTTGTCTTGATGTAACCATGCTCTTTTTCTTGCCTATGGAGATTTTCATGTTGAAACTTTGAGATGATATGTGGAATTTGTACACAAGCCTTTGTATATCATCTTCAGAGTTTGCTATTAGCACCGCATCATCTGCATAGCAAAATATGTCTATTTTTTTGCTTCCCGGTGTGTAACCCAGGTCCATTGATTTGATTTCTTCAACGTGGTCAACTTTATTAATATTAACAGATTATTTGCAGCGCATGGGGGATCTGAAGCCCCCCAAACGAATGTCGTTCAACAACCCAGCAGCCCAAAGAAGTGTCGGCAGGCCGGCACCACCTTGGTGCGATGATGTCTGGACAAGTGTATGAAAGAGCTGAAAAGGTTGGATGTAGGTGCCAAAATGAACGGAGTGTCGAAAAGCTGTCTATTGTTACGGTGACGCTGTCCTACTTGCAGACAACGAACATGAACTACAAGTTTTGGTGTCTAGTATATGTGAGGTATGCATGTGAAATGATCTGATGATGAATGTGAATAAGTCTAAGGTAATATTATAAGTTTCGAAAAAAAAAAGAAATAATGATTGTCTGCAATATTAGCGTGAATGGTGAAAATCTGTAACAAGTAGATGACTTGGTGAGATCTCTAAGACGAATGTGTGAATACTCTGTGTATGATAGAGTGTCGAATGAAAATATAAGAAGTGAATGCGGTGCGAATGATGGTGTCATGAACAAAATAATGAAAGGATCATTAAGATGGTTTGGACATATGGAAAGAATGAATGAAGAAAGAATGGTAAAAAATTTATATGTTAACGATGTAAATGGAACCAGAAATAAAGGAAGACCGAGGAAAACGTGGCACGATCAAATAAATCAAATATTGAATGCCGGCCATGTGAGGAGTCAGAGAAATCGACGCGCGCGCATGACACGATGTATGAATGTTGAGGAAGCTAGAGAAATATATCAGGAAAGAAAAGTGTGGCAGTCCAATCTTTCTGCCTACCCCTTAGTTAGTTAGTTAGTTAGTAGATGAGTTTGTATGTTATATTTAGGCAGTATATTAATAAAGGATGGGCGAGCGGAGAGGGATATAGAATCACATATCTTATTAGATTACCCTAAGTATATATTAATTTAAAATCATCGAATGCGTACTCACAAAGATTTAGGATCCAAATTAAGAGTCACACTTCCCATGACTTCGTCTCCGTACTTTAAATATCCAAGGAAACCCAGAACGGCGTACAGGCCGACAACAGTTGCCATGGATATATTCAGAACCCCGGGGCATCCTAGGAAGTGTTGTGGTTTGGACATCGTATTTTCCACATACATCACGATTCCAATGCCCTCCATTGCAAATATGACGGTACTGAAATTATAATAAAAAACAATTATAACACATCATCATCAAGGAAACCGGGTCATAGCCAAATTTGAACTCTAACCCCTGGATCAGGAGGCAAGCGTTCTATCTCCTATACCACCACCCGAATTTTGACAAAATAATTTAAATTAAAGCGCACTTTACTAAAAAAAAAATGGGGCTTTTAGAAATGAAATGGAATATATATTTTTAGGAGTAAAATTAATGACGATTAACAGTATTTATACATTATTTATTTATCCCAGATATACTTTAATATTCAAATGATTGTTCATTTTAGGAAATAAATGTTTTTTTTATATTAACTGCTTGTACTACTTAACTAACTAACTAACTAACCATCACGCCGTCTCCCCGAAGGGGTAGGCAGAAAGAATGGACTGCCACACCTTTCTTTCCTGACATATTTCTCTCGCTTCCTCAACATTCATACATCGTGTCATGCACGCGCGTCGATTTCTCTGACTCCTCACATGGCCGACATTCAATGTTTGATTTATTTGATCGTGCCACGTTTTCCTTGGTCTTCCTCTATTTCTGGTACCATTTACATCATTAACATATAATTTTTTTCCATTCTTTCTTCATTCATTCTTTCCATATGTCCAAACCATCTTAATGATCCTTTCATTATTTTGTTCATGACACCATCATTCGTACCGCATTCACTTCTTATATTTTCATTCGACACTCTATCATACACAGAATATCCACACATTCGTCTAGGAGATCTCATTTCTACTGCATTTATTCTACTTTCATCCTTCTTTTGCCAGTTCCATGCTTCGCTTCCATACATAAGGGTCGGTAGAAGAACACCATTGTGCACTGCCATTCTAGCTTTTTTGGATAGGTTTTTGTTTGCGATGACAGCTTTAAGTGCACCATTCACTTTGTTGCCTGCCCCAACCCTTCTTTCAATATCCCTCTCCACTCTCCCATCTCTTGTAAACATACTACCTAAATACACAAACTCAGCTACTTGCTCCAAGTTTTCACCATTCACGCTAATGTTGCAGACTGTCGTGGTTTCTTCCTTTTCAAAAATCATTACCTTGGACTTATTAACATTCATCGTCAGATCATTTCGCATGCATACCTCATACATACAATTCACCAGGACTTGTAGTTCATGCTCGTTGTCAGCAAGTAGGACAGCGTCATCCGCATACAAGAGACAGCTTACTGACACTCCGCTTATTTTGGCACCTACATCCAACCCTTTCAGCTCTCTCATACAATTGTCCATATACAGATTAAATAACCACGGGGACATTACGCAACCTTGTTTGACACCTTTATTAATATCAAACCAGGCTGTAAGATCTCCATTTACTCTGACACTAGCAGTGCTTTCCGTGTATAGCGACTTTTTACTACTTTTTATTTTTATTTCGATAGCGACCGGTTTGTGCCAGACCAGTTAGCACGGCGAAACCGATCGCTGTCGAATTTCAGACAAAAAGTGGAAATTGTTATTAAAAGAACAACATTTTATTAAATTATTATTTAAAATGAACTTCCATCAAGAGATTTCTAATAATTTTCCTTAAATCTCTCGATGGAGGCTCATTTTAAATAATAATTGAAATAAATATAATATAATGAAATAAATAATGAATATATTAGAAATGTATCATTAATCTGAAATTCGTAAAACATAATTCCTACATAGGTCTGTCTTCAGGATAAAATAAGTAACATAAATGCGTTTTTACGATTTCTATTATTGAAGTAATATAAATTACATGCAATACATTGAAACTATTGTACAAAATGTCTTAAGTTAAAAGTCAAATGAATAACGTGTAGTAAGTAATTAGATATTTGTAGTTATTAGATAATAATAAAAGGAATCAAACATCATAATTATTATCATCAGCCTTGGACGTATGCCTTCTCCATCTGTTTCCATAGTTGTCGAGCATAGGCAACCCGCATTTATATTTATTTTTTTAATTTAACGTCCAAATTGCTTTTCCTACTGGCATAACCAAAGGCAGGTTGGTTCTGCGTGACGGAGGAAAGAACAATGGATGTCGGCGCTGTCGCAGGTAATTATTAGGAACAAAAAGACCCATTTGCTCCAGAACATAGGGGTTCTCAATAGAGCCCCGAATCAGTTTGAAAAAATACGTTGACATTAATCCTTCCCTCCTCGATTGGAGGGAGTTATACCACAGCATACCCAAGAGAAATGCCGTTGGATAGAGCCAAGGATATACCCCGTACTCTTTCATGTAGAGGGTTCTCAACAATTTCTTTTGAAGACTCTCCAACATGAGAGAATATCGAGCCTCACGAGGATTCCATATCACGGCACCTCCCTTGAGTCTGCTTTTGACTAATGAGTTATATAGAGTTCTTAGGACCCGGGTATCTCTGAAAACCCTAACAGTTGGAAGAACAAAACTCAGCATCTGTAACGAAACGTCACATACCTTCTCGATCTGAGCACGAAATGTCAATCGACTTTCGTAAATTATCCCAAGATCTTTGACAGTAGATACACGTTTGAGGCTTTCATTACCAATGGAATATCGATGATACGTATATATTGTGCTGGCGGTCTCTTTAATGTCGTCCCTCAATCAATGCTGGGAACGTACTGGGTCCTGGGTCGAGTTACAGTTCGAGAACACCAGCAAAGAAGGTTTTGTCCATCCATCGTGAGCTGCGAGCAATATAGCCTACCCAGTGCCATTTTAGCTCTGCTGCTCTTGAGATAATGTCTGCAACTCCTGTTTTGACACTAATAGTGGTGTTTCTCACCCTGTCCGCTATACTGATTCCCAACATTGCTCTTTCTGATTCCCAACATGCTCTTTCTATAACTCTTTCGACAATTCTCAATTTATTGGCGCTTTTATGTGACAATGTCACATATTTTGTAATTTATGTTTCCACTATTATTGATATGCTATTGTTTTTTTACTTGGGATTACTATTTTTAAATATATCTGACTTGGAAGTTATGCAAGGTTCTGTAAGAATGAGGTATTATTGTCTGTATTATTATCAGCATACGTAATCGCGGTGCGGGTAATGTTCTATTGTGTTCAACATGTGTTCAATATTAAAAAAAAATATTAATGACTTCAAACTCATTAATGACTTATAATAAAACTCCGTAATAAATAATTAATACGAATAAAAACGTCTGTTTCCTAGAAGATTTATTTTATTTATCTGAATGAAAAAGTTGAGAATAATGTTGTTCATATCGTGTATGTCGACATTTTTAACTGCTAGAATGGCTCTTTCGCTCAACCATGTAAAAGTTTGGTTATTTGTTTCTATGCTTTGGAATACCTTGTTTATAAATAATTTTTTTTGAAGAAAATATCAAGTAATTTGTGAACTTGAAAATATGGATGCTGTTGGACATTCTGCAATTGGACTCATATTCGATATACGATTGGCGGATATTCGTGGTTAAATATTTTTTTTTTAGATCTTTTTTATCTTTGGTTTTGCTAGGCTTGCTGGCATCGACCAGTCTGTGCCGATGCCGCCTAGTCTGGCGAAACCGGTCGCTATCGAAATACAAATAATAAGTGGTAGTATATAGTAAATAAAGTGAACATCGTTTCATTTAATGATCATTAAAATTAAAATTTCATCAAAAGATTTCAATAAAATCATTAGATCATCTTTGAAAAAAACTGTATATATCGCACGCTTAGTAGTAAACTGACCGATTATGGTTAAGGTCATAATAGAGTTAACATTAGACAGAGGCTTGTGTTTTTTTTCGTTCTATTTTTTATCGGCATCTATTTTTCACAATGTTAACGCTATCCATTCGTACGTACGATAATCGTTCACAATGTTAACGCTATCCATTCGTACGTATTTTTCGACTGTTTTTGTTAAAACACCGACTCATGTCGGATTGAGCAAAATTTCCTTTTTTGAGTTAAGCGTGCAATATGTGTGTAATGTCTTTTAAGAAAAATAAACTGAGTTGATTTGTTTAGACTACGCTGATATTTAAATATTTTTTGTAAAATTAGCTTAAAACCCAAGATAATATTTACCTAGTTATTTAGATCACTGTACTTACTTATCTGGAATAAAAATAATCCAAATATTTACATAAAATTACTGTTTACCTCAAGAACGATGGCAGGGTTTTAATGCTGGTATATAGTTTCCTCTCGCTGATGGCAGGTAAGTCATGGGCAATCACGTAGAGCGTTATGCCAACAATAGCGATAAACATTGCGTTTGAGCAGGCAGAAAACGGAGCCAGGTGCTTGAGGTTCTTTATCTGAACTATGAGGACCAGAGGAACGATGGCCATGGCGCAGTATAACTCCAGGCTGATCACAACTTCGGGATGAAGTATTTCGACGAGCTGAAAAATACACATTTTATTATTAACGTCTCCGTGCACACTGCCCCAATCGTGGGGCAAATAAATACATATTCAGATATCGTATGGCCCATGCTTAGGGTTCATTTTTAATTTCTCGAATATTCTAAAATAATGCCAAAATTTACTAGCTACCAGCGACATCTTTTGGTATACATAAAATTAAATAATTTATCAGCTATTTAATGTTTTACAATCTGAAAAAATGTTGATTCGTAAATATCATCAATGTCTTACTAATAAAGGCAAAAAAAAAAAAAAATATATATATATATATATATATATATATATATATATATATATATATATATATATATATATATATATATATATATATATATATATATATATATATATATATATATATATATATATATATATATATATATATATATATATATATATATATATATATAAACAACAACTAACCATCACGCCGTCTCCCCGAAGGGGTAGGCAGAAAGAATGGACTGCCACACCTTTCTTTCCTGACATATTTCTCTCGCTTCCTCAACATTCATACATCGTGTCATGCACGCGCGTCGATTTCTCTGACTCCTCACATGGCCGACATTCAATATTTGATTTATTTGATCGTGCCACGTTTCCTTGGTCTTCCTCTATTTCTGGTACCATTTACATCATTAACATATAATTTTTTTACCATTCTTTCTTCATTCATTCTTTCCATATGTAAAAACCATCTTAATGATCCTTTCATTATTTTGTTCATGACACCATCATTCGCACCGCATTCACTTCTTATATTTTCATTCGACACTCTATCATACACAGAGTATCCACACATTCGTCTAAGAGATCTCATTTCTGCACGTTTATTCTACTTTCATCCTTCCTTTGCCAGTTCCATGCTTCGCTTCCAGCACATGAGGGTCGGTAAGAACACCATTGTACCATTCCACAACTTTTTGGATAGGTTTTGTTTGCGATGACAACTTTAAGTGCACCATTCACTTTGTTGCCTGCAGGCGTATCTCTCACTCTGCATCTCTTGTAAAGATACTACCTAAATACACAAACTCAACTACTTGCTCAAGTTTTCACCATTCACGCTAATGTTGCAGACTGTCGTGGTTTCTTCCTTTTCAAAAATCATTACCTTGGACTTATTAACATTCATCATCAGATCATTTCGCATGCATACCTCATACATACAATTCACCAGGACTTGTAGTTCATGCTCGTTGTCTGCAAGTAGGACGGCGTCATCCGCATACAAGAGACAGCTTACTGACACTCCGCTCATTTTGGCACCTACATCCAACCCTTTCAGCTCTCTCATACAATTGTCCATATACAGATTAAATAACCACGAGGACATTACGCAACCTTGTTTGACACCTTTATTGATATAAAACCAGGCTGTAAGATCTCCATTTACTCTGACACTAGCAGTGCTTTCCGTGTATAGCGACTTAATGGCCGTGATCAGTTTTGTACTTATTCCATATTCAGACAATATTTTCCACAACTTTTCTCTATTAACGTAATCATATGCTTTTTGTAAGTCGACAAATGCACAGAAAAGTTTACGATTTTTGGCCAGAAACTTCTCTGTCAATGTACGAAGTCCAAAAATTTGATCCATACATCCTCTGCCATTCATAAAGGCACCTTGCACATCCCAAACTTTGTCACTCGTCAATTTTCTTACTCTTTCTATAAAAATTCTGCCATAGACTTTACCAACGACACTCAAAAGACTAATAGCTCTGTGGTTTCCACATTCCATACGCGATCCTTTTCCTTTGTACAGGGGCATAATTACTGCTCTCCTCAGTCTAGCGGCGTATATCCCTCCTCCAAGCACTGGTTAAATAACTTACATAACCATGTAGAAACCACTTCGCCACCGCTTTTAATAAAGTCTATGGCAATACAATCAAACCCAACAGCTTTTCCACTTTTCATTGCACTCACGGATCTTTTCATCTCATTCGTACTTATTTTTCAATATTATCATTCATAGGTCCCGCACTCGCACTAGCTGTCATATTTTCGATCACGCTTGTATCACCACCATACATCTCCTTAAAATATTCCATCCATCTTTCTTGTATGATCTTACTCTCCGTTAACATTCTTCCCTCGTTGTCTAAAATTGCTTTCACACATCCACTATCAGGAGGATTTCGGGCTTTTTTAACTTCTTTCCAAAACATTTTTAAATTTGCTTGAAGTTGTTTGTCATTTTGAGCCCTTCTTCCTCCTTCAGCTTTTCTTTCCGCACTTTCACTACCGACTTCACTCTCTTCTTGCATACCTTATACAAATCTTTTGCTCTTTCATACTTAACTCTGTCATTCTTATTTATCGACAACATATTCAACCAAGCATCTTTCTTCTCTTTAACAGCAATCTTTACGTCATCATTCCACCATGCATCCCCTTTCTTTCTTCCTTGTACACACACACCACACGATTCTTTCGCTGATTCACACAAACTCTCCTTCAAGTATTTCCAGGTCTCGTCAATACTCAACTCACTTACATCCCGCTCACTCAATCTATCTTTCACTTTTCTTACGAAATTATTTCTTACGTCATTGTTTTGCAGTTTTTCAACTTTGACTCTAGTCGGTGCGGCTACTGTTTTGCTTCTTCTGGTTCGCCATCCCCGGAATAAGATCACTTTTGCCACTACTAAAAAATGATCCGTTTCCAGTTCGGCTCCCCTGAAGACCCTTGAATCAACAGTATCCGCCCGTAATCTAGAGTCTACAATGACGTAATCTATAATGGACCTTTCAAATCCTCTTTCCCAAGTATAGAGATGGATTCTCTTATGATCGAAGATGGTATTTGATACAAAGAGACCCCATTCTATACACAACTCAAGCAGTCTCCTTCCATTATCATTTATTCGTCTATCACCAAACGTACCCAGACATTCCTCGTACCCACTCCTACGGATTCCCACCCAACCGTTCATATCACCTGCTATTATCAATCTTTCGTTTTCACTCTTACACACCAATGTCTCTCTCACTTTGTCCCAAAACTCATCTTTACTCGCCTCATTTTCGTTGTTACCAGGGGCGTATCCAATTAAAAGGAAAACTCTTGTTAACCCGATCCTGAAGCGAATCCACATGAGTCTTGGGCTAACACATTTATAACCTTTCATACATTCTACCATCCTTGGAGCTAGCACTGCCGCCACGCCTTGGCATGCTCTGTGGTCATTCGGCACACCCGACCACAGAACAAGTTTATCCGCATGCTCCAAGGAACCACACTCTTTCATCATACATTCAGTCACACATAAAACATCTAAACACTTTTTATCCATTTCTGCACACATCTCATTCAACTTTCCTTCCATACCTCCCCTTATATTCCATGTACCGATGCGGCACTCCACCCTTCTCTGTTCGCCCCTGCGGGAGATGCGGTGTGATGGGTTGCGGACCTCATCGCCACCAGTAGGCATCACCCGCACACACTTAAATGCTAAATCATTTACAAACTATATCTTAAATAAAATTCAATTATATAAAATAAATAACTAAAATAAAATAAATCATAAAATAAAAATAACAAAATATAACACATAAAAAAGTTATAACACATAAGCTATTTTCTAAGATAATATCCTTTCATTAAAAGTTTGTTTCTTCCGCTACCACCGTTATATTAATAAAATTTTAGTTAGTTAGGCACTTTAAATAGTTTAATTTCCAGCAAGCACTTCAATATGAATCAAAAGAATTTTTCAAATAGACATCGGAACAAATGTACATAAACGTTCGAAAAATAAAATTATGAAAACCAATTTGGCACCTGTCAAAACACTTCACATAAACAATGTAATTATATTTTTCACCACCAAAACAGCACAAAGGTATAAATTTTCACAATTAAATATTATTTTGGGATGGCAAGATGCGTATTGGCCAGGATTATTCACACATGGATCATTTATATATAAATTTTGTCCACTAGTTGACGATGTTTTAAACAAAGGTCAATATTATAATTTGCTCATCCAACAGGACACACCCAACACGTATACGAGGTAACGAACCACAAAGTACTGTTTTAAACATATAAACATTTTAAAAAAATCAATTATACGCCTAAAAACTCCAGTTTTATTGGAGAAGCCCGCGACCAAACCACACTCAACCAACTGTCAATATCAATCTAAAAATATATATATATATATATATATATATATATATATATATATATATATATACTATTCTTCTCAACTATATATATATATATATATATATATATATATATATATATATATATATATATATATATATACTCTCTTTCTATACTATATATATATATATATATATATATATATATATATATATATATATATATTGATATATATATATATATATATATATATATATATATATATATATATATATATTAATAATATATATATATGCTGCCTATATATGCTATATATATATATATATATATCTCTATATATATATATATATATTTTTTTTTTTTTTTTAAATATATTTAAATAATCAAATTTATTTTTATATTTTTCGCCACAACTTTGTGTTGTGGATTCATTAAACAATCTTTATAACTTTGTTAGCAACACAAACTTTATTTAAAAAAAAAAAAAATACAATCATGTTTCGGACACAGAAGTCCTTCATCGGTGTTTTGTTAGTTTTTATACATACAAAATAAATATTTAAACAAATTTTCATTAATGTGTTCAGTTTTGATAGATATATACAAAAATTATTGTATATACAAAAACTAACAAAACACTGATGAAGGACTTCTGTGTCCGAAACATGTTTGTATTTATTTTTATATAATGTTAGTGTTGTTTACAAAGTTATAAACATTGTTCAAATTTATGTTTATTCGCAATGAGTTTTCAACTTGTGGGTTTATAATAAAATTATTGTATATTTATAAATAAACAAATAGAGTATAATATTTATTCAGTGGTACAACTTCACGGCCAAGGTCAAACATATTTCACAGACGATTATGTATTAAAAACGAATTAATTCGCGTTTTAATTATAATAATTCGTTACTAGCATTCATTCGAATATGATTTATGCTAAAAAAAACAATCATATGATGTAAATATTATGTTTTTTTCACCTTTATATTCTTCTCCATTGATAGTGAACTGCACAAGAGACATCGCAATTTTTTACGTCTGCGCAACGCGAACTTTGGGCGCCAACTAGCGACTAACCAAATTGACAGCGGGTTTAGAATATATACGATGATATGTCTGATGTGTTCGTGCGTGATACGCTAGTAGTAAAAAAATGTTTGGGCCATTATTTTACTTCATGATTGTAAGCCAATTTGTCGGCAGATAATGATTTATTCCGGGATGACAGTACTTAACTAGGTAGGTACTGATAATTCAAATACATTCTAATGCGTATTTTTGACAAGCTTAAGTATTTGTTTTTAAGAAGTACTGTCAGATTATAGATTCTTAACTAACTAACTAACTAACCATCACGCCGTCTCCCGGAAAGGGTAGGCAGAAAGAATGGACTGTCACACTTTAACCGATGCGGCACTCCATCCTTCTCTTTTCGCCCCGCGGGAGACGCGGTGTGATGGGTTGCAAACCTCATCGCCACCAATAGGCATCTCCCGCGCACACTTCGATCTTCCAACATCCACAAAATAAATCTAAAACAAATAATATAAAATACAATGATATAAAATAAAATAACAAAATAAAAATAATTTAACACAAAATGTTCTTTTTAGATGGTGCACATATTGTCTATTATATGATTTAATTAATGTTCCACGTATCCACCTTTTTTTAAATTAGCAGTAATTAGGCACTTAAAACCAACCAACACCAGCAAGAACTTTAAAAGAATATTGAAGAAATTATTCAAATTGTCATTGAAACAAATGAAAAAATTATTTTTACACCTGTCAAAATTATTTATATAAACGAAAAAAACTTGTATAATTTTGACATCAAAACAGTACAAACGTATTACGTGTCACAATTAACTATTATAAAATGCGGCAACAATCAAATTGACCAAAACAATTCACTTATACACGTAATTTCTCCAAATTAACGGGAGCACCACATGAACCAAACCAAATTTTCAAAATCAGAACCAGAATAATAATTATAGATTCTTGCGTGTCAATATAGGTACGAAAGTGTCAAAATACGTTATTTTCATAAACTGTCTCTCATGAATCTTATTTTTAACATACTCACTAACAATCACACAATTTCCTTGAAGTACGGTGTTGTAGACCGCTACGCTCTTCATTAGTATTGTCAAGATTTATCATTTCTTTTCTTGCGACAACATAAATGAGATTTTTCCTTCGGTTACACACATGCGTAATATATGGTGAGTGCATTCTTTTTTCATTCATTCTTTCCATGTGTCCAAACCACTTACTATTATTTAATAAATATTATTGAATGCTCGAAAAAACTAACTAACTAACCATCGCGCCATTTCTCCGGAGGGGTAGGCAGAGAGGATGGATCGCCACAATGCCCTGTCCTGGCATACCTCTCGGGATTCCTCTACATTCATACATCGTACCACGCACGCACGTCGATTATTCCGACTTCGAATGTGGCCGCCTTTTGGTACTTGATATACTAATAAAAATATATGTTAACGATGTAAAAGGAACTAGAAATAGAGGAAGACCGAGGAAAACGTGGCACGATCAAATAAATCAAATATTGAATGTCGGCCATGTGAGGAGTCAGAGAAATCGACGCGCGTGCATGACACGATGTATGAATGTTGAGGAAGCGAGAGAAATATGTCAGGAAAGAAAAGTGTGGCAGTCCATTCTTTCTGCCTACCCCTTCGGGGAGATTGCGTGATGGTTAGTTAGTTTATTTATAATGAGTACCAAGAAATTTCAATTAAAAATATGAATATATTAATGATTAAATAATCCATTGTTTTCACAATTTTTATTAAATACTTTTTGAGAACGTCACAGTTTCGCTAACATCGCATCATCAGGTGTTACAAACAACTAAAAAAACAGCTGTTGCGACATTCTTAAAAAAGTATATAATAAAAATTGTTATATTATAACAGTGTTGTAAATTTATTTGTTATTAATTATTGTTTGAAAATTATAATTTATTGTTATAATATTATTATTTTGCAATTCTTGTATTCTCCATGCGGCCCACGTGTTCTCTCTAAAGGTGCCTTCTGCTTCTTCCCCACGTCACTATGTCTTCAACACCACAGACAGACCTTATCGTTTCATTTCTGATCCGATCTCTGAGGGTTTTGCCTGCGATGGAGCGTAGGGTTCGCATTTCTGCTACTCTAAGAAGGTTCTTAGTTCTATTGGTATCGGCAAGAATTGCAAAAATTGTTAAGGATGAAAACCCAAACAGCAAGAGATTACCAGAAAGGCCGCCGAAGAGATGGAGACATGGCTGGACATCATTATTCCAGGATAGCCCACCGTCACAAACAGGTCATACGACCTAAACTAAGAGGAAGAAGAAGAAAAAGAATATTATTATTAAAATAAATGTAGTCATAAGACATTTAGAATGCCTTAAAAAGGCGAAACATGTCATTCCCATAAATTTAAATATATCATCTAGAAAACAGACGTTTTCATTCTTAAAGGCGTCGAATTGCGCTTAAATTTCAATATTATTATTGCTATTATTCACTACACGTAAAAAAACAATTAATTTAAACATATCTTCTTCTTTTAATGTAGGCCTTGCGGCTTGTTTCTCAAGGGGGATTGACCCTCTGCGAAGTTGATTCCCAGCTGTCGATCCATCTTTTTGGTAGTCTGCCGGGGGTCGTCAACTTTGGGGTTGGCCGTGCAATAAAATGTGTCTGAATCAATCCTTTGTTTCAAACATTTTATAGGTATGGACATAGATTAATGGGTGCGGCAATGGATAGGGGGCGGTGGCGTGCTTTGGGAGAAGCCTACATTCAGCAGTGGATGACAGACGGCTGATGATGATAGGTAAAAATAATTATATGAAAAATATTTTTTCCGGTAACGGGACTCGAACCCGCAACCAGCACCAGTAAAGGGTGAATAATTATTAAAGCGGCGTTTGAATGATACTACACGAAATAAAGATCTGTTTTAAACGCAACAAATAATATGACGTCATCTATTGAAGATTAAGAATATTGCTATGAAGGCCAAGCGAGGGTCAATTGAGAATGAGGTTAAAGGACACCCATATAAATAAGTACTTAAGAAGTATCATAATCAAAACCCAAAATAGTAAGAACATGTTTATAATTACTCTCACGGTGTTAACATCCCCAGCGCACAGTCGATTCGCGCTAGTTGAGACACGCGCAAGTAGAGACACGCCCTAGTTGAGACACGCGCAAGTTGAGACACGCCCAAGTTGAGACATGCGCAAGTTGAGACACACGCAAGTTGAGACACGTGCACTTTGAGACACGTCCAAGTGGACATTTCGCTTTACATATCATCGCCCCAGAGCAATAGTGAGATAAACCGGTGCCATATTGACAATATAACAAGCCGTAATGTTCCTTTGATATTGTTTATGGTTTGACTTGGTGGAGGCCTTGCACTTATTTGAGTCTCCTAGGCCCTAGGAGACTCAAATAAGTGCAAGACTGTCAAGATGGCACTGGTTTATCTCACTATTGCTTTTGGGCGACAATATATAAATCGCACGCTTAATAGTAAACTGGCCGATTATGGTTTAGGTCATAAATGAGTTAACATTAGACAGAGGCTTGTGTTAACGCTATCCATCGTTTCGCGTTAAAATTAAGTCAAAATTCCGCCAATTGACCTCCATTACACTATATCGGTCTTTTTCATTCGTACGTGTTTTTCGACTGTTTTTGTTAAAACACCGACTCATGTCAGATTGAGCAACACTTGCTTTTATGAGTTAAGCCAGTGTTCTATTAAGCGTGCAAAATGTTTACCATAATAGCGATCTCTGTTTAGATATTTTTACGTATATGGTTACATTAAAATTTGGCAATGAAGTAATTTGGAAGATTCGAAGAAAAAATAATAGTCACAAAACTTGTTTTTTTTTTAATAAATATTTTAATATGATAATACTTTATAACAATGATTACATTTGAAATATTATTATAAATGCAATTAAAAAATAATAATACTTAATTATTAGACATCTTATAACTTTACATTTCCCCCCTTTTTGATAAAGTTCTTTTAAAATTAAAATAATAAATTCTTCATATAAAGCTCTCACTTTGTGGTTAGACATTTAAAAAAATTATATAAATAAAACAACTTTGTATTTAACCACGGTAGGGTAATTATATTGATATATAACTAGTTGTTATTCTGCCCTGATGAAGCTTGGGTCCAAGTGAAACTAGTTGGCATCAATATAAATAACCCTACCGTGGTTAAATACAAAGTTGTTTTATTTATATATATTTTTTTAAATAATAAAAATCTGTTACTATAAATTAAAGTATAATAATTTATTGGATTATGAAATAAAATAATTGTATTATAATCATAATATTTAAAAATATACCATATATACGATTTTTTTTTATACAACAGGTCGTTTGAACTTAATTTCTGTATACATGTTTTTTTTGCTATTAAGTTGATTCTCACGACATGTGATAGGTAGCTTATAGGTAGCTAATTTGTCACGTGAATTCTACATCAGACCAAAGACAGTGTGACAATCACACAGCCATCATTGACTTGTTATAGTGTATAATGGTATTTGGTATTCCAGATTGTAATAAAAAATAGTTGAGATAATAGGCTATCAGAGAACTTAGAAAGAGAGATAGATTATGCACTGTCATTGTATTTTATTAATAATTGAAATATTTTGCATTTAAAGTACCGATAACAGTATCTAAGAAAATAATCGGTAAATAAGATATTTATTAATCATTATTTGAATACTAATTTAAAAAAACTATATTGACTGATAAGGCTTCTAGTTAAGATTTTAAATAATAATTTAATGAAAGATAACAAAATAATCTCAGTGGCGACACGTAAGAATTGTTGCTATTAAAAATATGTGTATTATACTATAATCAATCTAAAACTTATCTGATAAAAAATAAAACAAAAAAAATCTTTTAATATATGAATATCCACAGTGAAAATATCCTTATAAAAAATATATATAATTTTGTTTTCTTGTTTTTCAGATGAAGTTTTTTACATTATAAAATATATATGATTTTAATATTTTTTTTTTGAAACAAATAAATATGTTTTTAGTATAGATACATAATATTGTGCACTTTTAAATACTTCCTGTATTTTTCGGACTAAAAGACGCTTTTATTCACTCTGAAATTTTAATCAATAACTCGAGTGCGTCTTATGATTCGATGAGTCTTATCGATAAAAAAAATTATAGATACATTTTGGGGTGCGTCTTATGGTCCGATGCGTCTTTTCGTCCGTAATATACGGTAGTTATTTCTTAAATATAGGTCAAAACCAAAATTTAAGCAAGATTTGAATTTGCCGCCTTTTGTGCAGTAAATTGTTGGCAACAACAAAAAAAGCAATTCTGTAGCTGACAGATTAGGGTTAGTAAAAATGGAGCGTTACACGATACAACAACGTGTTTTCATAATTGAACAATATCTCAAAAACAATGAAATTTTGACGGCCACAGTTCGAATGTTTCATATAAAATATGATCGGAATAGTGTTTTAACTTCGTCAACTGTGAAGAGATTAATTGAAAAATTCAGGAAGACTGGATCAGTTGGAGACGCTAAACGTACTGGTCGTCCAAAAACAACCCGTTCAAATGTCAATATCGAAGGAATATTAGTGAAAATCCGTTTGTCTGTACTCTTTCGTTTCGGTGATCAGAATTGGCCCCCTAGATCGTGTGATTTAACACCATTAGATTTCTTTTTATAGGGTTATTTGAAATCAAAGGTCTATGTCAACAAGCCCACAACCATCCGTGCATTACAGGAGGAAATTAAACGCTACATAAACGAAATTCAACCACATTTATGCAAAATGGTCATGAAAATTATAGACAAAATAGTGCCAATATGCCAACAAAGCCGTGGAGGCCATTTGCCCGATGTGTTATTTCATAAATAACCCTATACTATGAACTTTATGATTCAATAAAAAAATCTAATGACTAAAAACTGTTGTAATAAACAAAAACTGGTCCAAGTTATAGCATATAAATTGGAGTGATATCTCCAGGCGTTATCTAGCAATACGATAATGGCGGTAGCCTTTCACATTGCGTTAAAAAGATCTTTTGCTTAGTGCTTAAAATCCAATATTCTTAGATAGCGCTAGTGTGTAGATTGAAACTACCATATGAAGTGTGGTGTTACAGATTAACATAAATACAACTTCCAAAAATTTGTCAGACATGGTGGTCATAAGAAAACGGTGAAATAGGGAATGTTGTATTACATAAAGCGTGCGCTTAACTCAACCAATAACAGGTCATAAGTCCTGTAAACACCTCGATCACCATATTCTGTTTCCAATTTGCATATTCGTCTCTATTGAGATACAATTAATCCTTGAATTGACAATCCGCAATGGGTTAAATCCAGTATTCGTCTACAAGTATTTGTATACATTCAAAATGTTGTACTAAAAACTGTTTTTATATTTAATTCAAATCTTGCTTTAATTTTGGGAAACCCTATTATATACTTTTAATTGCGTTTTTTTCAATTCAGCTCATGAATACTATTAGATATATAATATTATAGTTAAGATAGACGTTATTCCAAAGTCTTCATGAGTGTATTATTTGGTCCAGTTGAATCAAGCGACTGATACGTTTGCAGCCAAGAGGATGTGTTCTGGTGTGCACGGCATTTCTATAAATAAATAAAAACAGATAATTAAAACAGTCTTCTGGTACAGCGTTTCCAATTTTTTTTTTATGGCTGGGGATCGGTGAAAATAGTTTTACTAGTAATTAATTCGGTACTTATTTAGCAAAAGGTCCCAGATGCGTTTTTTTTTTTGTGAAATTGAGTTAAATATACCATCAGTATTATTTTTGCACACTTTATGTTTTGACAAAACGTTAGAGCTGTACTTTTTTTATTTCAATTGCATTCAACCAATAGTGAGATAAACCAGTGCCATTTTGACAGTCTTGCACTTATTTGAGTCTCCTAGGGCCTAGGAGACTCAAATAAGTGCAAGGCCTCCACCAAGTCAAACCATAAACAATATCAAAGGAACATTACGGCTTGTTATAATGTCAAGATGGCACTGGTTTATCTCACTATTGCTCTGGGGCGACGATATATATTTTTTAAATTTAGCTACTGAAATATCTTGTAGATAACGTTATGCTACGAAAATTGACATTTGAAATAAACAATTTGGAACAAAAATAACATTTTTATAAATAATCGAAATAATGTAAAAATCTTATTTTTGCTCTCCTGCAAAATTCATAAAAATCAGTTGGGACCTTTTGTCAAATAGGTACCGAATTGTAATTTTAGTAACAAACTAACTAACAATACCGCGGTCTCTCCGAAGGGGTAGGCAGAAAGAATAGCTTGCCACACTTTTCTTTCCTGGCATATTTCAATCGATTCCTCAACATTCATACATCGTGTCATGCACGCGCGTCGATTTATCTGACTCCCCACGTGGCCGACATTCAATATTTGATTTATTTGACCGTGCCACGTTTTCCTCGGTTTTCCTCTATTTCTAGTTCCATTTATCTCGTTAACATTCGCCTCTTTGCAAGAATAACATGTTATCTCGAAAAATTGAAAAATATAAAAATGAATCAAGATACCCGTCTGAAAGAGACAACGTGACAACACAACATACCACTGTTGTGTTGTCTCTTTCCCTTATAAATTCTCTGTTTTTCACTTTAAAAATACCATGTTTTTGTAGAAAATAAAGTTGAACACGGCGGACACTCTATCATACACAGAGTATCTACACATTCGTCTAAGAGATCTAATTTCTAATGCATTTATTCAACTTTCATCCTTCTTTTGCCAGTTCCATGTTTCTTTTAGTATTTAATTATTAATTGAAATCTTAGATTATAACAGGCAGAAATAGCAAATGATATTATTATTATTATTTTGTTGAATCGCTCTTTACATCATTACAGCGCGAGCCAAATCGATGTAAAGGGTACAGCTATCATATTGATTCTCGTGACATATGACAGGTAGCTAATCTATCGCCATTTTGTTGTCACTTGAATTCTACACCAGACCAAAGACAGTGTGACAATCACACTGCGATCGGTGGGAATCGAACCCGGGACCTTCGGTGTGGCAATCATAACACTGAATTGCTTCTAAAGAGAGCATTTCATATATTATGTTAATTAATATTTTTTATGAATTAAATTAAATATTTTTTTTAAATTTTGATTTTATTTTTCTCAAAATATTTTGAACGTTTTACGCCTTCACCACCGAGAGAAATATAGAAAATGAAGGTGTTAAACCATCGAAACATGTCGAGAAAAATAAACTTATATAAAAATAAATATATTAAATTCCACAGTGTTATAAAGCCTTAAGTTGATCAAAATTTAAGTTATATATATTTCTAAAATCAGTGCGATATCTGTTGTTGCATTTTTGAAAGAATAATTGATAACAATTGATTGATAATGGTAAAACAATTATATGTAAATGATGTAAATGGAACCAGAAATAGAGGAAGACCGAGGAAAACGTGGCACGATCAAATAAATCAAATATTGAATGTCGGCCATGTGAGGAGTCAGAGAACTCGACGCGCGTGCATGACACGATGTATGAATGTTGAGGAATCGAGAGAAATATGTCAGGAAAGAAAAGTGTGGCAGTCCATTCTTTCTGCCTACCCCTTCGGGGAGGCGGCGTGTTGGTTAGTTAGTTAGTTAATTGATAACTATAGCTTCAGTTTGGTTTCGGAAAAAAACTTGAAGTGCAATTGTTTTTAATGGTTCTGTTTTGTTTTAAACAGGAATTTTAAAAAAGGCGTCAACAGTTTTCGTCTAAAGTTAGAAATTTATGCGGAGACTGGTCCGTGAACTGGCGGTTGGAAAACTCTGGTCTGATCTATAAATACTTATTTCGGATTGCGAAAGGAAAGCGCTTAAGAATTTTTAGAAAAAATAGATGATTACTTACCAATCGTATACCATTCGTTCGCTGGGATTCCTTGATCAGCTCTGACGGCATTGATAGCCTGTCTGATGGCCAGAGCTACCGATATGCCCGTGTTCACAGCAGGTTCTCCAGTAGCTATAAATTAAAAAAAATCGTTACTCGGAATTATAACACTAAAAAATGTTTGATTGTTTTTGGAAGTAATTGTGCTACAAAGATCAAGAATAAATTTATATGGTGTTTTTTTTAGAGGTTTGGTTATTAAACTGGCAACATTGTTTCTGCAGACTGTCACTTTGACAGTTGATTTGTAGTCAGTCACGTTTTGCCATTTTACCCAGTTGCTCAATAAAGGTGTCGAAAATTGGATTTCGTGATTGCGCTTCATTCGAGCTAGCCGTGGCGCTCATATGTCCTAAATTATATTTAAACAATAATGGCATAAAATTATCTATTAAATAAAGCCAATATCATAGACATTAGCATTGTTTGAATGTGTTTTTTTTTTCATTTTGAATTTGTATACCTCTATAAAAAAACACCCTTATACACATTGTTATATAAATGTTTAAATATGATTTCGGTTATATGAGCGCCACGGCTAGCTCGAATGAAGCGCAATCGTGAAGTCCAATTTTCGACACCTTTATTGAGTAACTGAGTAAAATGGCAAAACGTACTGACTACAAATCAACTATCAACTGTCAAATTTACAGTCTGTAGAAACAATGTTGCCAGTTTGAAAACCAAACCTTTAAAAAAAACACCCTATACAATTGCTGACAGGTATCAAGGTCCAGAAGGTGTTCTACCTGGGTCACGTGCTTAGAAAAGAAAAGTACGAGCTGCTGTACTTGAGCTGTATTCCATGTACCAGGCCCCCAATATCTCCAAGTAGATAAAGCTACAAAGATTGAGATGGGCTGGTCATGTACAGAGGATGCCCAACTCATGGGTCCCCAAACGCACTATGACTGAACACCCGGGCCGAAGGAGAAGGGTGGGAAGACCAAGGCTGAGGTGGGAGGACATAATAAAGAGGGACGCAGCATAACTTCTTCGGGTGTCGAACTGGAGGATGACTGCTGAGGACAGGGACTGCTGGAGGTGAAAGTTGACGGAAGCCAAGGCTCGATATGCGTAGCGAGTAGCGCCATCGGAAGCTGCACTTGATCATTAAGAGCAAAATAGAGGGTCGTGGAGGTGTGGAGAGAAGTTGGAACAGTCGAGGCACTGTTCAGAACTGCGCAAGACAAGAACATGCACTCTCAAGTGATAGTCAACGTCGAGGGGACCCGACATGACACACGAAGAATAATGCAAACTGATTAGCTACGACTACCCCCACAATAAAATTAGAAGATTTAAATAAATATATTCTTACCTTTGGAACGCAAGATACCCGTTGGATTTGGGGCATTTCTTCTGAAGGACACTCTCATGTCGACGGGAATGTCTTTGGCCCCGAGGGTCTTATAGTTCCAAGAACGATTCGTCAGCAATTCTCCAGTAGTTTGATCGTAGACTAGTCTCTCGGTAGTCCAATATCCCATGCCCATTATTAAGCTCCCTTCAACCTGTTCAAAGACACGGACATTTCAATTTTGTGTATATAAAAGTAATTTATTAGGTATCAGTCCAAGATGGTTTGGACACATGGAAGAAATGAATGAAGAGATAATGGTAAACAAAGTACAATATACGTTAACGATGTAAACGGAACTAGATATAGAAGAAAACTAGTGTCATGAGAATCAATAGCTAAAAAGTTGTATACAAGTAATTGGGTTCAAATAACCTACTGTATACAAATGCGGAAAGCAATGGGAAACTATAGCGCAGTCCTTACCAGGGGCGGAAACACTGTCGGTTTAAGCGTAAACTATTTAACTGTTAACATTTATAACACTGTTATGATATCACAGTTTTTTGTGAGGATATCGCGACAGCTGTTTCGCCATCCGATGTTCGCATCATCAAACAACTACCCTTGTTAGTATCATCAGTTGTTTGTAACACCGGATGATGCCAATATTTCTAACTCCGTTCACGTCGTTAACATATACCTTCTTTACCTTTCTGTCTTTACTCATTCTTATGTGTCCAAACCATCTTAACGACCCTTTCATTATTTTGTTCAAACCAATTTCATTCGCACCGCATTCACTACTTATATTTGCATTAGACACTCTATCATATACAGATTTAACACACATTCGTCTTAGAGATCCGATTTCTACTGCATTTATTCTACTTCCATACTTTTTTTGCCAGTTCCATGCCAGTTCCATTAAAGGCCCAAGTGGTATCCCAAGAACCGGCAAAAAATGTTGTGATTTTCTGCAAATCTGTTGGATTAAAACTAGCCAAGAAGATGTGAGTATTTCATACCTGCCCAACGTCCACAGTTGGACTTAGACTTTCGCCAGTGTCTTCCAAAATGTCAACCCTCCTAATCTGATGGTTGCCGGTGAGGAAATCCACTTCCACTTCTGTTATGGTGACTGCCCAAACATTGTACTCCTGAGCATCGTCATAAGCAGTGAACATGTGTTGCGCGTTCAGATCTACCACCGCTCCGTAAGCCTCTTGGACCAACTCTGCCCACGTTGGGTTATTCATTCCATCCTTTATGGGCTGCAATCTGTCCAACAGCGTTTGGCACGCTTTCATTGCCGCAAAGCAACACACCTCACTGGTAATACTTCCACCAGTGACCAGGCTGTTAGGAGCGTTGAAGCTGTTGGTGGGTTTAACGGACACCATGTCAAGGGGGATGCCAAGGATATGCGCGCACACTTGGGCTACCTTTGTATTTATACCTTGACCCATTTCTATTCCCCCGTGGGTGACTGAAACAGTTCCATCAACGTGGTAAATGGATACCACCGCAGCAAAGTTACCATAATAGCTGATGTTGAACATTATGGGCACAAGGCTCATACCACGTTTGCGCCAGCGATTCTCGCTGTTGAATTGTGCTATATCGCTGCGACGTTGATCAAACTCGGCTGATACTTTGAGGGTTTCAATGAGTTCAGGTATTACTGAAGTTTCACTATCTATGTTTGCCAATCGCACTTCGACAGGGTCTTTTCCAGTTACTACCGCAATATGCTCCATCATGTTCTCTGTCATGGCGACTGCTTCGGTTGTACCTGCCAAGCAAAGTATATATGATTATTGTACTCGTATATATTATAACACGACATTAACGAAATCCATTGTTTATATTCACATTCAAATTAAGTTAATTATCAATATTCTCGTAGATTATTGACCTTCGTGGCAGAGTATATAATTGCCACATCAAAGGTCTCTCGACAATAACAGTGAAAATGATGACGACGTTCGTGGCAGAGTGAGAAGAACTATAACTGCCATACCGAAGGTACCGGGTTCGATTCCCGGCGATGGCAGTGTTATTGTCACACTGTCTGGTGTAGAATTCATGTGATATTAAAATGGCGATAGATTAGCTCTACATGAGGCTACTCTACACTCTCACGCCATGAGAATAGCTAAAAATGTATACAGTAATCCGTTGTGTACAAAAATGTGGAAAGCAATGGGAAATTGCCCTTAACCACTTCAATACCGTAATGCCACCTCGCATTAATAATGATTCCACTGAAGGGTATAAGTGATATAATAAATCCATCTCTTTGAAGCTGCAGAGAGTTGGTTCCCAACATCCCCAAGAAAAAGGCATGGAATATAGCCACAGATAGCTACCATAATCATATCAACACTCTCCAGCATAAGGGAAAATCTTGCCCGCGAATATCACAGATCTCCTCAGATTCCATATCATAGAACCACTTTGTCTGCCAAGAAACCAATGAATTGTATAGGATTCTGAGCACATTGGGATATTTGAAAACCATTATTGTTCAAATGATTAATCCCACTATCCTCAATGCAATTGTTAAAAGTGTGGGCATATTTACGTACCAGGAGCACGGCAATCTACATTCGAAGCAGTGTCTGTGATGACGCTCAACGCCTCGAGGCCCCATGTGTCGTTGTTGTAGCAAGTGCTGGCTGTTAAGACCCAGAGGGCACCAGGAGCCAACGAGTTGTTGTGGTTGCATCCATCATCACCGTACAATTTGTTTTCCATGTACTGTATCTTTCCGTCGTCATTAACCCCAAGCTAAAGAGAATAAATACTTATTAACAATTTAATGTATTGAAGTAATTTAAATGTACTTTTTACCATTTTTAACACTTTTTGACCAGTAAGCTACATTTGCAGTCCAAAAAAATGGGTTCTAACTGTAGCTGGTTACATTTGGAGCTCATCTTTGTTTAAACCCTTTTGCTGCATGCCGAACATTCAAAGCCTCTTACGTTTACGTATAATAAACCTTTTTACGTTTACATTTGCTGCTGCAAAATCAAATATGCTCTTCATTTTGAAATGCTGGACTATAAGATGTCAAGAGGAACAGAGGCTGCATGTGGCAGATATGAGAATGTTGACGTGGGCTGCTGGAGTGACCAGGTTTGATAAATTCAGAAATGAGTACATTCGACTTCAAAGTGGCTCCTGCGATGATACGGTGATGTATCCAGAAGGGGTGAAGACCATATATTCCAAAAAGCCATACGACTAAACGCGGGAAGAAGTGGAACATGACCAGATATTAAATTGCTGCAAATCAACAGCGGGATGGCCAAATACCAAGAAGTCTGAAACTGTTCAATTAAGAAAACCGACTCCAAAAAATGGGAAATGGCTAAGAGCGAAGAAGAATAAACCATTTTTAGCTTAGTTTCTTAATACTCTTCTTCTTCTTCTTCTTTTTGTTCTGTCACACCTCCATGGTGCATAGGGCCTCAAGGAACCTTCTCCACCCGACTTTATCCCTGATGCCTAACATCATCCCAAGTGAGGCCTGCTGCTTTTAACGCTACTGCTGAATATTTGGAGCTTGAGCTTTACAGGGCGAACCATAGCGAAAGCTCCCCTTGCCTTGTTGAGTCTGCTGGCTACATCTTCCTCTGTACCTCCCGAGCCTGCTATCATACTACCGAGGTAGCAAAAGCTGGTCGTGGTCACAAGGGGGACACCGTGGAGCAAGATTGAGGTGGAATCATTTGTGGACACTCGTAGGTCTACTGTCTTGGACATGTTCTCACTACTAAATTATGATAAATATTATGATAAAATGGGATAATCCATCTGAGCTGCAAATGTAGCCAACAACAGTTCGAAGCCATATTTTTTGGCCTGCAAATGCAGCCAGTTGGGTAATTGGGATTATAGATATTTTACTTATGATCATAAATAAATAGCATACCTCGTAATCGGTGGCATACGGTAATCTCTTCCCCATCACAGCCATATTGGAGTTGAAAGGCATGACGAACCTCACGGGGCGGTTTAGCTTCGTGGCTGCCAGAGCGCCCGCCACTGCGCAGTGAGTGGCGCGGGTGATTTTGCCTCCAAATGCCCCTCCAAGGCGGCGAACGGTTATATTGATCCTAAAAACATTATTATCATTTGATATAATGCACTACAATGTTCTAAAACAAACTGTAAAAGATCTGGTGAGAAAGCTACTCGTTTGGAATGGGCGGGCCACGTTTGATGAGTCGAAGAAATTATAGTTATCAAAACTCTGCTCATGTGTACGTCCTATAATGACATATGGAATAGAAACGAGAGCTGACACCATCAGAACAAAAAGTCTTCTAAAAACCACAGAAATGAAGACTCTCCGATCCGTTGCGAGACAGAATAAGACTTCGAGACAGAATAAGACATTCTGAAATAAGAAAGATCTGCAATGTGTAAGATGTCGTGCGATGGGGAAGACTGAGAAGACGCTACTGAAGAGATCATGTGGAAAGAGCATGTTCTGAAAGAGTGATAAATATGGCCGCAAATAAAGGACCAACAGGAAATCGACCTGCAGGAAGACTACCTAAAAGATGGCGAGACAGTTGGACATCTGCATCCCAGGAACAAGCTCCGAGAAATAAGGACACAGTCCTAAATAAAGCAGAAGAAGAAGAAAAAGAAAACTCTGCATTAGACGTCAGACACCTAAAATTTGTTTGCTGACAAAAAATACCAAATTATGGCAGTATAAAACATACCTGAGACCAGTACTTGTATATAGTGCGTAGTGCTAGGAACTGAACAAAAGGGACGAAAATGCGCTGCTGATCTTTGAAAGAAACGTGTTGAGAAAAAACTTTGCGCCTCTCTGTAAAGGTGGAGTGTGGAGAGTAAGGTATAACCAAGAGATGGAAGGTCTTAACAACGAACCCAATATAGTGACGTTTATAAAAATACATTATCTTAGATGATTGGGACACCTCCAACGAATGGATGTAGACCGAATCCCATGAAAGATTCTCAATACACTACCAGATGGAAAGCAAAGTGTGGGAAGACCAAAATTAAGGTGGATGGATGGTGTGGAAGGGGGAGCAGTTGGTGTTACAAACTGGAGAATGCGGGCGATGAACCAGCGAGAGTGGCGAAGAATTCTGGAGGAGGCCGGGGCCCATAGTGGGCTGTAGTGCCACTGTTGATTGATTGATTAGACGACACCGATAGATCAAAACATAATCTATTTGGCTATATGCTGGTTTCTTTGGACAAGTTGATCATAAGATGTAAAAAGAGAGATAGCCAAGTTATATACTGATTATGTTTTTCAAGATGCTTACTTGTGTTCTGGAATGTTCAAAGCTCGCATCACCGCTACCTGGACATAGTCGATCCACTGAGTAGAGCAGTAGATATCCAATCCATCTTCAATAGGAATGCATACGCTAGTCTGCGTCTCCATGTGGTAATGGTACTGACCGTAGAAGTCGAAAGATCCATTGAGAACCTTCGTGATATCGGTGCCCCTGCTGTTGGGTTCAACTCTTCTATTGAACTCCACTCTGTCGCTTGCATCGGGCGACTGGAGTGCCTGTCGCACGGTGATGACTGGCGGAATCAGGTTGACATCCTTGTAGGTAACCACGACCCTTCTGGCCGATACGGTTGCCAGCACTTCAGAAGTGGCCACCAGGAGGGCTACCGGTTGGCCATAGTAGGAAACTTTTTCGCTGGCGAAAACTTCTTCGTCCATCGCATTAGTCAGCATGTCGCCGGGTTCGCTGGGAGTGAATGTGTTGACACCGGGGATATCCTTGGCAGTGAATACTGCCACGACTCCTTCGATATTCTAGAAAACAAAATACAAGTAATGGTATTTAATGGAAATCTTTTTTTACTTAACCACTTCAATACCGTAAGGCCACTGGTGGCCGCTATGTAAGCACACCACCAATACCGTAAGGCCACTTTGCATTAAAAATGATTCCAGTAGGAATTTTAACATTTTTTTTTGTGTGGCTAGCGACATCTATACACTATCTCTGCAAGAAAAATGAATCTTCTGACGTTGGTCGATCATATTGAAAAATTGATTTTTGTAGAAGTCGAGCACTAGTGTTACCGCTTATAGTGAGATTGATATAAAGGATCAACAGGATATCACTTGAAAGAATTAAGTTTCAAGTGATAATAGACAAGAACTGATACAACATACTTTGATTTTTTAATGTTTATTTTCAACATCTGCAAATGAAGCCAACTGCACTATAAAGATTAATTTTGGAATTAAGTATCTGGTGATGTTCTAGGGAAGTGATACCCAACCCCCAGGGCGCGGCCCTGTAACGGGCCGTGGACCAAATGGTACTGGGCCGCGCAAGGGCCTGCTTAAAAATCAAAATTTCTTTTGAAAAATCGAACATACCCAATAAAACTTAATTATAACTTCAAATAGTTATTCCGTGAAAACCCCTTCACGCTAAGTTACCACCGACCTTCCGAAAATACCTTCGAAGTTAAAAACACCACACTACCATATGCATGCCGCATGCGGAGTCGTCCTTGATTCCGAAGGCTTAACTTAAAAATATTAAATCAAAACACATAAAACTTCAACATCAAAACATTTAAAGAAAATAGATAAATTAATAACTTTCAAGTTAATATTTATATCTGCAAGATATCAGAATAACATTAAAATCCAGATATTATAATAAATCCTAAGCATTCTCAAAATTCTTTTCTCTATCTTGGAAAAAAATACTTTCAACCGTTCCGTTGAATCTTAAAAATATTGAAAATACCCATAAATCCAAAAGAAAATAAAACAATTATCTGAAACTTAATAATCCTTCATTTTTACAATATTATCAAATCAAATCAAATCAAATCAGTTTATTTTCTCAAAAGACATTACAAACATTTTTTATAGTTTAAGGCATCTATTGAGAACAGGTAAAACATAATAAATATATAATACCAGGAACGCATGAGAGATGGTTCGACATTAGGAATACAAAATACTCTCCAAAGTCAAGAGTATTTGTCTTCTGAATGTACTTTCACGAATATGAAAGACATCGATCTTCGAAGCGATCATGTTCAGATAGCCATCCGGAACATAAAGATGGATAGCCTCCAAGATGACGGAGTTCTCAAAGAATCCCCTGATAAGTCTGAAGAAATGGGTAAGTGTGCACCCATCCCTTCTTATCTGTAAACTATTGGTCCCCAGCATGCCCAAGAGGAATGCAGTGGGATAAAGCCACGGATAGCTACCAAACTCCCTCATGTAGAGATATCTCAGAAATCTTTTCTGAACCCTCTCTAACATGAGCGAGTATTTCGCCTCGTGGGGACTCCATATCACCGAGCCACACTCGAGCCGGCTCCGGACCAATGAGTTATACAAAATTCGCAAAACATAGGGATTCTTGAAAACTCTACCAGTTCGGAGAATAAATCCCAACATTTTCAGTGCAACTCCACATATTCTCTCGATGTGAGCATGGAAAGTCAG
Source organism: Lepidostoma basale (assembly GCA_022606425.2). Lineage (NCBI taxonomy): Eukaryota > Metazoa > Arthropoda > Insecta > Trichoptera > Lepidostomatidae > Lepidostoma > Lepidostoma basale. The sequence goes on from JAHDVF020000211.1 coordinate 2,895,526, forward strand.
TCATTATATATTTTTTCTTCATTTTTCCCACAAACCTTGTATTTTCTCTACTATTATTTGTCACTATAACTTATGTACCGCAGTTATAAATTTAAAAATTTGTATATATTGTACAAATATATTGTTATTAAATTTAAAAAAAAATACATTCAATGTGTGTCCCCTTCCCTTCCCCCCAGTGGGCCGTGGTAAAATTATGAAACGTTGACCAGTCCGCGGCGACAAAAACGTTGGGGACCACTGGTCTAGGGGATAGAATACTTGGCTCCTGATCCAGGGGATTTCGGTTCAACTCTGGACACGACTAGATTCCTTCTTCATAATAATGAGCTTATTTTCTGCTCATATTGAAGATTGTAAAATAAATTCTAAAACTAACTAACTAACTAACCATCACGCCGTCTCTCCGAAGGGGTAGGCAGAAAGAATCGACTGCCACACCTTTCTTTCCTGACATATTTCTCTCGCTTCCTCAACATTCATACATCGTGTCATGCACGCGCGTCGATTTCTCTGACTCCTCACATGGCCGACATTCAATATTTGATTTATTTGATCGTGCCACGTTTTCCTTGGTCTTCCTCTATATAAATTAATATATAAATTAATTAATTAATTATAAATTCTAATATCATTGATATAAAAATCTTTGGTGTTAGTCAATTTTTTTAGTACTCACCAACGCCGCAGTTGGATCAATGGTGTCTATGGTTCCCTTGCACACCGTGGACAGCACGAATGCTGCATAAAGCTCTCCGGGCATGGTGGGCAGGTCGTTGGTGTATTTGGCCTCTCCTGAGCACTGAACCAGCGCTTCAATCTTGGGAATGGGCTGGTTGAGGGGCCAAACCGATGTGTTTGTATCGTAGTCCTGTTTGCCACTCGATACGGGTCGGACGAATTCGTCTCCTCCGGATATCTCATTGTTATCGAATGTTCCCGCAGGACTGACATGCAGTATGAACTGTAAGAATACAACAAATATGTTAATAACAACAATGTTTTACTTAGATATATGGTAAAATGACTAGAAAAAGACTGCAGAAGACAGGCCTAGATGGAGAATATCAATACGCATTGAATACGTTTCAAATTACTTTCGTAGAGAATCATATTCCACTTTTGCTCTCTTGTATTCAAAATATTATCGTACTCTTTCTTGATGACATCTGGGTTTTTGGTTATTTATATTTGTTAATGCAAAATTTACTGCTTCTATTTTGAATTTTGAATTTTGTAGTTCAACGGGTTCTATTTATATTTTAAGAAGTTATCATTGCCATTGCCAGAGACGCTACCAGATGATTGGTCCCAGGGCGTTCTGTGCCCATTACACAAAAAAGGAGACCAGTTGGACTGCAAAAATTACAGAGGCATAACATTACTGAATACTGCTTATAAAATACTCTCTAACATCCTCTTTTCAAGGCTCTCGACATACACTGAGAAAATCATTGGTACCTACCAATGTGGTTTCACAGCAGGCAAAGGCACAACTGACCAGATCCACGGCCTACGGCAAATACTAGAAAAGCGCCAAGAATACAATATTGACACCTTCCACTTGTTTATTGACTTCAAAGCGGCCTATGACAGCATAAATAGAAAAGAACTGTATAAAGCAGTGTCCGAATTGAATATACCAAATAAGCTGATACGACTTGTAAGAGCAACAATGAGCCCAACCATAACCAAAGTAAGAATCGACAAAGACCTCTCAAAACCATTCCAGACATATAATGGCCTTCGACAGGGAGATGCCTTGGCATGTCTCCTATTTAACGTGGCTCTAGAAAAAGTGATAAGGGACTCAAAAATAGATACCAGAGGCACTATATTCTACAAGTCAGTTCAGCTACTCGCCTATGCAGATGACATAGATATTGTGGGACAGTCACTTGAAGCTACCCGTGAAGCGTTTGTAGCATTGGAGGAAAAAGCAAAAATAATGGGACTTGTCATAAATGAAGATAAAACAAAATTGATGATTGCTTCTAATACCACATATCCATACCCCCAGGTTTTCTCAGCTGCAAATTACAACTTTGAAATAATAAATTCATTTACATACTTAGGCTCAACAGTTACCGGAAACACCTTAGAAATTAACAGAAGGATAATGGCAGCAAACCGATGTTACTACGCTCTCCAAAAATAGTTAAGATCCAAATTACTGCGAAGAACCACAAAAACACTATTGTACAAGACCCTGATCAAACCAGTCCTCACATATGCCTCTGAAACCTGGGTGATGACAAAACACACTGAAAGGTCCATCGCAGCATTTGAAAGAAGGGTTCTTAGGACAATATATGGCCCAGTGAGAGACCACAATGGTTGGCGTCGTCGATATAACCGAGAGCTATATGATATCTATAAAGAGCCCGATGTGATCAGATCCGTCAAAGTAGGGCGCCTGAGATGGGCTGGTCACATAATCAGAATGGACGACGACAACCCTACAAAACGCCTCACGCTCTCAGTACCACAGGGACGTAGAAGACCAGGAAGGCCCAAAATGCGATGGATGGACAGTGTCAACACGGATGCATCGGTGCTGCAAGTGAGAAATTGGAGAATGGGGGCATCAAACAGACAAGAATGGAGGAAGCTCCTGGATTCAGCCAAGGCCCACCCAGGGCTGTCGAGCTTAGGATGATGATGATCATTGCCATTTTCATTATTTAATAATGAAACAAACCAGGAATGCAACCCATAACTCAAGGCGAACCATCAGATTCAAGGACAGATACAACTTTAAGATGGTGGAGGACTTCACTTACCTGGGTTCGTCTATAACAAAAGAAAACGAAGATCACAAGGAAATCGAAAGAAGAATCACAATTGGTAACAAAACATTCTTCTCTCTACTACCAGCGCTCAAATCAAGAAACGTACACTGGAAAACCAAAATCACCCTGTATAAAACAATCATCCGAACAGTAGTGACCTATGGGTGTGAGGCGTGGACAATGACAGCGAAATCTGCAGAGCGACTGGATACTTTTGAGAGAAGGGTGCTGCGCAGAATTCTGGGGCCTGTGAATGACGGTGAAGGCTGGAGAGTGCGGCATAATGACGAGCTGTACAATATTTACAAAGCTCCCAGTCTCTCCACACAGGTCAGACTGAATAGACTGAGATGGGCCGGTCACGTGCAGAGGATGCCGTCATCGCGAACCCCAAAAAGATTGCTGGAGTGGCACCCAGGTGGTAGAAGACCAATTGGACGACCAAGGCTGCGATGGGAGGATGAAGTTGGGAGAGATGGAACAAGATTGTTAAGACTGTCAGATTGGAGGGTCGAAGCGGAGGACAGGAGGAGTTGGAGGCGAAGAATACTGGAGGCTAAGGCTCGATATGGGCTGTAGGGCCATCAAAGAAGAAGAAGAAGAAGAAGATCATTGCCATTTTAGCTTTTTGGATAGGCTTTTGTTTGTGATGACAACTTTAATTGCACCATTCACTTTGTTGTCTGCCCCAACCCTTTTTTCAATATCCCTCCTCACTCGCCCTAACTTTGTAAACATACTACCTATATATACAAACTCATCTTCTTGTTTTAGATTTTCACAATTCACGCTAATGTTGCAGACTGTCATGACTTATTCACATTCATCATCAAATCATTTTGCATGTACACCTAATACATACTAGATACCAGGACTTGTAATGCTCGTGGTCTGCAAGTAGGGCAGCGTCATCGGCATACAATAGATAACTTACTGAAACTCCGCTCATTTTGACACATAAATCCAACCCTTTCAGCTCATTCATACACTTGTCCATATATAGATTAAATAATGTTATTTTTTTTGCAACGATAATCTTAACTTGAAAGTCCGACAAAGAAAGATTAAATGTTATATATGGTCTGTTCTACTATATGGCTGCGAAACCTAGACTCTGAAAGTGAATGTAATGAACCGGTTGGAAGCTTTCGAGATGTGGATATACCGCAGAATGCTCCGTATACCGTGGACCGATAGGGTCAGTAATGCAGACATACCATATTACAGAGAGCCAGAGCCAATAGAGAGCTGTTGTCGAGTGTGAAATTTAGAAAGGTCTCATATTTGGGTCATGTGCTAAGGGGAAAAAAATACCACCTCCTTCGACTGATATTAATAGGTAAAGTGGAGGGACGTCGGGGAGTTGGTAGAAGGCAGCTGTCCTGGCTGCGGAACATCAAAGAGTGGACAGGAATAACAAGAGTTCAAAACCTGTTCCAAGTGGCGCAGGATAGAGATGCCTTGGCTGCAATGATCGCCAACGTTGGGGGGGACCTGACACGGCACCGAAAGAAGAAGACTAACGTTATTTATTTACCTTGTAAAAGAGGTTGACAGACAAGTTCTTCCTGTAGAGAGCAGATGGTTCGGGCGGAGCCTCAACCGGAATTATCTCACTGGACAATTGCTGGAGAACGGTTGTCAGGACAGTCCTGTCGAAAATGTTCTTCCCGACAATAAAAGTCTGCGTATTCACGGCATGCGAGAAAGTTGAACTTATTCCGCCGTACACGATAGAAGCCCTCGATACTGTCCTCAGGTCTGCATTGAACAACAAAAGAAAGGCGGCGTTGACGTGAGCATGCGCGTTTTGAGCACGAGGCATTATCTGAAAAAATAATTATAATGTCAATTAGAAGAACGCTAACATATTATACAATACAATGTAAAAATCACATGTTGTTGTAAGCGCTGTCTGGAGTTAAACCTGCCAAAGTCTTGGATGCATAGGCGCCGTCACTGGCACAACGGCTACATAGGAAGGTGTACGTCCGGAAGACGATTTCTTGACCCACAGTATCTCGAATCGTCGCGTGTTACCGCTAAGCGAAAGATGCCACGGCTTCACTCTCTTGATGCACGATAAACCATTAAGCGATTTTCATTTGTTTAATTCGATCAAGCATTTGTTCCTCCAAATAGCTATCAGAACATAAGCTGTGCACTATAGTGAAAATCTAAATTAGAGCAGAAGTAAAGTGTAGAGTGGATTTTTAAAGCTGACATCTTTCAGACAAAGATTTTCAGACAATTGAAAATTGTGTGATAAAAGAGATTTCTGATTGAAGAAATAACTGATGAAAGTATACGCTAAAGATGTGAATTGAGTATGACATAGAAGAATAACAAAGGCAACATGATCAAATCAAACAAAATTTAAACCCTTTAGGGCAGAAATAACAAAGAAGCGTGAAAGTAAAAAGTTCTGAATAGAGGCAGGCTGGGTTCCGTCTCAAAGTGTGACCGATCCTCTGCCATTTGCGTCTAGCGACTTGTTCTCTAATTGGCTTTTCACCTGCCATGGTCCAGGAAGCCAGCTTATTCTTCTCGCATACCCCCTTCGAGTGTACTAGTCATTACACACCCAGTCATACAGTAATTGGGCTCAAATAACCTGCTATATACAAATGAGGAAAGCAATAGGAAACTACCACATTAAAGTCCCAAGTGTTATCCCAAGAACCAGCAAAAATGTAACACTTTACTCTTAATCAAACCCTTGGATTAAAACTAGCGAAGTGAGAAGAGGAAGTCTGGAAATTCCTTAGGGTATGGCCACACCGAAGTGTCAGAGTAGGAGTCAAAATGAACACCCGGCGAACCAACGTACGGCGCACTATGGGACCGGCTACACTATACGCTTCGCGCCACAGGGCGTGATCACTAGCCAACTGTGTCTTGACTCCTACCCAGGCACTCCGGTGTGGCCATACCCTTACAAACAAAGCTGAAACTTGGATTAGGTGTCAAAGCCATTGATCTGAGACCTTCATACATTCACTTAGAATGGTTGGGCGAATTCATTATTGTCTTACCTTATAGCTGTAAAACGCAGAGTTGTCGGGAAGTGGCGGCAAAGTTATTCTCAGGATAATGCGTCCTGCCATGTTAGTGTCCAAATATTCCACCAAGGACACATTGAATGTCGTTCCGTTCCTCTCACCTACAAAAAAGCGCATAATGATATTAACTTATTCAAGGAAACAAGAATCTAACATTATCTGACATTCGAAGGGGGTAAGGGCCATGTGTTAAAATAACACCCGGCACTCCTGAAAACAATGCAAAAAGATGGGACCCTACAAAGTGCCATCCCTAAGAGACTACCTTGCCATTGACATGAAGAAGATCTGACTTTCCGATGGTGAAACCAACATAACATAAATGTTGACTTTTTAATCCCTTCACGGATAAAATTTTATTGTGAAATACCTTTCTGCACAAATGGAATATTAAGATGACAAGGTATTAACTGTCGAAATAATTGACATGTTGAATACTCTTAAGTTTATATACTTCAGAGAGGTCGAAGGTTACATTTATGAGTTAGAAGGTTTCCCACCGCTTACCCAAAGCTGTTATAGGACATAGCGGTGCCTTTTCGTGAGCTTCGCTCATACAATCCCTAGGCCCAACCCCAACCACGCGGGACTTACATTAACTGGGGAATGCACCATTCCAGAAAAAAAAATCAAAAGGAAAAAGGCCTCATTTAATCTAGTTTAATTTCAATTCACTACTATGTCCCAATCTCACAAAACAGAGCAAAATATGGTACATGATTTTATGGCCTACCATAAAATAATTTCATGGAAGATATCGCCTCTTTGCAAGAACAACGTGTTATATAGAAAATTTTTAAAATGAAACAAGATACCCGTTTGAAAGAGACAACGTGACAACAAAATATACCACTGTTGTGTTGTCTCTTTTCCTCATAAATTCTCTGTTTTTCACTTTAAAAATACCATGTTTTTGTAGAAAATAATGTTAAACACGGTGGATTTGATTTTCGAAATGTCACGTTATTCTTGCAAAGAGACGATATGTAAAGACCTTTAAGATGCATTTTTAAAAATATATATTTTCTCTTTCTGGTTCTACAGTCTTGGGTGGACCTCAGCCGTCTCCAAAAAGTCCGTCAGCCGAGCCTATCCTCGATCCTAGAATTCCACTCTTCAGGTCTGACTCCCATCAATTGTAGGTCCATCACCTTTTTAAATTATATTATCATTCTTCTTACCAATGGTTAGAGTCGCTCCGATGGCTTCAAAAAGAACAAAAATATCCGACTGGAACTCTTTGTGTTGATACTTGATCGACAAATTGCCAGCAAGGGTTCCAATCTGCAAGAAATCTTTCATTACTTTTTCGTTCTGATAAAAAATATCAATAAAGTTTGCTAATATGACTGTTCTGAACATACATTCCTGACTGGAATATGGGCGATCAAATCGAAGTGCTTGTATAACTGGGCGGCGTACCGGAAGTTAGTGGTGTTAGAAATTTGAGTAAAAACTTTCATTGTGTCGGCAAGGGTCATGTTTGCACCCAAAACGACAGAGCTGGCTGCCACGGTATACCCCTTGAGCTCGCTCACATCGCTGATATCAATTTTTATCCTTGGAGTGACCGTTGCGCGATAAATACCTGAAATTAGATCACTTTGTTTCAAAATTTGATGTAACTTGTAAATTTAAATACGTCTCCTGTAAATATGACAATATCCAATAAGGTAAAGATATTTTTCTAGATAGATAAAAAAAAAACACCCATCAACATGAAGAGGAAAGTATATGAAGCTTGTGTTCTGCCAGTAAGTACATATGGTCTTGAAACTGCCACTCTGACAAAGCACAGTGCTGAGAGACTAAGAGTCATGCAGCGAGCGATGGAAAGATACATGCTAGGCCTGTCCATTAGAGATAGAGTCAGGAACAAAACGGTGAGGGATAAAACAAGAGTCACAATGATCCACCGCGCGACGACTTTAAAATGGAAATGGGCAAGGCATATCGCTAGAGCTGCAGATGAAAGCTGGACCAAAATACTGCTGAATTGGAGACCGAGACACGAGAAGAAGAGTAGAAAGACCACAAATGAGGTGGAGGGATGACCTGTAACGATACGCTGGGGTGCTATGGATGCAGACTGCGCAGGAGAGATCGACATGGAGGAGGCTTTCGTCCAAGAGTAGACGGCGATAAGCTGAAGAAGACAAGACAAGAAGATCAAATAGATAAAAAACATAGAACTTCTCTCATGAGAAAGTTCAGCTTTAAACCCTTACCCAATACTTTTCTAATCTACCCGTTGCTGACGAATATGTTGATTGAAGTGTGTTGATTGGATTTCCTTGAATTTGGGCTGTCGGTTATACTGAGTTTAGATATATTACATGATACCATGCCATAAAGCGCTTTCAAGACTGTCCAACACACTTATTGCTGGATTTTTTTGGGACATTATATTGTATTATAGCATTGGAGAGCGCCTTCGATGAGTAATCCTTTGATGTATATAATCTGGGTGGTAGTCTATGGGACTGAATTCCTTACTTCTACTAAATAGTAGGCAATATTATGTTGCCATGGAAAAATCCATTTTGGGTATGTCGCTTAGAGATCAAACGTGGAGATTATATCTGTGCAACCAAGGGGGACCCACACCACATTTAAGTGTGTGCTCACTGTGATGACCTATGGACGTTTACTAAAAAAGCAATGCACGAAATTAAAGTTGTACAACGAGCCATGGAAAGATCCATGTGGGGTATCTCGCTTAGAGACCATATAACCAACGTGGAGATTAGAAGATGCACCAGAGCCACTGACATAGAGATACGCATTGCAAGGATGAAGTGGCAATGGGCTGATCATGTGTGCTGACGGGATGATGGAAGATGGACCCAGAAGGATACTGAATGGAGACCAAGGTTGGGCCGAAGAAGTGTCGGGAGACAGCCTACCAAGTGAAGTGATGATATTGTGCGGACAGCAGGAAGGGCCTGGAGAACTTTGGCGAGAGACTGAGAGGGATGGCGTGGTACTGGGACTATCTGTCTGTGCTGTAAATGTAGCTAACCGCGTTAGATTTGTTTTACTCCAAATGTAGCCAGCCGCCCAATACGAGTTAAGGAGATTAAATAACTAACTAAATAACCGTCATGCCGTCTCTCCGAAGGGGTAGGCAGAAATAATGGACTGCAACACTTTTCTTTCCTGATATATTTCTCTCGCTTCCTCAACATTCATACATCATGTCATGCACGTGCGTCGATTTCTCTGACTCCTAACGTGGCCGACATTCAATATTTGATATATTTGATCGTGCCACGTTTTCCTCGGTCTTCCTCTATTTCGAGTTCCATTTACATCGTTAACATATAATTTTTTTACCATTCTTTCTTCATTCATTCTTTCCATGTGTCCAAACCATCTTAATGATTCTTTCACTATTTTGTTCATAATACCATCATTCGCACCGCATTCACTCTAACTATCCACACAATCATCTTAGAGATCTCATTTCTACTGCATTTATTCTACTTTCATCCTTCTTTTGCCAGTTCCATGCTTCGCTTCCATACATAAGACGATTAATTTATCAAATTTTATTTACCTTGGGCTGTGTTGCCATCGACAAAGACGTAAGAGTCTGTTCCTTCAGAATCAAAAATAGAATATATTTCAGCCAAAGTATACACTTTGAACCATTTTCCATCTTGAGTCGGTATCTCGATCATCCTGGCGCCAAGGTTCATCTCCTTGATGGGGCGCTCCATGTTGGCGGTGCAGCACTTCTTCTCCGCCGAGTAATCGCCACAGCTCTTGGTGCAGATGAGCCCGTTCTTCTTGCACATCTTCAGCTCTTCGATGTCGTTAATCTGCGCCGTCAGCTTCTCATCCGCGTCGCTGGCGAACGTCTTCATCGCGTCCAGGATTGGACGGTATCCGGTGCACCTGCAGATATTGCCGGCGAAGGAGTTCTCGACTTCGACCATCGTCAAATTGTCTTGGCGGTCTTCGACCAAGCTGCAACACACATAAAGGAAGTCATTAAACAAGCCTATCCATGGTAGATGTATATGATGATATACCTATAACTGTTACACCAAAAGTATCTGGTTCGATTCCCGGCGATGAAGGTGTGAAAAAAAATTCTCTCTAGCCAAGAAGGACTCCCACTGCTTAACTGGAGCTGTTATAGGACGCGGCGGCACCTTTTAGTCAATCCCTAGGCCTGACCCTTGTAACAACTCCCTTGAAGAAAACTAGAGGGACCCCAGGCTACATTTAATTGGAGCAAACTGTATTTATCTCCCCGCAGAATGTGACCCAGATATGAAATCTTACGGTCCTTTAGCAGTTGTCTACTACAATTGGCTCTCCTCAAAACCTCCAAATCGCTGATGAAATCTGTCCACGGTATGCGAAGCATTCTCCTGTGCAACCACATCTCGAATGCTTCCAACCGGTTCATAGTGTGCACTTTCAGAGTCGAAGTCTCCGAGCCATCGAATAATACAGACCAGACATTGCACTTGTAATGATATGTTGATAAGTTACAAATTATCGAGAGAAAATTATAGCTTAACATAGAAATATTAGCGAGGGTGAGATAATCGTTGGGATAAAGTTGGGAGCAGAAATAAGAAAATGTGGGACAGGGAAAATGTAGTCTAATAAGGAAAATAAAGCACTTGTGTAACATAGTTAAAAAAGTGTTATGAGCCGAGAATGTTGAGATGGGTCTGTCAGCCTCCTCGCCTAACAAAGAGATCGTCACACCTTCAAAGGGGTAAACAACGACACAAGGAGGGGTTTGTAGCAAACTAAAATTAACACGAGGGTCAATATTGTCAGGGTGTTAGGGAGAACTTTAATACAAAGTAAAATAAGCTTAGTGCCGAATATGTTATATGATATATTAAAAAGCTGAACTTCTCTACCCAAAATATATGATAAAGCTGCAGTTATCTCCGGATGTCTAAGGGACACTGTCTGGGACAATAAGCATATGCTAGTAGAAAGCAAAGTTCGAATGCATCAGGCCCATAATGACACACGGAATCGAATCAAGAGCAGACACTGTCAGAACCAAACATCTCTTAAGAGTAGCAGAAATGAGAACATTGCGACCTATTGTGGGGAAAACCCTTAGAGATAGGATACCCAAAGAATAAATTTGCAAATCCTGCAAAATTGAAGACATAGTGAGATGGAGTAGGCAGAGAAGACGTTTCTGGAGGGACCACATCGAGAGAATGGATCCAGCAAGAATTCCTAATATCGTGATGCATGAGACTCCAGAGGGCCGTCGACCACCAGGACGACCACCAAAGAGATGGAGAGAAGGCTGGTCGTCTTCATCACAGAAAGAAAGTTGATATCCTGCATAAACAGATAGCAAGATCTACAATCAGAAGAAGAAGAAGAGTTCTCGGTCTGGTTTTTGGTAGAGAAGTAATCCGTGGGTACGGTAAGTTTTTGAACCGCAAAGGTGTTTAAAATGTACAAGGGTATTTGAAAAGAGAATTACTTCTTTGAACATAGTTACCTGTTCATGCTCATGACCCAGCCAGGGCTGCAGAACCCGCATTGAGTTCCGTTGAAAGCTGCCAGCCTCGTCTGTATTGGGTGGTACCCGTCTTTCCTGTTGCCCAGCCCTTCAACCGTGGTTATACTCCAGCCATGGCAAGACAAGATAGTCACCAAACACTAAAATAGAGATATCATGTACAATATAATCAAATGTTACATTTAAAATCAATCCTCCCACATGCTAAGCTCAATTTCTTTGAATCAAATACAAGACACCTGCAAATTAATAAACAAACACAAAATTATCTTCTGGAAGGAGGTTAAAGACTTCGACGTCTTACTCCAAGAAGCCAGGAGATCCAAGTCCATGACCCATTCAGAGTCCTATACAACCCATTGGTTCGGAGCAGACTCGCAAGTGGTTCTATGATATGGAGTCTGTTATGCTGGAGAAGGTTCAGCAAAACAATCTGAGGAATGAACATGAGGGAGTACGGTAGCTATCCGTGGCTCTTTCCCACGGCATTTCTTTAGATTACTCAGGGGATATTTCGAGAACTCGGCTGTGCTGAAGGATGTTCAGCTTTTTGTCTTGAGAGATATCTCTGACAGGGAAGCATAGATTGTTTTGACAACCGGTCGCCAGAACCAACCTGTTTCTGGTGACACCAGTCGGAAGAGCAATTAAACTGCTGAACACGGTCTTCACGGAGATCGATATTCATATTAGTGAAAGTACATTCAGAAGGCAAATACTCTTGATTTTGGAGAGTATCTTGTCTTCCTTATTTCTAACAATCTCTCATGCGTTTCTGGTAGTATACTATATACGATATAGTATTTTACCTGTTCTCAATAGATGCGTTAAACCTTAATTTTGTAATGTCTATTGATGAAACAAACTGATTTGATTTATTTAAAAACTTAACTTCATTGTTCAGCCAACAATAATACATTAAGTTATCTTGTCTATAGTTATAGAATTGTTTCTAATGTGGTCTTGGATTTACACTTACAGAGTTGACAGAGAAGAAGTGTGGCTCTTGCGTGACTGGATGCAGAGCAGCCACGGAAACGATGCAGACTCCACAGCCACCCTCGTGGCACATGGCCTTGGTCCCACTGAGGTTGGCATTGTTCCTCAAGTAGCTGTTCAGGGAAGTACTAGGACTCACATCGCTGGACACTAAACTCAAGAAAACAAAATAAATAGTTTTGCTTCTCACACGTATGCTTAATACATATTGTATATTTTTTTGTATATATTGCAAGGTGGAGGATGTCGTGAGATGGGGCAGACAACGCAGAAGATACTGGAATGCGCACATGCAGAGGATGGATCCCACCAGAATCCCACACGCTATGGCGCATCAGATTCCTGCCGGCTACCGTCCCCCTGGAAGACAGCCGAAGAGATGGAGGGATAGCTTCCAACCTCCCAAGAGAGGCCAGCCTGATTTCAGCAACAGACCAAAGGTTTATAAGGAGAAAAAGAAGAAGAAGAAGTATATTTTTTACACAACAAAGAAAAATTGCTGGGAATTCGGAAAGTTTAAAACTCGTGAAAACATGAATGCAAACGGTGAGTGTATGTTTTATTAAATTTAAAAAAAATCAGGGAAATAATTAAGAAATACTTGCAGTCGCGTACATCAAGCAAGGCTTGAGTTGAGAAACGTATAAATCCAGGACTTGTAGTTCATGCTCGTTGTCTGCACGTAGCACAGCGCAATCCCCATTTAATAGATAGCTTACTGACTGCATTCAACCATTTCAGCTTTTTCATCCAATTGTCCATATACGAGTATATGGTAAATTAAACAATATTACGCAGCCCTGCTCGACACCTTTATTGTTATTATACCAGAAATATGGAGCATCTTGATGTACGGCTGTGAGACATGGTGTCTAACACAAAGAGAAGAAACAGACTGAAGGCCTTTGAGCAGTGGTGGTACTACCATAGAAGCCCAGAAGCCCGGCTTGCTTAAGAAATTTTGAATCAAAACCCCCAAATCTATAAAAATCGTGCCCCCGCATAAACCTACAATCCACCAAATCACATTTTAACAATGTTACCATCAAACGTAAGAGGAATAGTCACAAGAGCTGAACCTCTGCAAGCCAGAAGAGGTTTTGATTAAAAATTTCTTACGCAAGCCGGGCTTCTGGGCTTCTATGGCAGTACCGCCACTGCCTTTGAGATGTGGTGCTAGAGAAAAAGATTAGGAATTTCCATACAAACCACATCACGAATGACGAGGTTCTCAGTAGAATCGATGGAGGGAGGAAATTCAGAGAGAGAGAGCTGTAAACCAACTACAGGGAACTACGAAGAAGATTTTAGAAATAAAATAATGAATAAATATCTTCAAACCTTATTTTGCAACGATAATCTTAACCTGAAACTCCGACAAAGAATGATTAAATGTTAAATATGGTCTGTTCTACTATATGGCTGTGAAACTTGGACTCTGAAAGTGAACGTAATGGAGGCGTTGGAGATGTGAATATACTGCAGAATGCTCCGTATACCGTAACCTGATAGGATCAGTAATGTAGATGCACTACAGAGAGCCAGAGCCAATAGAAAGGTGTTTTCAAGTGTGAAAGTTAGAAAGGTCTCACATTTGGGTCATGTGCTAAGGGGAGAAAAATACCATCTCCTTCGGCTGATATTAATGGATAAAATGGAAGGACGTCGGGGAGTTGGTAGAAGGCAGTTATCCTAAAATAGTGGACAGGAATGGGCAGAGTTCAGAACCTGTTCCAAGTGGCGAAGAACAGAGACAAGAAGAAGAATGAATATCTCACCCGTATGTTCCTCCCCGTTGATAGTAAATATCACCGACATGATGAATGACACTCGTAAAAATGTCTGCGCTGTTCCAAAACAAGGAAAGCACTGAGGATGGAAATATTACAACATGTTTATATACAATGTAAAGGGTCTATTTCAGCCAGATTCTGTGACATTTTAAATATACAGGATGCTTAGTGCTTGAAAGGAAATATAATACTTTTATTTACATTTTGTATGCGCTATACTCTGTGTTGTAGATGTTTTATTTGTCTTTTTCTTTTTTATATACTTTGTATATACAACACTAACAACACGTCAAAGAAAACAAAGATTTGGTGCTCATAAATCGTTGATTGATAATTAAAGACCTCGCTGATATTGTTAATATTTCATTTGGATCTGTCCAGACCATTTTGAAAGATTATTTGTGCCTGAAAAGAATGAAATCTCGTTTGATGCCAAAAAGACTCAATTTTATGGAAAAACAGAGTCGCATTCTGTGAAAAAATGCTTTCAGACTATTAGGATAAAATGAAAAGCATGATAATTGGAGATGAGACTTGGATCTATGCATACGACTCGGAAACAACTGACCAATCAAGTGAATACCTTGCAAAAGGTGATTCACCTTTTGCGAGGTAAAAAAATTAAAATTACAAATCAGACATGTTTCGGACAACCGGTTCTTCTTCAGTGATACATTTTATAAAGATACATATTTTAAACAGTTTTACAGTTTTAACATTATAAACATTTATTTATTTATTATCAGATCTCTGAATTGAACCAACGACTTGGTGATCTTCCTTGTGGTCACTTTCCTTCAACTTTACTAATTTTTCAGCTTTTCAAGGATGTCCTAATCTTTATTTTTTTTAGTTTCAATCCTATCTTTGCTCATTCTTGAGATGCCACAAACTCTTACATTCTTAACGACTTTGGGTTTTAATCCAATGGTCTGTTCCTTTAAATTTGTTTTAATTAAAAGCTCACTTGAAAATAAGACGCACCTAGTTGAGTTATGTATAATGGTAATCCAATCAAGGCTCCCCATTTTTCTAGTAAGTCGTATTCCAATAGCGGCGGTTCCACCCCCAGTGGGTCCTGGAGCCTTCTATGGGGGCGGTAACGGGTCCATAGGAAAACTAAATATATTTTAAGAAATAATGATGAATAATGAAAATAAAATGTTAGTTTAAAAAATCTTTTTATTAACTCAACAGACATTACAAACAGAATGAAAGTTTCAAGAGAGAATTCAACACCAGACCAAAGACAGTGTGACAATCACAGTGCCATCGCCGGGAATCGAACCCGGGACCTTCGGTGTGGCAGTTATTGCTCTTGCCTTATCCGTATCCTTTATGTACCCAAAATAATTAAGCACTCTCTTAAATAACACCATCAATAGTTCTGCCCTGATCTGGTCAGATCTTCTTGTCATCAACGTGTGCTGCCAGCACCACAAATAATTTATACATAATCATCACATTGGTTAGGCGTTTACTCTTGGCTTGGCAGCCGTTTGTAATGAAGCCCATGCTTGGGTCTACATCAAGAACGATCTCTTCCTTGTGAAATGATACCCCTAGCAAAATACAGAAGAAAGTCATGTCCTGCCCAACACAAAAGAAAATTGCATTAACAAAATGTTTCAAATTTTATGGGATATTTTACAGAAGTATCGTTCACCTGTATATATTTCACAATACAATAAGTAAACAATTGATTGACGATAATATTCTCCCAAAATAACAATGACATGACCTAATTAATGAATACTAATTATTTGTTGATAAGTTACAGATTAGAAGATTGTATTATGTATTAAAATTACTTTACAAGGCCAAATACGAAGGGATACCTAAAAAATATGATTAGGGTAAAATGTGACATTAATTTATTGAATTTATTTTTCAAAATTGTACACCAAACAAATTATGACAAACATATATCATTATGAATGATGGTGTTATGAACAAAATAATAAAAGGATCATTAAGATGGTTTGGACATATGGAAAGAATGAATGAAGAAAGAATGGTAAAAAAATATATGTTAACGATGCAAATGGAACCAGAAATAGAGGAAGACCGAGGAAAACGTGGCACGATCAAATAAATCAAATATTGAATGTCGGGCATGTGAGGAGTCAGAGAAATCGACGCGCGTGCATGACACGATGTATGAATGTTGAGGAAGCGAGAGAAATATGTCAGGAAAGAAAAGTGTGGCAGTCCATTATTTCTGCCTACCCCTTCGGAGAGACGGCGTGATGGTTAGTTAGTTAGTTATTCATATCATTATCCAACATTAAGAAGACAAATTTCTTAGTATCAAAAGCAATTGCTACTTACAAATCAAATCAAATCAATTTATTTCATCAATAGACATTACAAAATTAAGGTTTAGAACATCTATTGAGAACAGGTAAAATAATATATTGTATATAGTATACTACAAGATGGGAGAATGCAATAGGGAGATTCGATGCAGAACCCAAATGGCTAAAACTGCCATGACAAAGCTCACCAAGATTTATGGCAAGACAAAAATATCTCCAACAAGACCAAGATGAGACTGGTTCAAACCTTTGTTTTCTCCATATTCCTTATGGTTGCGAGTCTTGGACGAGGCGAACATCAGAGAGGTCCAAAATTGATGCTTTCGAGATGTGGTGCTGGCGACGAATGAATAACAAACCAGTCAATCATTGACCAGCTGGGTATCAAGACGAGACTCTCGCGGATGTGCTCTCAGAGAGTGCTAAAATATTTTTCAAAAAAATATTTCCTTGAAAAGCTCATCATCATGGGCAAAGTGGAGAGAAGGCGACCACAAGGATGACCACCGAGCCGCTGGTCCAATCAAATCAGGGATCTGACTGGACTCTCATTAGCTGCAGCCTGGAGACTGATGGGTGACATGAGCGCATGGCGTACCATGGTCAATAGTTTACAGGATGGACACGATGGACTCAATCATGAGGAATACGACTGAGTAGAAGAGATACTACAAGAAACGCATGAGAGATGGTTCAACATTAGGAAGTCAAGATACTCTCCAAAATCAATTTGGTTTCACATATGCAAAAAATGACAATTTCCTATTATCACTGAGAAGAATGTGCAGAAAGCTATATATGGTATGATGATAGAAAACCCAATGATGAAATAAGGAAGAAATGTCAAGCAGATGATTGAATCATAATTAAAATTAAAAAAGGATCCCTGAGAAGAATGGTTTAAATGTTTTATACAAGCAGTGTGAGTGAAAAGAGAAGCCGTCGAAAATCAAGGAAAGCACGGCATGACCAAATTAAGCCACATTTGAATTCGGAAGAATCGATGAGCGTATATGTTGCGATGTATGAATGTAGAGGAAGCTAGAGATGTATGTCAGGACAGAGCAGTATGACGATCCATCCTCTCTGCCTACCCTTCAAGAGAAATGGCTTGGTGGTTAATTAGATAGTGAGTTCCTATGAATACTCGTATTATTGTGAGTAAATAAGGCCTAGGGAGTGTAAGTGTGAAGGTGACGAAAAGCCGTTGCTACGTCCTGTAACAGCTTCGGGTGTCATGAGCCACCTGTTAAAAAAATTCACCTTTTACATCTTGAGAACCGATAGATAAAGCATATATTTGATACTACTAGCTAGATTTTTTTTATCCACCTTTTTGTGCCTAATGGCCACATTACATATTAAATTGAAAGTGTAGATTTTTTTTCATCTTCGAAACCCGCGTGTCTATGGTGATGCTAATGAAAAAGACAATCAAATGGTCATGTATGATCTTTTACATATCAATGTAGCAATAAAATGATGATTTTGATATAAAAGATAAAGAGTATTATGCCTTCCTAATTTCTTCTTCTTCTGATCTGGTTTATTGTCCAAAGTATGTCATAAATATGTATTATGTTTTTGTACCAATTTGTGTAAATCTATGGTTCCTAGCAGGGCTGCATCCGCCCATTGGTGGATATTGAAGCGACCTAAAGGGGGGGTTTTGATCCCAATTTAAGGGGTGTTGAGGACCAACTGTCTCACCTATAAGCAATACTCACAAGTACAATATTTGATTTATACTCAAAATATCTATAATATAGAATATTTCACCTAAAAACGTGCCATTGAATCACTGTTTAAAAAAAGTGGACGATGGCCCAAACTATTATAAAAATTTGATTGGTTAAATTTATTATTACGATAAAGAATGATTAAATGTTATATATGGTCTGTTCTACTATATGGCTGTGAAACCTGGACTCTGAAAGTGAATGTAATGAACCGGTTGGAAGCGTTTGAGATGTGGATATACCGCAGAATGCTCCGTATACCGTGGACCGATAGGGTCAGTAATGCAAACGTACTGCAGAGAGCCAGAGCTAGAGAGCTGTTGGCAAGTGTGAAAATTAGAAAGTTCTCATATTTGGGTTATGTGCTAAGGGGAGAAAAATACCACCTCCTTTGACTGATATTAATGGGTAAAGTGGAGGGATGTCGGGTAGTTGGTAGAAGGTAGCTGTCTTGGTTGCAGAACATCGAAGAGTGGACAGGAATAACAAGAGTTCAGAACCTGTTCCAAATGGCGCAGTATAGAGATGCCTTTGCTGTGTCTTTGCTTTTGTGATTGTCAATGTTGGGGGGACCCGACAGGGCACTTGAAGAAGAAGAAGAAATTTATAGTTAGGTTAAATGTAAATCTAATTTGTAAGTCGAAAAAGGTTGGGTCACAACTGAAATATGCCTGTAAAAAGTATAATAAAGTGTTGTTGTATTTATTCAAATATGAGTACCAATTGGTCCCATTAATCTGGTAGGCCGCAGAAAAATTCAACCAATGTGAATTGTCCCTAATCTTGCATAGATTTGCTTGTGATGATGCATACATGTCTGCTATACTCAATATACATAATTATGTATAATTAATGAATCATTTAATCAAGAATTTGTTGATTTCGATAATATTATTTTCAAACAAAGAATTAATTATATTGAAACTTTATCTACACAATAGAAACAATGGATTCACATGCACAGATACTGGGACTATACAACGTAATCTTGTCTGTATGCTAATTGTAAGAACAATGTTTTATTTGTTTTAGAAATGATCAAAACAGCATGCACACATACCAAAATATACGTACTTATTTTTAATTTATATACAGCTTGTTGATTACGATCAAATAAAAAATATAAGAAAAATATCCCACCTTTAAAATGGTATAGATGAAGAATCTAAGTACACTATAATAATACCGAGGAAGAATCAAATTATTCATGAAATCAAATCAAATCAAATCAACCCACAATCAACCCACAATCAAATCAAATCAACTTAACCCAACCAATGACAGGTCATAAGTCCTGTAAACACCTCGATCAACCATATTCTGTTTCCAATTTGCATCTTCGTCTCTATTGAGATACAATTAATTCACAAATCAAATCAGTTGATATTACAAACAAAATTGATGAACATGTCAAAGTCTAAAGTTATGGTATTTGTAAAGGAAGAATGTATGATGGATTGTGCGAATGGTGAGAAATTAGAGCAAGTTACCGAATTTCTTTATCTGGGAAGCAAAAGATGGAAGAATGGAGAAAGATATCGGAAGAAGGGTTGGAGCAGGAAACAAAATAAATGGTGCACTCAAAGTCATTACTGCAAATAGAAATATATCAACTGAAGCAAAAATGGCAGTGCACAATGGAGTTCTAGTGCCGACCCTTATGGAAGTGAAGCTTGGAGTTGGCAGAAGAAGGATGAAAGTAGGATAAATGCCGTAGAAATGAGGTCACTAAGAAGAATGTGCGGAAAAACGATTAATGATAGAATATCTAATGATGAAGTAAGAAAGGAATGTAAGGCGGATGTATGCGTGATAAATAAAATTAAGAAAGGGTCACTAAGATGGTTTGGACAATAAGACATCTGTCAAAACTGATCATATTTGTAAACAATTTTATAATATTTATTGTTTCTTGAACAGTGCTGTAAAACTGTATGAAAAAAATATAGTTTTCAAGGAGTTTTATTATAATATTTTTGTATGACATGTTTCGCCCTTCTAAGGCATTATCAAATGTGATGAAATGTATAGTCACATCAATTTTCGTTAATCACCATATTCTGCTCCATTTACTTGTGTATATAAACTGCAGCGAGTTGAAGTTTCGTCACATTTGATAATGCCTTAGAAAGGCGAAACGTGTCATACATAAATATAATAATGAAACTCCTTGAAAACTATCGTTTTTTCATACATATTAATAATTTTATAATATTTTAACTATCTTTATAATATCACTGAGGAAGGACCGGGTTGTCTGAAACATGTCTGATATTTAATTTTAATTTTTTTTAATGTTAATGTTGTATACAAAGTACAGTAGACGCTCTGTCAGCCTCTGGTGACACCGGTGGAAAGAGCAATTAGTCTGCTGAACGCGGTCTCCTCGGAGATCGACGTCTTTCATGTTGGTGAAAGTACGTTCAGGGGGCAAATACTATTGACTTTAGAAAGTATCTTGTCTTCCTAATGTCGAACCATCTCTAATGCGTTCCTGGTACTTTGTTGTAATATTTTTATGATATTTTACCTGTACTTAATAGATGCCTTAAACATTTTCCTGTTTGTAATGTCTATTAATTTAATAAACTGATTTGATTTGATTTGATTTAACCGAGTCCGCTTTAACCGTCCCACCGCTTTAACCGACCTCTTCTAGGAAGTCTAGGCTTTCTTAATGAAGATTACATCTACAGCAGCAGAAGGATTCTACTGCAGTAGATATAATGTTCATAAATAAATGGCGTGACTACGCTTTTAAAAAGTCGATTCAACACAAGAAGCAGCAGAAAATAACAGAATTTTTTAATCCGTTGTAGGATTTTCTACTTTTTAAAAAAAAATTGGAGTGATGTGTGGCTTTTTCCTGTACATATTTTTTACAGTTTGTAAAATATTAATTTTTAATGTGTGAGTTTCTAATACAGAATAAAAGTTCTGTTTTCTTAGTGTTTTGAAAAAAAAATGTTTTTTTCCTTCCTTGCGTGTTTTTTTAAATGTGTTTTTCACTACCTTCTCTTTAACCGGCTTTTTCGTTATTCGGCCCTGGATCGGTCCCATCAAGGCCGGTTAAGAGAGCATCTACTGTATAAAAATATAAAACATCTACAACACAGTATGGCGAAAATAGAAGAAAAGAAATGACCAAAATATAGATTATAAATGATTTATTTATATACTGATAAAAGAATGATTACATATTCCATTATAATGGTGTAATAAAGATAACAATGTATTACTTCATTATTATACTCGTATATGTACTGTGTCTTAAATTTAATAATATAAAATAATTGTGACATATAATTCTAATTAAAAAGAGGTATAATTAAATTTATTTGGTTTTAATCTGTTCATACTTTCAATTTATATTGTCAGAGAATTGTAAAAGTTTTTGGAAACATTATACAATGCCATGAATAGTATTTTAATAATCTATTATTGTTTTCGAATTGAATTAGGAAAGTTATTGAAGTCGTGTTACAAGAGCAGTGCGGCTGTCCATCCTCTCTGTCTACCCCTCCAGAGAAATGGCGTTATGTTTAATTAGTTAGTTATTATATTTTCATTTGTAACAATCAACTTGCCTATTCAATATCAAATTACTTATTTTTCAAATGATCATTACAAACATATAGGTATAAATTTAATATTGATCAACTTTTTATCAATATAGAATATACTTAATTCAAGTATTACATTAAAAATAAAACATTTGAATTTTTATTGGACCAGTTTAGGAAAAAAAATAATTCCAATCGATAAGAAAAAGCTGTTTACAAAGTATGTACTTCATGTTTTTATTTCCATCTCTGCACAAAGGTTGACGATTCATTTGAATACCAAAATCCTAGAAATAACTTGTCTCTACCATGTCTTCTTCTTCTTTTTGTCCTGTCCCACCTCTGTGGTGTATAGGGCCTCAAGGAACCTTCTCCACCCGACTCTATCGCATGCCTGATGCCTAACATCAACCCAAGTGAGGCCTGCTGCTTTAACCTTGTCCTGCAGGGCTCTTCTCCGGGTGGCTTTGGGTCTACCTCGCTTCCTCTTTCCCCCATAGGGGGCCAATAGATCTTGAATATTGAGCGAAGGCACCTATCCATAAACACCTGGAGTTTTCCAATAATGTCCGCGGTAGATTTCCAAGTCTCACATCGGTAGAGCAGTATGCTTTTGAGTTTAAGTTAAGCTTACTGTCTAGCGGATCTAAAATGGCAATGGGCAGGTCACATACCAGAAGCTTGGACGAAAAATAGATGCTGACTTAGACACCATGGACCACAAAGAAAATTGCAGGGTGATAGCAATTATGGTAACAGGATGACCTGAATTGACACGTCAGCATAACCTAGATGCAGTCTGCACAAGACAGGATGGTGTACAAGTGAATGGAAGAGGCATTTTTCCAGGAGTGTACGGGAATAAGCTGAAGAAGAAGAGCTTATCACCAGATATTAGCAAACATCTGTACCAAGAGTTAAAAAAATAGTTGTAGTGACACTTCTTTTGTAATTTACACTCCACAATTACTCGTGGACACCTATAGAGAAGCTTCAAGAAGCTAGAAAACTTCTGCAAGCGTATATCACTCTGTTTAAGTTTAGTTTATTAGTGCAACTAGTTGCAATCAATACGTGTCGACTTGTAGGCAGTGTATACGCAGTAAAAAAACACTTGCAAAGTTTTCTTACTTGAATATAATTCCCGGATCACACATGTAGGTCTCCTTTGTCTACACTGTCAAGTAATAATATGAAATACATATTATTTCTTTATTAAAAACTACTTACGTTTATAATTTCAACAATTTTAAAGAGTAAACAAATAAATGCCTAATTAATAAATTTATTGTTTCATGAACAATGATGTTAAACTACCCATTAAATAATTAATATGAATGAGAACATATTTTCTAGAATTTTTATTATATTTTATGTGATTAAGATGTTTCATCTGGCTTGAATCAAAACATTTGATAATGTCTTAGCAAGGCGAAATATGCCATTTCCATAAAATTTAATAAAACATATAGAAAACAGATGTTTTCATTCCTTATCAATGAATAAAATTAAATAATATCCTAGAAATAAAGCTTGTTGTGATATTCCAAATATTATATAATGTTCTAATGGCATCTATATAACATCTATGGCAGCTGCTAACAGAATGTTCTCGGGTGTGCATGGCATTTCTGTGAAAAAATAAAATATAGTCTAATTAAAAAAAGAACAATGTGATAAAAAACACTCTTCAAAACATACCAAAAGAATTGTTTATTATATAACTAATTGATTTGTTTAATTGTATCCATTAACAACATTAAGAAAATTCATTTAACAAATATTATTTTGATACTTATTGATTTTACCTTGTAAAACAATATTATCAAATATATTAGAAGCAAAAATTAATATGTTTGCCGCTGTTGTGATAACTCACCTATTGGATACCACTCGTTTGAGGGGAGTCCTTTATCAGCCCTGGCTGCGTTGATTGCCTGTCTTATCGCCAGGACAACGGAAAAACTCATATTTAATGCTGGTTCTCCAGTGGCTGAAAAATAAAAGCAGTTTTATAAGATAATCTAATAATATTACTGAAATCTCTTAATTATTAGATTAAACAATGTTTTCTTAATCAGTTTAAGTTCCATTACACTTAAAAACAAAACGATGTTAATATCAATATTGAAATTCAATAAATTTTACATAATTATTTTATTTCTTCTATATTTGCCTTCACTTTGTGTTGTGGATTCATATTTGAATAAATATACAATAGTTATACTTTGTATTACAACACTTTTTTTATTTTTACTGAACTCATTTTTAGTTATTAGTTTTAGTTTCCCCTCTCCTCAAACCTAATTATACCCCTTCCACTTTTATACATACTCAATCTACATTTAGTATATAAGTGACCGCTCTGTTTTATTTGATTGTTAAACTTGTATATATTGATAAAGGTTACTTGTAACCGAAATATGTCTGAGTTCAGTAACAATAAAAAGTGTTGTAATACAAAGTATAACTATATTTATTCAAATAATTATTTTAGTACATTTTTTGTACAGAATCTTGTTTACTACCCCTGATCTGTATGCATATAAAGGAGTGGGTTTATATCAGTGTCACCAGTCTGTTGATGCCAGCTAGCCTGGCGAAACTGATCGGTGTCGAAATATAGACAAAAAGTAGAAGAAGTCAATAGAAAAACATTATTTTATTTAATTATTATTATTTAAAAACATAATTGAACACAATTGTTACGGAACTATGTATCTATTAAAATTCTTTAATTTTCCAAATTGACTTTAGAAATTTATAAAAAGTCAGTATTAGAACAGCGAAACATGTCATTTCCATAAACCATAATATAAATTCTATAAAACAGATGTTTTCATCATTATTCATTATTCAAGGAACAATAAATATGGCTGTGGGAATTAGCAAAGTTATTTAAGAAATTTGATGATGTAAATTTAAATTACCTTTAGATCGAAGAACTCCATTTACATTTGGAACGTTTCTGCGGAACGACACCCTCAGGTCTGCGGGAATATCCTTCACCCCTGGTGGCTTGTAGTTCCAAGTGCGGTTTGTCAGCAGCTCTCCGGTATTTTCATCATAAACCAACTTCTCTGATGTCCAGTATCCCAACCCCATAATGAAACTCCCTTCAACCTGTTCACATACAATAATCATTAATAATTAACAAATGTAAAACGTTATTCCGAGTTCCAGTAGGAAGTAGCGTGTCTGTGAAAGGCGTTTCAAGGATAATTCAGATATCTGGGTGTAGACTTGTGTGAGCAAATGGTACTACCATCATGTGAAATGATGGATCAAGTAAATAAGGCGGCGGTCATCTCAGAATGTTAAAAAAATGCAATATGGAAAAACCCTGACATGAAAATCAGCAGTAAAGTGTGGATTTATAAGACTTGTGTGCGACCAATTATGACATACTCAGAGTCTCAGAATGAAGACACTCTGAGTATGCATATCTGGCAAGACACAATGAGAAATAAGGAACTCAAAGATTATTGAATTATCGTTGTTATGTGCGGGGCAAAGAAGAAAGTATTGTGAGAAAAATAGATCTATCAAAACTCCCTCTCATTGTGTGCACAGCTAACCCCTAAGGCAGATGATCAAATAGATAAGATAGATCGACAGCTAAGAATTTACTTCGCAGGAGGCCAATACACTAAGAAGAAGAAGGAAAAAACGTAGCATATAATTCTCTAAACATAACAAACAAATTCAGAAGGTGGGGTAGTTGTTCCAGCTAGTACAGAACAGAAATACCTACGCCAGAGTGATAGCCAATGTCAGATGGACCTGACATGGCACTTTGAGAAGAAGAAACATATATTAGGTATTTAAATAAAATACAATGTTCGTATGCGTGTGTAATAAAGGTTCAAAAACAACTCAACTGATTTTGATGAAAAATTCACAATTTCTTATTAGGGTCAGGAGTGGTTTGATAATGCAAAAATGTATCGAAAATAATTCTCCATTAAGCCAGATTTATTTAGTAAAAAAATCTAATAATCAGAATGTATATGTGATAATTTTATTAATGCTAGCACAAGAACACGCATGTATACATATAATGCACGCATAGCAGTCATGAACTTGTGCGTCACTGGTCACTCGGTATCCATCACAGTGCCACAACTGTATAATATGAATTTGATATACGAGTATATATAATTAATACAAATGAAAATGTCAGTTTTCTAGAAGTTTTATTATATTTTATGGGAATGACATGTTTCACCCTTCTAAGGCATTATCAAATGATATTGGTGGTAACATGTAATTGGCCTTATTTGAGTACTTCTTTGTGTATTTTTATATATACTCGTATACTTATTCGCTGTTTGTTACCCTAAAATAAATAAATAAATATTTGACATTTGATAATGCCTTAGAAGGGCGAAACATGTCATTCCCATAAAATATAACAACACTTCTAGAAAACTGACGTTTTCTTTCGTATTAATATCATTAAAATATATACATAATTAATCAATTTATAGACATATATATATTTTAAATACATTCAAATGAATTAGTACCTGGCCGATATCAACTTGGGGGCTCAAACTCTCTCCCGTATCTTCCAAGATATCAGTTCTGATGATCTGATGGTTCCCTGTGAGGAGATCGACTTCCACTTCCGTGATACTTGCGGCCCATACAAAATATGGTGCAAGGTTATCTTTTGGAGAATACATGTAATGGGCGCACAGGTCCACATACGAGTTGTGGGCTTTCTGTATTAACTGTACCCACGTAGGGTTTTCCATTCCTTTTTTGATTGGTTCCAATCTCTCCAACAGGATTTCACAGGCTTTCAGCGTTGCATATGAACACGCTTCACTAGCAAGACTGCCGCCGGATACTATCGCGTTTGGTGCATTTACGTTGTTTGTGGGTTTAATTGAAACCATCTCCAAAGGTATTCCTAAGATGTGGGCGCACACCTGTGCAACTTTGGTGTTAAGACCCTGTCCCATTTCAATTCCTGCATGAGACACCACGACGGTACCATCATCGTGGTAAATGGAAACGAGTGAAGAGAAGTTACCCCAAATGTGAAAGTTGTATTTTATAGGTACGAAACTCATGCCGCGTTTACGCCAACGGTTTTCTTTATTGAACTCGATCACATCTTTGCGACGTTTTTCAAAATCGGCCGATGCCTTTAAGCATTTTATAACATCTGGTATTTCTGAAGATTCCTGATCTATGTTTGCCAGCCTCACGTCAATTGGGTCTTTTCCGGTTGCAACCGCTATGTGGTCCATGATATTTTCTACCATCGCAATTGCTTCAGTTGTTCCTGTAAAATAAACATTTGATTAAGCTAATAATACTTTGAAGTTATGGCAAAATTGAAACTAACTAACCAACTTTCTTCGTCCTTGTTGTTCAAAGAATATCAAATCCTTAGTATTCGACAACTATACATAAAAATATCAGCTATTTTCTCCAAATCTAAAATTTCGAATTTGAAATCACAACAGAACCGTCCCCCAAGATATTCCTCTCATCATAATTTCACAGTTCCTCGCTGTTGCTCAGCTCTAGCCCAAAAACAAATAAGAAGTATGGGGTAGGCCTATGTCCAGCAGTGGACGACAACGGCTGTCTAAGTAAGTAAGTAAAGAAATGTATTATACCTTATCACAAGGCTATAATATCTTATAAAGAGAAAGATAAAAACTGATTGTATGGTTTGTTTAGAATTTTTTGTTTACCTGGTGAACGGCAAGCAATATTTGAAGCTGTGTCTGTCAAAACGCTGGTCGCCTCTGCTGTCCAAGAAGCCGTGTTGTAGCAGTTCATTGTGAAAGTCATCATGGCGTAAATGCCAACCTTCTCATTATGGCAGCATCCATTATCGGCGAAGTATTTATTATTCAAATATTGAATTTTTCCTTCGTCATTTATCCCCACCTAAAAACATATATTTTTACTTACATCTTCATTATTGGATAAACACCAAGACATCGAAAGAAAGATTGGCGTTGGAAGCAAAGTAAACACTCCAAAGTCAATGGATATATAATATATTGACTAAAGCAAATATGGAAGTACATCTAGTGTCAATCACAATGAATGGAAAATGTCAATTTCTCCGACTTCTGGTGTGGTCGACATACCAATTTTTATTAATTTTAGATAAACCAGAGGCGTTAACACTGTGGAATTTCATTATGATGTATTATATATGAATTAAAACACTGTTTTATATCAGTTTATTTCGTGTTGAAGGTGTAAAGCCTTCGAAACATGTCAAGTAAAATAAATTCAAAAGTGAAAAAAAATGTGTAAAATTCGTCAAGTTTAATTTATTTGATTGTGTCACGTTTTCCTTAGTATTCCTCTGTTTCTTGCTCCATTCACATCATCAACACATACTTTCATTATTTAATCTTTCTATGTGTCTAAACCATTTCAATAAACTTTAAATTATTTGTTAATAATGTGTTCAGTACACTACCTTCGCTTTTTGCTTCTAGATTTGAGTAGGATTAAAGTACATATTGCAGTTGACTCGTGTGTATTGTAGGTGACTTGTAAGTATGTATTGTAGTTGACTGGTAAGTGTTGTATTTGACTTGTGAATATTGTAGTACTTAAGTAAAATTGAAGGTTTAATTTTGTTTACCTCGTAATCACTGATATAAGGCAATCTCTTTCCCATTATGTTCATGTTGGTATCCATTGGCAGGACAAATCTTACGGGTCTGTTGAGTTTTGTGGCCGCCAGAGCACAGGCTATCGCCAGTTGTGTTGGTCGAGTTATTTTACCACCAAATCCTCCTCCAAGACGTCGAACATTCAAATTCAACCTAAAACATGAATTCAAAACATTTCCAAGATCAAATTGATCAACCGTATAAAAGTGGTCTCTGGGACGTATTTACCAGTCTTGTGGCATTCATTAATCATATTTTTTATATTTATTACAATATTGTTAAAGTAAGAACAGCTTTCTAAAATTTGTATTTTAGAAAGTACCTATGTATTGTAATTCAAAATTTTTATTATCATTATTATTTTGTTGAATAGCTCTTCACATCATTACAGCGCGAGCCAAATAGATGTAGAGATATGTGTCTAATATATCTCCATTTTAGTGTCACGTGAATTCTGCACCAGACTAAAGACAGTGTGACAATTAATACGAATGAAAACGACATTTTTCCAGAAGTTTTATTATATTTTGTGGGAATGGCATGTTTTGCCCTTCTAAGGCATTATCAAATGTGACAAAATTTCAACTCGTTGCTGTTTATATACACTAGAAAATGAACAGAATATGGTAATTAACGAGAATTGATGTGACTTGATACATTTTTAACAAATAATTATGTGGGTAGGCCCAGAAATACTGGAAAGTGTTTCTTGGAACTCGTTAAGAAATTTGATGACAATGAT
This sequence comes from Lepidostoma basale, assembly GCA_022606425.2. Classification (NCBI taxonomy): domain Eukaryota; kingdom Metazoa; phylum Arthropoda; class Insecta; order Trichoptera; family Lepidostomatidae; genus Lepidostoma; species Lepidostoma basale. The sequence continues at coordinate 2,924,711 of JAHDVF020000211.1, forward strand.
TTCATAGTTAGGGAATACTAAATTATATAAATCACACTGCCATCGCCGGGAATCGAACCCGGGACCTTCGGCGTGGCAGTCGAGGCTCTAACCACTCGACCACGAAGGTCGCCAAGGTTTTATGGCAATGACAAGAATAAGATGATGTACAAAACATATTCACCTGTTTTCGGGAATGTTTAATGCTCGCGAGACAGCTATCTGAACCACATCTACCCATTGGGTTGAACAGTAAATGTCCAAGCCATCTTCATTTGGAACCGATACACACGTCTGCGTCTCCATAGTGTAATGATACTGGCCATAAAAATCAAAAGATCCTTTTATGACCTTTGTCACATCAGTGCCTTTCTCTTTTGCTTCCACTTTGATATCTACCTCGGACCTCGCCTTGAAGTCAGAGGACTTCAGCGCTTGTCTGAGGGAAACGACTGGCTTGCTTTTGCTGACATCTTTGTAGGTGACTTTGACTCTCTTAGTGGCCATGTTGGCCAGAGCTTCTGTATCGGCAACAATGAGCGCGACAGGTTGACTGTGATACAATATTTTTCCGCTGGATAATACTTCTTCATCGAAAACACTCTCCATCATACTGCTGACATTCTTTGGTGTGAATGTATTCAGACCGGGAATGTCTTTTGCCGTGTACATGGCAATCACACCTTTCATTTTCTGTAACAAATTAAAAACATTATTTTTTTAAACTATCACCAAGGATTTCTTCTGTATTCGCCTTCTAGGGATGCGCGATACGCTCATGAGTTAACTCAAAGAGTCGGCTCACTTTGGTGAGCGAGTGAGCAATGATTCACTTGGTAGCTCAATGATCCGCTGGCTGAATCGTAAATTATTGCTAAAGAGTGGACTCTTTTGTTCAGTAAAGTAGAGTCGACTATTTTCATAACTTACGGTTCATCATTTTGAGTCATTCATAAAAACAAACTCCCAAATGAATTTAAAAAAAAAAGTCGCCGCTGAATTCTTAAAAAAGTGGTGACCAATTTTTTTTTTAGCTCACCAATGACTTTAGAATTTGGCGGTGACCTTTTTTTTAGCTCATTTTGGGAACTTTTTAGTAAACTAGCTGAAAATGTTAGTTAAAACTAACATTTTTAGCTCATTCGTTGTTATGAATGACTCAAAATGATGAACTGTGAGTTATGAAAAAGAGTCAGCTCACTTTGCTGATTGGAACCGTTCAGTTCAGATCCCTTAAGTAATTCATTTTGCCCACCCCTATCGCCTTCACTTTGTGCTGTGGATTCACATTTAAATAAATAACGTTACACTTTGTATTTTCCCAACACTTTTTCATTCACTTTTGTCAGATATGTGCAGAGAATGAATACAGAACATCACAATTTGTGATGCATTAGATTCCTGTTGGCTATCGTCCCCCTGGAAGATCACCAAAAATATGGAGGGATAGCTGGGAATCAACTTCCCAAGAGAGGCCAGCCTAACAATATGAACCGACAAAGGGTCTAAAAGCAGAAGAAGAAATAATGAATTGTCTCAGTCATCTTTTCTAGTTATAAAAATATGAGTTTCTTACCAAAGCTTCGGTTCCATCAATAGTGTCAATGGTACCGTTGAATACTGTGGCCATTACGAATGCTGCGTATACCTCCCCGGGCTGCGTAGGCAGGTCATTGGAGTACTTTGCCTCTCCGGAGCATTGGATCAGGGCTTCGATTTTAGGGATTGGCTTATTAAGAGGCCACACCGCTTTGTTAGTATCGAAATCTTGAAGTCCACTAGACACCGGTCTGCTGAACTCGTCTCCTCCGGATAATTCCATCTTGTTAAATGCTCCATTAGGACAAATGTGTAGGATGAACTGAAAAATAAACATTTTTTATTAATACAAATGTAAACATCTGCTTTTTAGAAGTTGAATTTTATTTTATGGGAATGATTTCGACTGTCCAAGGCAGCATCAAATGTCAAATGTGATACCGGTGAGAAGAGCAATCAGTCTACTTCTCTTCACGAAAACGATCTTCTCGGATATCAATGTCTATTATATTAGTGAAAACACGTTCAGAAGACAAATTCTCTTGACTTTAGAGAGTATCATGTCTTTCTAAAGTCAAAATATCTCTTATGCTTTGATTATCATTGCTCCATTATATCATGCTTTGACTATCATTGCTCCATTATCATGCATCATATATGTAATATTTTTTGAGAAAATGAACTGATTTGATGTCTTAAAATAAAATACACTTCTAGAAAACAGACCTTTTTTTATAATACAACAGGTCATTTGAACCTAATTATTGTATACAATTTATTTTAGCTATTATATTGATTCTCATAACATGTGATAGGTGGCTAATCTATCGCCATTTTATTGTCAAGGGAATTCTACACCAGACCAAAGACAGTGTGAGAAACGCACTGCCATCGCTGGGAATCGAACCCGGGACCTACGATGTGGCAGTCGTAGATCATTTCCATTTGTATTAATTATTTAATTTTAAGTTTTATAAGTCAGAGCTCCAAATGCAGATATAATAAATGAATTCTATACATACTTTATAGAATAAGTTGACGGCCAGCTTCTTCCTGTATAGCGGAGACGGTTCTGGTGGAGCCACATCCGGTACTATTTCTTCCGACAGCTTCTTCAAAGCTTCTGTCAGGATGTTCTTATCAAAGACATTTTTCCCTTTTAAGAATTTCTCCGTGTTCCAAGCGTGCGAAAACTCCCCGTTGATTCCTCCGTAAACAATAGATGCATTCAACACTTCAGTTTTTTTGGCATTCATTTGCAACAAGAATCCTGCATTGACATGAGCATGAGCATTTTGGGCCCGAGGCATTATCTGTAACAGAAACAGTTAAAAAAATATTTTTGAAGTTATTCTTCTATTGGAAAGTAAAGGGTAAAATTGGGCGCGCCCTGTTACAGAAGTGCGACAAGATAAAGTTAGCCATCAATGATAAATAACACCCGGATATTTCACACGTAACAATTGCGAAAACATGTTGTGAAACGAGAAATTAATGAAGCCAGTTATAAAAAGTGTAAAACAGTACCAATGAACCTTTTAGCAGGGGTAATTTAGAATATTTTAGACAATATTAAATGTTTAAAAGTGTTTTAAAAAGTGAGGTTAAGATTAATTAAACCTTTATCAATTGTGTATAATATTTTTCTTCTATTCTTTTTTATTTAATTTTTTTGTTTTAAAAAAAAAGACTAACTCCAAAGATTTGAATAAATGGCATTAGAATTTATTTTACAATTTTCTTTATGAGCAGAAAATAGGTCATTATTATGAAGAATAGAGGGCCGCAGGGGGGCAGAGAGAAGGCAGATCTCTTGGCTGCGCAATGTGAGGGAATGGACGGGAATCGGAACGGTGGAGGAGCTATTCCGGACAGCGCAGGATAGGGAAGAGTTTACCAGAGTGATCGCCAACATCGGGGGGACCTGACAGGGCACTTTAAGAAAAAGAAGAAGAAGGAATCTGGTCATGTCCAGGCTTGAGCCCAAGTCCCCTGGATCAGGAGCCAAGCGTTCTGTCCCCTAGACCATCACCCGATCATTTTATCGCCCTTTCTACTAACATAGAGTATTGATTAGTGGGATAAAAAATTTATAGTTATTTTTGTTTTTTGCATCTAAGAATTATAACTTTTTATGTCCGTACATAAGTACAAAAACTTTTTTTAATTACAAGGTTGTTTAGGATAAAGCCATTTTTTACCTTATAACTATAAAACATATCATCTTCGGATAGTGGTGGCAAATTTATTTTTAGAATAATTCGTCCTTTCATATCTGTCTTCAAGTACTCCAGTAAAGACACATTGAATGTACCGTTCGTTTCCGCTGTAAATAAAACAAGATTTAATAGTTTCCCATTATATTCCTTAAGAGGCGATAGATTTTTCACAGAAATTCTGTTAGCTGATAAATTGGCCTTTTGATTTTCTGTACCATTATACTGCCGCACTTAAGATAAACGCATTAACTAGGGTTTGACGCTTTTCGAGAAAAACGCGTTTAAACTTTTTATTTTTATTTGGCCTGTATCTCAGGAACTAGATAAGATACCAACATGAAAGTTGTACCAAAATAAAGAGAAAGGGGTTAAGAATATTTAAAAATACAAACATATATAAAAATGAAATACGATGTTCATATAATTTTAAAAAAGTACTTATCGCTAGCAGCCTCTAATACTTTTAGGCCATAATAAACGCATCAACTACCCTACTTGATGCATTTATGCTTAGTAAATCAATTTAATGCATTTTATATAGTAAACTTATACCTCAATTCTTCAACAATACATATGATAAGTGCACCTACATCACTTAACGCATTTATGTTAAGGAAAATAGCTATTTGAATACAAATCTTGTAAAATTAGTGTGATTCCTCAAACATAGTGCATTTATGACTAAGAAGCAATTGATTGCTAGAAAACAAGTATGTACTAACTACAGCTAGTGCGTTCTTGATAAGTTAAACTGCACTCGAAGTCTTAGTTAATGCGTTTATGAAAACTGAAAAACCGAGAAAATGAAGAAATCATGAAATGTCAATTTGAGAAAGTTGTAGATCTCGGTTTCCTGATACCAGATAATGTAATAACTCAATTTCGACAAAAACCTTAGTTGATGCGTTTATCGTAAGCACGGCAGTACAGTATAAATTCAGAGATTGGTGGCCGGAATTCAGCAACAGCTATGACAGGCACACCGAAGACTCGATTCCCGGCAATGACAATGTGACAAAAAACACGCTGTCTTTAGTCTGATAAAATTCACATGACAATAAAAATGGCGATAGACTAGCTACCTATCACATGTCATGAAAATCAATAACTTCAAAATTGCATACAATAATTAGGTTCAAATAACCTGATGTGAAAACAAATGTGGAAAGCAAAGGGATACTACCACATTATAACGCCCAAGTGTCATTCCAAGAACCAGCAAAAAGTCATCAAAAATTAAATTATTGAAGATAAAATTTTACAAACCAATGGTCAGCGTTGCTCCGATTGTTTCAAACAAGACAAAAATGTCAGACTGAAACTCATTGTGTAGATGTTTTATTGAGAGGTTTCCACCTAATGTACCAACCTAAAAAAAAACATAATTTTCTTTTGTTTTTCAGTTCATTATTATTATTTTTATTCTGATGACTTGTATTTTAAATGCGCCGTTTTGTAAAATCAATTACTCTAAGGGCACACTAGGAAATGACTGACTGAACAGTGCAGTCTTTAGAAGTTTCTTAAATTTAACGTCACTATCCCCATACTATACTAACGTGGAGGCTATTCCACGCCAACGGACCCGCAACGCTGAAAGCACGATCATAGAAACTTGCTTTATTGGCTCTGACTGGAATTATTATGTTGTTTGCACTTGTTTCTACTGATCGGAGTGAACGTTGCCTTTCCGTTGGCATGGGTGTCACGCAGAGGTTCGATATATACGCTGGCGCTCTCTGGCATCGAGCCTTAAACACTGTCAAATACAATTTATATTTTACTTGCTCTCGGATTTTAAGCCAGTGAAGGTCCTTCAGGAGCGGCGTGATATGACAGTATTTTTGTTGCCTCATAATCAATCGGGCAGCAGCATTGAATACGCTTTGTATTCTGCTTAATTGATTATTTGGCAATCCAGTGTACATTCCGTTGCAATAATCTAAACGTGACACTACAAAAGAATTTACGAGGGTCCTAGCTTCACCAATAGGTAAATATCTTCTTATATGCTTTAGCTGTCTCAGTTGGAAGAAACCAGACTTAACAAGGCCTGATATGTGCGTATGGTAAGACAGATTGCCATCTAAATGAACACCTAGAAACAATGAACAGTACATAACAAAAATCAAATAGGACAATGGTGTCTTACATTTCTGACCGGAATATGAGCAACCAAATCAAAGTGTTGGAACATTTGTGGGGCATATTTGTAATTTTTAATCTCTGCCATTTGCTGGAAAACCTTCATTGTATCATTCAGTGTCATGTTTCCTCCCAGGACAACTGAATTCTCATTAATCGTAAATGATTTCAGTTCGCTTACATCGCTGATATCAATTTGAATTTTTGGTGTCATCGTCGGGCGATATATACCTTAAATAATGCAAAGCCATTAGAGAAATTATCATCTAAATTACACATATGTGATGGAATCATTCATCGATACATTAACAGAAGCATAAAAATATATCAGGTCAAATCCAGGCTGTATTTTTTTATATGGTAGAATGCCAATGGCAAATTGCAAAAATTAACGTGATCGCTGCATCAAACATGGCTCCCGTATCCATTTAAAAATTGTAGCCCCCGCATCGGTCACGGGAGCCGTGTTCGTGTGGTGCTTTCAGTCTTACCATTCAAATATTCTACAGCATGTCTACAATTGTTGTTATTTAGAACTGAGATATAATACAAAGTTTTGTGGTTTTGAAAGTTTAGTATTTTTCAGGTTCTCTGTAAACCATGCAAAGTGTTAAGAAATGGTGATGATGAAAGTGTGGCACGATCAACTGATAAATTGCTGAATAAACTATACATAAACTATGTTAATGGAATACAAGGTAGTTATAGATTGAGAAAAAACTGGCAGGCTTAATCCAATTTAAAATATTGGCAATGTTAAGAATCGAAGAAAGAGAAAGAGAGAAAAGGTCAGTAAAGAAAGATTGATGAAGCGTTCCATCCTTTCTGTCTACCACTTCTGTGAAATGGCGTGATGGTTAGTTAGTTAGATTTAAAAATATGCTTTATCGGGGTTACAAAAACAAAATTCTTCTTTTTACTGGTTTGCATACGTAAGAAGAATGGATACATCTAGACTCCCTCTCATTGTGTTGCAGGGCCAACCCCAAGGAAGATGACCCCCGGGCATCCACCAAAGAGATGGATCGACAGCTGGAAATTGTCCTCACAGGAGGCCAATTCCTCTTCCCATGAAACAGGCCACAAGGGAAGAAGGAGTTTTTGTAACCCTGACGAAGCTCCAGTGCAAGAGAATCCAGTTGGTTTAATAAAATACAATAAGGTCGTGTAAAAACAATGACTAATACACAAATGTTATACAACATTTTGAATGTATACAAATACTTGTAGACGAAATACTGGATTTTATTTACCCATTGCGGGTCAAGGATTAATTGTATCTCAATAGAGACGAAGATGCAAATTGGAAACACAATATGGTGATCGAGGTGTTTACAGGACTTATGACCTGTCATTGGTTGGGTTAAGCGCACGCTTAATGTAATACAACATTCCCCATTCCACCCTTCTTACGATCACCATGTCTGACAAATTTTTGGAAGTTGTATTATGTTAATATGCAACACCAAACTTCACATGTTAGTTTCAATCTACACACTAGCGCCATCTATGAAGATTAGATTTAACGAATGTCATAAATAATTTTCAATAATGCCACATCATAAATTACATAAGTGCTTCATACGAAAGTATAGATAGGTTTACCTTGTGCGGTGTTACCGACAATAAGCGTATAAGAATCTGTTCCCTCTTTTTCAAAAATATTGAATATATCAGCGACTTGATAGACTTTAAACCATTTGCCATCTTCGACATCTAGTTCTATGGTCTCACTGCCGAGACACATCTTCTCAATGGGACGCTCCATGTTTGCGGTGCAGCATTTTTTTTCGTGAGAATAATCAGAACAGCTCTTGGTGCATATTAGTCCGTTTTTATTGCACATCTTGATTCCAGATAGTTCTTCAATGTCGTCGATTTGCTTCATCAGTTTTGGGTCGCAGTCCTTGGAAAATGTCTTGAATGCATCGAGGATCGGGCGGTAGCCGGTGCATCTGCACATGTTGCCCGCGAAAGAGTTTTCGACTTCGGCCATTGTCATGTCACCTTTGCGATCTTCATACAGACTGAAACAAAAATTCATTCAAATATATTAAGTATATAACCAGAGTTGGCTAAATCTGCCTCCAAATGGAACACTAGCATTATTCAGCAATGTGATTTGAATGAGAAACTTATTGCAGGTATACTAGATTACCTGAAGTACAGCAGCTACACTATTATGGCTCAGTTATTTTAACAAAGATAGGAGTTTAAAAGTACGCACTGAGAGGCGAAAAGTACACACTATTACATCTGATCTTGGAGGGTAAGATTGAGGGTCGACGAGGTGTTGGGAGAAGGCGGGTTTCCTGGCTGAGGAACATCCGAGAGTGGACGGGGCTGAGGACCGTGGGGGAGCTGTTCCGAGCTGCCCAGGACGGGGAGGCCTACTCAAGGGTGATAGTCAACGTTGGGGAGACCTGACAGGACACGGAAAGAAGAAGAAGGAGTTTAAAAAACTCTCAATACTTCCTTGAAGGTCTAATAAGATAAAATATAGTTATCATCAATATTATTATTCTTTTTTATTTTTTTTTATTTTAATAATTTTTTTTTTAAGTAATTAAATTAAGTTTTATTTTAACATGTATTTTTGTAAATGTTAAATGTATACAGTAATTGGGTTCTAAAGACCTGACGTAAACAAAAACAAAAAAATCGATGTAAAGGGTATAGCTATCATATTGATTCTTTTGACATGTGATAGGTGGCTAATCTATTGCCATTTTTATTGTCACACCAGAAGAAATACAGTGGGACAATCACACTGCCATCGCTGGGAATTGAACCCGGGACCTTCTTCTAGGACACTAGCAAAGGAGGCGTTTTGTCCATTTATCGTTAAAGTTGCGAGTGACATGGCCTTCCAATTAATGTCCGACACTCCTGTTCTGGCTCTAATAGTGTTGTTCCTCACCCTGTCTGCTATATTGATTCCCAACATTATCCTTTCCATAGCTCTTTGGACATTTCTTAATTGATTGGCATTTGAATGCAATCCAACATGAAAATTGAAAAACTCCTTGAATTGTTCCAGTGGACAATTTTGCCTCTTTCCGAATCCGTGATCTAAACATGAACAATAACCCCCAAAGCGAAGTCATCGGTTGTCTCTCGTATCCTAGGCAGACTGTCATTCCTAGTGTGGTTGAAAAGCAAATTCTAAAAACCAAGACTTTGGAGCACATAGTCCCTGGGAAAACAATCCCTTCTTTATTCACCTCGTCATATCTGTTTCTTCGTCTTTGTGCTGTGCTTCAAATTCTTCTGTTATGTACTGCTGTTCACCATTTAAGCGTATCTTCAGCATTAATGTTGGTCGATTAGACGTTCGCTTTAAGGGTTTCTTTAAGGCTTTCTACTCACACTGGATCGGTTGCGAGAGGCAAACAAATAACTAACATGTCTTTCTTTACAGGTACGTCGCATCCCGACTGAGGTTTTCCACGATTCCCTCAGTTGTTGGGATGCTTATTAGTTAGTCCATGGAATCACACAGACAGGAACACCACTTCTCATTTCTTTTTCACCTCACCTTTCTCACTTTCGACTTCTTTCAGCCATCTCTGGCCACCCCTCCATGATAATAAAATTAGATTATTTTACAGAATCACCATTAAACATGTCCACACCGCCCTGAACAATTAAAAACTCAGGGCATTAATAATTAAGAAAACCCAAGTAAAAACCCTGTGTGAACGTTTTCCTTGGGTTAACTGAGAGAACAGTTTGTAAATGGCACATCAATCACCCACTGTTGCACGTGTTGGGAATCGCAACGGTAGAAGAAAATCAGGAAGACACCTATTATTTTGCTATTATGTAATAAACTTTTATATTTGTACGGCGAGTTGCATAGCTCGCCCCTGCATGACATCTTGAATTAACTTTTGATTAGATTTAATGTAGTTGTTTTTCAATTGAGAAATAGTCGTTACACGAGGCAGGAACTGGCACTGTGATGTATATTTAACTATAATGTTGAACTGTAATACAAATATTACATTCAATATCTACCTGTATATAAATAAATGCAATATTCGTATGTGTGTGCTCAATAGACTCAAAAATTACGTGACAGATTTTGCTAAAAAAAATTACATTGTGTTCTTATTATTATTATATATAGCGATAGGAGCAACTTTTCGGCGTGGATGAGACCATAATAATACACGATATTATAATATAATACTTTTATTTTTACTTTTAATTTTGTTCTTATTTCTACTACTATTATATTATTATGTTTATCTCTCAATCATTTTGTTTGACCGTATTTTGCCTTAGCTTAAATTCAATTAACTGTTTATTGTATTTGAAGACTACAGGGGAAAAACAAGGAATGTCAGTAGAAGGTTAATTTGAATAAATTGAGAATGAAGCTAATCAATGTCTATATATTTCTTAGCAATTAGCAATCGATTATCTGGCCATAGTCGATGACACACATGATTTTTGAATATGAAAATTTTACTGTGGATAGATACGTACAAATGCCGCTAGATGGCATTATTACATTTATTTTGAATTTTAACTGACATTCCTTGTTTTTCCCCTGTAGTCTTCATTTGTGGTAGCATGTAATTGGCTTTATTTATTATTTTTCTTAATGTTTCTTAATTAATATATTGATATCGCTGTATGCTGCCCTTACTGAATAATTAAATATATTAGTGTCAGAAGTGTTAAGAGAGTGATTTTAAATGAAAATTTAAATCTATTTTATTTTATTACTAACAAAATAACTAACCATCAAGCCATTTCCCTGAAGGGGTAGGCACAGAGAATGGATCGCCACAATGCTCTGTCCTGGCATACTTCTCGGGCTTTCTCTACATTCATACATCGTACCATGCACGCACGTCGATTATTTCAACTTCGAATGTGACCGCCTTTTAGTAATTGATTAATTTGGTCATGCCATGTTTTCCTCGGTCGTCCTCGGCTTCTTTTTCCACTCATGCTGCTTGTGTACAATTTTTTAACCATTCTACTCTCATCCATTCGTTCCATATGTCCAAACCATCTCAGGGATCCTTTTTTAATTTTATTCATGATGCAGTCATCTGCCTTACATTTCTTTCTTATTTCATCGTTCGGCATTCTATCATACAACGTTTTCCCGCACATTCTTAGTGATCTCATTTCTACGGTGTTTATCCTAATTTCAGCCTTTATTTGGGTAGATAAAAAGGTGATCAAATTAAAATTTTGTTTTTGTTGACAACTTACGAATGAAAAATTGGTAAAACAATTGTTTTTAAACTTTGAGTTTAAATAATAATAAGGTTTTTTTATTATATTATATGTTATTAAGTAACTAATTAAACCTCACGCCGTCTTCCCGAAGGGGTAGGCATAAAAAATGGACTTCCACATTGTTCTTTCCTGATGTAATTCTCTAGCTTTTTGACATTCATACATCATGTCACGCTTTCTATGATTCTTCACGTGGCCGACATTAAATATTTGGTTGATTTGATTGTGTCTATTTCTTGTTCCATTTTTATCGTTCATATATACTCTTTTATCATGCTTTTCTTTCCATTTATGTAATTAATTGTTTAAATATCTAGAAGTTAAATAGACAATAGTGGGCATTATTTTAAATTTAATACATTGTAAGCAACGCTGGTGAAACTGTTCACAATTTGAAATATGAGGATGAAGTTAAAAATAAGTTACCTGTGCATATTCATGACCCAGCCAGGACTGCAGTACCCGCACTGAGTTCCATTGAATGCAGCTAGCCTCCTTTGTATCGGGTGGTATCCATCTTTCTGGTTACCGATCCCTTCTACAGTGGTTATACTCCAGCCGTGGCAAGATAATATCGACACTAGACACTGAAAATAACACAGAAACATAAGTTGTATATTTATAATACCAACATTAAGTCTGAGATGGTGAGACCAGAGCAATCGAGACCGTGTACTCACGAATCAAGACAACCCGAAGTAAAACCTGTAGGAAGGCCTAGACAACGCCTAATGGATAATGATCGAGTTGATCTGGCTAAGCTGGGCTAAAGACACTGTTGTGGGAACAAAAGATACAGCAATATTGTTATCCTGCTTAGAACAACATCATCAAAGAGGATAAATCTCTTCAAGAGTTGTATGGCTACATAGCCGCTTTCTAGTAATGTATTAATTTAATTGTGAAATGCTTTCTCGACATTATTTTTCAGTCTCAGTCTCTTCTTCTTTTTGTCCTGTCACACCTCCGTGGTGCATAGGGCCTCAAGGAACCTTCTCCACCCGACTCTATCGCATGCCTGATGCCTAACATCATCCCAAGTGAGGCCTGCCGCCTTAACCTCGTATCTGCAGGGTTCTTCTCCAGGTGGCTCTAGGTCTGCCTCGCTTTCTCTTTCCCCCCATAGGGGACCAGTCTAGTGCACCCTGAGCGATGCAGGCTGGGTTCCGTCTCAGAGTGTGACCGATCCATTGCCATTTGCGTATAGCGACCTGTTCTCTAATTGGCTTTTCGCCTGCCATAGTCCAGAGAGCGGCATTTGACACTGTTTGGGGCCAATAGATTTTGAATATTGAGCGAAGGCATCTATTTATAAACACCTGGAGTTTACCAATAACGTCCGCGGTAGACTTCCATGTCTCACATCCGTACAGCAGTACGCTTTTAACGCTACTGCTGAATATTTGGAGCTCGAGCTTTCTCGAAATGATACCGGAGCGCCATACAGGGCGAACAACAGCGAAAGCTCCCCTTGCCTTGTTAAGTCTGCTGGCTATATCTTTCTCCGTACCTCCCGAGCCCGCTATCATACTACCGAGGTAGCAGAAGCTGGTCGTGGTCATGAGGGGGACGCCGTGGAGCAAGATTGGGGTGGAATCATTTGTGGACACTCGTAGGTCTACTGTCTTGGACATGTTAATCTTGAGATCTACTTTTGCCGCTTCCTCGTGAAGTCTACAAAGCTTCCGCTCTGCATCCACCCGTTTTATCGAAGGTAACTATTATTCTGTACTCACGGAATTAACTGAGAAAACGTGTGGTTTCTGCGTGACCGGATGCAGGGCGGCCACGGTGACGATGCAGGCTCCACAGCCACCCTCGTGGCACATGGCCTTGGTCCCGCGGAGGTTGGCATGGTTCCTCAGGTAGCTGTTTAGAGATGTGCTGGAGGGAACATCGCTAGATACTAAAACAAACAAAAACAGGTTCAAGAGTATTGTCTTCAGAATTATATTTTTGAAGCAATGCTAAACCTATAGTTTGTAAGATGATCACGGCCGGTTTCAGCAATTATGGCAAGCTTTAGTAAAATTACCTTTACAAAATTATTATTTTAAAAACATTTACATATTTTTAGGTTTCAAACGAGGTATTTAAACTAAACATCGGTTTTAATATTACGGAGATATCGACATTACACTAGAAGTAGGTAGAAAATCGTCTAATTATCAAAACATTTAATTAAGTAACTAAATGTTACTTAAACTATCAATAAGAACAACTGACAATACACACAACGGCGCATTATTTTTCATAGTTCGCTTTTTACCTCTTTACTTGTTCAAATAGTCTTAATTTGATTTATCACACTGATAATTTGCTTAAGTCACGATTCAGAATCGCTTGTATATAAATTATATAAAAATTCTTTAATTTAACCTAACCTAACCTAACAAAGAGGTTAGTTCCTTCACTTAAATTGGACAAAAAACATCATGTTACTTCAATCGAAAAAAAACATCAAAATTTATACTAAGTATTTCTTCAACGAATGGAATAATCAAAATATGAAATCAACAAACTTTATGATAACATTAAAAGTACATTAAAAAAATACGACGCAAAATATTTCATAATAAGTTCAAAATAGTTTCTTCGTTACGAGAATGACATCGGCAACCGTTGCTATCCGAGCGAGATACGAGTATGTGCAAGGTTAATGAAAGCTTATTTTTAGCGGATCGTTTTACAAAACGTAATCCAATTATGAAAAAAAGTTTATTAATTATTGAAGTAAAAATTTGTGATTTAAAAAAAATACATATATATAATCCTAATGTAAACCCTCGCATTCGCGGCACTCATTTAGTAGAACAGTAAAATTTCTAATGATGGCTCGCCAGGTAGACTCCGTGATGGCTGTTATTTCGTGGCGAATATTTTTTGATATGAAAATACTTTTTTCCACAATATCATCGCTGGGATTTCGGTGCGGCAGTCATAGTTGTTTCCACATGTCATGAGGGCCGTCAAAATAGAACATTTATATTTCTATCAAAATAATATTTTCATAAATCTAAACTCATTATAACACTGACGAGCTTCGTGGCCGACAGGTAAATACTATGACTGCAACACTGAAGGTCCTGGGTTCGATTCCCGGCGATGACATTGTGATTGTCATACTGTCGTTGGTCAGGTGTAGAATTCACGTGACAGTAAAATGGCGATAGATCAGCTACCTATCACATGTCACAAGAATCAATATGATAGCTTATACCCTTTACAACGATTTGACTTTGTTAAGAGCGATTCAACAAAACAATAATAATTACATTAGCGAATATCTCGCCTCGTGGATACTTCATATCATAGATAATGAAAAGATAAATATATTTATTATACTATGTTCTTTGCCACATTCTTCATTTCTTCGTTCTTTGCCAAAAAAGTCCCATATAACACAACATCTCAAAGAACTTCACTGGCTTAAAAGTCCAGAAAGAATCCAGTATAAACTCTGCTGGACAGTCTTCAAAGCGCTACATGGAATGGCACCAAGTTATATATCTGAACTCTGTATAACGGACAGCCTAAATTCAAGGAAATCCACACTTCGCTCGGCGAACTTCTCAGCAATAGGAAGATTAGTTGAGCCGAAGCGTTGCCCCAGTACAAATTTCGGGGATCGAGCGTTCGCGGTAGCCGGTCCATCAGCTTGGAACAATCTCCCTTCACACCTCAGATGCATAAATGATCCGACAGATTTCAGATCTAAATTGAAAACCCATCTTTTTCATATTTTATATCCAATTTAAACATTTATACTTTGTTCTACTATACTTTTAAACCGATTGCTTTTTAAGCGGTCACATTTAGATTTTTAGATTTAAAACACATCTTAATGCGCCCTTGAGGTGATTACATCACAAAAACAGCATATTTGTATTATTATTATTATATCTATAATTGCTACCAAAGAGTAAACTAACAGTTAATTTATCGTCAACCGATTATTATTGATATCATATATTAACTTATCAGTTTGAAAATATAATATATCATAGATAAAGTATTAAGATGAAAGCGCCCGTTTTCTAGAAGTTTTATTATTGTATTATATATTATATGGGAGTTACATTCACTTAGCCAGTAGGCCTTGACATTTGCTAATTCCATAGCAAGACGAAACATGTCAATCCCATAAACTACAATTAAACTTTGAGATGACAGTACACAATGGTGGTGGAAATAGCAAAGAATTAAAGTTTGGCATTCGACGTGCGTGCATGACACACAGAGAAATGTGTCAGGAAAATAAGTGAGGCAGTCCATTATTTCTGCCTACCCCTATGTTAGTATGAAAATTGATAAATGCAGTAGAAATGAGATCTCTAAGACGAATGTGTTATTCACAGACAATGTCGCGACAGGTGTTTCAAAAAACTAAAGTAACGAATGAAAAGACTTACTATAAATTTTTAATGAAATTAGTATTATATTTCTTTGATCTTCAAATTTTTTGTAGATTTTGGCCTTATCAACCGTCCTGGTATTAATAACCGATGTTGGCATCATGGCGAAACAGCCATGATGCCAACATCGATTGGCGAAACAGCTGTCGCGACATTCTCAGTGAATAAAAATAAATTGTGATATTATAACAGTGTTATGAAGATGGCAGAAGAAAGGCAATGGCAGAAGAAAGATGAGAGCAGAATAAATGCGGCAGAGATGAGGTCCCTAAGACGTATGTGTGGTAGAACGATGTACGACAGAATCTCAAATGCTGATATTAGGAAGGAATGTAGAGCGAAAAAAGGTATTATGAACAAAATTATGAAAGGAGCGCATGGGTGAAGAAATAATGGTTAAAAAAGTATACGTTAACAATGTAATTGGAGTAAGGAGTCGAGGTAGACCGAGGAAAACATGGCATGACCAAATTAATCAAATATTAAAAGTTGATCATGTCAGAAGCCGGAAGAATCGACGTGCGTGTATGACTCGATGTATGAATGTGGAGGAATCTAGAGAGGTGTGCCGGGATAGAGTAGTGTGGCGGTCCATTCTCTCAGCCTACCCCTGCGGGGAAACGGCGTGATGGTTTGTTGTTGTTGTATAACAGTGTTATAAATTTTAACAGTAATAATGTTGAAGAATCATAGTATTTTGGCCAAAACAATGGACTGTTTAATTATTATTTCAAATTAAGTTCGTCTACCTAGGTATGAGTGTTGTTTTTTTCAAAGTCGTATTAAAATAAACCATCGACAATAATGTGAATGTGTTTGCTAACCACTGCAATGGAGGTAAATATATGTGTATAATGGACGAATGAGGATGACACGACGAATAAAATAATGATTAGCGGAGATGTACTGAAATGATGACTGGCGAACATTTGAAGCCAAGGTCAGCTATCATACATATACAGTGCTGTGCAAAAAACTCGCACATCACATTAACAAAATAAACTATTCTTATTTTAAACTGAGTTCTAAAAAACAATGCATTATATTTTTTTACACCTAGTTTAATATTAACCGCCCTACCAGTCAATCAAAAATCAGGTTTTATTAATTAAATTTAATTAATTTTTTTTTAAATAATCAAATGATTTTACTGAAATCTCTTGATGGAAGTTCATTTTAAATAATAATTAAATAAAACGTTGTTTTTTAACTACTTCCACTTTTGTCTTTATTTAGACAGCGACCGGTTTCGCCAGACTCGCTGGTCTGACCAGTCTGTCGATGCCAGCGAGTCTGGCGAAACCGGTCGCTGTCTAAATAAAGACAAAAGTGGGAGTAGTTAAAAAACAACGTTTTATTTAATTATTAATTAATTAAATTTAATTATTGTATATACGAGTATAATTTTTTTTTTAAAAGACTAACACCAAAGATTTAATACAATGATATTAGAATTTATTTTACAATCTTCAATGTGAGCAGAAAATAGCTCATTATTATGAAGAAGGAATCTGGTCGTGTCCAGGCTCGATCCCGAGTCCCCTTGATCAGAAGCCAAGCGTTCTATCACCTAGACCACCACCCGATTTTAATCTTTTTAAATTACGAAATGTCAAAGACTCGACCGCACACTTCGCCTGCCCCTTGTAAAGCTATCATATTTGCGAAGACTTGTACTCAAGTGTTGTTGGCACACGCGCGTATCCCTAACAGTTTGTACATTTTAGATACATTACTTTTTCTCAAGCGCGTATGTGATACGGGATAGCGCAGAATGGTACAGTTAAAGTGAACGTATCACGTGCGTTCAAATACGTAGGGTGATTAAAGAAACTTACATTTATGTTTAAAAACATACGATTTTAAGAAAAAAAACTAACTAATTTTTGTAACTATAATAGCATTAAAATGTTTTGAAGAGAATATCGCTTATTAAAATAAAACGAACTAACTAACCTGGTGTGGGTTAGTCAGTTAGTTAATTAATTTGAAAGCGCCCTAAAAATTAAATGATCAGAGTACGTTCGTAAAGAAAATGAAGGTCACACGAAATACAGAATTAAATTAATTTTTTTCTTTAAATCTCCTGTTTTAATAACGTTCTTAAAAAATGGTTATTAAAAAATCTTATAAAAATAGTTAGGGTCTAAGACATGGGTCGATAACAAGCGGCCCGCTAGATTCTCGCCGCACGTGACGGACGATATCACACAACTTTTTCATTTCGAAATTAACAACAACAACAACAACAACAAACCATCACGCCGTTTCCCCGCAGGGGTAGGCAGAGAGAATGGAACGCCACACTACTCTATCCTGGCACACCTCTCTAGCTTCCTCCACATTCATACATCGAGTCATACACGCACGTCGATTCTTCCGGCTTCTGACATGACCAACTTTTAATATTTGATTAATTTGGTCATGCCATGTTTTCCTCGGTCTACCTCGACTCCTTACTCCATTTACATTGTTAACGTATACTTTTTTGACCATTCTTTCTTCACCCATGCGCTCCATACACTCCTTCCTACACTCCTCTACACTCCTTCCTAATATCAGCATTTGAGATTCTGTCGTACATCGTTCTACCACACATACGTCTTAGGGACCTCATCTCTACCGCATTTATTCTGCTCTCATCTTTCTTCTGCCAGTTCCATGCTTCGCTTCCATACATAAGGGTTGGAACCAGAACTCCATTGTGAACGGCCATTTTCGCTTTCATTGATAAATTCTTGTTTCCAATAACTACTTTTAAAGCTCCATTCACTTTGTTACCCGCACCAACCCTTCTTTCAATATCACTGTCCGTTCGGCCATCCGCTGTGAACATGCTACTTAAATACACAAATTCACTCACCTGTTCCAAGTTCTCTTCATTTACACTTATATTACAAACTGTCATTTGCTCTTCCCTTTCAAAAACTAAGACCTTTGACTTTCCGACATTCATCATTAAATCGTTCGACTTGCATACCTTATACATTCTCGACACCAAGACTTGTAATTCGTCCGCACTATCCGCAACGAGAACGGCATCGTCCGCGTAAAGCAGAAAACAAACACTGTTCTCTGTTATCGGATTCACATTTAGTAATTCCCATAATTAAAAAAAACTTGTAATTCAAATGCAACCATAAAAATCTCTTGATTAATTGTCCTAAAAATATACAATCTTAAGCATTTTATTTTTAAAACTAAAATATTTTTTACCCAAAAATTGTAGGAGTGGGATATGCCTATTGGTAACGAAGAGATTTGCAACCCATCACATCTCCCAACAACAAAACCATCACGCCATTTCCCCGCAGGGGTAGGCAGATATAATAGATCGCCACAATACTCTATCCTGACACACCTCTCTAGATTCCTCCACATTCATACAACGAGTCTTACACGCACGTCGATTCTACACCGCGTCTCCCGCGGGGGCGAAAAGAGAAGATGAAGTGCCGCACGGTTAACGTGTGGCAGTCCTTTTTTCTGCCTACCCCTTCGGGGAGACGGCGTGATGGTTGGTTAGTTAGGTTAAATATTGTAGGTAGACTGTAATGGCGTGTGAGCTAAGTGCGGCCCGTACTAACCCCCACGTCAAATATTTGTCCCTTTCACAACAAAAGGTGGCTGACCCATGGTCTAAGATATTTGCTGCGCACTGTATACAACAAAACACATACATATTATCTATCAAATACACAAGGTACAAGCACACGACAATGCAATAACAAATTAAAGATAAACTCATCTAATTTTATATAATTTGATAATGAATTGGTTATTGATAGTTATCATAATAAGTAGTTTACTAACACGCATAGATCCTCATGACATGCGATAGGTAGCTAATTCATTGCCATTTTATTGTCACTTGAGTTCTACATCAGACCAAAGACAATTCTACAACAACAACAAATCCCGGAGGGGTAGGCAGAGAGGATGGACCGCCACACTACTCTATCCTGACATACCTCTCTAGTTTCCTCCACATTCATACAACGAGTCATATACGCACGTCGATTCTTTCGGCTTCTGACATGACCAACCTTTAAAATTTTATTAATTTGGTCATGCCATGTTTACCTCGACTCCGTACTCCATTTACATCGTTAACGTACACATTTTTAACCACATAACATCGGTTGGCGAAACAGCTGTCGCGACATTCTCAAAAGTTGTGATTTCATAAGAGTATTGTAAATTTAACACTTACAAGTATCAAAGTTACAGTGCGCAGCAAATATCTTAGACCATGGGTCGGCCACCTTTTGTTGTGAAAGGGACAAATATTTGTCGTGGGGATTAGTGCGGGCCGCACTTAGCTCACACGCCATTACAGTCTACCTACAATATTTAACCTAACTAACCAGTTTTGTTGATGATCGGCCAAACCAATGGACTAATTAATTATTACATTTTCAATGCAGTCTCGAAGCTATATACTCGTATATTAATATTATTTTACATTTTAAATGTGTTCTATTAAATTTGTCTAAAACAAGGATATTTTTCGTTCACATAAATGTTGCATATCAGATACAAACACATACAACATTAAAATTCTTGTTGACATTCTTGGATTTTTAAATATGCGTTTTTAAATAGGAGACATGATTTCTGTGGGAGAATATAGAAGAAGAATAAGAAGAAAATTCGACATAAGACAACACAACACATCTTGAAGTGCCGCTATGTCTGTCTTAATTAATTTGAACTGAGAGTTTACCTATTAGCTATAATTGTTCTCGTCATCCAACAAATTTAGTAGGAGGTGCCTGGTGACCTAATTTTATATCCACATCAATAAAAATATGGTATGTAACATAAACTAGTTTTATATGTAATATGAACCCTCGATGGTAATGCTTCAACTTAACTTTGCACTATGAAATCGCATTAGGATAAACGATTTTCCAATTTTCATTTAACCTTTTGAAAAGTAGAATGGCTTGTCAAAACCTGGTAAAATTTAACTTCAAAATACACAGTTAAAAATATGTAACATTTTCACCATTGATACAACTTGATTTCGAAGTCTTGGTGTCAAGACGGAGAGTTTGAATCCATATTCATATAGTTTTTTATACAAAATCGTTGTAAATATGACTAATTTATTTTAAAATCGTCTGTATAATATTCGAGAACCTCAATTTTTGCCCGCAGAAAGAAAACAGCATATTTTAATCTTGCCTGACACCTTTCTAAATCTGATTTGGACTAATCAAAATTTCCTACCTCAATTTGCAATAGACAGTGCGCTTTCTGCCGTAGTTGACACATTTTTATTTTTCAGCATTCAAATCTGGACCGAAACGGCACAAGAACACCATTATGCACTGCCATCTTAGCTTTTTTGGATAGGCTTTTGTTTGCGATGACAACTTTAAGTGCACCATTTACTCTGTTGCCTGCCCCAACCCTTCTTTCAATATCCTTCTCCACTCTCCCATCACTTGTAAACATATTACCTAAATACACGAACTCATCTATGTACTTATTTCAGATTTTCATTGTTTACACTAATGTTGCAGTTTATCATGTTTCCTTCTTTTTCGAAAATTATTACCTTGGACTTATTCATTATTTTTTTCAGCTATCCGGATAACTTCTTCTAACGGCCTATTGCCAAGTGCGTTCTTTTTTTCAAGAAATGTATCTATCAACATAAACCGAATCGAGTAACCGAATCGTCCATTCCTTCTTCTTCTGCAAATCGTCGAATCTTCTTCTATTCTCAACAATTAACGTGCATTTTCGTGTACAATATCAAATAAAACAAACAAAAACAAACAGGGGTAGGCAGAGAGAATGGACCGCCACACTACTTTAGACTGGCAAACCTCTCGAGATTCCTCCACATTCATACAACGAGTCATACACGCATGTCGATTCCTCCGACTACTAACATGACCAACCTTTAAAATTTGATTAATTTGGATATGCCATGTTTTCCTCGGTCTGCCTCGACTCCGTACTCCGTTTACATCATTAACGTATACTTTCTTAAATATTCTTTCTCCATCCATGCGTTCCATATGTCCGAACCAACGCAGCGATCCTTTCATAATTTTGTTCATATTACCTTCTTCCGCTCTACATTATTTTCTTATATCAGCATTTGAGATTCTGTCGTATATTGTTCTACCACACATACGTCTTAGGGACCTCATCTCTACCGCATTTATTCTGCTTTCATCCTTCTTCTGTGCTTCGCTTCCATACATCAGGGATGGGACTAGAACTCCATTGTGAACGACCGTTTTAGCTTTCATTGATAAATACTTGTTTCCAATAACTATTCTTAAAGCTCCATTCACTTTGTTACCCGCACCAACCCTTCTTTCGACGTCACTATCCGTTCGGCCATCTGCTGTGAACATGCTACCTAAATACACAAATTCCCTCACCTGTAACAAGTTCTCTTCGTTCACACTTATATTACAAACTGTCATTTGAAGACTACAGGGGAAAAACATGGAATGTCAGTAGAAGGTTAATTTGAATAAATTGAGAATAAAGCTAATCAAAGTTTATACATTTCTTAGCAATTAGCAATCGATTATCTGGCCATAGTCGATGACACACATGATTTTTGAATTTGAAAATTTTACTGTGGATAAATACGTACAAATGCCGCTAGATGGCATTATTACATTTATTTTGAATTTTAACTGACATTCCTTGTTTTTCCCCTGTAGTCTTCATTTGCTCTTCAATTTCAAAAACCATCACCTTTGACTTTCCGACATTCATCATTAAATCATTTGACTATATCAAATAGGTTCTCGTAATCGTGCAACTTATCAATCGCTATATCAGCACGTGCTATGCAAGTTTTGATACATTTAAATGTCTGACGGTATAGGTTTACACAGTCCAAATATTATGCAATTTCATATCTAAGTGTTTAAATATATATTTTTCTAATTGAGTTATCATGGGTCCAAAAATGTTAAATCAAAAAACAAGTGACACAACACTGTTGTGACACCAAATTGTACGTAATACTCATATTATGATGAACTGGAACTATCTGTCTGAAATGTAGATGTAGCCAACAACAGTTCTAGACCATTTTTTTACTGTACCTATATGAAGTCAGACGCACAATGGAGTTTAAATGAAATTCGTACATCATTAACATTTCAATGGTTGAAGTAAAAGAAGTACTGAGTACAAAAAAAAACTAAGTAAGTAGTTTTGTTCTTTATATTATATAGAACGAAACTGCATACTTAGTTTTTTTTTGTAATTTGTGCCTATTTTATTTCAACCTAAAAAAACTTTAGATATTAAAACTGTAATTCCATAATTATAATTTTTGTATAGGTACATTTGTTTTTCAAAAATTTGTGAATGTATACTTATACCTGTATACGAAATCCTGGATTTACACCAAAGGGTGGTTAATTCAAATTTTTTGTTGTATCTCAATAGAGACGAAGACGCAAACTGGAAACTGAACATGGATGATCAAGGTGTTTACAGGACTTATGATCTGTCATTGGTTGGGTTAAGCGCACGCTTTATGTAATTTTTCAAGATTAACCTATACAACCGATGGCGTTAGTGGGTCGGTTGTATAGGTTAATCTTGAAAAATTCACAAGTGCAACCAAATCTACATAGATGGCTGACTGAAACTGACACGCGAAGATAGATATGGATTTTGAAGTATACTCGTATACATCTTTCAAAAATTTGTCATGCATGATCATAATACCAAAGGTGGAATGGGGAATGTTGTAATTACATAAAGCGTGCGCTTAACCCAACCAATGACAGGTCATAAGTCCTGTAAACACCTTGATCATCCATGTTCAGTTTCCAGTTTGCGTCTTCGTCTCTATTGAGATACAACTAAAAATTTACATTTGTTTTATTATATTTTATGGAAATGACATGTTTCGCCCTTCTAAGGCATTATCAAATGTGACGAAACTTCAACTCGTTGCAGTTTATATACACTAGTAAATGGTGCAAAATATGGTAATTACCGAAAATTTATGTGACTTTATACATTTTTAACAAAGAATTATTTGGGTAGGTCCAGAAATATTGGAAAGTGTTTCTTGGAACTCGTTAAGAAATTTTATGACAATGATTACATAGTTAGGGAAATCATAAATAAGTTATTTGAGGTAGGACGAAATAAAATGTTTCTAAGAAAAACATCTTACAAATTGTTTACAAATAATTTTACATATTTGAGGGTATTAGTTGCAAACCTGGCAAACTCCATCATTAGATGTTTTGAGTAAATCGCAAAAAACTGATACGCTAATAAAATGCGCTTTTTTACGATATTTATTTTGTTCATCTCAAGCAGTTAGTATTTTAAAAGTAATCAGCCATGAAATAATCATCATTATGTTGATAATTAAAGTAAAATAATGAATTTCATTTTGGAGTTTGCCAGCTTTGCAACACTCAAGTGGAGGTTGCCATGTTTGCAACAAACCCTATATTTTAATAGCAAAATTCTTCAGAATGAAGCCGAATATGAAACTGAAAATCAATGAAAATTGTGTGCAAATGTATTATGAATAAGACCCAATTCATATCTCACTTTTGATTGTTGGTGGAGTTTGCCGGGTTTGCAAATAATACCCTCATTTCAAGGTGACTAATGATTTTAAGTATTATATATAAAGTAAAATCGCCATCCCATCGGTACACTCTCAACCTATTGGAACAGTTTGAAATAAATAAGCATAACAAAAACCCTAATTTATCTGTAATCAATGAACAAACTAACATTTATTCATTCCCACTCCTTGATGTAGTTCCGATACATAATTAGATTCAAAGAACTCTTGATTCTGCACTGTATTTATTTCACATTTCAGATGCAGAAAATAATACATCAATTGAGTCTACGCACACAGGATGTGTGACTAATAATTTGTTTTTCGAAAACAATGTAACAAATATTAATGATTTGCTTATTGCCCCCCAAGACATTATAATTGCCCCCCGGTGGGGCGTACGCCCCACGTTGGAAAACACTGCTTTCCAGCATTGGAAACTGCGCTATCATCGTTTGAAGAGCAAGAGAAAAGCAGCTTATCTCAATTGCTTTTATTAAAACGAATCCGCGATTTATCTGTAAAAAAAGACGAGGATTTCTTTTTTTTTTAAATCTCTGATTTTTTTCCAGTACTGTATACAACATAACAAGGAACGTAGAAGTTCCCGCCACATACCCGAGGCTGTTATAGGGCGTAGCGGCGCCCTTTCATCAGCCTCGCTCGTACACTCCCTGGACCTGTCCCCGGTCCATCCGGGACTTACATTTAAATACGGCAACAACAAGGGGGTGCCAGACCACATTTAATCTACTCAATCTCACTTCTATGTGGAGAAAAAAGTGGAGTAGGTACAGTTTTTGGCATGTAGGACAAAGGACGGGGTACTAGGTCCAGTACTGTAGAGTTATGTAAGCCTTTTTATGTACATGTACTTTATACATACTTGCAGTAAAATTTGTAATTTCATAAACAATAAATAAACTGAGGAAAAAAAAACGATTTACACCTTATTTTGCTAAAAGAATTAGCTGGTCCCAATTCGTCCAAATAAACGATGTTCTACTGTAGTCATAAAACTTATGTTTATTTTAAACATGTAAATATTGTGACATCAACTTGTTACCGTCATATGAATGTTTCAAAGTAATTAGATTACGTGTCAATCATAAAGATATTATATATGATTGTTTAAACAATTAATAACTTTATTTTTCTCACCTGTGTATTCTTGACCGTTGATACTAAATTTGATTGACATAATGACACTTGAAACACGTCAGCCCAGCACCAAAGTCGGGTGAGTACTGAAATTGTAACTAACATTTGAGGATGTTTTAAAATTGGAACATTTTATAACTCTACTGAATTATATGGTTTAAAATCAGGGTTGTCCAAAATTTTGTTAGGACTTTTTTTAGCATTGTTTGTTCATCCAGTATATTCGATTAATAAATATCTCCTCAGAGTTATATTATTTTACGAATTCATAATATTATAATAATAATAAAAATTCAATAACGTTAATAGAGAAAAGTTGTGGAAAATATTGTCTGAATCTGGAATAAGTACAAAACTGATCACGGCCATTAAGTCGCTATACACGGAGAGCACTGCTAGTGTCAGAGTAAATGGAGATCTTACAGCCTGGTTTGATATCAATAAAGGTGTCAAACAAGGTTGCGTAATGTCCCCGTGGTTATTTAATCTGTATATGGACAATTGTATGAAAGAGCTGAAAGGGTTGGATGTAGGTGCCAAAATGAGCGGAGTGTCAGTAAGCTGTCTCTTGTATGCGGACGACGCTGTCCTACTTGCTGACAACGAACATGAACTACAAGTCCTGGTGAATTGTATGTATGAGGTATGCATGCGAAATGATCTGATGATGAATGTTAATGATTTTTGAAAAGGAAGAAACCATGACAGTCTGCAACATTAGCGCGAATGGTGAAAATTTGGAGCAAGTAGTTGAGTTTGTGTATTTAGGTAGTATGTTTACAAGAGATGGGAGAGTGGAGAGGGATATCGAAAGAAGGGTTGGGGCAGGCAACAAAGTGAATGGTGCACTTAAAGTTGTCATCGCAAACAAAAACCTATCCAAAAAAGCTAGAATGGCAGTGCACAATGGTGTTCTTCTACCGACCCCTATGTATGGAAGCGAAGCATGGAACTGGCAAAGGAAGGATGAAAGTAGAATAAATGCAGTAGAAATGAGATCTCTTAAACGAATGTGTGGATATTCTGTGTATGATAGAGTGTCGAATGAAAATATAAGAAGTGAATGCGGTGCGAATGATGGTGTCATGAACAAAATAATGAAAGGATCATTAAGATGGTTGGGACATATGGAAAGAATGAATGAAGAAAGAATGGTAAAAAAATTATATGTTAATGATGTAAATGGTACCAGAAATAGAGGAAGACCGAGGAAACGTGGCACGATCAAATAAATCAAATATTGAATGTCGGCCATGTGAGGAGTCAGAGAAATCGACGCGCGTGCATGACACGATGTATGAATGTTGAGGAATCGAGAGAAATATGTCAGGAAAGAAAGGTGTGGCAGTCCATTATTTCTGCCTACCCCTTCGGGGAGACGGCGTGATGGTTAGTTAGTTAGTTTTATAAAAATTTAATGAATTAATAATTAACAAGTCTTTTTCTTCTTCTTAATCTTCTTATAGGTCTGATGACCTGATGTTGTTTGAATATCTGTGAATCTCATGATTTGTGTGGCTCGGAGTGTTTTTTTTTTTTTTAATTTGTTTACTCATTAATTTTTTTTATGTATACAACAGGTCGCTTGAACCCAATTACAGTATACAATTTGTTTTTAAGCTGATATATTGATTCTCGTGACATGTGACAGGTAGCCAATCTATCGCCATTTTATTGTCACGAGAATTCTACGCCAGACCAAAGACAGTGTGACAATCACACTGCCATCGCCGGGAATCGAACCCAGAACCTTCGGAATGGGAATCAGAGCTCTTACCACTCTGCCACGAAGGTCGTTCCTCTGAAGGAGGATGGATTTTGGGGGATTGTGGCAGCTGAAGGTGTTTGGATCGTAATGTGAGAGGTCTTTTATTGTGGGGTCAGGATGTGAAGGAAGACCTTAATAAAAACATTCAGTCACTTGATGTGTGATCTGATAATTTGATTTATATTGTATTAATGGCCATATTTGGGATCTATTAAGCCCCGAATGTCCCAGAGAAAACGTTTGACAACCCTACATATAATATCTAACTAATACAACGATCTTTACTCTGAGTATTTATATAATGTTATACTTGTATGTATATCATTCCTGTTAATAAAGTGCATACATGCCAAGTGAACAAACACTGCACTCGGTTGTGTTTATTAAATAATGCTGGATATTAAAAGAAAATCTGAGTTCCTCAAACTTTTTTTTCACCTGTTCCTAATTCAAATTTAAATTAATTCGGTGACCCCTGCTTTAAAAAATATAATTAACCTTTAGACGCCCAGTGGTCCCGTACGGGACCGCGGATTTACGTCGTTCAATGCACAACGGTCCCGTACGGGACTGGTGATTATTCTGCATTTCGCTATCGGATTACTCTGATTTATGACAACAGTATTCAAAATTTGAATATTAGATACCGATCCATAATTTTATTTTCGGTTCCGATAAATATTTTTGTCATGAAGCGTAATATTAGTGTTTATACCTGCGTTACAAGGTCGACTCTTGGGATATGCGTTGTTTTATTACCGCGAGTACGAGAATATTTTGAATACAAGAGAGCGAGAGAAGAACTCCTAAAGTAACTACTTTCTTTTAACGTAACGTTTCTGGATTATTTTGGATTTTGTTCTGATTATTATTGAATGACAGCAGTGTAGAAAACAAAAGAAGAACAATTTGGTTTTGTTAATTGTGACATTTGTAACTTTTGTGGAAAAAAAATTACTTTAAAAGTAAAAACTTATTACCGAATACGATTGTATAGTGAACCAAGTTTTTAAAGGGTAGAAAATCTTTGAAGGCTGGACATTATAAAGGTGCCAAGTAGCTTAAACATAAGGCAAAGCAAATAAGCCAAAATTGTTTTTTGTTCCATATGTCATGTATCACGGGTGGCATTTTTAGAATGACATTTGAACAACACTACATTATTTAATCATTACGCACTTTTGCACAGTTATTGGCCTTTATGTTAAAGACCAATTGGAATCAAAAACTCATTTTTTGACATTTTGTACACTTCTTCTTCTTCCTCAGCCTATTCCCGGCCACTCCTGGACAAAGGCCTCCTCCATTCGCTTCCATGTCACTCTGTCCTGTGCTGACTGCAAGGTTATTCCGACATGTCTGTTCAGGTCATCCTTCTACCGTAGTTGCGGTCGCCCTGCACTTCTCTTTGCCGTCCACGCCCACGGTCTCCAAGTCAGCAGTCTTCTTGTCCACTTTTCATCTGAGCTTCTGGCTACGTGACCCGTCCATTGCCATTTTAGAGTATCCACCCGGTGAATGATGTCACTGACCCTTGTTCTTTCTCTCACCGTATCGTTTCTGACTCTGTCTCTTAGGTTTATTCCTAACATGGCTCTTTGGGTCACTCGCAGTTTTTCGGCACTTTGTTTGGACAATGTAACAGTTTCAAGATCACAAGTACCAACTGGCAGAACGCAGGCTTCATAGACTTTTCGTTTCAGGTTGATCGGTATTTTCCGGTTTTTAAGGATGTAACTCATGTTACCGAAAGCTGTCCAGCTTAGTCCAATTCTTCTTTTTAGCTCTGCGGTCTGGTTATCTCGGCCCAATCGAATATTGTGTCCCAGGTATGTATATTCTTGGACTTTCTCAATTCTGTTACCGTCCACGTTGATTTCAAGCATTTCCGTGCCCATCATCTTGGTCTTTACCAGGTTCATATTTGTACACTTAGCACCTTCACATTGTCCAGCCTTCATTTATCAATACCTCTCTCTACGAATTTTTATTATATTATACATCCCTCACTTTAAGAATCACTGAATTAAACAATGCTACTATGCTTCAACGAAAAGAATTGTAATTCAGTTGTTACTGATATCAAATTATTAAGTTTATATTATTAAGTTACTTTTTTCCTAATTAAGCACCTAAGTATATGAGTATACACTTACGTAACATTGTATGATATGTATTAAGTGTGACATTTTTAAATACTTCTGTTTTACTGGTCTGTCTTCTTATCTTTTATCGTTATCAGTACGGCTAATAATAAAACGTAAATCGATATTAATTTACGCAGCAATGCACAATTTGAAAATGTTCTCTCTAATGAAGAAGATATTGTTATATAAACATACTTGTCATTATAAAAACGCATACTTAACACATTGTTTATTCGCTCAAAAGAAATTACAAACAGCATAAATGTTTTACGCATATATTGAGTACAGGTAAAATATTTTATACATTCATCATAATACCAGGAACGCATTAGAGATGGTTCAACATTAGGAAGACAACATGCTTTCTAAAGTCAAGAGTATTTGTCCCCTGAACGTAGTTTCATTAATATGAAAGACGTCGATCTCCGAGGAGACCGCGTTTAGGAGACTAATTGCTGTTCCCACCGGTGTCACCAGAGGTAGATTGGCTCTGGCGGCCGGTAGATAAAACAATCTGTGCTGTCGCTGTCGGAGATATCTATCGGGAACAAAAAGACCTGCAACCTCCAGCAAATATCCCCTGATTAATCTGAAGAAATGGGTCATTAGATGCCCGATGTACACTGTATTTAGATATAAATAAACAATACAAAACACAAACAAAATTCTAGTGAAGTGACGTTGCTGTTTGAAATCGACGCGCTTGCTTTCGGTAATCCTGCTTTGAATAAAAGACGGGCCACACTGTTTTAAACAAGCTCTCCACATTGGTCTCCACCGGCGGTTTAAAACTGTGTAGACACTTGTTTGAAACCAAAATTCGTTTGACTTTCAACAAACTTTGTGGACGGACGCGCGTTTAAACACGCGTTCCACGTGTGGAGAGCTTGTTTACAACAGTGTGTGGACGCTACACCAACCGTGGGCTCCACAGCTCTCCACCAAGGTCACCCCTGTGGAGAGTTTGTTTCAAACAGTGTGGCACGGCCTTAAAAGGCGGGCCACGCTGTGATAAACATCGGTCTCCACCAACAGTTTAAAACAGTTGAAAACAGTTGTAAACCAAAATTCGTTTGACGTAGCTTGTGGATAAACACGCGCGGCTGTGGATTCGTGTTTATCCACAAGCTACGTCAAACGAATTTTGGTTTACAACTGTTTTAAACCGTTGGTGGAGACCGATGTTTATCACAGTGTGGCCCGCCTTTAAAGAATCAAGTTTTGTTTGCAATTTTAAAGTTTGCTGTCTTTATAATCATCTCTCTAAAATTACGAAAATGCGTATAATATAGTTGAACTTCTTTATCTGACGAATAGTCAATAAATATTATTAGATCGTCGAGATATGATCTTACCACTGATTACTTCATTTTTGGCAGTGTTGTTTCTTCTTATTCGCTATCTTCACTTCGATCCTTATTTTTTAGGTTCATTATTTCATTTTTTAGGAAATCCCCTTATATACTACGCTCCGGCTAGGTGCAGTCTACGAGCAGGACGGCATTAAGTCTCAAATTCTAGGTTAAAAATTGTTTTCATGCGGCGACACTTCAATTTCAGCATGTATAATATTAACAGTCCTTAGTATATTTTTTGTCCTGGTTTTTGTCTGTTACATCCGAAATTCGATAAATAGAGGTCAGTTATTCGGGGTTTTTCTGTACCTACGTATAAAACCTCTTATTTCTGTTAAGTTACGAATCTCTTAACCTACTCTGTTGTAATTGCTGATAAGATAACGCATTCTTTGAGTAGGTACATTGAATGCGCTGTAATTAAATAATAATTATTTTAGCAAGTCATTTTAAGATTATAAGTTGTTTGTTCGTTGCTATTTTACCTAGAGATTTAAAATACATATATAATTGTCATTTACCGTATAGCTAGAAGGTACGCTGCTGTTAATAACTTTACGTACATAATTTAGCTTCTTTAACAATGATGACATAATCAGCGGCAGTACTTCACACAAGCCCAAAAGCCGGGCTAGCCTTAAAAAATCTATAATAAAACGATGTTTTTGCGCGTTTGAGCCGTCTACGAATAAAATAATATTTTGAATTTTCGCGCGAGTTAAAAGCGATTTAATTTATAGCCGATCTTCACTAAAAGGCGGGCCACACTGTGATAAACATCGGTTGTATAGGGCTTCTATCTCATTCTACGCCGGGTAAAATAATGCGAGGAAGAGAGATAAACGTACCATGTTTGTTGTGCATGTTTGTTTGTTGCACATGGTACGTTTATCTCTCTTCCTCGCATTATTTTACCCGGCGTAGAATGAGATAGATAGTCTGGCTCGTTGGTGGAAACCGATGTTTATCACAGGTGTGGCCCGCCTTTTATTATTATGCAGCCCCAATCTGGGGCTATGCGGCTACGCGCGGCTGTGGATTCGTGTTTATCCACAAGCTACGTCAAACGAATTTTGGTTTACAACTGTTTTCAACTGTTTTAAACCGTTGGTGGAGACCGATGTTTATCACAGTGTGGCCCGCCTTTAAGGAATCAAGTTTTGTTTGCAATTTTAAAGTTTGCTGTCTTTATAATCATCTCTCTAAAATTACGAAAATGCGTATAATATAGTTGAACTTCTTTATCTGACGAATAGTCAGTAAATATTATTAGATCCTCGAGATGTGATCTTACCACTGATTACTTCATTTTTGGCAGTGTTGTTTCTTCTTATTCGCTATCTTCACTTTGATCCTCATTTTTTAGGTTCATTATTTCATTTTTTAGGGAATCCCCTTATATACTATCGCTCCGGCTAGGTGCAGTCTACGAGCAGGCCGGCATTAAGTCTCAAATTCTAGGTTAAAAATTGTTTTCATGCGGCGACACTTCAATTTCAGCATGTATAATATTAACAGTCCTAAGTATAATTTGTCCTGGTTTTTGTCTGTTACATCCGAAATTCGATAAATAGAGGTCCGTTATTCGGGGTTTTACTGTACCTACTTATAAAACCTCTTATTTCTGTTTAGTTACGAATCTCTTAACCTACTCTGTTGTAATTGCTGATAAGATAACGCATTCTTTGAGCAGGTACATTGAATGCGCTGTAATTAAATATTAATTATAATAGCAAGTCATTTTAAGATTATAAGTTGTTTGTTCGTTGGTGTTTTACCTAGAGATTTAAAAAATATATAATTATCATTTACCGTACCTATAGCTAAAAGGTACGCGCTGCTGTTAATAACTTTACGTACATAATTTAGCTTCTTTAACAATGATGACATAATCAGCGGCAGTACTTCACACAAGCCCAAAAGCCGGGCTAGCCTTAAAAAATCTATAATAAAACGATGTTTTTTGCGCGTTTGAGCCGTCTACGAATAAAATAATATTTTGAATTTTCGCGCGAGTTAAAGCGATTTAATTTATGGCCGATCTTCACTAAAAGGCGGGCCACACTGTGATAAACATCGCTTGTATAGGGCTTCTATCTCATTCTACGCCGGGTAAAATAATGCGAGGAAGAGAGATAAACGTACCATGTTTGTTGTGCATGTTTGTTTGTTGCACATGGTACGTTTATCTCTCTTCCTCGCATTATTTTACCCGGCGTAGAATGAGATAGATAGTCTGGCTCGTTGGTGGAAACCGATGTTTATCACAGGTGTGGCCCGCCTTTTATTATTATGCAGCCCCAATCTGGGGCTATGCAGCTTCGAGTCACATACGAAAACTCCAAATCCTGCAAAATAAGGTTATCCGTTTATCGCTTGGTGCGCCTTCATGAACCAGGATCACACAACTGTACCTAGAATCGGGAATCCCGATGATATATGAATTCATTCTGAAACATGCCGAACGTTTTTCACCTTCCAACAATGTTCCCATCAGACGTAAGAGGAATAGCCACAAGAGCTGAAACTCTGTAAGCCAAAAGATCCGAGTCCAAGTCCAATTCGTTGCGTTGAAAATGACTCCGCTGACATGCGTAGAAATGAACTAAGTGTATGTTTTGTTCCACTCATACGTGTCGTATTTTATTTCACTCATAGTAGGTGAGAAGCCCGCGATATCACCTACGTTCACATGTTTTGTTTCATGTTTTCGATGGGCTTTATATTAGGCTTGCAAAATGTAAAAGGGTCTTTGTCGCACTTTTTGGCTTGTAATCATATAGCTAGGTGCATATATATTAGATCATCTACATTTTTTCTATGGATTTAAACCCGGGCTTCATCACTCTGAAGTACGTTACTATTCGTTGGGTCACGAACTTCATTTCTATTGTCAGAATGTTAACTGTCTTTTACGTTATGTGCAGAAATGTTATGAAAAGAAAGATTATGTAATTTCTTTACGAACATTTATTTATAATTCGTGTTTCTGTGTTTACCAATTTATTATTATTGTCTATTTACAGCTTATTTCTTCTTCTCTGGTTTCAATCCTGGGATTGGTTTGCAGCAATTTCCTCTATTATTCACTTCCATTCTTCCCTGTCTTGTGCGGCTCTTTTGAAATCTGCATATGATGAGCAGCGCACGTCCACCAACAGGTCCTCCAGGTACTCTCGGCGTGGGCGTCCCCTAGGGTTTGTCCCCTCGATCATACCCCCCATTATGGCATGCAAGAGACCTTCTTGACGTATTACATGGCCCATCCATCTTGCACGCCTTTCGGACAAGGTCCTGAGGAGGTGCCTTCCTCCTTCGATTCCTTGAAGAACTTCCTCATTCGTGATGTGGTCTCTCCAGGAAATTCCAAAGAGTCTTCTATAGGACCACATCTCAAAAGCCTCTAGTCTCCGGTTATCCCTTTCGGATAGGCACCATGTCTCGCAGCCGTACATCAAGACACTCCATACATAGAGGTCTTGATGAGGAGTATTCTCAGTTTTAGGTCTATATTATTTGACTCTATTATTTTCGACCTTTTATTAAATGCAAGCCTAGCCTGATGTTATATTATTAATTATATGTGTTCTTGTATTTGTAAATACATGGATATACGAGTATTATACAAGAAAATGAGTTTGATGACGCAGAAAATAATTTTTTGTATAAATTTAAAATAAAATTCACGAAATTAATTTAGAAAGATAAAATTATTTTAATCCATAAAAATACATTATCATGACCCTCTGCTAATATTATATCACAAAAATATTGGGCGGGCTTGCTTTACTTGTTGACCCTAGGCACGCCACTGGACATAATATGTTATGGCATCAAAACAAAAGCTAACACAGTTCGCACTAAATCACTTCTCAGAACCACAGAGACGAAAACTCTCTTAAAAATAACAGAGAGGACTCTACGCTACAGAACAAAAAACACCACTAACTAACTATCTAACCATCACGCCGTCTCCCCGGAGGGGAGGCAGAAAGAATGGAACGCCACACTGTTCTGTCCTGACATACTTCTCTCGTTTTCTCTACATTCATACATCTTGTCATGCACGCACGTCGATTTCTCCGACTCCTCACGTGACCGACACTTAATATTTTATTGATTTGATCGTGCCACGTTTTCCTCGGCCTTCCTCTATTTCTAGCTCTGTTTACGCCGTTTACATATATTATCTTCACCATTCTGTCTTCACTCATTCTCATGTATCCAAACCATCTTAATGACCCTTTCATTATTTTGTTCATAACACTTTCATTCGTACCGCATTCACTTCTTATACTTGCATTTTACACTCTATCATATACAGATTTACCACACATTCGTCTTAGGGATCTCATTTCTACTGTATTTATTCTACATTCATCCTTCTTTTGTCAGTTCCATGCTTCACTTCCATACGTAAGGGTCGGCACAAGAACACCATTATGCACTGCCATCTTAGCTTTTTTGGATAGGCTTTTGTGCGATGACAACTTTAATGGCATCATTTACTCTGTTGCCCGCCCCAACCCTTCTTTCAATATCCTTCTTCACTCTCCCATCCTTTGTAAACATACTTCCTAAATAAACAAATTCATCCACTTGTTCCAGATTTTCACCGTTTATACTAATGTTGCAGACTGTCATGTTTCCTTCTTTTTCGAAAATTGGACTTATTCACATTAATCAACAAATCGCTTACATACCTCATACAAACTAGACACCAGGGTTTGTAGTTCATGCTCGTTGCCTGCAAGTAGCACAGCGTCTTCCGCATACAACAAACAGCTTACTGACACACCGTTCATTTTTGCACCTGCTTCCAACCCTTTCAGCTCTTTCATACACTTGGCCATATATAGATTAAACCACGATCAGAGAAATGTGTGATATCCAGGATGCTGCCAGATGAGGGAGATAATGAAGAAGAATGTGTTGAAAGACGAATTAAAATTTTATTAATGCGTAAGATGAAGACATAATGCTTTATTAAAGACCTATTTATATTTTAGTTATTTGGCAAATTTATCTTACATTACGTAAACTTAAGTTTTATTTAATTTTTTTCATTTGATATAAGTACATGAACTCGTAAAATTGATGTTGTAAATTTTCTAATTAATGATATCTTTTAAATATTTTAATATTCATGTTTGTAGATTGTGTTTTATTACCCAATTTCTTCGTAACATACATTTATTTATAGTTTATTTACAAAAAGATTATCATTCATATTATAACAAGCAATTTATGAAAATACTAACGACATCTATGTTTTGTTACGATAAACTATATATCAAACTATATGTGCAATGCGATATGTTCAAATTGTTACAATTTTTACAAATTGATAACAGATGGCAGAAGGAAATATAAACGAATTAAAATTAAATACCTTGTCTAATAAAAATATTAAAATACGAGTACAATAAAGTACTAATACAGTACTTATGAAGACAGTGTGAAAAAAGTCACGCTGTGTTTTGTTTGCTAGAATTCACGTGACAATAAAAATGGTGATACACTAGCAATTGAATAAACGTAATAAATTGTTTTCCCTCGATTCCTCAACATTCATACATCGTGCCATTACATGCATGCTAGTCGAATATTCCGACTTCGAATGTGGCCTTTTAGTAGTTAATTGGTCATGTTTTCTTTTTCCATTCACATTGCTTGTAACAATTTTTAACCACGTTTCTCTTATCCATTCGTTCCATACTTCCAAACCATCTTAGTGATCCTTTTTTATTTTTACTTTAACTAACTAACTAACGTCGCCGTCTCCCCGAAGGGGTAGGCAGAAAGATTGGACTGCCACAATTTTCTTTCCTGACATATTTCTCTCGCTTCCTCAACATTCATACATCGTGACATGCACGCGCGTCGATTTCTCTGACTCCTCACGTGGCCGACATTCAATATTTGATTTATTTGATCGTGCCACGTTTTCCTCGGTCTTCCTCTGTTTCTAGTTCCATTTAGGTACATCGTTAACATACGACTATACTTGTTTTTTACCATTATTTTATTTTATTACAAACAAACAAACCATCACGCCGTTTCCCCGCGGGGTAGGCAGAGAGAATGGACCGCCACACTACTCTTTCCTGGAAAACCTCTCTAGCTTCCTCCTCATTCATACAACGAGTCATACACGCACGTCGATCCCTCCGACTTCTAACATGACCAACCTTTAAAATTTGATTAATTTGGTCATGCCATGTTTTCCTCGGTCTGCCTCGACTTCGTACCCCATTTACATCATTAACGTATACTTTCTTACGCGTCTCCCGCGAAGCGAAAAGAGAAGGATGGAGTGCCGCATCAGTAAAAGTGTGACAGTCCATTCTTTCTGCCTACCCTTTCGGGGAGACGGCGTGATGGTTAGTTAGTTAGTTTTTTCTTAACCATTCTTTCTCCATTCATACATTCCTTTCTTATATCAGCATTTGAGATTCTGTCGTATATCGTTCTACCACACAAAGGTACGTCTTAAGGACCTCATCTTTACATCTCTCATCCTTCTTCTGCCAGTTCCATGCTTCGCTTCCATACATTAGGGTTGGGACCAGAACTCCATTGTGAACGGCCGTTTTCGCTTTCATTAATAAATTCTTGTTTCCAATAACTATTTTTAAAGCTCTATTCGCTTTGTTACCCGCACCAACCCTTCTTTCGACGTCACTATCCGTTCTGCCATCTGCTGTGAACATGCTACCTAAATACACAAATTCCCTCACCTGTTCCAAGTTCTCTTCGTTCACACTTATATTACAATTTGTCATTTGCTCTTCCCTTTCGAAAACCATCACCTTTGACTTTCCGACATTCATCATTAAATCATTTGATATTTTATTATGTTTTACTGTGTTTTACTGTGTATGTTTTACTGTGTATCGTGCCACGTTTTCCTCGGCCTTCCTCTATTTCTAGCTCCGTTCACGCCGTTTACATATATTTTCTTCACCATTCTGTCTTCACTCATTCTCATGTTTCCAAACCATCTTAATGACCCTTTCATTATTTTGTTCATAACACTTTCATTCGTACCGCATTCACTTCTTATACTTGCATTTTACACTCTATCATATACAGATTTACCACACATTCGTCTTAGGGATCTCATTTCTACTGTTTTTATTCTACTTTCATCCTTCTTTTGCCAGTTCCATGCTTCACTTCCATACGTAAGGGTCGGCACAAGAACACCATTATGCACTTCCATCTTAGCATTTTAGATAGGCTTTTGTGCGATGACAACTTTAAGTGCACCATTTTCTCTGTTGAGACATTGTATCTTAGGTGTCTTGAAAAATAACTCTCTAATTCTTTAGATATATTTAAATAAATAAAAATGAAAATGAAAAATGAAAGTACGAGTATTTATATGGATCTTAAATTACAAACAATAACAAGATTTTTAAATCTCACTGATTTTACTATCAAATAATGTTGAACTAGTCATATCTATTGTGTGCAATACTATAAGCGTTTTAATAGATCTTTTGTTAGGCCGTACATTGTTTGTGAATAGTTGTTTTCATATGTACTGATACATATATTTTTAACAAAACAGAGCATCTACCCACCTACTTAGTTCTGCACACTGCCTCTTGTAATGAACGCATCGCGAGTACGCTGAAAGAGCGGCTAATCTAAAAAAAAAACACTTTTAATAAAGGTTAAAGTAAAACCTTATGTATGGAAGCGAAGCATGGAACTGGCAAAAGAAGGGTGAAAGTAGAATAAATGCAGTGGAAATGAGATCTCTTAGACGAATGTGTGGATACTCTGCGTATGATAGAGTGTCGAATAAGAAGTGAATGGCGGTGCGAATGATGGGTGTTATGAACAAAATAATGAAAGAATCATTAAGATGGTTTGGACATATGGAAAGAATGAATGAAGAAAGAATAGTAAAAAAATATACATGTTAACGATGTAAATGGAACCAGAAATAGAGGAAGACCGAGGAAAACGTGGCACGATAAAATAAATCAAATATTGAATGTCGGCCATGTGAGGAGTCAGAGAAATCGAAGCGCGTGCATGACACGATGTATGAATGTTGAGGAAGCGAGAGAAATATGTCAGGAAAGAAAATTGTGGCAGTCCAACCTTTCTGCCTACCCCTTCGGGGAGACGGCGTAACGGTTAGTTAGTTAGTTAAAGTAAAAATAAAAAAGGATCACTAAGATGGTTTGGAAGTATGGAACGAATGGATAAGAGAAGCATGGTAAAAAAATTGTTACAAGCAGTGTGAATGGAAAAAGAAAACATGACCAAATTAACTACTAAAAGGCCACATTCGAAGTCGGAATATTCGACTAGCATGCATGTAACAATGTTTGAATGTAGAGGAGGCTTGAGAGGTATGTCAGAACAGACCGGTGTGGCGGTTCATCTTCTCTGCACATCCCTCCGGGGAAACAGCGTGTTGTTTAGTTAGTTAAATAAGTAATAAATCAATAATCAAAGTGAATGTTGTTACGTATAATAATAAACTATGGTGAAAAGGTTCATTAAATTCAAGTATATTAAATACAAGTGAAAGTAAACAAGGCAGCTGCAATCTCTGGCCCTCTAAAATCCACAATATGGAAAAAACAAAGACATGGCCACTAAGAGTAAGACGAGAATCTATAAAACATGCGTAAAACCAATATAATAAAGACATATGGCGTCGAAGCAAGGGCAGACACAGTAAGGACCAAACAAGCTTTGAGGACTTCCGAGATGAAGACACTAAGGACGATAGCAGGCAAGACGCTGAGAGATCGCGTGAGGAACACCAGAATAAGTGAGATATGATAGGTTGAGGATATTATAAGATGGAGCAGACAGCGAAAAAGGGACTGGTACGGGCATGTTCAAAGAATGGACACCACCAGACTCCCCTATATTGCACTATATAATCAACCTCATGGGACTCGTCCTCGTGAAAGACCTCCTAAAAGATGAAAGGACAGCTGGGAGTCTACCTCACAGGAGAAGCAACACTCTGGAGAACAGGCCACATAGGTCTACAACAAGGAAGAAGAAGAATAATAAGAAGAATATGAGCTGTATATGTTATCAGCCTCAGTTAGAGACCAATTTTTTGGAGTGCAAATGTAGTCGCCCACCCATTGTTAACATCATATAGGATTTTTCATTAAGAGCGCTCAAACTTTGAAATGAAATAAAACAACCTGTTGCAGAAATATTCCCACATTTTTAAAAATTAATTTAAATGACATTTAATGACATTGTGTATGGAATATAATTTCGGCCAAATAGTCACCGTGGCTTCGCTGCAGATGGTGTATCCTGGTGGTCAAAGGGTTTTTCAATAGGGACGCTTGAACTTTGATAGCGTATAGCGGCCATTTTGGTAAAGCGATAGCCGTCAAATTGGACTACTTACTTAGTCTTGACATTTTACAGTGGAACGCTACACGCTTCAACAACGCGTTGAAATTGTAAAAAAATATTATCAAAATCAGTGCTCTGTTCGCCAATTTATTGCATTCATGGCCGTCCTATAGAGTCCACAATATGTAGTTTCATGCGTAAATTTGAGACTCTTGTAGCTTAAACGTGGATACCGATACCAAATGGTTCCAACAGGATGGACATTCTGCACGAGCGATTAAAAATGGAGCGTCCTTATTGAATGGCCGTATGAGAGTATATTGTAATAGCGTTTATACAAATACATACTTACACCTAATCTCAATAGATGGCGCTAGTGTAGATTGAACAAAAATATGTGAAGTGTTCCTCAACATATTAGCATACATACATCTTCCAAAAAATTGTCAGACGTGGTGGTCGTAAGAAGGGCGGAATGGGGAATGTTGTATTACATCAAGCGATCGCTTAACCCAACCAATGACAGGTCATAAGTCCTGTAAACGCCTCGACCACCATATTCTGTTTCCAAAAAACAATAATTTACATCTTCGTCTCTATTTGAGATAAAATTAATCCTCAAAATACATTTTTTTAAAGTTATAACACTATTCTCGCAAACGATCAATATTGTGGCATGGTTATTAGTTAATCCCGAAATAATTCAGTTTTTGGTTATTTATAACCACCGCTTCTATTATTGCTATTTGTTAATTATAAAAAAAACATTTCAAAACAGGATTTACGTGATCGCAAAGTAGGTATTGTAAAAATTCTCCCAAATTACTGATATTATGTCGATTCGTTTCATTGTTCTGTATTCTCATAAACTGTTAGTCCTTGTATTGTATGTAATTAATATTGTAAAGAGAATTAACTGTAATACAGGGTTATTACAAAGTGTGTGGAAAAGTGCAATTGAATTGAATCTATTTTGTAAACTCATTTTTATGAAACTTTTGAAAAAAAAAAGAATACATATTAAACTAACTAACCATCACGCCGTCTCCCCGAAGGCGTAAGCAGAAATGGACTCCCACACTTTTCTTTCCTGATATATTTCATGTCATGCACGCGCGTCCATTTCTCTGACTCTCACATGGCCGACATTCAATATTTGATTTATTTGATCGTGTCACGCTTTCCTCGGTCTTCCTCTATTTCTAGTTCCATTTACATCGTTAACATAAACGAGTACTTTTTATTATAATTATTTTATTGGACATATAGAACGAATGGATGAGAGTAGAATGGCTAAAAAGTTGTACACAAGCAGCGTGAGTGGGAAAAGAAGCCGAGGATGACCGAGGAAAACATGGCATGACCAAATTAATCAATTTATAAAAGGCGGCCACATTCGAAGTCGGAATAATCGACGTGCGTGCATGGTACGATGTATGAATGTAGAGGAAGCCCGAGAGGTATGTCAGGACAGGCCATTGTGGCGATCAATCCTCTCTGCCTACCCTTCCGGAGAAATGGCGTGATGGTTAGTTAGTTAGTTAGTTAGTATGTTTTACTTATTTTTGCGTATCTCTAAAACGTGCCTAATAATAGAATCGAATAATATAGACCTAAAATTGAGAGAATACTCCTCATCAAGACCTATGTATGGAGTATCTTGATGTACGGCTACGAGACATGGTGCCTATCCGAAAGAGATAAACGGAGACTACAGGCTTTTGAGATGTGGTCCTATAGAAGACTATTAGGAATTTCCTGGAGAGATCACATTACAAATGAGGAGGTTCTCCAAATAATCGAAGGAGGAAGGCACCTGCTCAGGACCTTGTCCGAAAGGCGTGCAAGATAGATCGGCCATGTAATACGACAAGAAGGTCTCTTGCATGCCATAATGGAGGGTATGACCG
Source organism: Lepidostoma basale (assembly GCA_022606425.2). NCBI lineage: Eukaryota > Metazoa > Arthropoda > Insecta > Trichoptera > Lepidostomatidae > Lepidostoma > Lepidostoma basale. Next base: position 2,966,552 of record JAHDVF020000211.1, read on the forward strand.
AGGGGACAAACTCTAGGGAACGTCCACGCCGAGAGTACCTGGAGGACATGTTGGTGGACATGCGCTGCTCATCATATGCAGATTTCAAAAGAGCCGCACAAGACAGGGAAGAATGGAAGAGAATAATAAAGGAAATTGCTGCAAACCAATTCCAGTGACCGATTATGGTTTAGGTCATAATTGAGTTAACATTAGACGAAGGCTTGTGTTAACGCTATCCATCTATTTTTCACAATGTTAACGCTATCCATTCATACGTAGATAATCGTTCAAAATGTTTATTTATTTATTTTTACATGATACACAAATGAGACATTACAAACGATAAAACATTTAGGCGACTCATTTGGACACAAAACGGTGTTACAAAGATAAGATAAAACAACATGAGACCAAAAAATCATACATATCAGAAGGAATCCAAATATGTCGACGTCAGTGAGGCAGTACTCTTTCCAGAATATGCAATTTTTTTTATGAATACTGCCTCACTGACACTGAAAATGTCCAAATCCGAGATGATTAGATTCAGCGTCCGAATTGCTCTTCCTACTGGCATCACCAAAGGCAGGTTGGTTCTGCGTTAACGCTATCCATTCGTACGTGTTTTTCGACTGTTTTTGTTAAAACACCGACTCATGTCAGATTGAGCAATATTTGCTTTTTTTAGTTAAGCCAGTGTTCTGTTAAGCGTGCGATGTATCTGAAGTGTCTTAAAAATAATTCTGTAATGCTTTGGATATATTTAAATAAATAAAAATGAAAATGAAATATGAACTAACTAACTAACTAACTAACTAACCATCACGCCGTCTCCCCGGAGGGGTAGGCTGAAAGAATGGAACGCCACACTGTTCTGTCCTGACATACTTCTCTCGCTTCCTCTACATCCATACATCTTGATTTCTCCGACTCCTCACGTGACCGACATTCAGTGTTTGATTGATTTGATCGTGCCACTCATTCTTTCCATGTGTCCAAACCATCTTAATGACCCTTTCCTTATTTTGTTCATAGCACTTTCATTCGCACCACATTCACTTCTTATACTTGCATTTGTCACTCTATCATATACAGATTTGCTACGCATACGTCTGAATGAAAAATGAAAATATGAACATGCCACACATGAAAAATGAAAATATACAGATCTTAAATTGAAAACAAAATCCTACCATTAGAAAAAAAAAGACCTACCGGGATTAGATTGCATCTGATTAGTGCTTTTGAAACGTTGAATTATGCGAAACATATGTTTGTGCCGCAAAACAATGTAATTTTCAAACTACTTATATTCACGCTAACGTAAATAGTAGGTATTACGTTTTTTCCTGACGCAAATTTGCGATTCACGCTAGGTACAGATCCCATATATAAGTATAAGCTAAGATAATAACTCAATTATGAGAATACGGATTCCATGCCCCACTCACAAGAAAGAAAAATGAATCTGACCCGCTCGAATTGGCGACCGTATGCTAGTGTAAGACCGATATTGTTTAGTAGACATTCTTAGTTTAAAATTGTGCAAACTCTATACATTTATTCTTCAATTACGCAGCCCCAATTTGGGGCTATGCAGCTTCGAGTCACATACGAAAACTCCTTCTCTTCTTTCTCTTTGCCATTCCCCATCATCTGGGGTCGGCCCTCCTCGTACGAAAACGCCAAACTTTCCTATTTTGACTCATTCCCACTGTCAGATTCTCGCGTTGGAGCTCCTTTTCCATGTTGACCCACCATGTTGCCATTGGGCGACCTTTTCTTCTTGGTTTTGTGGGAATGCTGAGGGCTTTTTGGACAATGTGCTCGCTGTCTCTTCGCATCACATGACCGTATCACCGGAGTCTAGATTCTTTTATTTTTTCCGTTATTGGGGCAACCTTAAATCTACCCCTCACGTATTCGTTCATTACGTGGTCCAGCCTTGTGACGCCTCCAGCCCACCTCAACATTGCAAAATAAGGCTATCCGTTTATCGCTTGGTGCACCTTCATGGACCAGGATCACACAATTGCACCCAGAATCGGGAATCCCGATGATAGATGAATTCATTCTGAAACTTGCCGAACGTTTTTACAAAGGACTCCCTTCACATCCTAACCCCACAATAAAAGACCTCTCAAATTACGACCCAAACACCTCCAGCCACCACAAGCGCGCAAAATCGAAACTCCTTCAGACGAACACTCCGGGCCACATAAATCATGCCCCCGCATAAACTAACAACCCGCCAAATCAACTTCCAACAATGTACCTATCAGACGTAAGAGGAATAGCCACAAGAGCTGAACATCAGTAAGTCAGAAGATCCAAGTCCAAGTCCAAGCTACACATTTATATGTTATTAATAATTAATTACTTCGTTAATTATTTGAAATGGGTGCCTACAAAGATCTGTGGAATCAAATAATTTTACTGAAATCCCTTTAAGTAAATTTTTAAATAAAAAATAATTAAAATGAAGTCAGTTTATTTCAAAAATAGACATACAAAATTAAGGGTTAAAGGCATCTATTGAGAACAGGTAAAATAATATACTACCAGAAACGCACGAGAAATGGTTCCACATTAGGAAGATAAGGTACTCTCCAAAATCAAGAGTATTATTTGCCTTCTGAACTTACTTTCACTAATATGAAAGACGTCGATCTCTGAGGAGACCGCGTTCAACAGATTAATTGTTCTTCCTACCGGAAGCAGGTTACCAGAGGCAGGTTGGTTCTGGCGGCCAGTAGGTAAAACAATCTACGCTGTCGCTGTCGGAGATATCTATCAGCGAAAAAAACAGAACATCCTCTGGCACGCCCGAGTTCTCGAAATATCCCCGGAGTAATCTAAATAAATGAGTTATGGAGATGCCCATCTCTTTGAAGCTGCTGAGAGTTGGTCCCGAGCATTCCCAAAAGAAATGGCTTGGGATAGAGCTACCATATTTCCTCGTGTGGAGATACCTCAAAAAAATTTCTGAACCCTTTCCAGCATAACGGAATATCTCGCCTCGTGAGGACTCCATATCACAGAACATCTTTTGAGTCTGCTCGTACCAATGCGTTGTATAGGTTGACGCTTTAGACCAGTCTGTCGAAGTGTTTCTTTAAAAAACATCGTTTTATATAATTATTATTTAACAATGGAAAGTTAAAATTTTGTAAAATAACGGATTATTTTAAAGGAAGAACGAAATTCTTTAAAAAAATCTAGCAAAATTTTGAACTTCAATAAAAAAGGAATTTTCTATGGCAACTTTCAGAATTCCATTCCTCTCAAGCCCTGGTTTGGAAAACTCGGCCTTAGCAGAAAACTAATTACAACATACTCAAGACTTCGTTCTGGCCACTGTCTAACTCCGGCCCACCTATTCAAAATCATCTGTTCTTCTTCTCCTATTTGTGAATGCGGTGCAAATGGCGATCTTCAACATTTCATTTTTCAATGTCCTCTTTTAGTAGGGCGGGAAAACTATCTTAAAGAAATCATTCACATTTCCCATCACCATAGATTATTATTACAAGTTTTGATTGTGATGACATAGTATTATTGTCATCACAATCAAAACTTGTAATTATATCATTAAATCATTTTCTCTCTGTTAATATTATAATTTAAAATTATAGGAATTTCACGATTTTATAATGTAATTAATCTATAAGTTAGTTTTCTCTATTCTTTTTTCACATAATTATTAAGAATATATTAAATATTTGTTAGTTTAAACTGTTCAATTATGTTATTTTTAAATGTACTAATTGTTTGTATATAAATATGTAACCTTAATATATTATTACTTGTATGACACACAACACTTCATGGTGAATGTGTCAAATAAATAAATATAAAAATAAAATAAAATTTACTTCGGTAAAAGGCAAGACTACAGAGCGGATAAAAACGTTATGAATTAAATAATAAAATGCTTAATAAGCTGGAGGGAGGCCAAGAAGGGGAAGATTAAAAATCTACACTCTCGGTGGTCATATGAAAGGTGGAATGGGGAATGTTGTAATTACATAAAGCGTGCGCTTAACCCAACCAATGACAGGTCATAAGTCCTGTAAACACCTCGATCACCATATTCAGTTTCCAGTTTGCATCTTCGTCTCTATTGAGATACAATTAATGCCAAAGACTTATTCAATGTCAAAACGTCAAAAACTCCAACACATATTTCTGGCAGCATACGAATTTGGCGTTGAAAGAACGACTGAAGGCCATGAAGGAGAAGATTACAAATCTTCACTCTCTATACGGCGGTCCTGTCCAAGTGTTTATTTTGCCACGGGCCAAGTGCACTCCTGTTCGCAATTACTAGAAGATTTCTGTTATGACGTGACATTGCAAAATTTATAAAATTAGAAACGTCGAGTAATATGATTTCTTTGATGTGTAAATAACCCACATTACATTACATTACATTGTCAATATGCAGGTATAATGACATACCCTTGACTTAAAACGATGTTTTATACTCAGTTACGACACCTGATTGGTGTTGCGTATTTTATTGCACGCATTACACAGAATGCGTTTGATAAAATATTTCTTTATTTAAAAAAATCTTTTCCATATTAATTATTGGTACAAGATTGAAATTAATGAAAACAAAAAAATATTATACAAAATTTCTTTATTATTATGTATTTAGTGTGCTTCCACTTGTGTTTATGTTCGACCGGTTTCGGCAGCTTGCTGCCATCGTCTGGTAGCTGGCAGCTACCGAAACCGGTTGAACATAAACACAAGTGGAAGCACACTAAATAGATAATAATAAAGAAGTTTAGTATAATTTTTTTTGTTTTCATTATTTAAAATGAACTTCTACTAAGGAATTTTAATTAAAAACATTAATTATTTGAAGATTGAAATTATTTATGAGACCTTCGGTACTTTATTGAGCAGAATAGGTAAAAGATTAATTAATCAAAGTATTTTAAACCACTAGCGACTACTCTTCTCCATTTATATTATTTTCTAATAACCTATTTTTTAAGTGGGCCATTTTGTAAAATTAATTACCCAAGAGTGAACTCCCGTTAGCCGATGAGGAAGAAAGGTTCTGGAATGGAGACCACGTACGAATATTCTGCTTAAACAGATCGCAAGTTCTACAAACAGAAGAAGAAGAAGTAGAAGAAGAAGATAATAATAATAATCAAGGAGAGTTACTCTCCAAACGCCAATTTAATCTTTTCGACATTAGCCTACACCGCAGCCGGCTCACGAAATATCGTAAAAATGTCTTGAAGGTAAGTATACGCCCTTACAAGAACATCAAACAGACATTGCAGTACCTTGGAAACCGGAACAGCCAGCGGAGGCGTGATTCTCGTTCACCTTCGTCCTATTCCATGCGACCTGCGTGTAGTTCAACACACAATTTAACAATGTACGCTGCTTTGCAATGTACACGGAAAATAACTTGTGTACAAGCTTGGTCTTGACCCACGAAGGTAAATTAACAGGATACGAAAATAATTAAACAATGTAATCTTAAAGGAGTGTTAAGACGCTTGTTTGTGGTTGGGAGCATCTGTTTAATACAAATCAAATCAAATCAATTATTATAGTTTAATAAATAGATATATAATTTTTTTTTTTTGTATACAACAGGTTTTTATGACCCTATTACTGTATACAATTTACATAAATTTTGCATGCATTTTACATACATTTTAAAATAAAACAATTAAAATAAAATAAAACAATATTTAACAGTTGTGGTATGTACCTATATGTTCCTTAAAGGACATATAGGTCATTTGGAAAATGTCCACATCGACTGACACCTCATTCAAGAGCACCATACCCCGAGTCATTGTATGCTGCGCCAAGACATTTGTCCTGCTATGCGGTATGCACAACAGATCGTGTCTTCTAGCGCGAGCATACCTTTCCGGTGCATTGAGACCATAACATTCTAAGAGGTATGGGCTATCAATGAGGTTACGGAGTATTTTAAATCCTAAGATCATCAATGTACCCTTTCTTCTTGATTCGAGACTGCGGTACTCTGTGTTAATCAATAGATCATTGTGGTGCATAAACCTCGGATATACCCCATTCATCCGCATGTAGAGGTATCTCAGAAATTTTTTCTGGATTTGTTCTAATACCTCCACATACTTGTGCTGGTATGGAGACCATACACCACTCGCGTATTCTAATTTTGATCTAACGATGCCGTTAAACATTGATGTCATCGCTTCGGGATTTCGGAACTGTTTGCAAGTTCTTAAGACAAAACCCAGAAGTTTATAGCCAGTCGATGCCAACATTAACACGTGATCAGAAAAAGTCAGCCTGGGATCAAATACGACACCGAGATCCTTTATTGTGGAAACTCGTTCCAGAGCCTGATTGTTAATTGTATAAATGAAATCAATTGGTCTTGGAGAACGCGTAAATGTCATTGTAACACATTTTTTAATGTTTAATTCCAGCTTATTTTCCATTGACCATTTTTCTATCGCATCTATGTCAGACTGCAATTTTATGCAGTCATCAATAGACTGAATTCTCGAAAATAGCTTAAGATCATCTGCAAAGAGCAGACAGGTGCCGTGCCGAATGCAGTCTTGAATGTCATTTATCAGGATTAGGAATAAAAATGGTCCAAGGTTCGATCCTTGTGGAATACCCGATAATGCGGGGAACTCTTTAGAATTATATCCACCAATTCTAACAAATTGACTTCTGGAGTTGAGGTATGACGCACAGAGATTCAGCAGTGGGACGCTGAAACCCAAATGATGCATCTTCCTTAAGAGTACATCGTGATCCACCCGATCGAATGCTTTGGCAAAATCAGTGTATATCACATCTGTTTGAATTCTACAATCTAGTCCCACTGCGACATTGTGCGAAAAAGAAAGTAGATTTGTTACTGTGGATTTTTTCGGAAGAAAGCCATGTTGACTTTCTTTGAGAAATGGCATGATCTGAGAGTGAATGTTTTGGTAAATTAACATTTCGAATATTTTCGGAAACGTGGACAATACAGCTACCGGACGATAATTTTTAACCTCTGTCTTGTCCCCCGATTTGAAGATAGGACTAACTCGGGTAAGTTTCCATTGCTGTGGGAAGGTGGACGATAGTATTGCACGATTATAAATATAGCATAAGGGCTCTGTTATGGCAGATGAGAGCCCCATAACTATACTCGGTGGAATACCATCGGGTCCTGGAGCCTTATTTGGCTTTAAGTCTCGAATACAGGACGCCACATCTTCTGTTGTCACTGTACCTAGCGAGATATCACCCATGTTCCAGGGTGTTTCATTTTGAAGACCAGTAGTGTCCAAATTGGGGACTTCCTGGTTATATAAAGATTGGAAATAATCTGCGAAAATCTGTGAGACTGCATCCGGGCTCTCCACACTCACACCTCCGGCAGAAAGCGCAATATGCGAACGCCCGTCCGCTCTTTGAGAATTGACAAATTCCCAAAAACACCTAATGTCGCCCTTGATCCCACTCTGGACATCCTCTATGTATTTTGCCTTTGCACTTGTGATATCCTTTTTCAGTTCTGACCTTTTCTTTGAATACAGAAGGTAGTCAGACTGATCATTACTTCGCTGGTATCGACGGCGAAGTACCTCCTTGCTTTTTAAGGTCGAGATAATTTTTCTGCTAAACCAGGTTGGGTAGCCCCCACTCGACACAGAAGGTTTTCTTTCGGGAATGCACAAGTCAAATACACCATACATTACATTATAAAAATATTTTACGGCTTCATCTACGGACTGTATCGTATACAAAAATGACCAGTCGAAATGGTACAAAATATTTTTACACAGTTCAGAGTTGGCTAACCTATAATTATAGTTAGGCCGAGTCTCTCGCGTTAACACGGGCTGTGAAGCACGGAAACAGGAACGCATGAGAGATGGTTCGACATTAGGAATGCGACTCTCCAAAGTCAAGAGTATTTATCTTCTTAACGTACTTTCACAAAAATGAAAGACATCGATCTCCGAAGCGATCATGTTCAACAATTTGATTGCTCTCCCCACCGGCATCACCAGAGGCAGGTTGGTTCTGCATGCTGGGAGATAAAACAGTCTGTGCTGACGCTATCAAAGATTACCATCCGGAACATAAAGATGGATAGCCTCCAAGATGACGGAATTCTCAAAGAATCCCCTGATAAGTCTGAATAAATGGGTAAGTGTGCACCCATCCCTTCTTATCTGTAAACTATTGGTCCCCAGCATGCACAAGAGGAATGCAATGCGATAAAACCACGGATAGCTACCAAACTCCTTCATGTAGAGATATCTCAGAAATCTTTTCTGAACCCTCTCTAACATGAGCGAGTATCTCGCCTCGTGGGGACTCCATATCACCGAGCCACACTCGAGCCGGCTCCGGACCAATGAGTTATACAAAATTCGCAAAACATGGGGATTCTTGAAAACTACCAGTTCGGAAAATAAAGTGTGCAAAGTTTAAATTTATAATCAATTTCTTAATATTTTTAAACGGTCATTACAAGCTTATGCACAATTGATGACCTTGGTCGCTGAGTGACAGCCAAAACGAATTTCCCGGGTTCGATTCCCGGCGACGTCAGTGTGATTGTCACGCTATCTTTGGTCTGGTGTAGAATTCACTTGATAATAAAATGGCGATAGATATGTTACCTATCACATGTCTTGAGACTCAATAGCAAAAAAATTGTATACCGTAATTGGGTTCAGATAACCTGCAGTATACAACAAATTTGGAAAGAAAAAGATTGAAACTACATGTAGTAGGGTCTAAGTGGCATTCCAAGAACCAACAAAAATGTTATACTTTGCTGAAAACCAATCCCTTGGATTGAAACTAGTGAAGCCAAGGCACTCGTATAAGTCGTCGATTTAGAAGAGTGCATCAACCCAAGAACACAATTACAAGCACGACACAAATGAAGCTGATTACTAGTCAATATTTGGTCGATTATAAATGTCGATCTCTGAAGCGATCATGTCCGCCAGTTGGTTCCTCTATCCACCGGCATCACCAGAGGCAGGTTGTTTATGTATCTTCTTCTGATTGTGGATCTTGCAATCTGTTTATGCAGGACATCAACTTTCTTCCTGTGATGAAGACGACCAGCCTTCTCTCCATCTCTTTGGTGGTCGACGGCCCTCTGGAGTCTCGTGCATCACGATATAAGAAATTCTTGCTGGATCCATTCTCTCGATGTGGTCTCTTCAGAATCGTCTACTCTGCCTAGTCCATCTCACTATGTCTTCAATTTTGCAGGATTTGCGAATTTCTTCATTGGGTATCCTATCTCTAAGTGTCCTCCCCACAATCGCAATGTTCTCATTTCTGCTACTCTTAAGAGATGGTTGGTTCTGACAGTGTCGTTGAGAGATAAAACGTCTGCTGACGCTGTGGAAGATAGCTACCTGGAACATTAAGAAAAGAACTCTCCATGATGGCCCAGTTCTAAAAAACACCGTCTTGCCGAAGGGGTAGGCAGAAAGAATGGACGCGACACTGTTCTTTCCTAGCATACTTCCCTCGATTTCTCAACATTCATTCATCGTGACATATACGTCCGTCGATTTCTCCGACTTTAAGTTTAAGATTTGATTGTGCCCCCTTTTCCTCGGTCTTCTAATAGAGCCCCCTAATAAATCTATCTATCGGGGGAAAATTTGTAATACCTCGGCAGCATACTAACGCAATCTCTTGACCCAGATGTAGAGATAAAATGCAGAATTGAGACAGCAAGAGCTACGTTTAATAAAATTAAATCACTCTTCTGCAATGGTAACATAAACTTGAAACTCCGCCAGAGAATGATCAAATGTTATGTGTGGTCTGTTTTATTGATATGAAACTGTTTTATTGTCTGTTTTGTTATTATATTTTATTTGTTTTATTACAGATATGAAACTTGGACCTTGAAAGTTAACTCCATGAATAGACTGGAAGCATTTGAAATGTGACTCCATCGCCGAATGGTCAGAGTTCCCGGGACAGGCATGGTTACCAATACCGAAGTCCTTAGGCAAGCTAGAGTTGACAGGAAACTGTTATCAACTATCAAGGTTCGAAAGATCTCACATCTGGGTCATATACTGCGTGGGGAAAAGTACCGCCTTCTCCAACTGATATTGGAGGAGAAAATTGAGGGACGCCGAGGGCCTGGAAGGAGACAAATGTCCTGGCTGCGAAACGTGAGGGAGTGGACCGGCATCCGAAGTGTGGACAGGTTCGCCGCGGTGATCGCCAACGTTGGGGGGCAGGGCACTTGAAGAAGAAGAAGAATAATAAATCTAAAGAAATGGTTAAGTGTTAACCCATATCTGCAAACTGTTGATCCATAGTATGCCCAAGAGGAATGGAGTGGAATATAACAACATATGATGCAAAATAGTGCTCTATTGTGAGAATCAAATTCGATGCAGTAATCATAATTTTCTAGATATTAAAATATAATCAGAATGGTCAGGCGCACATTAGATTTAGGTAAGTACCAAATCCGCCAAATCATCAGCGCAAATCAAATAGATTTCTTTTTTGTGATCAGCGATTGGTCCGGTATTTCCGGAGATTAATAAAATATATTTATTGAATCAAGGATGCTGGAATCAATGTCGCTTCATATGTTTAACCCAACTGTAAGCTATGGTGCACACATGAATCAAACTAAGTATTTTTTATTTATTGAGCGGTACAAAAAACGACTAATGTAATATTATAGGGTGTCCCAGAATTTACGCAGGAATTTGTATTAAATAGAAAACACAATTTTTAGTCTTCAGATTGTTTTTTTTATTGAATCATAAAGTACATTGTAGGGGAGAGGGTGGACGGTTTGAACACGAGGAGCCTTTGAACAGGCAAAATATCTATTTTTCATACATTTGCTTATTTTTTCCTAATAGCAACATTATTGTCTATGGCTGTCACTGACAGGGGAACCCTATTTTGAATTCAGTTGACTTGTAGGTGTGATCGTTGAGAGTTGTGAATTTTGGTAGAATAAAACCAAGTTGTTTAAAGTTCTTTTCTAAAATAGTCTTTAGTCAATCTGTTTTTGCTGTGAAGAAGGTTTATACAACGTATTTTACACGCATATAAACATAAGTAATTTTATTGGAAACTCACTTTTTATTACTTAATCTGAAACGTTTTTGAAAAAAGACATCCTGAGGAGGTTTTGAACAATGTCTTTGGGGAGACTTTGAAAGCTGTTTAAAACCTCCTCAGAATGTTCATAACCTCTATATATTCTTTTTAAACTACCTCAACCTAGTGTCAGCGGGGGTACAGCCCGTGCAAATTTTTTATTAAATTTCCTTATTCAAATTTTTCATTATTTAAAATGCGTTAAATTGAGTAATTTTTTTTCTTTAAAAGAGATTATTTGAAGACATTAATGATTTTTTCTTATATTTTATATTTTTGACCTTGTTTTATATCTAAAAAGAACACGCTATTTATGCGTCGTTCAAAGCCTTCTCAATTTCGTTAAAACCTACCCCAGGTTGAACAAAATTTGACCTCGCGTAGAAACCGTAAACATTTAACATATATTTTTTTAATGCCTTTAATTTATTTAAAAACTGTTGACCACGTCCGTGACTAGTATTTGTAATATAAATTATATTTTTTATTTCATATTTTATCTACAATATTTCAGAAGATATTAATATTGTTCAAACCCTCCACCCTCTCCCCTATAGGGTTATTTAAGAAATAACACATTGGGCAAATGGCGTCCACGGCTTTGCTGGCACGTACGTACTCTTTTGTCGATAATTTTCATGGCCATTTTGCATAAATGTGTCTGAATTTCGTTGATGCAGCATTTAATTTCCTTCTGTAGTACACGGATGGTTGAGGGCTTGTTGATATAGACCCTTGATTTCAAATAACCCAATAAAAATAATTCTAATGGTGTTAATTCACTCGATCAAGGAGGACAATTCTGATAACCGAAACGAGAGTACAGACAAACGGATTTTCACCAACACTCTGACACACTTCTTCGATATTGACATTTGAACGGCTTGCTTTTGGACGACCAGTGCACTTAGCTTCTCCGACTGATCCAGTCTTCCTGAATTTTTTTAATTAATCTCTTCACAGTTGACGAAGTTAAAAGACTGTTCCGACCATATTTTGTATGAAATTTTCGAACTGCGGCCGTCAAACTTTCATTATTTTTGAGATGTTGATCAATAATGAAAACACGTTGTTGTATCGTGTAACGCTCCATTTTTACTAACCCTAAACTGTCAGCTACCATATTGTTTTTTTTTCAGTGTTGCCAACAATTTACCGCACAAAAGGCGGCAAATTCAAATCTTGCATTAATTTTGGGACACCCTTTAGTTACATTACTATTCCAGTCAGAGCGAATAAAGCAAGTTTCTATGATCGTGATTTCGGCGTTGCGAGTCCATTGGCGTGGAATAGCCTCCATGTTAGTTTTAAGTGAGAGGATAGTGATGTTAAATTTAAGAAACTTCTAAAGACTGAACTGTTCCGTCAGTGTTTCCCTAGTACGCCCTTGGAGAAATTAATTATACAAAACGGCGCACTTAAAATGTAACTAACTTACTAACCATCACGCCGTCTCCCCGAAAGGGTAGGCAGAAAGAATGGACTGCCACACTTTAATCGATGCGGCATTCATCCTTCACTTTTCGCCCCCGTTAGAGACGCGGTGTGATGGGTTGCGAACCTCATCGCCACCACCAAAAGGCATCATCCGCACACACTTAGATAGTCCAACGTTCACAAAATAATCTAAATTAAATTTTATAAAATAAAATACAAAATAAAAATAATTGGCACAAAATGTCATTTTAGATAGTGCACTTGTCGTCAGCTGGACGATTCGGACATTTGTGTTTATTTAATTTATATTCACGTATCAATCGTTTTTTAAATTAACTGTAATTTGACACTTAAAACAATCCAACACCAACAAAAACTTTAAAATATTGTTGAAGAATTTAAAATTTAAAATATAAATCATCATATATAATTATAATATCATAATAACTAACTAACCAACTATCCATCACGCCATTTCTCCGAAGGGGTAGGCAGAGAGGATGGACCGCCATACCGTTCTGTCCTGACATACTTCTCTTGTTTCCTCCACATTTATAAATTCTAACATGTATGTTCGTTGATTTTTCCGAATTCGAATGTGGCCTTTCAGTATTTGATTAATTTGGTCATGCCATGCTTTTATTGTTCTTCCACGACTTCTCTTTCCACTCACACTGCTCACATACAACATTTAAACTATTCTTATCTCGTCCATTCGTTTCATATGTTCAAACCATCTGAGGGCTCCTTTTTGTAATTTGACTTATGATGCAATAATCTGCCTTACATTACTTCCTTATAACAAAGACGAAATAATTATAAACTAACTAACTAACTAACCATCCATACTACACCATACTACACCATAATACACCATCACACCGTCTCCCCGAAGGGGTAGGCAGAAAGAATGGACTGCCACACTTTAACCGATGCGACACTCCATCCTTCTCTTTTTGCCCCCGCGGCAGACGCTTACTTGCAGGTTAATAATAGATATATATACAGGGGGAGGAAGGGGGATCCTATTGACTCTTCGAGGACGCTGGAGGATTGATCTGATCCCAAGTACCTATCCACACCTCCTCGACTTTGGTCTCCCCTGGAAACTATGCGAAATGTTAGAGATCGAGTGTGAATCGAGTGTGAGGTGGATAATATTGATGCATAGGCTAACGTGGAAGGACACCTCGCCAACCCGTCTGGCAAGCGTGGCGTTGTAATGCCAACCACCCCCCGTATGACATGTCATACATGAAGAAGTATGGGGGAGGCCTATGTGTCCAGCAGTGGACGACAACGGCTGTTGAAGAAGAATAGATATATAGCTTTGAACAATCTCGATATTTTAGATACATAAACTAAAGCAAATATTTGATTTATTTCCTTTGTTGTAAGAAAATACCTGAACCCCAATAAGAACTTAACTAACTAACTAGCTAACCATCACGCCGTCTCCCCGAAGGGGTAGGCAGAAATAATGGACTGCCACACTTTTCTTTCCTGACATATTTCTCTTGATTCCTCAACATTCATACACCGTGTCATGCACGTGCGTCGATTTCTCTGACTCCTCACATGGCCGAATATTGAAATATTTGATTTATTTGCTCTGCCACGTTTTCTTCGATCTTCCTCTATTTCTGGTTCCATTGACATCGTTAACATATAATTTTTTTACCATTCTTTCTTCATTCATTCTTTCCATATGTCCAAAACCATCTTAATGATCCTTTCATTATTTTGTTCATAACACCATTATTCGCACCACATTCACTTCTTATATTTTCATTCGACACTCTATCATACACAGATCACGAAACAATTACAATAATAATAATAATAATAAATATGAAAATGACTCAACTATCTACAAAACATCAAAGTGAGATGCAAGATTCCTAAATTGGAATTCTCAACATTTTATTATTTGTGAAAAATACAAGCGCGTCTTTGGGTTTCAACCAATAAAAATATTGTTTAGATGATTTTCACAAATCTTAATTATCATTTAATAAAAAAAATATATTATTTATTTTAATCAATCAACAATAATTATCATTTAATCAGAAGTTTATATCATTTATTATAATTAATATCATTATAACATTCCGTTATATCATTAAATCACATAATTATCCTTATAAATGCGTAAAGATGAAACGATAAACACGAAATGCTGCAATCGATTATCAAAGATAACAGAAAATAGGTGTCGGAAGAAGAATAAAGGCTAGCCTCTAGAAATCCTTCGAAAATGGAGTAGTCGCAGCACAATATCTCTGATTATAGTTGCTGTATCATACGTAAAAACGACTGTGATGTTGTCCAACCTTCAATAGAAGAGAGACAAGAAGATGAAGAATAAAAAATCGATCATTGTTAACCCTACAATGCGCGATGCAAAAAGGCAAAATGGCGGGAACTTAACCCTCCCTTCCGTATGATGGGTATCTTCTACACGTTGCTTCTAAAAACCATCAATATCTCTATAAATGTAATAAATACAAAGTTAAGATTTTAGGTATTCCTCCATAATATATTTACGCATTGATTTAAAAAATAATATTAATAATAATCAGAATTTATCGAGTACATCGGAGGTATTTTGTGAAAATCGAAAACAAATTCCCGTATAAACAGCGATTTGAGTGCGTCACACTATATTCGCAACTCACTCTTGCATATGTTCTAGCTCAATGTTCTCACTCTCGCCATCCCGCCGCGCCGGCAGTTGCTTTCGGGGTTGCAACCAGAGCGGACCTATGCCCGTTCCGTGAGCGTTGTCAGATGTTTTTTTTTAATGTTTTTAGCAATTAAATCTCAATTATTATAATTTTTTACTTCAATTATAATTATATAAGGGGATTAGCTATGAATGTTTATATTTTTCCGATTTAAAATCGCTAATTTTTTAACGCGTACTGACTACCCTACACCGGAACGCATGTTTTTATTTTAGCACCGTAAGGGAAAGGTTAAGAAAGCTCAATTGTTATATGGATTTCATTGGCTCAAAAAATAAAATATACGGGCTGGCTCTCCTTGATCATAACGGCTGTCCCTCGTATCCAAAAAGTTACTTACTTACTTACTTAGACAGCCGTTGTCGTCCACTGCTGGACATAGGCCTCCCCCATACTTCTCCATGTATCCCTGTCTTGTGCCTTTTGCATCCAATCGCCAGCAATTCTTCTAATGTCATCGGACCATCGTGTGGGGGGTTTCCCTCTGTTTCGTTTGTCTTCGCGGGGTATCCACTCTACCACCATTCTGGTCCATCTATTGACTACCAATCTGGCAACATGTCCCGCAAAATACCATTTAAGCTTGATATGTTACTCCCGACCTTCTACGTATTTCAGTATATCTTATCCGGTCTGATAGTTTTACGTGTAGCATGTCTCTTTCGTGCTTCCTCTGTGCTACACGGAGTCTCTTTATGGTCGACTTGGTGAGGGTTCCAAAAAGCTACCAAAAAGTAAACCAAAGTATTGGTAACCATGTCTGTCCAGGGAACTCTGAGCATTCGGCGATGGAGCCACATTTCAAATGCTTCCAGTCTGTTCATTGAGTTAACTTTCAAGGTCCAAGTTTCACACCCGTACAATAAAACAGACCACACATAGCATTTGATCATTCTCTGGCGGAGTTTCATGTTTACGTTATCATTGCAGAAAAGTGATTTCATTTTATTAAACGAAGTTCTTGCTGCCTCAATTCTGCATTTTATCTCTACATCTGGGTCAAGAGATTGCGTTAGTATGCTGCCGAGGTATTTAAATTTATTAAAGTTAATTATTTTTTAATACCATTGTAAACATCTGTTTTCTAGTTTGATTGTATTTTACGAAAATGACATGTTTCTTGACAAGGAAAAGGGACAAAAAATTATCAAATCAATCAAGTATTAAATATCGGCCACGTGAAGAGTCGGATAAATCGACGTTCGCGCATAATACGATGTATGAATGTTGAGGAATCGAGAGAAGCATGTCCGAAAATAATCCATTTATTCTATCGACCCCTTTGGAGAGACGGCATGATGGTTAGTTCTTCTTCTTCTTTCTTTTCAAGACATTTTTTTCCACTGCTGGATATAGGCCTCTTCTAAACTTTTCCAACATTTTATATTTTGTGCTATCTGTTGCCACCTACAGGTTGGATATATCATCCGTCCACCATTTACAATATAATGTAAATAGGCTGAAACCAGAATGTTGTCAAGAAAGAGTGCGAGAATATTTTGGATACAAGAGAAAGCGAAAGGAATACAAGTCTATACGAAAGTAATCAGAAATTTTTGAAACATACACGATGCACATACCCGAGAACGTTTCTGGATTTTTTTGAAATTTGTTCTGATTATTGTTTTATGACAGAAGTGTAGAAAACAAAATGAGAGCAATTTGGTATCGTAAATAGTGAAATGTGTAACGTGTATAAAAAAAAAGATTTACATTAAAAGTAACTTATTACTGATTCATCATCAGCCGTCTGTCATCCACTGCTGAACGTAGGCCTGTCCCAAAGCACCATATCCATTGCCGCTCCCATCCATCCATGTCCAGCAATCCTCTTCAAATCGTCGGTCCAGCGGCAGGGGAACGTCCAACTCCTCGGAATCTTGTACGCGGTCTCCACTCCAGAACCCGTCTTCCCCATCGGTTCTCCGACAGATATGGCCAGCCCATCGCCACTTCAGCCCGCCCATCCTCAGAGCCACCTCAGTCACCTTGGTTTGTTGTATTACTGATTAAGATTGTATTATGAACCAAGTTTTTTAAGCGTAGAAAATCTTTACTTCCGTGAATATTTCACGGGTTGCAACTAATATAATATTAAACAATGTTAGCTGGCACGATCAAATAAATAAAATATTGAATGTCGGCCACGTGAGGAGTCAGAGAAATCGACGCACGTGCATGACACGATGTATGAATGTTGAGGAATCGAGAGAAATATGTCAGGAAAGAAAAGTGTGGCAGTCCATTATTTCTGCCTACCCCTTCGGGGAGACAGCGTGATGGTAAGTCAGTTAATTGTAATTAGTAAACTGAAAATTTCCCTTAATAAAAATTCTGTGTTCCGAATTTAAAATTTTAAACTGGCAACAAGTTGAATGGAACAGGACGTCTACAGTTTGTCGTGCCACGTTTTCCTCGGTCTTCCTCTATTTCTAGTCCTAATCGCATCGTTAACATATACTTTTTTACCATTCTTTCTTTATTCATTCTTTCCATGTATCCAAACCATCTTAATGATCCTTTCATTATTATTATTATTATTATTATTATTATTATTACTTTTTTTTTTAAATTTATTATTATTTTTATTATTATTATTATTATTACTATTATTATTATTATTATTATTTCTTATTATTATTATAATTTTGTTGAATCGATGTAAAGGGTATTCATAGCTTTCATAGTGAGTCTCGTGACATGTGATAGGTAGCTAATCTATCGCCATTCTGTTGTCACGTAATTTCTACACCAGACCAAAGACAGTGTGACAATCACACTACCCTCGCCGGGAATCGAACCCGGAACCTTCGGGGTGGCAGTCAATGCACTTACCACTCGGCCACGAAGGTCGCCATTTTGTTCATAGCACCATCATTCGCACCACATTCACTTATAAAAATTCTGTGTTCCGAATTAAAAATTTTAAACTGGCAACGAGTTGAATGGAACAGAACGACAACAGACTCGGTTTCCTTTTTAAATTAAAGTTACTAAGAGAGGGGACAGAGCGCTGATAAATAACCCGTCGAACCATTCTATGGCGCTAGTTACCAGAAGAACCATAAACAAGCAGTACGTTCGAAGTTTAAACATCCACCCGTCCGTAATAGTGTAACTTAAAATATTAAATTATTTATTAAATCAAAATTAATGACTCTTTGTTACATAAGGCCATCAAGATAACTATAAAAAGTTACAATATAACTCATTAATATTAATTTAATGTGATTATTACATACTAAAATATGAAACCGAAAACATCCGTGTGATTTTTAGCTAATTGATTCTAATCTGTTCTTAAGAAACCTTTAATTATATAAATTAAATTCAGTTTAAGTGTAAAAGCAGTGAGAACTTAATACCTTGTGATGTGTTAATAATTAGTTTACAAAAACATTTTTAATTAAAGTCAAAATTATATTAATAACATTTATGAGTTAGAAAACCAAAGACAGAGGCTCTCAACTGATTGTAATTGTTGTTCACAATTCAATTGATTTTTTATTAAATTAAAATTTTCATATAAAGCACTCCCTTTGTGGTTAGATATTTCAAACTCATTAATATATGTTAACATATTAAAACACTGTATTAAACCATGGTATGGTTATTATAGTTGATACCAACTTGTTTCGCTGATCATAATTGCTATCAACAGATATTAATACGAATTAAAATGTCTGCAGAATACGAATTAAAATGACATTCCCTTATGTATGGACGCGAAGCGTGTATGGAACTGGCAAAAGAAAGATGAAAGTAGAATAAATACAGTAGAAATGAGATCTCTTAGACGAATGTGCGGATACTCTGTGTATGATAGAGTGTCGAATGAAAATATAAGAAGTGAATGCGGTGCGAATGATGGTGTTATGAACAAAATAATGAAAGGATCATTAAGATGGTTTGGACATATGGAAAGAATGAATAAAGAAGGAATGGTAAAAAAATTATATGTTAACGATGTAAATGGAACCAGAAATAGAGGAAGACCGAGGAAAACGTGTCACGATCAAATAAATCAAATATTGAGGAGTCAGAGAAATCGGCGCGCGTGCATGACACGATGTATGAATGTTGAGGAAGCGAGAGAAATATGCCAGGAAAGAAAAGTGAGGCAGTCCATTCTTTCTGCTTACCACTTCGGGGAGACGGCGTTATGGTTAGTTAGTTAGTTAGTTAAGTCGTGTTAGTTACACCATTTATAACTCAAGAACGGCTGGACCGATTTTGATGATCTTAGATTTGTTGGATATGTCTCCGTGCCGAATGACAGAATAACTATTAAACATTGGAAAAAATCAGTAAAAAATTCATTTTCTCATACATTTTGTATGGAGCGCCTTTTTGGATAATTGCTAATCTATCTTTTTATATGAAACAAAGTCGTGTTAGTTACACCATTTATAACTCAAGAACGGCTGGACCGATTTTGATGATCTTTGTTTGATGGATTTGCCTCCGTCCCGAATAGCAGAATAACTATTGAAACATAGGAAAAAATTCGACCCGAGTGAATCCCATCCAGCAAATATAATAGTTTAACAGAAAGTAGTGCAACAATGCTACGCGAATCATTTCGATTCGCTTCAATAAAACAAATCCCTTGCTGCCATGTGAATTACATTCATATCAATGTAATTCAAATACTGTTCAATTTGTTTTTTGCACATTTATTGAACTTAATTCATTTGAGCAATCAATTTCACTTAATAAATAACTGAATTTAATTTAGCTAATAAGTTAACACAACATTAATTGATTCTGAGGCGGTACGAAGTTCGCCGGGTCAGCTAGTATTAATCGTAGCGATAAATCGTAACGATAATCGCTACGATGTCCTGTTTACACGATAAGATAAATCGTAACGATTTCTTAATTGTTTATATTGGCTCTGTCCAGAGGCGCCAACGCAACCCCATTTAAAGATCGCATTCAATGTTGGTAGCGTGTCTATACCTACATTCGATTGTTTGAGCACTTCGTATTGTACTAATATCAGAAGTTTTATCTAGGTATTTTAATCAGAAATAGTTATATCATCAGGATAACATATTTTTTTTGTTTCCAGAAGAATGCGATAGCTTGGGTAAATGTCGGCATTGTGATTTTTATTTCCGGCGCATCGAAATGTATTGGTCCTTAGTAAATTTTTTTATCAACAAAGAAAGCCAAAGCTTCTTCAGGTGTCATTTTTATAGGCATTTTCCTGCCTTGGCACGCATACGATTTTTTTATTATTTTAGTGGCTCTTTTTAGTGAAAAACAGGACACTTGGTTCAGTATTTGTGCTGCATCTCGTCTACCCGTTGATTGTAGAGTCATTTGAGCTGTAAGAATAATTTCCCCCGTCCGTCGTAATTGGGAGCTTATCTACAAAAACCGATTACGCATCCGGTCTGGACATGTATTTAGCATGATAATACAATTGTTTATTTTTAATTACGAACATTGAAAATTTATACCTTTCGATAAACCAGATTGGCCATTGGGACCTCTGTGTGTCGTTGCGATTCGCAGAAATTGATGCCGGCCGGCATCAACCGTCCAATCCAATTCCAATTTCAATAAATCGCTACGATGTCCTGTTTACACGCAACGACAAATCGTAACAATTCGATTGTTACGATATCGCTACAATTTATCGTAACGTATAAACAGGCCTTTAGAACTAACTAACTAACTAACCATCACGCCATTTCCCCGGAGGGGTAGGCAAAGAGGATGGATCGCCACACTGGCCTGTCCTGGCATACCTCTCGAGCTTCCTCTACATCCATACATTGTACCATGCACGCACGTCGATTGTTCCGATTTCGAATGTCGCCGCCTTTTAGTAATTGATTAATTTGGTCATGCCATGTTTTCCTCGGTCGTCCTCGGCTTCTTTTCCCACTCACGCTGCTTGTGTACAACTTTTTAACCATTCTACTCTCATCCATTCGTTCCATATGTCCGAACCACCTCAGGGATCCTTTTTTAATTTTATCCATGATGCAGTAATCTGCCTTACATTTCTTTCTTATTTCATCGTTCGGTATTCTATCTTCGCACATTCTTCTCAGTGATCTCATTTCTACGGCGTTTATCCTGCTTTCATCCTTCTTTTGCCAGCTTCAAGCTTCACTTCCATACATGAGGGTTGGCACTAGAACTCCATTGTGTACTGCCATCTTTGCTTCTGTGGGTATATTTCTATTTGCAGTAATGACTTTGAGTGCGCCATTTATTTTATTCCCAGCAGCAACCCTCCTTTCGATGTCTTTCTCCATTTTTCCGTCCCTTGTAAACATGCTTCCCAGATACGTAAATTCAGTATAACAAGACCATAAGGCAGGCCAACAGGCCTTTAGAGGTTACTACAATTCTGTAAATTCCCATTCAGAAGTCAATTTCCTATGCCGTGCGCTCCCCTTGACAGTTATTAGTATGATCAACATACGTGCATTCAGCTTTTTAGAAATATTTAATATTGTCTACTAAATTAGCGTGAAGATTAATGACTGTTGATAAATCACAAATTGTGTTATTTTCTGTAGTGTTACTCCTTATCACGATGAAATCTCAACAATCACAAGGAGAATGCCATTAAGTTGCATTGTTGAATCTATAAAAGAATTAAAATAATTACTTTAATACGTGTTTATTATTTTATACACTTTGTATACAACACACACTTTATTAAAAAAATAAAAGTAAAAACCAAACACATTTCAGACACACAAGTCCTTCATCGGTGTTATATGATAAAAAATTATTAATATTACAAATATTTTTTTAATATTTCACGAATGGGGTCAGTTGTTACAGAGATTATGCTCTTTTATGGTCTTGTTATAACAAATATTGTGAATGAATTAAAGTAATAATTTAAAGTTCTTATTGGGGTCCAGGTATTATCTAACAACAAAGGAAATAAATCAAATATTGAACTTGACGTTAAATTTATTTGATTGTTTATAATACTTTCTTTATTTTTAATTTCTAAAATTTCGAGATTGTTCAAAGTTATATTTCTATTCATCTTCTTCTTCAAGTGCCTTGTAGGTTCCTCCCAACGTTGGCGATCACCTCGGCGAACCTATCCCTGTCCTGCGCCGCTCGGAACAGCTCCTACACACTTCGGATGCCGGTCCACTCCCTCACGTTTCGCTGCCAGGACATTTGTCTCCTTCCGGGCCCTCGGCGACCCTCTATTTTCCCCTCCAATATCTATCTATATTTCTATTATTAACTTGCAAAGTTTCAACGCCACTTTCTTTATTAAATTAATAGACTTTGATCTCTGATTTTTTTTTAAATTAACAAAATATAAATAAAATTAATATGAAAATCAACCGTAATCATATAAAATTCTAACTGATTTATTTTGTAGACGTTGGACGATCGAAGCGTGCGCGGAAGATGCCTATTGGTGGCGATGAGATTTGTAACCCATCACACATTGTCTCCCGCGTGGGCGAAAAGAGAAGGATGGAGTGCCACATCGGTTAACGTGTGGCAGTCCATTCTTTCTGCCTACCCTTCGGGGAGACGGCGTGATGGTGTATTATATTATTATTATATTTTTCAATGAGATGGTTTGCGAATTCAGTATGGAATATAATATTTATTTTATATCACTAATGAAGGCCTTATGTGTCCGAAACATGTTTGCATACAAAGTACTAGTATATCTAAAAAAGAAACATTAAACATCAAAAACACAAATTTATGGCGAATATAGAAGAAAAACATTAACAAGTGTTTTTAATTTTATTAAGGAACATACCTACTCGTAAAAACCTCAACATTGTGTATTTCATATTCCATATTGTAACATAATCGAAGAAATGTGTAATAAAAATGCAAATTACACATATTTATTGTTTCTTGAACAATGATACAAAGCTCCATACTAAATAATCGATGCGAATAAAAACGTCTATTTTTCATATGTTTTATTATATTTTATAGAAATGACATGTTTCGTATCGGTAAGGCATTACACACTGCAACATTTTAAAATGTTTTAGCAAGGTGAAACGTGTCATTCCAATTAAAACTAATAAAACTTATAAAACAAACGTTTCATTTAAATTAGTTATAAATAATACATTTAAAATGTGATTATTACTGATCAAGTAATAACACATTCCCTCGATTCCTCAACATTCATACATCGTGTTATGCACGCAAGTCGATTTTTCCTCACGTGGCCGGCATTAGATAATAATAACTTATGTAAAACGCAATTATTTATTTTTAAATGCCTATGTGTATGTTATGTATACTTTTATAGGAAAGTAACTATTTTCTAAAATCTAACTAACTAACAATCACGCCGTCTCCCCGAAGGGGCAGGCAGAAAGAATGGACCGCCACACTTTTCATTCCTGACATATTTCTTTCGCTTCCTCAGCATTAATAATAACATTAACAATGAAACATTTTAACAATAAAGAAAACAGACGTTTTCATAAATATTGAATACTTAATATGGAGTTTTAAATTATTGTTCAAGAAACAAAAATTTAAAATCAATTAATTTATATGAATGAAAACGTCCGTTTTCTATTAATTGCATTACAATTTACGTGAATGACATGTTTCACCTGTCTAATACATCAACATTTGATGATGCCTAAGACAGGCGAGACATTCATTAGTATTAATTATTTAGTATGGAGTTTTACATCATCATTCAAGAAAAAAATTATGTGAATATTTTCAGAAATACTCCGTTTCAACTAAAGCATTCGTGCCGATATTTAAACAAAATAATTAAAAACATTAAATGTGAAGTGTAAAAATTAAAACAAGTGAATAATTTGTTCAAAACAAAATGTCTGTGAAATTCACGATCAATGGAAAAAAATATACTGGTAAGTCTACTATTTTTTACTAGGGATAAATAACAAGTACAGGCAGTCCTCCTACGCACAGTTTTGTTTGTCATGATAAGGTAAATAGCGTAAACACTTGAAATACACGACAACCTACAAAACGATTTCGCTTTAACGCGATAATGCTTTAAGTACTGTATTTACTTCGGGTAGTTTCAATCCAAAGGATTGGTTTTCAGCAATGTGTAACAATTTTAAGTGGTTATTGGGATCCCATTTAAGTCTTTAATGTGGTAGTTTTCCGTTGCTTTCAACATTTGTATTAAGCTAGCTTACTTAGTTAGCAATTGCTGTATATAAATTTTTAAATAGCCTATGTATGTTTTGTCGATTTCTGACTAAAGCATTTGACAGGGTGTTGCTAAGGGATATTGTAAAAAAAAATACAGGAAGGAGGAATATCCAATACATTGATAAAGACTGTCCAAGATCTGTATACCTACGGCTATTGCCAGTATTGACAATACATATGGCTATTGCCAGAATTGGCAATATACGAGTATACGCCTAATGCCAGTATTGACAATACATACGGCTATTGCCAGAATTATCAATACACACGGCTATTGCCATTGGATTTTGCCAGTATTGGTAAAACACATGCGTTTTGCCAGTATTGGCAATATATATGGATATTATACATACATTCAATTAGACGAATATGTGATAAATCTGTACCTATATTATAGAGTGTCAAATGCAAATATAAGAAGTGAACGTTATGAACAAAGTAATGAAAGGGTCATTGAGATGTTCAGACACATGGAAATAATGAACGAAAAAAGAATGTATATGTATGTTAATGCTGTATACGGAACAATCGAGGAAAACGTGACACGATCAAATCAATCAAAAATTAAATGTCGGCCACGTGAGGAGTCGGAGAAATCGACGTGCGTGCATGACACAATACGAAGGTTGAGATTTCAGGAGAATCTTGTCAAGGAAGAACAGTGTGGTAGTCCATTATTTCTGCCTACTTCTTCAGAGAGACGATGTAATGGTTAGTTAATTAGTTAGTGTAAATGCATTTCATGTATCATAGTTTCACATTACACGCGCAATTTTCTAGGAGCTGATCTCCCGTGTTATTCACATGTGAATTAGCTGCATGTGAATATATTAAAACCAGTTTTATTCATTTGAAAACTGGTTATTTTTTATGCGACAACTTTACATTTTACGCGTGATAATATATGCGTATAATAATTTAACTAAGCAACCACAGATAAAAGCTCAGAAGGTTCGCAGAAACGGTCAATAAAAACAGAGTTTAGTGCCCCCTTTTGATTTTTGCTCTTAAAATAGGCATATCATTTGATTTTCATCATCATCAGCCTGGACCGTAGGCCTCCCCCAAAGCACGCCACAGCCCTCTATCCATTGCCGCTACAATCCATCCATGTCCAGCAATCCTCTTCAGATCGTCGGTCCAGCGGGCAGGGGGACGTCCAACTCTGCGGAATCCTGTACGCGGTCTCCACTCCAGATCCCGTCTCCCCCATCGGCCGTCGGTTCTCCGACAGATATGGCCAGCCCATAGCCACTTCAGTTACCTTGGTTTGTTGTCAAATAAATATATCTGTCCCGCAAAGTTATTCCAAGCATGGCTCTATCCATGGCGCGTTGGGCGGCCTTGAATCTGTAGACTAGACCTTTTGTCAGAGTCCACGTCTCGGCTCCGTACGTCACGACTGGCAAGACCCATTGGTTGAAGACTTTAGTCTTAAGTGTACTGCATGTACCTACATAAAAAGGCTTACATTACTCTATAGTACTGAAAAAATAATCGGAGATTTTTTTTTTAACAAGAAATCTTTTTTTTGCAGTTTAATCACGGATTCGTTTGAATAATCAATTTTTTGCAGCTAAATCATTTTTTCATTATCTCGGCTCATCCGGATAATTGACGTTCAGTTAACTGACGTTCGGATAAACGACTTTCTACTGGATATTTTATGGAAAGGACATCAACTGTCTTAGTCCTTAGCAAAGCAAAATATTTCTATCCTTTGGATGAACGATGCGCGAACGCATAGGGAACGAACTTACATCGTCATTTAAACGCCAAGATTACTGACAACAACTGTACAAAGTTTCAACTCTATCGGATGTACGAATATTTTAACATACGAGTATACCAAAAATGACCACCTAAGCGTGGAAGACAGGTTTTTATTATAAAAAAAAGTCATTTCATTTGCCGCAAAAAATGGACTCTTTGTAATAATGCCATGTTGCTGTCTGAATTAATCCAACGAGAAATATTTTCAATGTCAATGATTGTTTTTTTTTAAATATAGATTTCTATATTTTGTACACTAGTTTCTTTAGATCAGAGGTTCCCAAACTTTTTTGCCCGTAGACCCCTTGCGGATTTCTTGTGTAGACCCCTGCTTTCCTAATATTGATTATTTTACAAATTCATCTATAACTATAATATAAAATAGGTTTTTTAAACTGACATAGACCCCTGCTTTCCTAATATTGATTATTTTACAAATTCATCTATAACTATAATATAAAATAGGTTTTTTAAACTGACATAGAGCTACTCACTTTAATAGGGTTTACAGTAGAAAAAAAAAACGTTAAAATAAAATATACGAGTATATGTGAAGTTTTTTAATTATACATTTTAACTATTAAATTTACAGCACTGTATTAGTATAATATCACAATACAAACATAATGATAACAAAAAAAATGATTCAAAATTTCTTTATTATTATATATTTAGTGTGCTTCCATTTGTATTTATCGTCGACCGGTTTCGGCAGCTTGCTGCCATCTTCTGGTGGATCTCAACCAGAAGATGGCAGCAAGCTGCCGAAACCGGTCGACTATATACACAAGTAGAAGCACACTAAATATATAATAATAAAGAAATTTTGTATCATTTTTATTTTGTTTTCATTATTTAAAATGAACTTCTACCAAGAAATTTCAATTAAAAATATAAATTATTTGTATTATATACTTTCTGAGAATGTCGCGACAGCTGTTTCACCAACCGATGTTGACATCAGCTGATGAAACAGTTGTCGCCACATTCTCAAAACGTGTATTATAAAAAATTGTCACAATTCTGTTGTAAATTTAACAGTTAATAATGATGAAGCATCATAGTGTTTCGGCCAAAACAATGGACCATTTATAAATACAATTATTAATTAAAACGAAACAAAATGCAAATCCAATATTTTTATATAAAATAAAAACACAAACAAATCAATCTCTGATGCTATGATATCAAAATTTCAATATTCGGCTTCAATTTAGTTGAACCATCTCGTGAACCCCTATTTACATCTTATGCACCCCTCATTTTTTTTAATTGTCGTAGACCCCTTGCAAGTCGAAATCGACCCCCGAGGGTCGATATAGACCACTTTGGGAACCACTCCTTTTTGATGGTTCAATAACCGACTTCGGAATTCAATTTAGAACCTGAATTGAATATTAAATAGATAATATTTAATAGTTGACTTGTTCGACTACTCCATTCCATTAAATACGTATTATTTACTTTTGCTGCAAGTATTTACTGTAAAATTATTTTACCTTCACGCCGTTTCTCCGCAGGCATAGGCAGAGAGGATGGACTGCCATAGTTATCTGTTATGAAATACCTCTCGATCTTTCTCTATATTTCATACATCGTAGCACGCACACTCATCGAATGTAGCTGCCTTTTAGTAATACAACAACAACAACAACGAACCATCACGCCGTTTCCCCGCAGGGGTAGGCAGAGAGAACGGACCGCCACACTACTCTATCCTGGCAAACCTCTCTAGCTTCCTCCACATTCATACAACGAGTCATACACGCACGTCGATTCCTCCGACTTCTAACATGACCAACCTTTAAAATTAGATTAATTTGGTCATGCCATGTTTTCCTCGGTTTGCCTCGACTCCGTACCCTATTTACATCATTAACGTATACTTTCTTAACCATTCTTTCTCCATCCATGCGTTCCATATGTCCGAACCAACGCAGCGATCCTTTCATAATTTGGTTCATAATACCTTCTTCCATAATAGAGTCAAATAATATAGACCTAAAACTGAGAATACTCCTCATCAAGACCTATGTATGGAGTGTCTTGATGTATGGCTGCGAGACATGGTGCCTATCCGAAAGGGATAAGCGGAGACTAGAGGCTTTTGAGATGTGGTCCTATAGAAGACTCTTTGGAATTTCCTGGAGAGACCACGTCACGAATGAGGAAGTTCTTCAAGGAATCGAAGGAGGAAGGCACCTGCTCAGGACCTTGTCCGAAAGGCGTGCAAGATGGATCGGCCATGTAATACGTCAAGAAGGTCTCTTGCATGCCTTAATGGAGGGTATGATCGAGGGGACAAACTCTAGGGGACGCCCACGCCGAGAGTACCTGGAGGACCTGTTGGTGGACGTACGCTGCTCATCATATGCAGATCTCAAAAGAGCCGCACAAGACAGGGAAAAATGGAAGAGAATAATGGAGGAAATTGCTGCAAACCAATCCCAGGATTGAAACCAGAGAAGAAGACCTTCTTCCACAATACATTCCTTTCTTATATCAGCATTTGAGATTCTGTCGTATATCGTTCTACCACACAAACGTCTTAGGTACCTCATCTCTACCGCATTTATTCTGCTCTCATTCTTATTCTGCCAGTTCCATGCTTCGCTTCCATACATTAGGGTTGGGACCAGAACTCCATTGTGAACGGCCGTTTTCGCTTTCATTGATAAATTCTTTTAGTAATTTTAATTTAAAATTGGACTCCTCGTAAACGGCTGTACCGATTTTGATGAAATTTTTGTGTGTGTTTGTGTGGGTCCCTGGATGGTTTAGGTTTCACAATTGGATCCGATAGGTGACCGTTTAAACTTTTTGGGAGATTCATGAATAATTGTTAAAACATACTTTTTAGAAATGTCAAATGTCATTAAGTATATAGTTTACTTAAAAATTCGTATATCGAAAAAAAAAATTGCTGAACCAGCTAATAGCAGGCAAACTAACGTTCGGGAAGGACGTCTGTCGGGTCCGCTGGTTTTTTGTATCATATACAAGGTGCGGTAAAACAGACAGTGCAGTTTTGAAAGGCCGGTACATCCCGTGTGGTGGGGGTAGGAACCTGGGAGTGGTCTCATTGTATCGGGAGGGTCTTGCCGTTTTCAGTCGTTGCCATGGTTTGGTCCAGACAACACCGGGGCTTTGCCGTCCGCACGTTTCTTGAAAATGGCCGTTCTGTCATCGCCACCCAGCGGGCCTTTCGGCTGCACTTCAATCATAGGCATCGTGATACCGCCCCTCACCGTAATTTAATCGTGACTTGGGTGCGTACATTATATAAAATAATGCTATGCTTTTCTTGGTAGTCCACGACTTCTCTTTCCACTAACACTGTTTGTACGCAACTTTTTATCCATTATTCTCCTATCCATTCGTTTCGTATGCCCAAATCATCTCATTGATCATTTTTTATTTTTACTTATGATGCAATCATCTTCCATACATTTTTTTCTTATTTCGTAGTTCGGTATTCTATCATATATCGTTTTTCCTCACATTCTTCTTGCTGGTCTCATTAATACGGCATTTATACTAAATTCATCCTTCTTTTGCAGCTCCAAGCTTCATTTCTATAGATAAAGGTTAGCACTAGAACTATAATACATTATGTACTGCCATATTTGCATCAAGAGATATATTTCGTATAGTGGATATAATATTTGGTATTGAGTACCAGTTTCTTTCACCTAAGGCAACTCAAAGCAATCAAAAGAAATATTCCCATTGAAGCATTTAAAACACTTGTGAATTCCTTCGTCATGATGTCTCGACTACTGCAAAGTCATTTAAGCCAAGATCCCAAAGAAACAAACAAATAGACTTCAATCTGCCTTCAATGAGGCATCACCACTTATAAAAGGTGTTCCAATAAATTGAACACGATTACAGTACACAATTTTTGAAGTTACTTCTTTACTTCTAATAATTACTAATACTTCTTTTGGTGCGGTAAGTAGAGGGTAAAATTGAGAACTGCGCGCGCTGTTGCGGAAGTGCGACATTATGAAGTTAACTATCAATGATAAATATCAACCGGACATTTCACGCGTGCCAACTCGAACGAATTGCGAAAACATGTCATGAAACAAGACATGAATGAAGTTAGCTGTAAAAAGTGTAAAATAGTACTAACGAACTGTCACATTTTAGTAGGGTAATTCCCAATATGTTGTGCAATATTGTAGATTGAACCAATATTGAGAAACTGTACCAAATATATAAATTCAATTACTCGAATATTACTAAAACAAATCATAATTTTATGAAGTTACGTAATGAAATTTGCCATCATTGATAAATAAATCTATGAATAAATATAATTATTACACTTGGTATTTCAACACTTTATTTCACTTAACACAGACATGTTTCGGTTATAACAACACCTTCATAAAATTGATAAAGGTTATGTTATAAACGAAACATGCCTGTGTTAAGTGAAAAAGTGTTGTAATACCAAGTGTAGCGTTAAAAGCGTACTGCTGTACGGATGTGAGACTTGAAAGTCTACCGCGGACGTTATTGGTAAACTCCAGGTGTTTATAAATAGGTGCCTTCGCTCAATCTTCAAAATCTATTGGCCCCAAAATAGTGTCAAATGCCGTTCTCTAGACCATGGCAGGCGAAAAGCCAATTAGAGAACAAGTCGCTAGATGCAAATGGCAGTGGATCGGTCACACTCTGAGACGGAACCCAGCCTGCATCGCTCAGGGCGCACAATGGTCTCCTATGGGGGGAAAAAGAAAGCGAGGCCGACCCAGAGCCACCTGGAGAAGAGCTCTGTAGGACGAGGTTAAGGCAGCAGGCCTCACTTGGGATGATGTTAGGCATCAGGCATGCGAGACAGTAGGGTGGAGAAGGTTCCTTGAGGCCCTATGCACCACATCACTATGTCTAAATTTTCCAGCGCCTTCAGGGGTTAGGGGCAGTCAGAGGTATGAAAAAAACAAGTATTTAAAATTAATAAAAATTTACAAAAATTTACTTCATTTTGTAAAACCAACAATATAAAGTTATTTTATTATGTTTTAAATTGATTTGACCAAAATTTGAAAAAAATATATAATATATAAATCATATATGAAGTTATCGCCATATTTGTTGGACCCTGTTCCACAAGTAGTGCTTTACGGTGACCATTATAACTTCTTACAGGTTATTATAGATATTGTTGGTTTTATAAAATAAATTAAATTACTGACAAAAAATATACATTGAAAATACTTGTTTTTTCTTACCTCTGACTACCCCTAACCCCTTAACAGCATCCACTTAGGATATCTATTGGTTTTAATTCAAATAAGTTGAAATTTCTAGATATCATAAAATATTAAGATAATTTTAAGACACCCTGTGAAGTAGTTATTATTTCGCCTCGTTACAATGTAACCCAAATTACACTTTCTTCTTAATAAAAAATATGTGTAAGATCGCGAGGTAATAAACTTTCACCAGTTTAATATGGCGATGCATTGTACTTATCGTCTGATTCAAGTGACAAGAAGGTAACTTGAAATTGTGTTTTTTTTTTCATTTGTAAACATATTTGTATAGGATTAATTGTATCTCAATAGAGACGAAGATGCAAATTGGAAACAGAATATGGTGATCGAGATGTTTACAGGACTTATGACCTGTCATTGGTTGGGTTAAGCGCACACTTTATGTAAAACAACATTCCCCATTCTACCCTTTTTATGACCACCATGTCTGAATAATTTTTGGAAGTTGTATATATGTTAATATGTAACACTAAACTTCACATGTTAGTTTCAATCTACTCACTAGCGCCATCTATGAAGATTGGATTTTAAGCATTAAGCAGAAGATCTTTTTTATTAACACAATGTGAAAGGCTACCGCCATTAACGTATTGCTAGATAACGCCTGGAGATATTTGAATAGGGTTATGTTAACACAATTACTTTTGAAGTCATGGTTCTTTTGACACGTTTAGTAGAGGGTAAAATTGAGAGCTGCGCGCGCACCCTATTACAGTATTGCAACATGGTGAAGTTAGCCATATGAATGAAATTATGATATTGATAGGGATCAACTGGACGACCAATGAAACATGCGTTCCTTTTGATACAATTTATTATGATGCAGGGGTGCTCGTCGGCCGGTAGTGGGGAGTGCCTTTTCGCTGGTTGGCTGATTCGGCCGTCCGTGGCCCGGCCGGAGCGGCTAAGTTCGGAGCTCTTTTCTCATTTATTAAAATTGCATGGCACGCGCGGAGCTCCGAGCCGTTACCGGGTCGCGTTGTTTCTGCTTTCTATCTACATACGCATCAATATGAATCATGAATTGCGAAAACACTCCATGAAACGAGACATCTGCGAAGTTAGTCTTAAAAAATATAAAATGTAAAATTTTCAATATTTTGCTCAATATTATAAGTAAAAACTTTTTAATACGAAAAAAGAACCTGTACCAAATCCATTATTACAATAATATATATCATCTTATACATACATAACATATGGAACGAATGGATGAGTGTAGAATGGTTAAAAAGTTGTAAAAGTTGCGTGAGCGGAAAAAGAAGCCGAGGACGACCGAGGAAGGCATGGCATGACCAAATTAATCAATTACTAAAAGGCGGTCAAAATTGACGTGCGTGCATGGTACGATGTATGAATGTAGAGAAAGCCCGAGAGGTATGCCAGGACAGAGTATTGTGGCGATCCATCCTCTCTGCCTACCCCTCCCGGGAAATGGCGTGGTGGTTAGTTTATATGACATTTTATTTAATCTATCTTTCTCTCTCTCTCCCTCTCACTTCGAGGACCAGAAGCACTTCGGTCCATACAACGAGCCCCCGCAAAAAACAACCCCCAAATCACATTTCCAACAGACGTAAGAGGAAAACCCTTTAGAGCTGAACCTCTGTAAGCCGGAATATCCAAATCCTACCCAAAAGTCTAAGACATTCCCACTTTTTTAAGGTTTAGTTCATTTAGAAATTAAATACAATAATGGCAAACCTATCATTAGTCCATGGACGTCTCGTACAATGAATATTTTACTTTTTCAGTGTCGTCCGTGGATGCGGAGACCAGCCTCAACAGTTTCCTGAGGAACACGGTCAATCTCCGCGGGACCAAAGCCATGTGCCACGAGGCTGGCTGCGGAGTCTGTATCGTGGCGGTCAAAGTAATCCACCCTGTCACCAAGCAGAAAGAACTCTTCTCCGTCAACTCGGTAAATGAATCCATTAGGGGAGAGGGTGGAGGGTTTGAACAATATAAATCTTCTGAAATATTGTAGATAAAATATGAAATTTAAAATATTATTTTTATTACAAATACTAGCCACGGACGTGGTAAACAGTTTTTAAATAAATTAAAGGTATTAAAAATATGTATGTTTAATGTTTACGGCTTTCTACGCGAGGTCGAATTTTGTTCAAACCTGCCCCAACCTGGGGTAGCTTTGAACGACGCATAAATAGCGCGTTTTTTAGATATAAAACAAGGCCAAAAATATAAAATATAAGAAAAAATCATGAATGTATTAAAATAATCTTTTTAATATCAATATTTTAAAAAAAAACGCAAAAATACTAAATTTAACGCATATTAAATAATGAAAATTTTGAATAAGAAAATTTAATAAAAAAAAATTCACAGGCTGTACCCTCGCTGACACTAGGTTGAGGTAGTTTAAAAATAATATATAGAGGTTATGAACATTCTAAGGAGGTTTTAACAGCTTTCAAAGGCTCCTCAAAGACATTGTTCAAAACCTCCTCAGGGTGTCATTTTTCAAAAACATTTCAGATTAAGTATTAAAAAGTGAGTTTCCAATAAAATTACTTATGTTTATATGCGTGTAAAATATGTTGTAATAAACCTTCTTCACAGCAAAACATATTGACTAAAGACTATTTTAGAAAAGTACTTTAAACAACTTGGTTTTATTCTAACAAATTTCACAACTGTCAACGATCACACCTACAAGTCAACCGAATTCAAAATGGGGTTCCCCTGTCAGTGACAGCCATAGACAATAATGTTGGCATTAGGAAAAAATAAGCAAATGTATGGAAAATATATATTTGCCCAAAATATTTTGTCTGTTCAAAGGCTACTCGTATTCAAACCCTCCACCCTCTCCCCTATATCCTATTTAATCCAGTTTTCTTCTTCTTCATCAAATCAAATCAATTAATTTTTCTCAAAATACATTGCCTACATATTTACAGATTAAAGGTCCATTTTCACTGGACAGTGACCGTGACGTCACCAACGCAGCCTTGAATTTCACTGACTCGTTATCTCAAATGCTATAATAAAATCGCCGTCGGGAGTAAAAAAAAGTATGTTTACAGAGGATGGGAGAGTGGAGAAGGATATTGAAAGAAGGGATGGGGCAGGCAACAGAGTAAATGGTGCACTTAAAGTTGTCATCGCAAACAAAAGCCTATCCAAAAAAGCTAAGACGGCAGTGCATAATGGTGTTCATATGCCGACCCTTATGTATGGAAGTGAAGCATGGAACTGGCAAAAGAAGGATAAAAGTAGAATAAATGCAGTAGAAATGAGATCTCTAAGACGAATGTGTAGTAAATATGTATATGATAGAGTGTGAAGAATGAAAGTGTTATGAAAGGGTCATTAAAATAGTTTGGACACATAGAAAGAATGAGTGAAGACAGAATAGTTAAGAAGATATATGTAAACAGCGTGAATGGAGCTAGAAATAGAGGAAGGCTGAGGAAAACGTGGCACGATCAAATCAATCAAATATGAAATGTCGGTCACGTGAGGAGTCGGAGAAATCGACGTGCATGCATGACAAGATGTATGAATGTAGAGGAATCGAGAGAAGTATGTCAGGACAGAGCAGTGTGACGTTCCATTCTTTCTGCCAACCCCTCCGAGAAGACGGCGTAATGGTTAGTTAGTTAGTTAGTTAGTTAGCCTTCGGGAGAGTTGATTAGTGTCAATTTTACGTTCGTGCGTCTCTTATCAACTCTGCCGAGGTCAATTTTATAATAGTATTTGAGATAACAAGTCGGTGGGATTCATTGCTACGTCGGTGACGTTACAGTGCCGTTACGGTCAGTGTAAATGGACCTTAAGGCATATATTTGAGAACAGATAAAATACCAGGATCGTATGAGAGATGGGTCGACTTATAAGACAAGATTACTAACTTCTAAAATCAATATGATATGAAATATGTGGATCTCCAAGGAGATCGTCTTCAACAGACTGATTGCTCTTCCCAACCAGTGTTACCAGAGGAAATTTAGTTCTGCCGGCAGGTAGGTAAAACAATCTATGTTGGCGTTTTTAGAGATGTCTATCAGGAACAAAAATACCAACACTCTCCAGTTTTCAGTGCCATGTTTTCTTCGGACTTTTTCTTGCTCTATTCACATCGTTTACCATTCTTTGCCATTCAATCCTCATGAACATTATTTAGACAACAGCTCCTTCCAATCGCGATGCCTTAAACCGTAAATATATGTGTAATGACTTAGGAGAAAAATAAACTTATCTGATTTGATTTCTGAGAATACTAGGTGCTCGTTTATCTGTTCCCTGGCTTGCGCTGCCGCTTTAACCCATTGACTGCATACTACGAAATAACTCGTCCTTAGGACGCCAACTACGAGTTATCTCGTACTTCTAATAGGCAACTTCGGATTAAGAGATAATACCTAATATTGACCTTGAATAACTTACGATGCAGACACTACATTTTTTTAGGCTTTTGAGACAACTTTTAGAACGCCAAAATGTAGGTGTATACGAGTTTCCAGCTTATTATCTCTCATTCCGAGGTTTTTGGTTAATTGACTGGACTATTTATTTACTTGCCATATGTGTGCAGCTACGACGAAATAAGTAATCCATGTTTATGTATACAGTAGAACCTGGACAATTGGCATTCCAAGGGAACAGGCCTACAATGGTCAATTAACCAGGTTTTCTAAATATCCAGTTTTTCGTATATCCAGGTCCAGATTGTGTCTTTGGTTTAAGCAGGTTTTGTTACCACATAAACAGAAAAGCAATAAAAACAATTCATGGATTGATGCATAAAACAATCAATTTAATACAAGTTTTCAGTGCTCTCCAATTATATAGGTACTCTCCAGCCAATTACAGAGGTCAAAAAGGCAGTGCTCTCCAATTACAGAGGCCAGAATGTCGAGTTCAATTAAACAGGTTTCTTTTATCTAATTAAAGAGGTTTTAGCGCTCCTAGGGAGTGGGACCGGAACATTTCAGCCAATTGTAGAGTTTTACAAATTGGCCAGGTTCCAATTATCCAGGTTTTACTGTACTCAGATAGACAGATTCAATTAAATTAATTTTTACTCCGGAAAAGTACCGTGGCAGTAACTTTTGCCCGGCGTAAAATTTTTTTTCTTTTCATATGTACCAAAAACTTAACTTTTTGACTATTTTGTGTTTAAATAATAATAACTAAACTGTTTTTTGTGATTTTAGTGTATAGTGTCGATTCTATCGTGTCACAACTGGGAGATAACAACAGTAGAAGGGATTGGAAATAAAAATGGCTACCACCCTATACAGAAGAGGTTAGCTGATTTCGACGGTACCCAGTGCGGATTTTGCAGTCCAGGATGGGTTATGAACATGTACAGGTGATTATAACAAGAGCTAGCTGTGTCTAGATACTCTAATATTTGACTTTTAGCCCTACGAAAATAATGATTTTATTTTCTACATATTCTTGTTGTACGCTACACTCTACATTCCCATCTAGCTATTAAGGTACACACGCCGTATCTAGTGGCGCTAATTTACACAAAAATACATGTTACTTTGACATTTTTTGGTGGACGGTTACCCTGCTTCTATTACTGCCAGATTATTAAACTCGGTTCTTTTCAAATAAATAAAAATATCTATATTGTCAGGTGAGCATTTATACCATAGTTAATATTAATATTACGAAATATTAACAAATCTAGCTGTGTAGAAAAATTTGCAAAAAAAAAACATATACTCGTATATATATAAATAAACGAAATAGATTTTTCTCGTATTGTATTTTGCAATATTCTTCCTTCTTCTTCCTCAGCCTATTCCCGTCCACTCCTAGACAAAGGCCTCCTCCATTCGCTTCTCTGTCACTCTGTCCTGTGCAGACTGCATCCAAGTTATTCCAACGTGTCTGTTCAGATCATCCTTCCACCGTACTTGCGGTCGTCCTGCACTTCTCTTCGCCGTCCACGGTCTCCAAGTCAGCAGTCTTCTTGTCCACTTTTCATCTGAGCTTCTGGCTACGTGACCCGCCCATTGTCATTTAAGAGTCGCCACCCGGTGGATGATGTCAGTGACCCTTGTTCTCTCACCGTATCGTTTCTTACTCTGTCTCTTAGGCTTATTCCTATCATGGCTCTTTGGGTCACTCGCAGTTTCTCGGCACTTTGCTTGGACAATGTAACAGTTTCAAGACCATAAGTACCAACTGGCAGAACGCAGGCTTCATAGACTTTTCGTTTCAGGTTGATCAGTATTTTCCGGTTTTTAAGGATGTAGGTAATCCATGTTTCCGAAAGCTGCCCAGCTTAGTCCAATTCTTCTTTTTGCAATAGATTCGTGAAATGAAGGGTTGACAATCATTTTTCATAATGACGTAACAAGAAAACAATGAATTTTACTTTTTTTCAGCTTACTTGAAGTCCAACCGAATATGACAATGAAGGAAGTCGAAAATTCATTCGCTTCAAACATATGCCGATGCACCGGCTACAGGCCAATAGCTGACGCGTTCAAATCATTTGCCAAGGACGTCGATCCCAAGACGCAACAGAAGCTCAGAGATATAGAAGACTTAAGCTTTTGCGCCAAGACCGGCTCGGTGTGCACCAAGACATGCGATGATTATTCGGAAGACGGGTTTTGTATAGTCGACGCGGAAATGTCTTACGCGGAAATGGGTATGGAGCCTCGGATGCTAGAGATGACTAAAGAGGAGACCCGGTGGTACAAGGTCTACAAAGTATCTGATATCTTCAATGTGTTCAATAAGGAGGGGACCGAGTCTAACATGCTTGTTGTTGGAAACACTGCTCAAGGTACAGTATTCTACTTCTTCTACTACTAATTATCTTTCTGTTTCTTTTTCTTCTTCTTCTTCCTCTTCTTCTTCTTCCTCTTCTTCCTCTTCTTCTTCTTTCTCTTCCTCTTCTCCCTCTTCTTCTTCTTCCTCTTCTTCTTCTTCTTCTTCTTTCTCTTTCTTCTTCCTCTTCTTCTTCCTCCTTTTCTTCTTTTTCTTCCTCTCCTTCTTCCTCGTCTTCTTCTTCCTCTTTTTCCTCTTCCTCTTCTTCCTCTTCCTCTTCTTCCTCTTCCTCTTCTTCTTCATTCTCTTCTTCCTCTTCCTCTTTTTCTTCTTACTCTTCTTCTTCATCCTCTTCTTCCTCTTCTTCTTCTTCTTCTTCTTCTTGTTCTTCTTCTTAAGTAAGTTAGAAGGAATTCTTACTTACTTACTTCTTAACTTCTTAACTACCTATACTCGTACAACATTTTCCTGAAGAAGGCAAAGAAGATCAACTTCTTATCCTTACCATTCTTCTTACCATTCTTCTTCTTATCCTTCTTCTTCTTATTCTTATTCTTCTTACCATTCTTCTTCTTATCCATCACCTTCTTACATCTGGCATAATTTTTTGATTGGACATCACGCATAGAAGAAACGAAACATGCAGAGATGAATAAACTAATAAATGTGGATGAAACAGTGTATTGATTCATAAAAAATCTAGCTTATCGAATTCCGAAGTGTATTTTTAAAAATATATATGAGCTCCTACTCATAATGCTTTGTTTTTAGGAGTCTACCCAGTCAAAGAGTTTCCCAAAGTGATAATAGACATAACTGGAGTGAGCGAGTTGAGGAAATACGTTATGGATGCGAACCTGACTCTTGGAGGGATCATGCCTCTCAATGAGGTCATGGATGTCTTCAAAAAAGTCGCCAACGAAAACAGTTACTTTAAGTACACCCTACAAATGAACAACCACTTGGATCTAGTGGCTCATATACCAGTGAGAAATGTGAGTACTTATTCAATAATATTTTAAAAACTTAACTTGACTTATCAACTGTTCAACATAGGCCTCTTCCAAAGCATCATATGTATTACCACTCTCATCCATCCATGTCCAGCAAATCTTACGATATCGTTGGTCCAGCGAGCAGGCGGACGGACGTCCAACTCTGCGGACTCCAAGTCTCCACTCCAGAACCCGTCTTCCTATCAGCTGTCGATTCTTTGACGAATATACGAGTAGCTAGTCCACAAGCTCTTCATCTGCCTATCTACTGAGCCACCTCAGTCACCTTGAATCATTATCGAAAAAATTCACTTCTAATTCTGTCCCTCAATGTTATTCCAATGTGCTATGTGCCCATTTGTTACCTCCAGTACTCCGATGGACGAACTAGGTGTTCAGAAAAGATTTCTGAGGTATCTCTATAAAACGGAGTTTGAATAAGAAAGGATGGGTTCACACTAACCCATTTCTTAAGACTTCCATTTACTCTGGACAGTGACGGTATCGACGCCGTAACGTCACCGTAATAGCCTTGAATCTCACCGACTCATTATCTCAAATCATCATCATCATCATCAGCCGTCTGTCATCCACTGCTGAATGTAGGCCTCTCCCAAAGCACGCCACCGCCTCCTATCCATTGCTGCTCCCATCTATCCAAGTCCAACAATCCTCTTCAGATCGTCGGTCCAGCGGGCAGGGGGACGTCCAACTCTGCGGAATCCTGTACGCAGTCTCCACTCCAGAACCTGTCTCAATCTCAAATGCTATAAAAAAATCGGGGGATTGATCTCCATCTCTTATCAACTACCCCGATGGCGATTTTATTATACTAGTTGAGATAACGGGTCATCACTATCCGGGTGTTGATCACTATCCAGTGTAAAAGAACCATTATTAGAGAATTTTTTGAGAATTCTGCCATCTTGGAATACATTCATCTTTATGTTACGGATGGTTATCTTCGACAGCGTCAGCACAGACTGTTTTATATATCAACATGTAGAACCAACCTAATGATGATGCCAATAAGGAAAGAAATCAAACTGCTGAACATGATCGCTTCAGACATTGACATTTTTCATATTGAAGAGATAATGTTCAAAAGAAAAATAATCCAATAATGGAAAGTATTCAGCTATGCTTCGCCCTGCATGGAATTCCAGTATCCAACTCCAAATATTCAGCAGTAGTGTGAAAAAGCGTACTGCTGTACGGATTTGTATTGGAAAACTCCAGGTGTTTATAAATAGATGCCTTCGCTCAATATTCAAGATCTATTGGCCCCAAACAGTGTCAAATGCCGTTCTCTGGACCATGGCAAGCGAAAAGCCAATTAGAGAACAAGTCACTAGACGCAAATAGCTGTGGATTGATTACACTTTGAAACGGAACCCAGCCTGCATCGGTCAGGGCGCACTAGACTGGTCCCCTATGGAGGGAAAGAGGAAGCGAGGCAGACCTAGAGCTACCTGGAGAAGAGTCCTACAGAACGCGATAGAGTCGGGTGGAGAAGGTTCCTTGAGGCCCTATGCACCACGGAGGTGTGACAGGACAAGAAGAAGAAAAAAAAGATTTTCAATCAATCCATTCTTCCATCCCACTCCCCTCTGGACACCGTCCACTTGGAAGATCACCTAAGAAATGGAGGGACAGCTGGACCTCGTCATCCCAGGAGACATGATTTCTGTGCCACAGATTGTCAGATCTATTAAAATAAGAAGTAATCAATCAAAGGATTTCAACAATGAGAACCCTTTATTTGTTAAATTGCCTGTTTTGTTGGAAATAAAACAAAAGTGCAATTTTTAATACATTCTATTTTTTCAGATTGGAAGTATAGCGGGAAATTTAAGTATAAAACATAAGCATACTGAATTCCCTTCTGATGTATTTCTACTATTTGAAACCGTCGGTGGAGTGGTAACAATAGGTGAGGATTTTTTCTTAAAAGCGATTTATTAACATATCATAATTGTTCTTCGTATCAATCCAAACACTTAAAATATAACAAAACTTAAAAAACAGATATTTTTCTTTGTATTACTTATCTAACCTGACGTTTCACATCATTCATTAAGAAATGTTTATTGTTTTCCAGGTGGAAAAGATGGAAACAAAGAGGATATATCGCTTTCTAAATTTCTAAAGACCAACATGAACGGCAAAGTTATATACAGTGTCAGTCTTCCTCCTCTTTCGGAAGACTACCGTTTTGATAGTCACAAGGTTAGAAAATATTATAATAATTCAAAATTACACAGGTATAGGGGACAAAAATCTCGGATTTTAACAATGAAGCAAAGCGTTCGGTGTCACCGATGCTACGAGTAAAATTCGACCCAACAACGCATCCATTTTTGTACAATTATTTTCAAATGCCAAATTCGTTTAATATTTTTATATACAAATAGACAAACAAATATATGTTAAGGAGATGAGCCAGGATGGAATAATTTAGCGTCTTCGTACGAGGAGGGCCAACCCCAGTTGATGGGAAATGGCAAAGGGAAAAGAAGGAAGAAATAAATTTATGTAGATTATCAACTATTTTGAAGAAAATTCAAGATGCTAGGGAACATCATCTGCGATGGTACTATGCTATAGGCTATGGGAGCAGGAGGGACAGTGACTACATTGCCAACAAAACCCTGCAACTGGAAGATGGAAGGAGGTTACCGGTTCGACCTTATGCAATGTGGATGTTCACAGTCAAGAATGACCTGAAGGCACTGCGACTGGACAGCCAGATAACTTAAAATCACAGAGCTAAGCATGCCCAAAAAGCAAAATGTCGTGGGTTCCATTCCGCTGTTTGAATCAAATCAAATCAGTTTATTATTTCAACAAACATTTGAAACTATATCTATTGAGTACAGGTAAAATACAATATAATACCAGGAACGCGTGAGAGATGGTTATAAGAAAAGATACTCTCTAAAGTATTTGTCTTCTGAACGTTCTTTCATATGAAAGACGATTAGTATAATTATTTATCATTCAATATTATTTATATTATGAAATACCTTAGTATTTGTATATTTTTTAATGTTCAGATAATGCAAAGAGCTCAAAACACACACGCTATGGTGAATGCTGGATTCCTGTTCAAAATATCATCACAAAATATCATCGAGCGGTCCAGCATAGTTTATGGTGGCATCAATCCGGACTTCATCCATGCCACAGCCACAGAGGCATTTCTCATTGGTAAGAACATCTTCAAGGATGCCATCCTCCAACTGGCGCTTTTCAGTCTTAGCGACGAGATCTTCCCGGAATCACAACCTCCCGAGCCATCTCCAGAGTACAGGAAAAGGCTGGCAATATCACTCTTCTATAAGGTACAATATACTTTTATCATTTTATTATGCATGAAAATAGTCTCCAGGATATTCATTAATTAATACAAATGAAAACGTCCGTTTTCTAGAAGTTTTATTGACCACTGACCACATTCATGAAAATTTTGTTTAAATATTTATTTTGTACATATATACAAAACTAACTAACTAACTAACTAACCATCACGCCGTCTCCCCGAAAGGGTAGGCAGAAAGAATGGACTGTCACACTTTAACCGATGCGGCACTCCATCCTTCTCTTTTCGCCCCGCGGGAGACGCGGTGTGATGGTTACAAAACAGTGATAATAATATAATAATAATAATAAGGCTGATTTGTATAGCGCCATTTTCATGAATAGCTCACCTCAAGGGCGCTTTGACAATGTTTTTAGTCATGAGAGCTGCATCTGACACCAGCAATCAGATAACCGTTGTTTACATTTTATGCGATATTTTGAAAAGGTGGCTTTTTAGGTGAGATTTAAAATCTGTCAGATTGTCAATGCATTTTAGGCGTGCTGGAAGCATATTCCAGGCGGACGGACCTGCCACTGCGAAAGCCTGATCTCCGAAATTTGTCCGGGGGTTGCACTTTAGTTCAACTAATCTGCCTATTGCTGATCGAAGCGTAGATTGCCGCATTAGGTCTATCAGCAATACAAAGTTCAGATATATAGGCTGGTGCCATTCCCTGAAGGGCTTTAAAAACCGTCTAGTATAGTTTATACTGAATTCTTTCGGGACACTTGAGCCAGTGAAGATATTTTAGATGTTGCGATAATGGGCTTTTGTGTCCGAAACATTTTAGTGTTTTAATTTTAATTATAAGTTATAAATATTGTTCAATGAGATTATGGTGACTATAGAAGTTTTATTATATTTTATGGGAATAGCATGTTTCACCTTGCTAATGCATTATCAAATGTCAACTCTTTCTTTCTACTGCGAGTTGTGCTTCAGAAATAAACATATGAATTTAAAAAATAAATACGCAGTAACCAAAAGATAGGCTGCGTCACAAATTTGGAGTGACGCTATCTGGCTTTGCGTCTGTGCAAACTCCAGACGCATGGGCGCCATTACAAACAAATTGATTAATTAGAGAATTTTAGTCTAGATAACCCTCTTTTGATAGGCATCAAACAAAAGACCCCCCGATGCATTCTCTCTAAACAAAATTCTAGATTGATACATTAATATCATTTCCTTCATGACCAATGTACTAATATATACTGAAATTGTGATTTCAGACCATTTTAAACATCTGTGACCCAAAGTTGATTAATGATAGATACAAATCTGGTGGCATTAAATATGATAGACCTGTGTCTCGAGGGGAACAGAAATTTGACACAGACAAGGCTAACTATCCTCTCAATGAACCGGTGCACAAACTAGAAGGTATGGCTCAATGTTCTGGAGAAGCCAAGTTCTCCAATGATCTTCCGACTATGCCTAATGAAGTGTATGCCGCGTTTGTAGTGTCGAAAGTCTACAGTGGAACTATTGACAAAATGGATGCTACTGAAGTTCTGGTAAGTCATTTTCTTCCTCTTAGTTTAGGTCGTAGGACGTGTGTGTGATGGTGAGGTGTCCTGGGATGATGATGTCCAGCCATCTCTCCATCTTTTTGCGGCC
The DNA here is from genome assembly GCA_022606425.2 of Lepidostoma basale. Lineage (NCBI taxonomy): Eukaryota > Metazoa > Arthropoda > Insecta > Trichoptera > Lepidostomatidae > Lepidostoma > Lepidostoma basale. The sequence continues at coordinate 3,010,857 of JAHDVF020000211.1, forward strand.
TTCCTGGTAGTCTCTTGCTCCTTGGGTTTTTTCAATGTCAATCCTTAATACCTCCAATAATTTTTTAGGCAATGAAAGGAGTTGTTGCTTTTTACACTGCAAGTGACATTCCTGGTAGCAATAACTTTACTCCACAAAATCCGTTCCTTCCTGCAAAAGAAGAAATTATTTCAAGCGGGAAGATATTATTCCACGGACAGCCTATTGCTATCATTGTTGCAGAAACGGAAAAACTAGCAAAAAAAGCGGCCGAACTTGTAAAAGTCACATATAAAAATAAAAACACTACACCCCCTCTGTTGACAAGTAGAGAAGTCCTGAAATCTCCATCAGCAAAAGAGCGAACTTTAATTGTTCAAACTGTGGAACCAAAAGAGAAGGGTACGGATGTCCAAAATATTATAAAGGGTTCCTTTGACATCCACGGACAGTACCATTACACAATGGAAACTCAAACATGCGTATGTATTCCCATTGAGGATGGATTAGATGTGTTTTCTTCTACCCAATACATTGACTTGACACAGGCTGCTATAGCAGAAATGTTAAACATCCCCCTAAACAGGTAATTTCTTTCAATATATATATTTTTATTAGTACACCACTTTCACTTCTATCACTTCACCTGAGAATACTATTGTAAATCAACCATATATCATTGTTTGCTAAAACAAACTAGAAATGTTAACAATGATCTTCGTTGCTTAAAACACGACTCATAAATTATTATTCTTCATCTTCTTCTTTTAATAGATCTGTCGATCTGTGACACATCTCGTCGACATGTCTCGTCGGATGATGAGGTCCAGCTGTCCTTCCATCTCTTAGGCGGCTCACCATCCTTTCGTGCTACATAGTCCCTCCAGTATCTTCTTCTGGATCTACTCCACTAAATGATATCCTCTATTTTGCAATTTTTTCTTATGTCTACGTTGCGGACACGATCTCGGAGAGTTTTTCTGGTAATTAATCTTAGGACCTTCATCTCCGATGTTCTTAGTAGTCCCTTGGTTTGCACAGTGTCGGCCCGCATCTCTACAGCGTACGTCATGATAGGTCGCACGCATGTTTTATAAATTCTGATCTTGCTGTCGATACGCATGGGCTTGTTCTTCCAAGCCAGATTATTCAGACATCCTGACACGTCAGAGGCTTTACTGACTTGTTCTCGTACTTCGGAATAAATGCTCATAAATGCTCTAATTAAAATTATTTCTGTGCGATAAATAGTGCATCTCGCTTGTGCACTTATACGAACAAGCGAGTGAGAAAGAGATAGCGTACATCCTATAGATGGTTTGTATGCATCTCTTTAATCCATGGAAAAATAAGTATTTGAATATACGAGTATATTGTGGATAAATTTGTATGCATTTATAAATTGGAACAGCTGTTGCAACAATTTCAAAAGAAATAATCAATTTGTGATATTCTTTAACAGTGTTTTACTTAAACAGTAAATAATGTTAAAATATCAAAGTGTTTCCACCAAAACTATATTTTATGAAGTATTATTATTGTTACAGTATCAATTTGAACGTCCGTCGACTAGGAGGTGGCTACGGGGCGAAAATTTCCCGCTCTATCCAAGTGGCCACAGCTTGTGCCTTGGTCGCCTTTAAGCTTGATCGTCCCGTCAGATTTGTGCTACCGATTGACGTCAACTTAATGGCCATTGGAAAACGTTTGCCTTGCTCTAATGACTATGAAGTTAGTGCACTTTAGTTCTTCTTCTGTCTTATTTAGGACTGTGTCATCTGAGAAAATGATTAAAATCAAACATATTAATAATTCAAAAAACATATTTCATGTATTCATCATCCTTTTCAGGTTGGCATTGATAAAAATGGAAAAATTCAATACTTAAAAAATTACTTTTTCCAAGATAATGGCTGTTCACACAATGAAATGGCAATTATTTTGGAGTCTGCAAATGCTTTAGTGAACTCGTATGATGACAAAACTTGGTATCTTCAGGGAAGCAGCGTTCTTACAGACACTCCTTCCAACACATGGTGTCGAGCCCCTGGTAAGAGTAATTTAATGATAAATTGTCAATAACCTTAACCAATAACACTGTCTTGATCTGATGTAGAATTCATGTGATAAAAAAATGGCCATAGATTAGCTAGCTATCACATGTCATGTAAATCAATCGAATAGCTATGCCTTTTACATTGGTTTGGCTCGTGCTGTAATGGTGTAAATGGCTTTTCAACAAAATAATAATATTAATTGAAGACTGGTTATTTCAAAGGTACTAAAAGGTACGAAAAAGGAGTTTTCAGCTTAGATTTGAAATCTGTCACATCATTTATGCATCTAAGGTATGAAGGAAGATTGTCACAAGCTGATGGGCCGGCTACTGCAAAGGCTTGATCCCCAAAATTTGTACTAGGGCAATGCTTCGGCTCAACTAATCTTCCTATTGCAGAGGCGTTTGCCGAGCGAAGTGTGGATTTTCTTCAATTTAGGATTTCTTGGATTTAGGATTTCTTGGATTTGGTGCCATTCCATGTAATGTTTTTGAAGACTGTCCAACAGAGTTTATACTGAATTCTTTCTGGAATTTTAAGCCAGTGAAGTTCTTTGAGATAACACTCATCTCAAAGAACTTCACTGGCTTAAAAGTCCAGAAAGAATCCAGTATAAACTCTGCTGGACAGTCTTCAAAGCGCTACATGGAATGGCACCAAGTTATATATCCAAACTCTGTATAATGGACAGCCTGCCTCTCACGTACCAGTGTGGTATCTTTAGCGTGGCGTTTGAACTACACTCTATTATTCTATCATTTACCACCTTTGCACAGCTATTGTCCTTTATGTTTAACACTAATTGGAATCAAAAACTCATTTTTCACACTTTTCATTTTGTTTTGACAGGTTCAACTGAAGGCCATGCAATGATTGAAAATATAATGGATCATATAGCTGTCACGAGCGGCATTGATCCCATTAAAGTCAGATTACAAAATATGAGTGCAGATAATCCTCTTCCAGACATGATTGAAAGCTTTAGAAAATCCACTAACTATGACGAGAGACACGAACAAATTAAAGAATACAACTCTCAAAACCGTTGGCGCAAACGTGGCATCAGCTTAACACCGTTGACTTACAATTTGAATTATTTCGGTAATTACGCTTCGTTTGTCGCTATTTACCAAGCAGATGGATCTGTGGCTGTTTGTCATGCTGGAATAGAAATGGGGCAAGGACTCAATACGAAGGTGGCACAAGTGTGTGCTCACACCTTGCAAATACCTCTCGCCTCAATTTCCGTTAAACCCTCCAACAGCCTCGTTACTCCAAATGCAATTGTGAGCGGTGGTAGCATAACAAGTGAAACTTGTTCCTTTGCCACAATCAAAGCTTGTCAGATTCTATTGGACCGTCTTGAACCCATCAAAAAATCAATGGACAATCCCACATGGGTTGAATTGGTTCAAAAGGCATACGCTTCTGGTGTAGATCTCAGTGCTCACTATATGTGCATACCACAGGCAGAAATAAAGAAATATCAAATATATGGAATTACCATCACTGAAGTGGAAATTGATGTGCTAACTGGAAATCATCAAGTATTGAGAGTGGACATTTTGGAAGATGTTGGAGAGAGTCTCAGTCCAAATGTTGACGTAGGACAGGTAAGGACAATCTATGTAGACACCTTCAATGCTTAACCCTTATAGTCCGGCTGGCTACAATAGCAGTCCGCATATATTTTTCGTGTTTAATGTGTAATATCCCGTAAATTTAATATGACGGATCAAAAGTAAAAATGTGTATTATATAGTATTGTGTATTCTCTGCGATTTAGAGTTAAACATATCTCATACAGATCACGGCTTGCGGCCAATCATCACACACACACACACAATTGCGTAACCGCTAAGCTACGAAGTTATGGTTTCTCGTACTGTGTCGGAATCTTTGATTTGAGTGTGTGTTTACTTATGTTGACTCTTATATTATTATATCAGTTATCAACAGCGCGATGTTTTGGTTTAATTTATAAATAACATTTTCAAAGTAATATATTTTTATTTCTTTTCTTAAACTCAAAATGAAACAAGAAAGTCTGATTATTTTTATAAGATAAAAAATGTAAGACATTTGACTACAAAATACAATTTATTTTATATTTTTGTGTATTTTGTTTTAAGAGTAATTTAATTGTTTACAAGAGCGTTCCGATGTTTCAAATTCTCGCCAGCCTTTAAGGATTAATTGCTAGAAGATAAGTTGAAATAATTTGTGTAGACTCTAGATTACAGGTTCAATCAGGACGTATAATACCCATCTGCACCTTGTAAAATTTTACTTAAATTCTTTCATATTTTTGCAGGTGGAAGGCGCATATATAATGGGAATGGGATATTGGACAACAGAGAAATTAGTCTACGATGAAAAGTCAGGTGCGTTGCTGACAAACCGAACGTGGACTTACAAGCCTCCTGGAATGAAAGATATTCCTTTAGATTTACGGGTTCAGTTCAGGAGAAATGCCCCCAATCCAGCTGGAGTTTTGAGATCAAAAGGTTACTTTTAATGATTTTTATTTATTACAAAAAGAGTGCAAGATTTGAATCATTAAGAAGATGAATTGTGGCAACCAAACTGTCACCGTTTTGATAGTAATTTTTAACAATAAGGACACTTTGGAGTATCATGTCGCGCTCCATGTTAACCTGTTTGGTGATATGCCAGTACAAATACTATTAAATTTACAAATAATTTATTATTCAATTTCTTCCCGAATACCGAACGATACTGGCATCTGTGAATGATGTCATGACAGTGATGACATCAATATTCAATGATGTCATCACTATCATGTTGCTTGTCAACCTATTAATGTTAGGCTGTGATTTATGTGTAATTTAACAATAAAAATAATTACTGTTAAAATTTAAAACACTGTTATATCACAATTTATATTTATTCATTGAGAGTGTCGCTACAGATATTTTGCCAACCGATGTTGGCATCATCAGGTGTTATAATAAACAGGTTTATTAAAGTTTATTGTAACACCTGATGATGCCAACATCGGTTGGCGAAACAGCTGTCGCGACACTCTCAGTGAATAAAACGAAATTGTGATATTATAACAGTGTTTTAAATTTTAACAATAATGATGTTGAAGTATCATAATGTTTAGGCCAAAACAATGGAGTATTTAATAAAAATAATGTTTGATAATTTGATGTCCAAATAAAAAGAAGATTTTGGCCTTCTCATTTATCTTGACATAATCCCAATTGTGTTAAATAAATAAATGGTTGACCATTTATGAAAAAGTATTCATTTAAGTTTAAAAAAAACTCTTTACCAGACAGGCAATCTGTCTCGTATCCACCAGTCACAATTATTGACCTATCAAATCATTATTATTATTATTATTATTTGATGATTTGTATTTTAAGTGCACCGTTTTGTAAAATCAATTACTCCAAGGGCGCACTAGGAAAAGACTAACCAAACAGTGCAGTCTTTAATGACAGCAAATCATGACAGCCAAAATGGCGCAAAAATCAAATCTTGGACTCTTGTAAACACCCTTTATTTACTTACCTGGCAACATTATCAACATATAAAATCATTAATAAGTCATTTTATGCAAAAGCATATATTTTATTTCGATTTTTGTTTTAAATATCCTAGCAACTGGAGAACCACCGTTAAACATGGCATACGGTATGTACTCTGCTTTGAGGCAAGCTGTCACTTCAGCAAGAGTTGAAAGTGGGCTGCCAGAAAATGAATATTTTGATTTTGGTGAGTTTATTTAATTAACAATAGTAAGAATTAATTGTATCTCAATAGAGACGAAGATGTTAATTATTTGGAAACAGAATATGGTGGTCGAGGCGTTTACAGGACTTATGACCTGTCATTGGTTGGGTTAAGCGATAGCTTTATGTAACACAACATTCCCCATTCTGCCCTTCTTATGACCACCACGTCTGACAATTATTTTTGAAAGATGTATACTCGTATATGCTACTATGTTGAGAAATATTTAACATATTTTAGTTCAATCTACACTAGTGTCATCTATTAGGATTAGATGTAAGCATTAAACAGGAAATCTTTATTAATGTAATGTGAAAGGCTATCATCAACCAGTGGCGGTACTCCCATAGAAGCCCAGAAGCCCGGCTTGCGTAAGAAATTTTGAATCAAAACTTCTTCTGGCTTACAGAGGTTCAGCTCTTGTGGCTATTCCTCTTACGTCTGATAGGAACATTGTTGGAAGGTGATTTGGTGGGTTGTTGGTTTATGCGGGGGCACGATTTCTTAGATTTGGAGGTTTTGATTCAAAATTTCTTACGCAAGCCGGGCTTCTGGGCTTCTATGGAAGTACCGCCACTGTCATCAACCCAATTATCACACATTACTAGACAATGCCTGGAGAAAACTCTCCAATTTTTAGATGCTTTTAACTTGGACCAGTTTTTATACAACATTTTGATTTGAATGTATACAAATACTTGTAGACAAATACTGGATTTTACCCATTACGGGTCAATCATTAAGAATTAATTGTATCTCAATAGAGACGAAGATGTAAATTATTTGGATATTTGTATTCAATGTCGAATATAACACCTTTTCTTTTATTTTACAGATGTCCCTTGTACACCAGAAAGTATTATGTTAGCTGCTTCCACACGAGTGAATGAGTTAAAAATTACTTAACTAAGTAAAGTTCAAAAATCAATATAAATATATGTTTTAGAAAGTAACAATTTTTTTTAATTTTATAAATGTATCAACACACAAATAGATGATACTTAAGATCAGAGTTTTCCAACCTTAATTGTACTATGCCCCACTTCAATGATTCACAATTTTGAAGAAAAAAAATGAGTTGCTTCCAATAAAAAATGCACATATTAAATATGTATATACTATTTTTATTTAATTTTCATAAATAAAACTAACTAACTAACTAACCATCACGCCATTTCTCCGGAGGGGTAGGCAGAGAGGATGGATCGCCACAATGCCCTGTCCTGGCATACCTCTCGGGATTCCTCTACATTCATACATCGTACCATGCATGCACGTCGATTATTCTGACTTCGAATGTGGCCGCCTTTTAGTAATTGATTAATTTGGTCATGCCATGTTTTCCTCGGTCGTCCTCGGCTTCTTTTCCCACTCACACTGCTTTTGTACAGCTTTTTAACCATTCTACTCTCATCCATTCGTTCCATATGTCCAAACCATCTCAGGGATCCTTTTATAATTTTTTTTCATGATGCAGTCATCTGCCTTACATTTCTTTCTTATTTCATCATTCGGCATTCTATCATACAACGTTTTCCCGCACATTCTTCTTAGTGATCTCATTTCTACGGCGTTTATCCTTCTTTTGCCAGCTCCAAGGTTCACTTCCATACATGAGGGTTGGCACTAGAACTCCATTGTGTACTGCCATCTTTGCTTCTGTGGATATATTTCTATTTGCAGTAATGACTTTGAGTGCGCCATTTATTTTATTCCCAGCACCAACCCTTCTTTCGATGTCTTTCTCCATTTTTCCGTCTTTTGTAAACATGCTTCCCAGATACGTAAATTCAGTAACTTGCTCCAATTTTTTCTTAAATAAAAAACTAAATAAATAATGTGTTTATTATGTTACATTACTACTCGAAGAAAATTTGTGCGATCCTTGGGCTTGATGTGAGCTGCAAAGAGTTTTATGTGAGGTACTAATTTGGTGACTGCAAAATGTGGTCTTCAGAAGGCGAAAAATTTATATTTAAAATTAAAGAAAGAACCGCTGTTAATTTTTATCAGAAAAGGTAAAAACCTGGCTTTGGAATGGTTCGAGTAGTTGCTATTCATAGAAGTACTAAATAATAAAATGCATATTTTTAGACGACTGGTAAACTACATGAAAACACGGGACCAGGATACAACAACGCTTGGTTATTTGTACAATCACGTGTTTACATGGCTCCGGAATACAATGTGTTAAAACATACAAAATTTGTTAGGATTGAAATAAAACAAAACATTGATGTATTAATTTATTAATAAATAAAAAAATATAGATCTTTATATTTAATATAATTATTTAGGTATGCAAAGTAAAAAAATTGCAATTGGTGTGTCCAAGTAACATTTTTGTAAAAATAATACGACATGATTGCTGTTATTAGGAACATTCAAATTTTTTAAATAAATGTATGATTGTAAGGATTGGTTGGACTCTGAAAGTGAATGTTATGAACCGGTTGGAGGCGTTTAAGATGTGTATCTACCGCAGAATGCTCCTTATACCGTGGACAGATAGGGTCAGTAATGCAGACATACTACAGAGAGTCAGAGCCAATAGAGAGCTGTTGTCGAGTGTGAAAGTTAGAAAGGTCTCATATTTGGGTCATGTGCTAAGGGGAGAAAAATACTACCTCCTTCGACTGATGTAAATGGGTAAAGTAGAGTGATGTCGGGGAGTTGGTAGAAGGCAGTTGTCCTGGCTACGGAATATAAAAGATTGGACAGGAATGACCAGAGTCCAGAACCTGTTCCAAGTGGCGCAGGACAGAGATGCCTTTGCTGAAGTGATCGCCAACGTTGGGGGACCTGACATGGCACCAGAAGAAGAATAAGATGATTATAAGGAAATTCATTATAAAAGAAAAATTCAAATTGAACTCTTTAGTCATTGAAAGTAATGCCCGACATAATTAACCCTTATGGATGCTAGCTTTTGTATCTTTTATATGTTATTCTATCAATATTTAATTTTAAAAGACACTGTATATTAATCGCTCCATTGTTGATATTAAACTTTAGTAATTACGCGCAGATTCCACTGACAAGATTCATGGCGTCACCTCATATGTGCCATATGACCGCAACGACATAGTTCTGTTGTCACGTCAGAGGTGACATACGTCCGTTAAGGGTTAATTGAGGGACACCAAGGGCCCGGTAGGAGAAAGATGTCCTGGCTGCGAAACGTGAGGGAGTGTACCGGCATCCAAAGTGTGGAGGAGCTGTTCTAAGCGGCGCAGGACAGGAACAGGTTCGCCGAGGTGATCACTTGAATAAGAAGTTCAAGAAAAAATAAATAATGCCGGACTGTGTGTACACTTGATAGTCGAAGCAAAAAAATATGATTCTTTATCTATATGTATATAAACAATATACAGCTACAACAAAATCACAATAATAGCAGTGACTTAATTATTAGCCTTGTGAAATTTTTGTTTAGTACATGTTTTATTTATTTGACTATTTGAAGAGGCCTACATCCAGCGAGAGATGGCAAGAGAGAAAAAGAAGAAATTAATCAATACAGTGAAACCCGGATTTTATGTCCTCGTATTTAACATTTTCCCGACAATTGCGTTTTATTATTTCAGTCCCTATATATTTTAGTAGATTTTATACCATTTTAAATTTCTTTTCCCCGCAATTTACGTCGAAAATATTCAAAATAAGCGCGTTATGCGCGCTTTACAATGAGTCGGCGCATCGTTTCGGCCGTGATTGGTCGGCATACGGCGCGCAACGTGGTGATTGGCCGACATTTTTCAATTTTCGCCAGTTAACATTTGTCCTTCTATCATTCGGTTTTTGACTCCATTTGTAACGCTTCGTTATTTTTTAAATTGATCGCGATTGTCATTTACAAACAGTTTTTACGTTTTTTATTTAGTTTTTTTCGTTAATTTAATTACAATATTTTACATCGGTTTCATTTTGGTTCACGCATTTTGCGAACTAATCTATGTGATTTAAAAAAAAATTAAATGTTGTTTTTTTTTACGTTTTCCCTCCATTTACTTTTTTTTTTCTTAGTCTCTTAAAAAACATAAAATAGGGGTTTCACTATATTTTTATTGTCACAACCTTCTAGTAAAAACTTTTATGTTCCTAATTGTAGATAACTTTATATATAAATATTTCTCCATAAAATATAATACATAAATAACATTTTTTTTAAGTTTAATTCGTTTCATATTTACAAAATGTCACTAGGGTTAAATTAATAATATTGGTGAGGCTTTGATTAGTCCTTGGTGATGATCTGCAAGATGGTCTTGATGATCTTGTTGCCCTTATCATGGTGCAAGAGATTGAGGCAGGGGTCCTTGATCTTCTCCTCTAGCAGGTTGATGAGATCGCTTCTAATGGTTTTCAGCATTTCGGCAACCTAAAACACATCAACATAACAATTAAAATCACTTTCTTTAAATTTAAAAATACCATGTAATGACACACCAAGAATGGCAATAGATATTTAATATTGGTGAAATTAATTGTGATTTTTTTAAATAAAATACCACTTCATTGTTCGTGTTTGAGAAAAGATATCACGTTAACTGTCTTCTTAACCTTTCCCTAACAGTGCTAAAATAAAAATGCCTATTCCTTTGTTGGGTAATCAGTACCCAGTGGCGGTACTCCCATAGAAGCCCAGTAGCCCGGCTCGCGTAAGATTTTTTTAATCAAAACCTATCCTGGGTTGGAAGGTGATTTGGTGGATTATTGGTTTATGCGGGGGTATAATTACTTAGATTTGGGGGTTTTGATTCAAAATTTCTTACGCAAGCCGGGCTTCTGGGCTTCTATGGGAGTACCGCCACTGTCAGTACCCAATCAAAAATTAGCAATTTTAAATCGGAAAAATAAGAACATTCATAGCTAATCCCCTTAATTAATTATAATTGAAGTAAAAAATTATAATAATTGAGATTTATTTGCTCACGGAACGGGCATAGGTCCACTCTGGTTGCAAGCCCGAGAGCTACTGCCGGGCAGTGAGAACATTGAGCTCCTCGTGCTTCCACAGTGAAGTATGCAAGAGTGAGATGCGAATATAGTGTCACTCACGCACACAGTTTATACACGAATTTGTTTCTGATGTTCACAAAATACCTCCGATGTACCTGATAAATTCCGAGTATTGTTTATATTATTTTTTAAATCAATGCATAAATATATTATGGAGGGATACCTAAAATCTTAACCTTGTATTTATTGTATTTATAGATATATTGATGGTTATTAGAAGGAATGTGTAGAAGATACCCATCATAGGGAAGGGAGGGTTAACAACAACAAAAAACCATCACGCCGTTTCTCTGAAGGGGTAGGCAAAGAGAATGAAATGCCACACTACTTGATCTTGACATACCTTTCTAGCTTCCTCCACATTCATACAGCAAGTCATACACGCACGTCTATTCATGCCAATTCCTCGGTCTCCCACGACTCCGTACTCCATTTAAAGCGTTAACGTATACTTTCTTAACCATTCTTCCATTATCCATGCGTTCCATATGTCCAAACCATCGCAGTGATCCTTTCATAATTTTGTTCATAATACTTTCTTCCGTTCTACATTCCTTCGTTATATCAGCATTTCAAGCTATGTACATCGTTTTACCACACATACATCTAAGGGATTTCATCTCTACTCCTTTCACTTTTTTACCCACACCAACCCTTCTTTTGACGTCACTATCTGTTCCGCCATCCGCTGTGAACATACTACCTAAATAGACAAACTCAGACACCTGCTCTAGGTTCTCCTGATTGACACATATGTTACAAGCTGTCATGTCCTCTTCCCTTTCAAAATCCACCACCTTTGACTTTCCGACAATCATCACTACATCTTTGATCTTACCTACCTCAAACATTCTCAACACCAAGACTTGTAATTCGTCTGAACTATATGCGATGAGAACGGCATCGTCCGCGTAAAGCAAACATCTTATAGACATCTCACTCATCTTAGCGCCAGCATTTATTCCTTTCAGTTCTTTCATACACTTGTCCATATACAGATTGAACAGCTCCATGAAGACATCATGCAACCTTGTTTAACACCCTTTGTGACATCAAACCAAGGCGTGATGTCTCCATTAACCTTAACACTGGCGGTGATTCCTTTATAGAGGGAAGCAACCGCTCGTCCCCACTCCATATTCAGACAAAATTAAATTAAACTGACTGTATTCTTCTTACTATTAATAATGTAGGCCATGTGGCCTGTTTCTCAAGAGGTATTGGCCTCAATCCATCTTTTTGGTGGTCTGGATTGACCATGCAATACAAGTGTGAGGGAGTCTACATGAATCCATTATTCTCGCGTGTGCATGCCAATGTCTTCTTCTCCTTTGCCTCACCGACCTAACAATAACCTAACCTAATGACTTCTTCAACCTCACCAGATCTTCGCTAACTTAATCTCTATTGTTTGTTAAGTAAGAATGTAAATTTCCACGGTTATCATATACAGAAATATTTTTCGGGGTATATTTTTTAAGCGCATTTTTTAAGTTTATCTTATTCCTTTGAAATGTTTAATTTTACAACTTTCCTTTTCTTAAGAACTTTCTAAACTTGGCATTGTCCAGAGAATTCGACGTAATTATGAGTATTACACTTAATAACCAATTAGTGAATTTCAATTAGTGAATTTCGAATAAATCAATTAGTGAATTTCGCCATAATATCAATTTTGAATAATATCAATTAGTGAATTTCGCCACTAAACTTTCTTTCTTTTCATTATATAAGTTTATCTTATTCCTTTGAAATGTTTAATTTTACAACTTTCCTTTTCTTAAGAACTTTCTAAACTTGGCATTGTCCAGAGAATTCGACGTAATTATGAGTATTACACTTAATAACCACAACCCCCCTTTGGGTTTTCCCCTTTACATCGGAATTTCTTACGATTCACGACACGTCACCACTTTCACTTCATATTTGACAGCTGTCTGCTTACGGCACGGTATCGCCAAGTAGAAGCTAAATACACACTTACACACTACACAACTAGGTATTCGGTTGTACCTAACTTTGTTTTATTCTCTTGCTTTATTGTATTTATTTGTTGTCTTGTTTTTTGAGTCTAGTTTCTCTTTGTTACTTATATCTTGTATTTTCTTTTGAGTTTTAGTTTCTCCTTGTTACTTATATCTTGTATTTTCTTTTGAGTCTAGGTTCTCTTTGTTACTTATATCTTGTATTATTTTTTCTTCTGAGTTATTTAGATTCGGATTTAATTTTTTCTTCTGATTTCATAGATATATTATTATCTTTCATAATCTACTTATATTTTTTCTTTTTCGCCATTTCTTAATATATTCTAAGTTATGAATAGCCGAATTTCTAACACCCTGATGATGGAGGCCGCAAGGGCCCCCGAAACGTTGGTGGAGCTTGACGAGAGGGAACACGGTTTCACCCCGAAAAATATTTCTGTCTATTGTTTGTTGTTGAGAAATTTTATTATATTTTATGGGAGTGACGTGTTTTTCTTTTTTGGGGCATTATCAAATGTGACATGTTACTCCCATAAAGTAGAATAAAACTTCTAAGAAGTGACATTTTCACATGTATTTAATATTCAAAATGGTATAAAATAACTGGTCCAAGTAGGCATAAAATTGGAGAGACATCTTCAGGCGAAATCTAGTACTGTATGATTTGCAGAGACTTTCACAGTACATTAATAAAGGTTTTGGGCTTAATGCTTTCCAATCTTAATAGATGACGCTAGTGTAGAGTGAACATAAAAATGTAAATTAGGCGTGGAATCCTACCATATATACAGGTTCCAAAAATTTGTCAGACGTGGTGGTCATAAGGAAAAAAAATGTGGAATGGGGAATGTTGTTAAACATAAAGCGATCGCTCAACCCAACCAATAACAGGTCATAAGTCCTGTAAGCTCCTCGACCACCACCTTCTGTTCCCAGAAAACAATTTACATCTTTGTCTCTATTGAGATACAATTAATCCTTCAAAATGAAGTTTTACAACATTGTTCAAGAAACAATAAACAGTAATACTAATATATACCTCACAGGACTCCACTTGGAAGACTATCCATCCTTCCTCCAAGGACACCACAAAGGACCCACTGTGAAGCTCTACATTCAGGTGGCAACCTGAAAAAAAAGTCATAAGATATTTTAATATCTTACCCCTTATGTGCTGGTATGCAACGGAGACCTACCCATCAAATTGCAAATGAGAATAGTTTGATGTTACGTGCTACCCGTCTTGTTATACGGTATAGAAACATGGACCTTGACAAAAGCTCTCACCAAAGAACTGGATGCCTTTGAAATGTGGATACATCATAGAATATTTCAACTAAAATAAAAAATCATAAGACAGTGCATCCCTGAGGCAACTCCTACAGTCACAAAATATGTCGACCTCCGAGGTGAGATTGCTCTACCCACAGGCACCCTCTACCCATTGGCAAGTTGATTCTACAGCGTGACAAATAAAACATTTTTTAGAAACAAGTTGGTTGTATTTTTTTTTAAATTTTGAATCACTCTTTTTTTCAATTTCATTTCCAATTCAGAGAGTTAAACGATTTTCATAAATCCATTTTTTTTACCTTTATCAACTACGGGACGTTTGAACCTAATTACTGTATACAATTTGTTTTTAGCTATTATATTGATTCTCATGACATTTGATAGGTAGCTAATCAATCGCCATTTTATTGTCCCGTGAATTCTACACCAGACCAAAGATAGTGTGACAATCACACTGCCATGGCCGGGAATCAAACCGGGGACCTTCGGTGTGGTAGTCTTAGCTCTTGCCACTCTGTCACTAAGGTCATTTTCTATTGTTTTCTATGGAAGTTTATTATTTCTATTGAATATTAACTGTATTTCGTATCAATAAGTGAATTAGATTGTAATTTTCCACTTACCAGAAAATAGGACAAATGGAAGTAAAGGCACCATGGAGCAATCTCTGATGAAGATCCGTGAGGTCTTCACCTTCTCCTGGTATACGAGGTAGGGACTGGCAAAGTAGCTGGTGGTGTAGTTCACGGAGGTGGGGTGCACACACACGAAGCCGTCACCACGGGTCTTGAAGCGCAGCTCTTCCGGCTTGGGCTGGCGAGGCACGGCTCCTCCAGCAGATTGGTGAAAGGATTTCTCCGGAGTCAACACCTACAAAATTTAAAAAAAAATTTTAAAGCAACACATTATCACTTGTTTGCTAGATATCTAAAAAAATGTGATGGTTTAATTAATTTCATGCCTAGTAGTATAGACTATGATAAATAAAAAAATAAAAATTGGGTTTGGTGTATGTATGACAAACAAAACTAGAGATTTCATTATATTATACTAGCAAAAATGACAATGCTTTGGTATTGCTATATTTGAGTCAATGAAACTAACAAACTAACCATCACGCCGTCTCCTAAGGGGTAGGCAGAAATAATGGACTGCCACACTTTTCTTTCCTGACATACTTATCTCGCTTCCTCAACATTCATACATCACGTCATGCACGCAGGTCAATTTCTCCGACTCCTCACGAGGTCGACATTCAATGTTTGATTTATTTGATCGTGCCACGTTTTTCTCCGTGCTGTTTACATTGGTAACATATACTTTTTTTTACCATTCTTTCTTAATTAAAAAAAAAAAAACAATTATAAACATGCATGTAAAAATTATAAAAAAAAACTATAGGTTTAATCATAATGATATAATACCTATAAGTATGTGAAATTTTAATTTAATAATGGATTAGCAAGATTCTATTCTTACCTTAACAACATTCGGATAGAGGGCAGCACACAAAATGGCCGCCAGCAATTTTTGATTTTCTCCATTAGCATTTAGCTGCAACAATAAAATACAATCTTGTATCACACATTTTACATTTGACTTCCTGAAATAATGTGCCCTTTCTGTTTTCAATAGAGATATAGTAAGTATAAAATTTAAAAAAATAGTCCCTGGCGTAGAAAGGTGTGTATTGTTTGAGAATTATCACAAAACTGTCAATTTGTCCCTAAAATATGCAAGTTTTATTACCCATCTGTCACGTGTCATAAAAAAGTGGTTTTATTTCAACAGATGGCAGTGCGTTAATGTGATTGTTAAATTGTCATTACATATCCATGCAGCCAGGAAAAAATGCAGTTTTATTTCAAGAGATGGCAGTGCGTTAATCTGATTGTTAATTTGTCACTACATATCCATGCAGCCAGGAATAAGTGCAGTTTTATTTCAACAGATGGCAGTATTTTACGGTGATTGTTATATATTGCAATGTGAAAGTGAGACAATACATTTTCTTTTACAATTAACACACAGTATTTACGTAGAACAGTTAGAAATAATTAAAATGACAGATGTACCTCCGCTCCTGTAACTTCGGCGACCCTGTCCAGACCCCTGCCTCTACGGGTGTTGTTGAGAGCAGGTACGAAGCCAATGCTGCCTAGCAGGTCCAAGAGCTGATGTTTGATGTCTCCGAGCATCGAGAGGGTCTTCCCGGAGAGGAAATTAAGACTGGCAAAGTTCTGACCAGCGTACCTGCTGTGGGCGACTGCTTCTTGCCATTTCTAGAAGAAAAAATCTCAAGATTAATTTATTGTTTTTTTTTTAATAAATTAAACTTTTTTTAATACTTTTTGGTTGTCGCAGTTGCAGTATTATCTTTACGGAATTCATATATTAAACAATGTCGTTAATATACTTTTCGACATTAATTTTGAAAAAATAAAAGGGCTCTTCACTGTACCTTGGCTGGGCCAGAACTGAATAGAAAGTAAAAGGGAAGCATTCTTTACACAATAGGATCATTTTAAAACAGATGTTATTCATCAGTTCTGAGAAGAAGAAAAAATTCCCTGGGATCACACAAAAAAGTCAAAACTTTTGCATCAACCCAATCTTCTTCTTCGTCAGCTTTTATCGGTCCACTGCTGGACATAGGCCTCTTCCCTTCCCTTCCACTCATCTCTATCTCCTGCCAGCCGCAGCCACATTTCCCCCCCCACGGCAGCAATGTCGTCGGCCCACCTTTTTTGCGGCCTGCCGACGTTTCTCCTATTCTCCCATGGTCTCCACCTTATTATTTTCTGGGTCCATCTATCCTCACTCTGTCTCGCCACATGACCCGTTGCCACTTCAGTCTCGCTAGTCGTTCCATGATGTCCGTTATTTTTGTTCGGCGTCTAATCTCCTCATTTCTGATTTTATCTCGGAGACTGACGCCGAGCATATGTCTTTCCATGGAATGCTGCGTGACTCTTAATCTCTCTACATTTCTCTTGGTGAGGGTCATAGTTTCCATCCCATAAGTCATTATCACTGCCGGTGATGACTTATGGGATCAACCCAATATTACAGTTTAAAAGAGATGGAAAATAGTGAAGAAAATATCATCGTTAATTTGACAGATGAAACGAATGCCCAATTACCTTATATGCTTTTAAAACAGTTAATTGATCACTGTTGTTCACTGCAAACTCCTTCTTCTTGGCATCTGCCTGGTCCTAAAACAAAAAAAGAATTGAAATATTTAAATAAATATGTATATTATTAAGGTTTCTTGATGAATTTGTATGGGTGTTTTTTTTCGAGGTTTGGTTTTTAAACTGGCAACATTGTTTCTACAGACTGTCAATTTGACAGTTGACAGTTGATTTGTAGTCGGTACGTTTTGCCATTTCACTCAGTTGCTCAATAAAAGTGTCGAAAATTGGATTTCACAATTGCGCTTCATTCGAGCTAGCCGTGGCGCTTATATGCCCGAAATCATATTTAAACAATAATGGCATAAAATTATCTATTAAATAAAGCCAATATCATAGACATTA
Organism: Lepidostoma basale; assembly: GCA_022606425.2. Taxonomy (NCBI): domain Eukaryota; kingdom Metazoa; phylum Arthropoda; class Insecta; order Trichoptera; family Lepidostomatidae; genus Lepidostoma; species Lepidostoma basale. Next base: position 3,028,500 of record JAHDVF020000211.1, read on the forward strand.
ACCTTATTTTTTTTCATTTTGAATTTGTATACCTCTAAAAAAAATATCCTTTATATTACAATGTGTATAAGCCATTTTAGCTTTTTTGGATAGGTTTTTGTATACGATGACAACTTTAAGTGCGCCATTCACTTTGTTGCCTACACCAGCCCATCTTTCAATATCCCTCTCCACTCACCCGTCTTTTTAATTAGAACGGTATACGACAGAATCTCAAATGCTGATAAGAAAGGAATGTAGAGAGGAAGAAGGTATTATGAACAAAATTATGAAAGGATCGCTGTGTTGGTTCGGATATATGGAACGCATGGATGGAGAAAGAATTGTTAAGAAAGTATATTTTAATGGTGTAAATGGGGTACGGAGTCGAGGCAGACCGAGGAAAACATGGCATCAAATTAATCAAATTTTAAAGGTTGGTCATGTTAGAAGTCGGAGAAATCGACGTGCGTGTATGACTCGTTGTATGAATGTGGAGGAAGCTAGAGATGTTTGCCAGGATAGAGTAGTGTGGCGGTACATTCACTCTGCCTACCCCTGCGGAGAAATGGCGTGATGGTTTTGTTTTTGTTGTCAAAATATAATGATGATTCCTCTACTTAATAATAAAGATGCCTCCCTATGTACTTGATAATTCATCAATAAGAAAACTGAAATAAATCTATACAAATCATTAATAAAAAAATAAAAACAGAATTACCTTTTTTCCAAACGGTGCAACAAATGGACTTTTGTAGCTGAGACAGGCAGCTATAGTCAAGGCAGAGTCTAAACAGCAGAAAATGGCACCAAATAGCATAAGTTTCCCAATCCGCACATCCACGGGCAGGGCTGCTAAATGGGCACCGAGGGCTGTGAGATCCAGGGACCGGTCCAGGGCCCCCACATCTTGCAGCCGGATCAGAGCGGAGTCGATGTTTTCCGGAGAAGGGGGCTCGATTGTACCACCTAGAAAACCAAAAAAAAAAGTTATAAACTGCTATTTTCATCTTCATTTTGCACGATTGACTTTTCTTCTTCGGCGATTCAACCCTTGATGGGTCTTAGCCTCCTCCAAGAAACATCTTCATCCAACCAGAATAAATTATGTCAGTGAAGAGATTGGGAAACAAATATTCGCAGCAAACAGAACCTCAATAAGCACTTAAAGTCGCGTTTACTGCCCAGAAAAACAAAGACCACGTTATATAAAATGCTGATTAGACTAGTTCTAACACATGCCTCGGAGACACTCACTAAACGTGATGAAGTAAAGTTGAACTGCTTTGAAAGGAAGATCCTCCGCAGAATCCTCTGACCCATTAAGATGGTAAGAGCCACACCGAAGGTCCCGAGTTCAATTCCTGGCGTTGGGAGTGATTGTCACACTGTCTTTGGTCTGGTGTAGAATTCACATGACAATAAAATGACGATAGATTATCTACCTATCACATGTCACGAGAATCAATAGCTAAAAAAGTTGTGTGTAATAATTGGGTTCAAATAATGTTGTATACATATATGAAAAGGAACCGGAAACTAACTATAAAGTGGCATTCCAAGAACCAGCAAAAATGTCACATTACTGCAAACCAATCCCATGGATTGAAACTAGGCAAGAAGAAGAAACTTACTAATACAAATATACTAAAAAAAAATTATTAAATATAACTACATTTTGTATTTTTTAACACTTTATTACACTTTTTTCAGACATGTTTCGGTCGTGACACAACCTTCATAGATGTACAAATTTAAACAAATTTTAACATCTCTGAAATAAGTGTAATGAAGTGTAGTTATATTTATTTAAATATGAATCCACAAAACAAAGTGGAGGTGAATATAGAAGAAAAACTACAATCTCTTTAATAAAATAAAGTACAGTAAAACCTCGATATAACGGACTAAGGGTGCCTGTCCACCGGAGCGGAGCTAGGTTGCGGAGCGGTGAGCGAGGTAAAAATCCACCAATAGAATCCACTCCAATTCGGAGCGGAGATTTTATGCAATTCTATTGGTGGATTTTTACCTTGCTCACCGCTCCGCAACCTAGCTCCGCTCCGGTGGACAGGCACCCTGATTGGGGGGAAGGGGTGTCTGTTAAAGCCGAAAGTCTGTTATATAAAAATAGGTTTGAAATAAATCTAAAAACTTTTTTTTAATATGTACTCTGTATTTAGATATAAATAAACAATACAAAACACTAACAAAATTCCATTTATTGTCTCTTACTCGTCGTTAAGTGACGTTGCAGTTTGATATCGACGCGCTTGCTTTCGGTAATCCTGCTTTGAGAAAGGAATCAAGTTTTGATTGCACTTTTGAAGTTTGCTGTTTTTTTTTATAATCAACTCATACAGTCATAAAAGTTAACAGCACATAGTAAATATATCTACTGACCTAAGACTTTATGCACGTCCACGCCCTCGAAGAGTTGAAGAGTCTTGATCCTGAGGATGAGTTGCTCCAAGGGCACACGGTGTAGCTCGGGAACAGGCTGGTGGAGGAAGTGATTCTCATAGCGATGCGCAGTGAACAGATGGATACAGACGCCCGCCATCACACGCCCCGCTCGTCCCTTGCGCTGCAGGGCATTAGCTCTCGACACCCAAATCATGTCCAACGACTCCATGTTGCGATTGGAGTCAAACCTGATTTTTACAAAGATTCCAACCTTTTCACATCTGAATTAAGATTTCAAGATTACCTACTAGATATTTTTGTGTAGTGACATTAAGAACCATATTGAAAAACGTGAAAGAGCTTGTGAACCTTGAAAGTAGGATCACCTGGGATGGAATAATAAGAAGTAAAATCGACAGATTCGATAGAAAAAAATTTAAACACATTTTTATTATTATTGTAAGTTTATAAATTCGCTATCAAAGTCATCACTGCAATTAGAAATATATCCACTAAAGCAAAGATGGCAGTATGTAATAGAGTTAAAGTGCCAACCTTTATATATGGAAGTGAAGCTTGGAGCTCGCAGAAGAAGGATGTAAGTAGAATAAATGCCGTAGAAATGAGATCACCGAGAAGAATGTGCGGGAAAACGATATATGATAGAATACCGAAATAAGGAAGAAATTTAAGGCAGATGATTGCGTCATAAGTAAAATTGGACATATGGAGCGAATGGACGAGAGAAGAATGGTTGAAATGTTGTTAAAAAGCAGTGTGAGTGGAAAGAGAAGCCGTGGAAGACCAAGGAAAGAATGGCATAACCAAATGAATCAAATACTAAAATGCGACCACATTCGAAGTCGGAAAAATTGACAAGCATGCATGTTACGATGTATGAATGTAGAGAAATCTAGGGATGTATGCCAGGACAGAGCAGTATGGCGGTCCATCCTCTCTGTCTACCCCTCCGGAGAAACGGCATGATGGTTAGTTAGTTAATTCGTATAAATAAACAAAAAATATATTTTAACATATAAAAAAAAAATTAAAGGTTATATTTATAATGGTGACCAAAATAATGAATCATTAAAAATCTTCCTGTTTACACAATTCAATACAATACTTCAACACCAACAAACTAACCATCACGCCGTTTCCGAAAGGGTAGGCAGAAAGAATGGACTGCCAAACTTTTCATTCTCCACTGCCACTCGCTTCCTCAACATCAACACGATTTTAATAAAAATTTATTATGCAACTAACATATGAATAATAAGGAAAAATATTAAGTAACTAATAACTTGTTTATTAAACATTAATTATTTGATATCTGAAACACAGTATAAACCTGAATAGATAACTAACTAACCATCACGCCATCTCACCGGAGGGGTAGGCAGAAAGAATGGAACGCCACACTGTTCTGTCCTGATATACTTCTCTCACTTCCTCTACATTCATATATCTTGTCATGCACGCACGTCGATTTCTCCGACTCCTCACGTGACCGACAATTAATATTTGATCAATTTGATCGTGCCACGTTTTCCTCGGCCTCCCTCTATTTCTAGCTCCGTTCACGTCGTTTACATATACCTTCTTCACCATTCTGTCTTCACTCATTCTTTCCATATGTCCAAACCATCTTAACGACCCTTTCATTATTTTGTTCATAACACTTTCATTAGCATCGCATTCACTTCTTATACTTGCATTTGACACTATATTAACACATACAGATTTATCACACATTCGTCTTAGAGATCTCATTTCTACTGCATTTATTCTAGTTTCATCCTTCTTTTGCCAGTTCCATGCTACACTTCCATACATAAGGGTCGGCACAAGAACACCACTGAATAGATAACATTAAAATATATGTCCATGATGCAATTTTTTTCTTTAAATCAATGGTGCAAGAATTTACTACGCAATCTCCAATATGAGCAGAAAATTCATTATTATGAAGAAGTAATCTCGTCAGGCTTGAACCCAAGTTCCCTGGATTAGGAGCCAAGCATTCTACCCCCAAGATCACCACCCGATTCACTTTTTCATGTTTTAACCTCTCCGCGAGTGAGTTTTTTTCTACTAAACTGTATCTGTGGAGTGAGTTTTTTTTACTATTAAAATTTTTACTTTTTTTAATACAATATCATATATTAACCAAAAATAATCCCTCTTTATAAATAAAAATGTAACTTTGATTATTCTACGAGATAAAACGCAATAAAATTGACGCGGTTTTTGGTGATCGCCAACCATCGGTTTTGCCAAACAAATGAGTTTTTTTTAAGAATAACAGAAGTCTCTTACCGTCTCCGTTTAGGAGCGGACGGAGTACACTCTTCATCATCTCCAGATAAATCACACTCATCTGAGGAGCTATCCGACAAAATAGGTAGTTCTTCAACATCTTCAAATGTGTCTTCACTAATGAAATCTCTCGACATAATGGCAATTTCATAATAATATTATAACGATAAATAAAGCATGGAATTTGCAATAATGTTTATTTTATAATATTATAAAACTGAAATAAAAGAAAGAGAGATACTTCCTAAAAACTAGTGTAAAAAATACACTAGAAACTTTGCAGACACGCGACTCTAACCAAAAAATAACGGAAATTAATTTTATAATGCACTAAATACGTAAATAAAATACAATGAATAGTAGAAATACTAAATATAAAATAATAAAGTGTATTTATAGTGAATTATATACTAAAAACACGTAAAACAAATATAAAAAAATGCTTGCGCCAAGATGTCAATACAACTCGCGGCAAATGGTTGTCACTATGAGATGACGTCACAGATATTTTGTAGTTCAAATTTTCAGTTCGTTAATGAAGGGAACCATTTTAAATATTTGTAAAAGTACGTGACAAGGTCAATAGATGTCAATAGTAATTTTTTTTTTTTTTTTTTAAAGGAACATAGAAGTTCCCGCCACATACCCGAGGCTGTTATAGGGCGTAGCGGCGCCCTTTTATCAGCCTCGCTCGTACAATCCCTGGGCCTGTCCCCGGTCCATCCGGGACTTGCATTTAAATACGGCAACAACAAGGGGTGCCAGACCACATTTAATCTACTCAATTTCACTTGGTTAGCGCATGTACTATAAGCGCTGACGCGCCGGTGAGTCCATACTCCTTTGAGACTTTTTTCGAGCAGACGCGCCCGTGCGTCCATACTCCCCGACAAGTTAATATTCTCCCTTTTATTATTATTTTTATATTGAAATCACGCTGTTTTTTGCCCCAGGAACAACGCAAATTTTTAAATAAAAAATATTACCTTTTCTCTTTCATTTTCCCGGAATCAATCACGAAGACACAGTCATCAATGGTGACGGAAGTTTCTGCAATATTAGTTGACAGGACAATCTTTCTCATGCCATTCTTTGGCTTCTGGAACACTGCTGCCTGCTCTTCACTCGTCAGTGTGGAATGAAGGGGAACCAACACAAACTTTCCATTTCTAAAATAAGACAATTTACCATTAACAATTAAAATCCAACATGGTGGGGAAAAATAAACGCTACATGTTGTATAAAAAATTAACAAGTAATTACCTGGGACTGAAAATTTTATTATCACAAAGCTGTTCGTGAAGAGATGTGATTTCTGAAATTCCCGGCAAGAAAACCAATATGGCGCCCTCTTTAGGCCAACTATGTTCGCCTTCCACAATAAATGTCAAAATGTGCTCAATTAAATCCAGGTGGACCTAAAAACAATGCATTTTATTATTTATGTATTTTTAATAAATAAGATTTTTCATTAAGAGCAAACCGTAAGAAGTATAGGGTGTTTTTTTTAGAGGTTTGGTTTTTAAACTGGCAACATTGTTTCTACAGACTGTCAATTGAACAGTTGACAGTTGATTTGTAGTCAGTACGTTTTGCCATTTCACCATGAATAGACTGATGTCAGAACAGCGATTGCAAATCGTGCAAAATTATTTTAAAGATCGTGGTTCAGTTCGCCAAAATTATCGTGCACTACGTCCATTTTACGGTCAACATAATCGTCCATCCGAGCAAGTTACTCGGAAGACCATGGATCGCTTTCGCACCACGTATACTCTACCACCAATATCATAGACATTAACATTATTTTAATGTGTTTTGTTTTTCATTTTGAATATGTATTTATACCTCTAAAAAAAACATCCTATACTGCCTGAGTCAAGAAGAGCCGACCCCAACAGCCAACAAAAACAATGAGTTGGGATAGCGCCAGGAAGTAGAAGAAGAAAAATGTATATTACCTTTTCAAAATCCATTAAATAGATATTTTTACATGTGGTGTTAGCGTAACCCTTATACCGAGCCAATGTCTGCGAAAGCGTCAAGTGCTCATCTCTGATATTGTCCTTCGGGAGGGAATTGGGTGCCATCACATCACAAGTGCTCATTTCTATCTCAAGATCGTCAAAGGAACCTAAACAATAATTGAAGGAAATAAGTAAGATATAAAACTAAGATCCATCCACACAATCTTTTGTGTCAGGTAGATTCCCTGCCTTCCCTGGGGCCTTCGCTCAATATTCAGGATCTATTGGCCCCAAACAGTGTCAAATGCCGTTCTCTGGACCATGGCAGGCGAAGAGCCAATTGGAGAACAAGTCGCTAGGCGCAAATGGCAGTGGATCGGTCACACTCTGAGACGGAACCCAGCCTGCATCGCTCAGGGCGCACTAGACTGGTCCCCTATGGGAGGAAAGAGAAAGCGAGGCAGACCTAGAGCCACCTGGAGAAGAACCCTGCAGGACGAGGTTAAGGCAGCAGGCCTCACTTGGGATGATGTTATGCATCAGGCATGCGATAAAGTCGGGTGGAGAAGATTCCTTGAGGTCCTATGCACCACGGAGGTGTGACAGGACAAAAAGAAGAAGAAGAAGAGATTCCCTGCAAGTTGCTTAATATAATAACTGTGTTTATTTATTGTTTCTTGAACAATATAAACAATACGTCTGTTTACTACGAGTTTTATTATATTTTACGCGGATGACACATTTCGCCTCCCTAAAGCATTCACAAGTGTCCAATTGCATTTGATAATGCCTTAGAAAGGCGAAACATGGCATTCTCATACAATACAATAAAACTTCTAGAAAACAGAGGTTTTCATTTGTATTAATTATACAACACAGTTTCATCAAAACCATATTTTATATATAATTTTTTAAGTGTTTCGCCGAGCTTCAAGAATTCATAATACACAATACCGCTCTGGTCCCACCAGACACAAAGCATGGTCTTCTTGCCGAAGCGATTTGATGAAAGCATGTCTCACATGTTCTAATTGATGGAGCGTGTTCACCATATGTTTCTACCAGCAAATGATAACTTTCCACAGCCTTTTTCTTTTGATTAAATCAGAAAAGCAATACGTGCTGCAAATGTTCTTTTTCAGGCACAAAAGTCGACATGATCACTGAACGCTACAACACAGACACTATTGTTTGGCAGACTCAACTTGTGTGTGTAGGTTAATGTCAGACGAACAAACTGACGCAGTGTCACATTCATACGCTGCGTACTGTTCGGTGACGCCATCTTTTAGTGAAACCGGAAAAGACTTATGCATACACCTGGTAATATTCTAAATTATGAAAATGGAAGGACACAGTATGCAAAAAAAAACTCACCTTTTTTTAATTTCCTGGTATATTTAGAATTTTGCTCCATAACAAAAGTAGACATGTCCAAAATATCTTCCAGAAACAATTGTTCAACAGGAAAAGTTCTACCTGTAAAAATTCAAAATCATCAAAGATAAAATAATAAACATCAAGAATCGCAAGTACAGTTAAGTGAGTAATGATTTAAGATGAACCTATAAGAAGTTATAATGGTCACCGCATTATGGAATAGGGTCCAACAGATATGGCGATAACTTCATATATAATTTATGGATTTTTTTCAAATTCGGGTCACTTCAAGTTAAAACATAATATAATAATTTTATATTGTTGGTTTTATAAAATAAATTAAATCACTGTCAATTTTATTTATTTAAAATACTTGTTTTTTTCATAACTCTGACTGACCCTAAACCCGAGATTAAGAATTCTCAAGTAGTAAGATATTAATGACATTTACGAAACATTGTTTTTTTCAGTTTGTAAAATATTTAACTAGCCTAATTATTTAGTTTTATGTACACCAATACTGTGTAGTCCAAATTTTGGACCCTAGATGTCACTGGTAGTCTAAATTTTGGTATAATTTGGGAATATTCAAGAAATGCTATCTGACCATGTACATATTCACGGTTGGGGCGATACGCACGGAGAAGTTAATACCCGTTAACTGAACTGGTAATGGCTGGCGAGAAAGATAAAAATGCCTCTTTCAAGGACTCAAGCGTAAACTGTTGGAAGTATAATTTTTATATAATTTTAAAGTATACATACAATTAAATGTTATAATTGTATTTCAATTTCAATCTACGCTTGTTAATAAGCATTCAAATCTATCCGCAGACAATGTACTATTATAATAAAAATGAGAACACACACACACACACAACGTAAAACAATACAGCCGTTTCTCTAAAAGGGTAGGTAAAGAGAATTGACCGCCACACTACTCTATCCTAACACACCTCTCTAGCTTCCTCCAGATTCATACAGTGAGTCATACACGCACATCGATACATTCTTAATCATTCTTTCTTCATCCATACATTCCATGTGACCAAACCAACGCAGTGATGCTTTCATAATTTTGTTTACAATACTTTCTTCCGCTCTACATTCCTTCCTATAATAATATCAGCATTTGAAACTCTGTCGTACATCATTTTACCGCACATTTGTCTAAGGAATCTCACCTCTACCACATATATTCTGCTCTCATCCTTCTTCTGCCAGTTCCATGCTTCGCTTCCATACATAAAGGTTGGAACTAGAACTCCATAGTGAACGGTAAAAATGAGAATAATATAAATATAATATAAAAACCTTCAAAAATGGTACATTAGACTATTCTTATCTAAAGTTCCAAAGTAAAAATAGCCATGATGCTGTCTATAATCTGACAGTAGAGGAACAAGAAGAAATCAATATAATCTAACCTGGAATTTCCAATATTGGTATATCGCCAAAGTAATCAGAGAAGAGATTGGCGTTCATTGTGGCGCTCATGAGAATGACTTTCAGGTCTCTCCTGACAGCGATTATGTCCTTCAAGATTAAAAGCAGGAAGTCACTCTCCTCGGATCTCTCATGAACCTCGTCTACAATGACGTGCGATACAGATTCTAGTTTTGGATCACTCTCCAAGCGACGGAGCAAGATTCCCGTTGTACAAAATGTGAGACGGGTCTTGGACGACACTTTGGTTTCCAGTCGTATCTAAAAAAATGTACAAAAACGCTTAAAATAATAGTTGGAAAAATATAGTTTACATTTATAAATACAAATTTTAATAATGTTTAGAATCATAATATAAACAGCTAAAAATTCGGATGTAATCAAGAAAGAGTATGAGGAATATTTTGAATATAAGAGAGCGAGAGGAATACTTTGATTCTCTCCGAAAGTAATTTGAAATGCACACATTGCGCATGCCCAATAACGTTTCTGGGTTATTTTTTATTTAGTTCTGATGATTCTAGTCTTGATATGACAGTAGTGTAGAAAACAAAAGGAGAACAATTTGGTATTGTTAATTTTGAATGATGCTGTCCATTGCGGGATTATTACAACTGGGATATAGGATGGGAGAGCAAATTGTTAATGTGGTCTGTTATGAAAACAATGATGACCTACAAAAAATTCTAGACAGACTACATCACGCCTGTAAGAAATACAACACGACGATCTCTATCGAAAAAACAAAATATACGACCTTTTCCAAAACACCCAAAACAAGTAACCTGGTTATAGAAAATCAACCCATAGAACAATCAACCGAACAGGACCAAAGAACAGGTGGAAGACCTCCTAAAAGATGGAAGGACAGCTGGGAATCTACCCCTCACAGGAGGAGCAACACTCTGGAGAACAGACCACATAGGTCTACAATAAGGAAGAAGAAGAAGAAGAATTTTGAAATGTTTAACGCGTTTGTAAAAAAAAAAGGTTTAAATTAAAAGTTGAAACTTATTACCGATTACGATTGTACAATGAACCAAGTTTTTTAAGGGTGGAAAATCTTTATTTCACGGGTTGCAACTAGTTTCATATTGTGTTCTGATGTCACCGAGAAATATGTAAATTAATTTCCATTTTCTAAAATTACCTGATAGCCGACGGAGTTGCCACACTTCTCCACTCTCTCATCAGCAACCCGGTCTGCCACTCCGATGGCCGATATCCTCCGGGGCTGGGTGCAGACAATCTCCACATGAGAATCACACCGGGATTTAGCCTTGTTAACTAGCCACTCGTCCAAGATGTACTGCGGGACTTGGGTACTTTTACCACAACCAGTTTCTCCGCATATAACAATGATCTGTTGATACGGTAATTAATATCGTCATTTATATGTCAAATAAAAGGTTAATTCAATGTCAATATTCAGAGATAAGTAGTGCATTTTGATTTATTTTTTAAATTAATCTAACTAACTAACTAACCATCACACCGTCTTTCCGAAGGGGTCGGCAGAAATAATGAACTGCCACACTTTTCTTTCCTGACATATTTCTCTCGCTTCCTCAACATTCATACATCTTGTCATGCACGCGCGTCGATTTCTCAGACTCCTCACGTGGCCGACATTCAATATTTGATTAACTTGATCATACCACGTTTTCCTCGGTCTTCCTCTATTTCTAGTTCCATTTACATCGTTAACATATACTTTTTTACCATTCATTCATTATTTTCATGTGTCCAACTCTTCTTATATTTTCATTTGACCCTATCATACACAGGGTATGCACACATTCGTCTAAGAGATCTCATTTCTACTGCAATTATTCTACTTTCATCCTTCTTTTGCCAGTGCCATGCTTCGCTTCCATACATAAGGGTCAGTATAAGAACACCATTATGCACTGCCATTTTAGCTTTTTTGGATATGTTTTTGTTTGCGATGACAACTTTAAGTCCACCATTTACTTTGTTGCCTGCCCCAACCCTTCTTTCAATATCCCTCTCCACTCGCCTAAGTGCAAAAAATACTACCCAAATACACTAACTCATCTACTTGTTTAAAATTTTCTCATACATACTATTCACCAGGACTTGTAGTTCATGCTCGTTGTCTGCAAGTAGGACAGCGTCATCCGCATACAAGAGACAGCTTACTGATACTCTGCTCATTTTGACACCTACATCCAACCTTTTCAGCTCTTTCATATAATTTAAATAATTGTTTATTACCTGTGATTTATCAATAGCACTCAAGATATCCTTCATCTTATTCCAAGCTGGGAGCTGCTTTCGTCCTTCCAGCATCTTCTTATACTGCCCGTTGGATTGTTTTTCCAAAAACTTTTTAGCGAGCAACTCATCGTCCTTAAGAACCGTTTCGATGTCCAGATTCAGCCGATTATCTCGATTGGAGGCTTTTTCATAATGCGATGGTAAAATTTTTATTGTCTTTTCTTCCTCCTCGATAATTACGGGAAACAGTGGCTGAGAACCGTTTATAAATGCCCTAGTTTTATTGGTCAAAAATTCTATGATAACTTCTTCGTTTTGCAACAAGTCAACAATAGAATATACAGAGGGAATACCGTCTCGCGCTAGGGTGTTAGCTTCTTCTATTAATTTTCTACATATTTGTAAACAAGTTAAAGCCGGAAGTGCTGCAGCGGGAGCGTTCGACTTAAGAAAAATAAACGGACTTTCAAAAGGGTATTTGCTATTTGGAGGGAATCTAATTTCTAAAAAAAAATTAACGATACCTACATTATCACAGTCTTCTTTTGGAGTTTCTACAACCTGATGGGAGAATCTACACTTGTTACCGAACTTACAAGATCCTTTCAAAAAATTTCTACAAACTTCGATCTTTTTCGTTTTAAAATTATTATTTTTATTATTGTAATTAATATTTTCTTTTCTTTGCGTTACTATTTTTTTATCTTTGTTTTCGTAAAGCTTCATAATATAATCTAATGTTAAAGTTACTTCCCAGTGATTGTTGGTTTCTTTTTCTGTGTAGGCATTCTCGTAGATGGATTCTAAAACTGCCTTTTCATCCGTTTTGAAATCTAATAACTCCTTCTCCGTTGAATCGCATTCAACCTCCGTTGGCTCAATGTCGTAGTATTTACAGTACAATAGGTACAAAGCTTCATTCACTTCTCCACTGGTGCAGTCTAGCGCTTCGGCGCAGTGGGCTTTGTGAAATCCATAGCTGAAAAATATAATAAACGCTTACTAAAAATAACAAGCAAACTTGACATATCGCACGTTGAAAACAAAAGTGACACTATACAAAAATCTAAATTTTTCAGTACGGTCATTTAAAGTTTTTGTGAGGTCAATAACTTGACTTTGAGTAGAAATATATTTCAATTTCAATTTCAATTTCAATTTATTCAAAAAAATTATAAACATTACAGAAACACATCCAAATCGTTTATAACCACAAAAATAAAATTAACAATTTAAAAAAACATATTTACAAATAATATAACAAGAAAACAAATAAGAGTAAGTCAGAAAAAAGAAAAACAGAAGACAATTTAAAAAAAAAAAAAAATATTAGAACAGATATTCAGAAACAGTTTGGTAAAGATTAACATTTTTGTACAATAAGTAGAGAAGCAAATAGTAATTTAATACATAAGAGATAGATGCTTTCTAAGGGTAGCCTCACTATCGTGAAAAATATCCACATCCGAAGAGATGCGGTTTAATAGGATTATTGCCCTGCCCACGGGCATTACCTTAGGTAGATTGGTTCTACACAGTGGCAGGTGAAATAATCTATGTTGCCTTTGTCGCAGATAATTGTCGGGGACAAACAAAGTCAAGTCATTCAAAATATCAGAGTTATGTATTCGACCACGAATCAGTTGAAAAAAGTGAACACCCAGGTGGATGGTTCGTCTAATTTCCAATGATTGGTAGTCCAGCATACCCAGCAAGAAATCAGTTGGGTACAGCCAGGGATAGTAACCGTTCTCTTTAAGGTACAGAAATCGTAAGAATTTTTTCTGTACCTTCTCGATTAATAGACAATATTTTGTTTCATGCGGTGCCCACACCAGTGTACTAAATTCCAACCGACTTCTTACCAAGGAATTATACAATAACTTCAGGACTTTTGAATTTTTAAAATCCTTTCCATTCCTAAGAACAAATCCCAAAATCTTTTGGGAGCTATTACATACTGATGTAATATGAAGACTGAAAGATAATTTGGGATCGAATGTAACTCCCAAATCTTTCGAAGAAACAGTCCTATCCAGTAGTATATCATCCATTGTATAACTGTGATAGATCGTTGTGCGAGCCCTAGTAAAGGACATGATGAAACACTTCGATATATTAAAATGCAATTTATTTATTTTACTCCATTCCAAGACACTGTGTATGTCATCTTGGAGTTTTAAACAATCGGCGACAGATTTAATTTCTCGAAAAATTTTCAAATCGTCGGCAAACAAGAGACTATTGGAATATTTGATATTTTTAGTAATATCATTTATAAAAATTGTAAATAATAACGGCCCTAGGATGGAACCCTGAGGAACTCCAGATGGTGTGAAGAACTTACTGGATTGGAAGAGTCCATAAGTTACGAACTGTTGTCTTTTGGAAAGATAGCTATTAAAAAATTGGACTAAGGTGTCACTTAGACCAATTTTACGAAGTTTTACTAAAAGAATCGAATGATCAACTTTGTCAAAAGCTTTTGAAAAATCACTGTATGCAGAGTCAACTTGAAAACCTTTATCCAGGGATTTTGAGACGTAGTTTGTGAACACCATAAGATTTGTATTGGTTGAACGTGCCGGTCTAAAACCATGTTGCTCATTAATCACGAAGGGTTCAATTTTTGGATTAATAAGTGAATGGATTAATGATTCGAATGCCTTAGCAGGAGCTGACAATATTGCAACTGGTCTGTAGTTTTCCACAGATGATTTGACACCTTTTTTGAAAACTGGGGAAATTTTCGAAGTTTTCCAGAGTTCAGGAAATACACCTTTTTTCAGCGACATATTAAAAATTACCGATAATGGATTTTTAAGTATGTGATTACAACCTTTGAGAATAAATGTGGGAACGTAATCCGGACCCTGAGATGTAGTATTTTTAAGTCTTGAAATTGACATAAACACGTCATTTTCGTCAATATGAGAAATGGAAATATCCTGGGCTCCTTGGTGTGAGATATCACAATAACTATCAACGACATTTTGCGAAGAGGAAACGTTATAAACAGAACGAAAATTGTCTGCGAAAGCATTTGCAACTTCAGAATTTTGCACAGTCTGTCCTCGCCATGTCATAGAATCAATGATTCCACCATCCTGACGTTTGGACTTTATATATTTCCAAAAGTATTCAGGATTGTGAAGAATATTCGATTCCATTTCGGCGATATACGACTTGTATGCAGACTGTACATTACGTTTCACGATAGCTCGATACTGACTAAAAGAATTGTAATCATTCGAACTACCCGAAGACTTCCATTTTTTATGGTACCGATGCTTTGTTTTGATATCGCCGACGATCTCTCGAGTAAACCACTTCGGATATCGCCTTCCACTAACAGCCTGGGCTTTCCTCGGAAAACATCTATCGAAACACGAGTACAGTAAATCATAAAAAGAGTTAACAGCATCATTCACATCCGTTGCCATCCCAATACACTCCCAGTTGATTTGGCTCAGTGTTTCATAAAAGTGAACAAAGTCTCCATTGGCAAAATTCCACCCTCTCCATGACACTGTATTCACGGATGGTACATCCGTACGAGTCCGCAGCGACTGGTAAGTGTATTCAAATTGTAATGCGGGATGGTACGGATCTTCAGATGTAAGGGGAGATTCGCTTCGAGAAACGGATATCGGAGTAGTTGACAATATTAAATCTAAGACGCGATCTTTAGAATTAAGAATGTCATTATACTGAGTGAGCCCCAAAACTGAGCACAAGAAATTGAGTTCGATTGTAACTCCGTCCTGAACCGAGTGCATGTTAAAATCTCCCAGTATAATAACACGCTTGTTTGCAAATAAATGCGCATTCGAATAAATATTATTAAAGAATATGTTATAACTCTCCGGACTACTGTGTGGAGGAAAATACACCACACATAAAAAGATCGTAATGTCTCTATACGATAACTTCAGCCAAAGGTCTTCATTAATGGTTTCTAAAGCAGACAATCTTTGAATATTCAAATATTGTCTGTTTCGCACCGCCAATAAACACCCTCCGCCTCGTTTATGCGCAATTGCAGAGGATTCACGATCTCTTCTATAAACCGAAAAGTCATTAGTGAAGAGTTCCGAGTTGAGAACGCTTTCACTAATCCACGTCTCCGTCAAACATATTATATCAAAATCACAGGTAGCTACTTCGTTATAAAACATAGAACATTTACTGTTTAGGCCCCGTGTATTCTGATATAAACATTTTAGCGAAAAAGCGCGAGAGACAGAAGGAGTACGCGCTAGGCCTAGTCAGTTATTTCCGACAGTAGGAAGCCGCGGCGCCCTCACTCTGTTCTCCCACTCCTTCACATAGGAGTAACGTGGCCAGTGACTAGCCTTCAAAACCTCACCAACACAATTAGTTGGTATTCCAATTTTCTAATGTTGTTGTTTTATATATTAGTTTAGATATTATTCTATCAGAATCTAGTTGATTTTAATTAGGTTAATAAGCAGGCAAAACTTTAAATGACCGTACTGAAAAATTGAGATTTTTGTATAGCGTCACTTTTGTTTTCAACGTGCGATATCATACCTTCGGTAAGACAAGGGTACAATTGCACGTTTTGTAATTTTTCATTAGAGACATTGTAAGATTTTTGAAGAATAATATCATGTGATTCTGGCTATATTGATCATACACTATCGCCCTCTGGCAAAATGAGACTGAACTTAATGAGCAACTTTGTTCCTCCAGATAAAGGGATGTTTTTAAAATACATTACTTGAACTTGGACTTGGATCTTCTGGCTTACAGAGGTTCAGCTCTAATGGCTATTCCTCTTACGTCTGTAGGAAATAGCATACTTAACTCATTTTGAGAATTTTTAACAATTATGCCCTTACCGAAGGTGCGATGTGTTCTTGACATTTTCGTTCATATTAATTATTTCTTGATACGAGTACATAAGAAAAAATATATATATTCCAATTTTGTGATTATAAATTGATATAAAAAATGTATTTTCTTCTCATAGTGCCATGTCAGGTTCCCCAAACATTGGTGAATCTTTTTTCGCCACAGCGATTTACTGGGAAGTGTAACTGGAGTGGTTTCCCGTTGTCTTCTCCAGGGTGAAAGTGCATGAACATATTTTAATATTTGGTATGACTGTTATGGGAGAGGTCCAGAAAAAGTTGGGAAACTAGGGCCTAGATAATTACGGTTTGTATAATTATTTTGTGGCTCTTTGGGATTTCTGTGTCCAATGTTTTTTTCTATGACAAACATTTTAAATGTGATGTTCTATTATTTTTCTCTGGTGGTAAGTAAGTACCTCTCTCAAATTGTAAACAGAAGAGACTTGTATGAACGCAGCAATGTCCTGAAGTAATTATCTTTGTGATAAGGTATTCAAAGCGATTAATTACCTTTCCAATTTGTTGAGAGCGAACATTCTCAGCTTATCCTCGGAGGTTGTAATTTCACTGCGTTTCTTAGAATAGTCAAACACTCCAGACACAACCAAATTGCCTCTCTCTACCCAATAACGGTTGGTAAGACTTTTCCCTTTATCCTGGAAATATTATCAAACAAAAAATATATAATTGAATATGTACAGTGTTTATATGTGAACGAGATAACCGTCTACAGGATATGCGCTATCTCTATTTTGTTTAAATGATTGTATGTTGATTTATGGTTTACAGTTAACCCATTCATCGCCACATGTTTGTAGAAACAGCGCACCGGTACGCTACGTATTTTCTCCCAAACTATCGAAAAACATTGATCCTTTTTGGTTTGTTAATATTTTTAAATATTCATAGATGTCGTTGTGAGAAAATCGGAATTCACTTTGAAATACACCTTTCGAATATTGCGAAGCGCGCACAGCTGCGCTTATGGCGATCGTCTACGTAGAGCGCACATGTGTGCTTACGGCGATCGTCGGGTTAATAACATTTTTGTGATGTCATTCATAAACATTTATTGTTACACAGAAAGTAATTAAATTCTTGCATTTCTACATCATCTTTTAGGCTATCTTTGTTAGCAATTTTTAGGTTATTTTGTGTTATATATTTATTGTGATATAGTTTAAAATTCTAGTCATTAATGCACTCTTTTGCCACTTAAATTCATTTATCATCGTCATATTTATACCAACAAATGATATAAACTAACAAAATTTATTTTAACCAAAATACAGGAGAAAATTTTTGCATGTGCAAAATTAACGAACTATTATTATTTTTCTTTTAATAGATCTAACAATCTGTTGCACAGAAATCATGTCTCCTGGGATGATAAGGTCCAGCTGTCCCTTTAGGTGGCCTTCCAGGTGGACGGTGTCCAGAGGGGATTTCATAAGCGGCTGTATATACAGCCGCATATGCGAGTCTGTCACTATCCATTCTGGCTACATGGTCCCTCAAGTATCTTCTTCGGGATCTACTCCACCGAACGATATTTTCTATTTTGCAAGTTTTCCTTATGCCTGCATTACGGACATGATCTCTGAGAGTTTTTCCAGTAATCGATGTAAGGATTTTCATCTCAGATGTTCTCAGTAAACCCTTGGTTCGTACAGTGTCGGCCCGCGTCTCTACATCATACATCATGATAGGTCGCACGCATGTCTTATTAATTCTGACCTTGCTGTTAATACGCATGTACTTGTTATTTCAGACCCGATTCTTCGGACACCCTGATACAACAGAGGCTTAATTGACTCGTACTTCGGTATAGTGGTCATTATGGCTGCAGATCTCTACTCCTAAATATCTGATGTTTTGTTGACTGATAAAGCCTTTGTGATACTATGTGGAATTCGTAATAAATAAATTGTAATAATATACTAACTAACTAACCGCCACACCATTTTGTCCTGACATACCTCTCTAGCTTCCTCCACATTCATACATAGTACCATGCACGCTTGTCGATTCTTCCAACTTCGAATGCGGCCGTCTTTTAGTATTTGATTAATTTGGTCATATCACACTTTCCTCAGTCTTCCACGACTTCTCTTCCCATTCACACTCCTCGTATACAACATTTTAACCATTCTTCTCTCATCCGTTCGTTCCATATGTCCAAACCATCTCAGGAATCCTTTTTTAATTTTACTTATGATGCAATCATCTGCCTTACATTTCTTCCTTATTTTGTCGTTCGGTATTCTATCATATATCGTTTTCCCGCACTAATAATATTAATAATTAATTGGGTGATTTATGGAGTCTGTTCTTCAAATGTAGATGTCCAATTATCTTGCCGTCTTTGGGGTGGTCTTCCTTGAGGTCTGTTGCCTATTGGTACTTCATTACCTGCTTATCACAATTTCAAGACACGCTCTCTCCACATGATCTTCCAGTAACGTCTTCTCAGTCTACCCCATCACAAGACATCTTGGAAATGGCAGATCATCCTTATTTTGGAATATCTCACTCTGTCTCCGAGTTTCGTGGATCAGAGAGGCCTCATTTAATATCTTACAGTGAGATGATTAATTCATCAAAATGGTGCTTTATAAATCATCCAATTTTGTATTATTATTATTATACTATAAGAGAAAATAGTCACGTGCGAAAGTTCGAGTAATTTATCTCCGATTTTCGATATTTATTTATTCTTCTTCTTCTTTTTGTCCTGTCACACCTCCGTGGTCCATAGGGCCTCAAGGAATCTTCTCCACCCGACTCCATCGCATGCCTGATGCCTAACATCATCCCTAGTAAGGCCTGCTGCTTTAACCTCGTCCTGCAGGGCTCTTCTCCAGGTGGCTCTAGGTCTGCCTCGCTTCCTCTTTCCCCCCATAGGGGAACAGTCTAGTGCGCCCTGAGTGACGCAGGCTGGGTTCTGTCTCAGAATGTGACCGATCTCACATCCATAAAATATTTATTATGTTCCCAATAAACATTTTTTGTGTATTTTAATTGATGAGTAAATGTAAGATGGAAGAATGTCGAAAATCCAGTATTTATAATATTTTTTGAACAATTTTTCGAACCCAGTATTTATAATATTTTTGGAAATATTAAAATTATTATAAGCAATGCGTACTAGTTACACCACATGGATAAGAGGTTAGGTTTATCAACAACAACAAAATACGACAAAAAAATATCAGTACTAAAAAATAACATAGTATTATAAATAATATAAACAAAACTGCATACTTTGTACGCCACGGCCTTCTTGAGCTCGAAATCGGATCCATGGATGTACCTCAAAGTTTCAAGAATTAAATTTTGCGAATCTCCCGAAAGACGGAGGGTTTGCATCTCCACGCGGAGCGGTTTAGACGATCCATGATCTTCCTCTACCCTTTTATTGCTGAGGAAATAATAAAAACGTGTCAAATTTCGCTATAAAAACAGTATAGCAAGGTTATGATCTGAATTTCACAAGATGTCGTAATATTTATTATTATACTCACATAATTTTAGGATTTTGGGGGGCGTGAAGAAAATAATCTTCAGCCAACGAAATTGATTCTTTATTCATGGTGATTTCAACGACAGTCCTTTTGAAAATTAAATTAAAATAAATAATTTCTAAACGTCAAAATACGCGAGTTCGCCCTTTCATCCTGCTGTCACACAAACGTGAACTGTGAAACGTCAATTGACAGTGTGGTCACAATGAAAAATAATAGTTCTAAATAATATCTTAAAAATCGTATGCACTTGGGTGAGTACCGATATAATATATTAATAAATATTTACTAATTTATATTGTGACGTTTTAAGTTAATTTTTTTATAATTTAATTAATACTGATTCATTGGCATAATAATACAAAACAAAGGCTCATTTTTCATTGGTAATAAAACCAAATACTTCTTAGCCTAAGAGCGTTTAATTATATAATATTAAAATATTATTTTAACAATAATAAATAGAAATATATACAAAAACTACGTTAAATCCAGTGTATAAGGTAATTTGTTTTAATGTAACATTTAGAAATGGTTTTACCCCCAAAAGCTCCGCTTTTATTTTAAAATATAAATTGAATAACAGTTTTTTTTTATAAATACAATTCATTTTTAAACTAAACACGGGAGGTATATATAGAGAGCCAATTGATTTAAAAATATAATATGTGGATGACAGTAAAGTTTTTCAAATCAATATTAATCCAAATTTAGTGATTCTTTATCTTTGTGGTTTAAGCTTTTTGCCCTTTTATTTTTAGTTTCAAGTTCTTAAGAATTGGACTGCCAGATATCTTTCCTTCTTTTTGGAGGTCTGCTTCCTTGAAGTAAATCGTCCGTTGTTGCTCTTACAGCCCTTGATTTTACCATTCTGGTCACATGTTCATTCCAGTACCTTGTTCTATGCCGCCCCCCTATTACCATATCCTCGACTTTGCAATTAAATTTTAAAATTATATTAAAACATTATTTGTTTGTTATTTTAATAATTCGTCTTACATAACATCAATTTGTGATTCGTCCTCTAGAGATAAATGTGTAAAGATTAACAAACCAGAATAAGATATAAAATACATTTATTATCAAATGAAATTAAGCTTTCTTAAAAATATATTTACTAAATACTAAACATAGTGATAAGCTAAGGAATGGTAGAGCGCTGTTGCCAAGCTCTTGTATTATATTTGATTCAACAGGTGCATATTTATTGTCTTATAGGTGGTGTTGCTCTGTAGAAGGTAGAGACAATACTGAAACACAATTTTACTTTTTCCTACTCATAATGGACTCCGTGAATGCTGGCGACCCAGGTGAGAAAATATACAAGCATGTTAAGAAATCAAAATTAGATTCCAACATGTAATTTCTTGGCATTATCTTTAAATAATTAATGTTTTTAATTCAAATTTCTTGGTAGAAATTAATTTTAAATAATGAAAACAAAAAATTATATAAAATTTCTTTATTATTATGTATTTAGTGTGCTTCCACTTGTGTTTATGTTCGTATAGAATCATTTCAACTACAACTTATAAACAGTAATACATTATTTAGAATCAGGAAAAAATGTTTAACCCCCACCACTATCATTTATTTATTAATTAAGGGTAACATACAGCGATATCAATAACATATATATAATAAAACATTTAGAATAATTAAAGTAAGGCCCATTACATGCTACCACAAATATAAAATAATAGTTTACAATTAACAAATGATGGTGTGAAATGAGATTGAAGTTAAACTAAGACAAAACGACGACCTTCGTGGCAGAGTGGTTACAAGCTCTGACTTCCATGCCGAAGGTCCTGGGTTCGATTCCCGGTGATGGCAGTGTGATTGTCACACTGTCTTTGGTCTGGTGTAGAATTCAAGTGACAATAAAATGGCGATAGATTGGCTACCTATCACATGTCACGAGAATCAATATAATAGCTAAAAAAATAATAATTGTATAGAGTAATTGGGTCCAAACGACCTGTTGTGTACATAAAAAAAAATTAATAATAATAAAAAAATAATAAAATAATGAAGTATACATAATATTTAAGAGTTAAAATACTTATAGTACTAGAAATAAAAAATAAAATTAAGATAAACAAAAAAGTAATATGCGAGTATTATAATATAATATCATGTTACATCGTGGTCACATCCACGCAGAAATATTGCTCCGATAACTTTTTTTAAATTTCGCTCGTTCAAATGAAAAACATCATTGTCTCCAAAATGCTTGTTGTAGTGAGTCTGTCTGAGCGTAGTTAGTGCAATAAACAGGAAGATGGAAAATGTGCGGTTTATATAAACCAAATTATATAAACTAAATAAATTTTGATGTAGGTACCAGAAGATGGCAGCAAGCTGCCGAAACCGGTCGAACATAAATACAAGTGGAAGCACACTAAAATACATAATAATAAAGAAATCTTGTATAATTTTTTTTTTGTTTTCATTATTCATTATCTTTAAATCATTGGTGATGGTAGGAATTAAATACTTTCACATTGCGTTAAGAAGATCTTCTGCTTAATGCTTAAAATACAATCTTCATAGATGGCGTTAGTGTGTAGATTGAATATACTACCATGTTGGAGATTAACATATATACAACTTCCAAAAATTTGTCAGACATGGTGGTCATAAGAAAAAATAAGGTAGAATGGGGAATGTTGTATTACATAAAGCGTGCGCTTAACCCAACCAATGACAAGTTATAAGTCCTGTAAACACCTTGATCAACCATATTCTGTTTCCAATTTGCATCTTCGTCTCTATTAAGATACAATTGATTCTTGAATACTATTGATTCCATATAATACTAATGTAGTTAATTTAAAGTAATTCTAAAACTTTTATAAGATTTTAGCGTGAATTTAACCAGTCCTAATATTGCACAAATAAGTAGACTATAACTAAGTACTTAAATTAAATTTCCAGTTGAGAATTTTTCTGATTAAAAATAATCTGAATATAATATAAATACACTTGTAAATTTGTATTTTAACCACTTTATTCTTTATAACAACCAACCGGTTTTGCTCCTACCGCAGCTTTGTCAGGGATACAAAAGACACAAACTGTCTTTTGTAACCCTGATGAAGTTCTGGCTTGAGCAAAATCGGTTGGTTGCTGTAAAGAATAAAGTGGTTTAAATACAAATTGATAAGTGTACGAGTATATCTATAATATATTTAATTTAATAATGTCACACCACAAATCAAGTGCTTTATATAAAAGAAAAAATAATCTAGCTATCCGAATGTCCCTTTAGTGTGTATTCATGTATATCTGTCTCTGTAGCCAGCTGGACGCTTTCAACAGTCATAGGATAATCTGAAAAAAAAACAAAAAAAACTGTATAAAATGAAAATATATAAATATATCAGAAATTTTGTATAAGGAATAGTAAATATTAAACCAAAATCCTGGCAAGTGGTGTGTTAAATCTTTGATAACATCAACATATACTCGTATAATACAATATTATAAAATCTCTTGGCATGCAGAATCAAATAGCCATGGTGACACTGACATGGAGAGCAATCTAACTACAGAATATGAATTATGATAATAGAAAGATGGCGATGAGGTTCGCAACCCATCACACCGCGTCTCCCGCGGGACGAAAAGAGAAGGATGGAATGCCGCATCAAGTGTGACAGTCCATTCTTTTTTCGGGAAGACGGCGTGATGGTTAGTTAGTTAGAAAGATTCATGCTTACCAATTTCGAACCACTTTTTAGCCGGGTATCCAGAGTCCACCCTGGAAGATGTGATAGCATATCGTAAGGCTATCGCGATACCAAAACTCATAGCCAGCGGCGGCTCACCAACAGCTGGAAGTGTTCAGTCATATTTTCACAATTTATAATATATATAAAACCATGAGGAGTCGGAGAAATCGACATTCGTGCATGACATGAGGAAGTGAGAGAAGTATGTCAGGAAAGAAAAGTGTGGCTGCCTATTATTTGTGCCTACCCCTTCTGCGATACGGCGTGATGGTTAGTTAGTTAGTTAATATCAAATTTAGTAAGTGCAAAAACTTATTTCAATCTAAGAAAATATTCTTTATCTGAACATATAATATAACAGAAACAAAGTTAAAACAAGATAATAATTTTATACAACCATTCACAATATTATCGAAAACTTCTTGTATAAAAATATACATAAAATGTTTTGTTATGTAATAAATATGTCTGAAAATAGGCGATTGCATGTGGTTATGGATAACCATTATATTAAGGATTAATTGTATCCATAGAGACGAAGATGCAAATTGGAAACAGAATATGGTGGTCGGGCTCGAAACTAAAACCTGAATTTGACAACAAACTAGAATTTGACGCTGGTAAATCTCGAGAAGAGTTGTGAAACATATTTGGCATGAGAAACAGGCCCATATAACTGATTTTTTCAAGCCACAATAATTAAATTTATTGTTTGAATGTGTATAACACGTATTAAATTTTTAAGGATTAATTGTATCTCAAGAGACGAAGATGTAAATTGTTTTCTGGGAACAGAATATGGTGGTTGAGGCGTTTACAGGACTTATGACCTGTCATTGGTTGGGTAAAGCGATCGCTTTATGTTAACAACATTCCGCATTCCGCCCTTCTTACGACCACCACGTCTGACAAATTTTTGGAAGATGTATATATGCTATAATGTTGCACTACATTTCACATTATATACTTAATATAAATAATATCATGAATCTAGTTAGATTTAGTTAATTACGTGATAGTTTCGTAAAAAGTGTCAACTATTTCTCACCTTTGGACCCCTGGATGCCGACGGGGTTTTTTGAGTTTTCCCTGAACCAAACTCTAAAGTCCACCGGAATGTCTTTAATACCAGGTGGTTTATAATCCCAAGTTCTCTTAGTCAGTAAAGCACCGGTCTTTTTGTCATAAACTAATTTCTCCGAAGTCCAATATCCGATCCCCATCATATACGCACCTTCAATCTGTAATGTTGTAATGCTCAATAATATTCAAGATCTATTGGCCCCAAACAGTGTCAAATGCCATTCTCTGGACCATGGTAGGCGAAAAGCCAATTAGAGAAAAAGTCGCTAGACGCAAATGGCAGTGGATCGGTCACATTCTGAGACGGAACCCAACCTGCATCGCTCAGGGCGCACTATACTGGTCCCCTATGGGGGAAAGAGGAAGCGAGGCAGACCTAGAGCCACCTAAAGAAGAGTCCTGCAGGACGAGGTTAAAGCAGCAAGTCTCACTTGGGATGATGTTAGGCATCAGGCATGCGATGTAGTCGGGTGAAGATGGAGATTTACAAAAAATAACATAGATGTACATGTTGAAGTAATACACATATATCAGCAATTGTGATATGTAAATATATGATCCTTAAAGGACGCATAGGTCATTTGGAGAATGTCCATATCGACCGACACCTCATTTAAGAGCACTATTCCCTGGGTCATTTTATACTACGCCATGACATTTATTCTGCAATGCGGTATGCACAACAGATCGTGTCTTCTAGCGCGAGCATACCTGTCCGGTGCATTGAAGCCATAACACTCTAAGAGGTATGGACTATAAATGAGGTTACAGAGTATTTTAAATCCCAAGATTCGAGACTGTGGTACTCTGTGTTAATTGATAATTGTGGTGCATAATCCTCGGATATACCCCATTCATCCGCATGTAGAGGTATCTCAGAAATTTGAAACCATTTGAAATTATATATTTTAAATATTTTTACATACCTGTCCCACATCAATTTCAGGGCTAATACTTTTCCCGACGTCTTGTAAAATATCCACGCGAAGTATAATATATCTTCCAGTGATGACGTCAATCTCAACCTCGGCAACAGTAACTCCATAGGTCTCATAAAGAGGTGGCAGCCCGTTGAGATTGGAAGCCATGAACGTGGCGTGCAAGTCTACACGAGCGTTATGCGCTGCCCTGACTATTTCCTTCCACGTAGCATCCACCAAAATGGTTTTAAACGGCTTCAGTCTATCCCGAAGAATTTCACAGGCCCTCTGAGTGGCGAGACCGCACGACTCACTAGCTATGCTGGCTCCAGATACGAAATTATTTGGATTGTCATGGTTGTTATTGGGTTTAACAGACACGATGTCAAGCGGTATTCCTAAAACGGAAGCGGCGATTTGAGCACACTTGGTGTTGATTCCCTGTCCCATCTCGCATCCTCCGTGGCGAATAGACACTGTCCCGTCTCCCTGATAAATTGAAACTGTTGCGGAAAAATTCGAAAAGTTCCTGATATCATATTGCATTGGAATTAAACTTAACCCTCGTTTGCGCCAACGGTTTTGGGAATTGAATTTCTTAACATAAGCCAACCTTTGTTCATAATCTGATGATTTCTTTACTTTTGCAATCAATTCATGAAGCTGGCTGGTGGGTGGCAAGTTTTTCTTTCTTACTTCAACGGGATCGTTGCCTGTTTCAGTGGCTATGTGAGTCATTATGTTTTCTGTCATGGCGCGACCTTCCGTTGTACCTTAAAAAAAAACAATAAATATTTGTATACAAACAATGTGTAATGTCCATAATTGAAGCAATTCCCTTCATTCATTTTATATTGACCTCCACCAAACCCTTAATTTTGCAAACCGGTTCAAGTTGACTAGCTAATTATCAGTCATGTTCACATTACTCATCTCAAGTACATTTATTTATTAATCTTTCTTTCTTTAACTATCCATATGATATACCTGTTTTCTTAATTTTATTATTGTACGTCTCTCCTTAATAATCTTTATAACTGTATTCTTAATTTGAATAGTGTCTTTCTTTCTGTAATATTCTATATACCTGTGTTATTATTTAAAATAGTATCCTTCTTCTTTAAAAATCTACAAACATACTTGTGTCTTAACTCGTCTAAGGCTTAATTTTTACCGTTATCCTTAAAATTTTAAATTTATTGAAATTACTTACAGACTGACCGGTATTTTACCTTTTAGTATTATACCTTATTACAACATTGCATATACACAGATTCAAATCATAAGTAATGTAGCTCACACAAATACTCACTACACTTATAACCGTGATGTTCACAGTTGTAACACAAGACAAAGACACAATCTACACCCACCTGATGCTCGTACTACAATGTTTGGTCTTAAGTCTCTGCCGTACCTGGCTTATAGGGAATATAACAGGCTTCCTGAGGGTATTCAAGGCTCTAATAATGTGGCTAGCAGCCTAAAGCTGTATAAACTCAGGCAGTATGTGGAAAGTGTAAATTATTAGCATATTAGTGCATTTGTATCTTAATTTTTATTCTGCTTGATATAATATTTTTGTGTATATAATAATTGTGTGTTCTGTCGTGAATATACGAGCATATTATAATAAATGTAATTATTTTACGGCACAAAATGAGTTTATTGTAACTCATGGGGAATACATGTTTTGTAATGTATTTTTTATATAAATAAAAAAATCAATAAAAATTCCGTCTATAACAAATAAATGAATAAATAAATCTACATGATATTGCCGCCTTTCTTCAATCTTAAGTACTTGTGTGTTCATTTATAATATACAATAAAGTATACCTGGAGCCCTCATCCAAGTGTTGGATGGTGTATCGGTCAACAAACTGAAGGATTGAGCACTCCATCTACTGAAATTATATCCATTATAAAGCGAGGCCATTGTTTCCAAGACGAGTAAATTCTCGTTAATGGAACATCCTAAATCTTGATAAAATGTATTATTGAGGTATTGAATTTCCCCGTGATCATCAACTCCAACCTGGAAGATAATATATTTATTTAGCATATGAGATAAAAAATAAAAATAAACTATTAATAATAATGTTTAACCACTTCCAAGTAAGATCACATACGAGTACAATATATACAATATTTTTCAATCCATAGGGTGTTTTTTTTAGAGGTTTGGTTTTTAAACTGGCAACATTGTTTCTACAGACTGTCAATTTGACAGTTGACAGTTGATTTGTCGTCAGTACGTTTTGCCATTTTACCCAGTTACTCAATAAAGGTGTCGAAAATTGGACTTCACGATTGCGCTTCATTCGAGCTAGCCGTGGCGCTCATATGCCCGAAATCATATTTAAACAATAATGGCATAAAATTATTTATTAAATAAAGCCAATATCACAGACATTTACATTATTTTATGTGTTTTCTTTTTCATTTTGAATTTGTATATCTCTAAAAAAAAACTTATTGTAACAATGTGTATAAGTCAACTGTCAAATTGACAGTCTGTAGAAACAATGTGCACCCCCCCAGATCCACCTTAGACGTGTAAAAAAAAAAAAAGTACAAATAATGTACTCCCTCATTACCCCATCCTACAATCCTACATTACGAGTACATATCCTCATTCCCAACAAAGTCACTTCCAACAGGTGGGGGAGCAATAGCCTTCGGGCTGATACTCCCGAAAGACAAGATCATAGATAGATAGAAACAATATTGCCAGTTTAAAAACCAAATCTCTAAAAAAAACAATCTATATTTATTTAGTCTACTAACCTCATATTTACTGGTACAAGGGAATCGTTTTCCAAGTGCCAACATGTTGGTCTCCAAGGGCATTATAAAGCGAACAGGCCGCTGCAGTTTATAGGCGGCCAGAGCACAGCCAGTGTCCACAATCATCTGACGACTTATTTTAATGCCATACGCTCCCCCTGATCGACGGCAGTGAACATTAATACTGCAAATAAGTACCATTCATTAATTTTAATAATATTACCGCATTCATTATTCTTATTATTCAGCAGTAGCGTTAAAAGCGTACTGCTGTACGGATGTGAGACTTGGAAGTCTACCGCGGACGTTATTGGTAAACTCCAGGTGTTTATAAATAGGTGCCTTCGCTCAATATTCAAAATCTATTGGCCCCAAACAGTGTCAAATGCCGTTCTCTGGACCATGGGAGGCGAAAAGCCAATTAGAGAACAAGTCGCTAGGCGCAAATGGCAGTGGATCGGTCACACTCTGAGACGGAACCCAGCCTGCATCGCTCAGGGCGCACTAGACTGGTCCCCTATGGGGGGAAAGAGAAAGCGAGGCAGACCTAGAGCCACCTGGAGAAGAACCCTGCAGGACGAGGTTAAGGCAGCAGGCCTCACTTGGGATGATGTTAGGCATCAGGCAAGCGATAGAGTCGGGTGGAGAAGATTTCTTGAGACCCTATGCACCACGGAGGTGTGACAGGACAAAAAGAAGAGAAGAAGAAGATTTTGGCTCTACCATTGCCTGTTTAAACGTGGCCTTAAAATAAATGGCCAGTCTCTCACCCCCGTTTCGCATTCGACAATATTGTTATTATGGCCAAACCTGTGTAGGAGATCGATGGCATGCTAAATGACCTAAATACTGCACCCAAACCAGTAGGTCTCGGGATGAATTTGGACAAGATGAAAGTCATGCATAATGCACATATTGTGCTGGAACCAGTGACCGTTAATTACTTGTCTCTCGAAATGGTGCAATAATATACACATCTTGGCTAAATCATACAATTAGGCAGAAACAACTTTGAGAAAGAACCGAAATGAAGAACTAAGTTGTGTGATTTTTGGAAAACTGTGTCATATCTTCAATTCTCAAATACCCCAGTGCCTCAAAACCAAAGTCTTCAACCAGTGCGTCTTGCCAGCCATGATTTACGAGCCGATACGTGGACGCCGTTAAGGGGTCTGGCGTACAAGTTCCATGAAAGGGCCATGCTTGGAATTACCTTGAGGGACAGAATTCAAAACGAATTTGACAACAAACCAATGTGACTGAGGTGGCTCTAAGAATAGGCGGGGTGAAGTAGCAGTGGAAGACCGACACTTGATGGAAAAGACGGGTTCTGGAGTGGAGACCGAACACAAAATTTTGTAGAGTTGGATATCCCCCTGTCCACTGGACCGACAATGTTATAAGAATTGCTGGACGTGGATGGATGAGAGTGATGTTGGATAGGGGGCAGTGGCGTGCTTTGGGAGAGGCCTACGTTCAGTCGTTGGCGACAAACGACTGTTAAGTAAGTATGTCTGCTTATTTATCTTAGCCACTTTTTACTTACCTATTCAGCTTTTTATTGAGAAGTTCACCTATAGCGATTTGCGTCTGATCGGACCATTGCGTAGAAGAATACACATCCATGCCATCCTCAATAGGAACACAAATACACTGCAGCGTCTCCATAGTATAATGATACTGTCCGAAGATTTCAAATTTCCCTTTGATAACTTTAGTCACTTTTGTGCCGCGGTCTATCGCCTCGAGAGGAGGGTTGACCGTGGTCCTCTTGGCAGCTGTGGGGGACTTGAGGACATCTTGAATTGTTAACACAGGATCTTCTTTTGACACATCCTTGTATGTAACTTTAACTTCTTCTGCCGCCAGTCTGGCTAGTTTCTCCGACTCGGCCACAACAATAGCCACCGGTTGACCATAGTACAATATTTTACTGCTGGCAAGGACCTCTTCGATCTCAGTTGTCGATATATTGATTGGAGTAAAAGAGTTCTTTCCCGGTATATCTTTTGCCGTGTAAATAGCCATGACTCCTTTTAATTCCTGAAAATAATATATTGTCAACTAAATAACCATCATGCCGTTTCAGAGAGGATGAAACGCCACACTGCTTTATCTTGACATGCATCTCAAGGTTCCTCTTTGGCTTCTTTTTCCACCCATACTGCTTGTATAAAACTTTTTAATTTTAGATAAACTTAAGGCGTTAAATAATAATTATATAAAACAATGTTTTTTAACTATAATACTTCCAATTTTGTCTTTATTTCGACAGTGACCGGTTTCGCCAGGCTCGCTGGCATCGACAGACTGGTCGTTTTATGTAATAATTATTTAAAATGAACTTCCATCAAGAGATTTCAGTAAAATCATTTGATTATCTTAAGGCGTTAACGCTATGGAATTCCATAATGACGAATTTTTATGAATTAAAATACTGTTTTTTCCACTTTTGAGTTTATTTTTCTCGACATGTTTTAAAGGCTTACACCTTCATCATCGGTAGAATGATATAAAGGAGTTTATATCGCTCTCCCGATGATGAAGGTGTAAGCCTTCGAAACATGTCGAGAAAAATAAACTTAAAAGTGGAAAAAACAGTGTTTTATTCATAAAAAAAAAAAAAAACTTTTTAACTGTTCTTCTTCAACTGTCTCAACTCTTGATTCAATTATTCAATTCTTCAATTGTCAATGTATTCATTAAATAAATATTGCATCAATTACCAGGGCTTCTTTAGTATAAATTTTGTCAAGTTTCCCCTTGTGAATCTTGGACACAACAAAGGCGGCGAAGACCTCGTAAGGGCGAGCAGGCATATCGTCGATGTACTCTGCCTCGCCGGAACACTGCACCATAGCTTCGAGCTTAACCACCGGCTTGTTCACTGGCCAACGGTGGCGGTCCGTCTCATACTTCTGCACGCCACTGGATACCGGACGCTCAAAGGGCTCTCCACCGGACTTGTACTTCTTGTCAATACAGTCCATCGGGCTGATGCATAAGATTGTCTGGACAGAAAAGCAATTGTTTTAGACCCTTCAAAACATTATGTTTTACCAAAATAATAACACTGAAAAGAGTCTTCATATCTACTTGTTACGTTTGTCTACTTCATAGGTTCCCAACCTTTTCTGGAATACTGCCCATTTTACAAGAAAAAATATTCTAACATCACCTCTCCTATAATACTAACACCAATTTTTTTAATATCGTTAACTAACTAACAAACCATCACGTCGTCTCTCCGAAGGGGTAGGCAGAAAAAATGGACTGCCACACTTTTCTTTCCTGACATATTTCTCCTACTTCCTCAAAATTCATACATCGTGTCATGCACGCGCATCGATTTCTCTGACTCCTCACGTGGCCGACATTCAATATTCAATTTATTCGATTGTACCACATTTTCCTTGGTCTTCCTCTATTTCTAGTTCCATTTACATCGTTAACATATATATTTTTTACCATTATTTCTTCGTTCATTCTTTCCATCTGTCCAAACCATCTTAATGATTCTTTCATTATTTTGTTCATTATTCGCACCGCATTCACTTCTTATATTTTCATTCGACACTCTATCATACACAGAGTATCAACACATTCGTCTAAGAGATCTCATTTCTACTGCATTTATTCTACTTTCATCCTTCTTTTGCCAGTTCCATTCATAAGGGATAATCATAATTGATCACAATTTTATTGTTAATTTGTCGAAAAGGTACGCTATGACCACCTACCTCTGGACACATCTCCGCCCCTATGGAGGGCCTCAGCCTCCCCTAGGAGGGGGTACCTCGCCTGTTGGGAACCTATAGTCTACACTACTCATTTATTTTGATAAAACCAACACAACTGGGTTCTGGAATGTAAATCACTTTATTATTGTGATTCTTCATTTAGACACATAGATGAGAAGACATTTGGCAGAAAATCTTCAAAGGCCCAATGCTAAACACATATCTCATATTGTTTTAATACTCATGGTTTGATTTGTTGTCCCAAACTGACATTATTAAGAATGTATTTGAATTAATATAATAATAATAATAAATTGGATAATTTATAGAGCGCCATTTTTATGAATTACTCATCTCTACAACAATTTACTTCAGATAATTAAAACAATTTACTTCAGATATCTAATGGATGAAGCTCAGCTCGAAAGAGCGTCGACGTCCATGGATCTAGGGGTGTTGTTCGATGCTCGCTTGTCGTTTAGTCTTCACATAACTTCACTATGTAATAGCTCCCTCAAAATGCTTGATTTTGTCATTAGAAACGCCAAGATCTTTCGTAATATTCAGGTGCTGAAGCTGCTGTATAACTCTCTGGT
Source organism: Lepidostoma basale (assembly GCA_022606425.2). Lineage (NCBI taxonomy): Eukaryota > Metazoa > Arthropoda > Insecta > Trichoptera > Lepidostomatidae > Lepidostoma > Lepidostoma basale. The sequence continues at coordinate 3,061,508 of JAHDVF020000211.1, forward strand.
GAGAAGTCGGTTGGAGTTTAGTTCCATTATCTGGGCGCCACATGAGGTTTGATATTCCCTGATGGTGGAGAAGGTGCAGAAAAAATTTCTGCGATACCTCTATCTTAGGGAGTTTGTATATTACCCGTGGCTCTTTACAAATGATTTCTTGCTAGGGATGCTAGGCTACCAGTCACTCGAGAGGAGACGAGACATTCACTTGGGTGTCCATTTCTTTCGGCTGATAGGCGGTTGTATACACAACTCAGAAATCCTGAGTGATGTAGGTCTGTTCGTCCCTGATAATTATCTTCGACAAAGGGGCCATAGATTGTTTTATGTTGCCATAGATTGTGATAGTTTGGCTCATCTGAGGGAAGTACTATCTTTATTATAATTGTATGGTATATTTATTTTATTGATTTGTCATGCATCTTATGTTTCTCGCTCTTTTTATTAATCTATTATGTATTACTTATTATTGTGTATCTCTAACTTGTATCTTTAGTGTATTGGAAAAAAAATTCTGTAATGCTTTAGATATGTTTAAATAAATAAATAAATCTCAAGTGTGCTGTAGAAGACGCTCCACTTTATCAACTAGATTAAAATAATAATAATGATCACAATAGAAATAAACATATTTAGTATGAGGGCTGCACCTGACGTAGTCGATCAGCCCTTTCTGTCAGGAAATGATAATTTGGAAAAGGTGCGTTTTGAGTCTCGATCTAAACTCTGATTGATTCTCAATGCACTTAAGGTGTGCTGGAAGATTGTTCCAAACTGAAGGGTCGGCTACTGCGAAGGCTAGGTCGCCAAAGCTTGTGCTTGGACAGCTTTTTGGCACAGTCAATCTACCGATCGCAGAAGACTTAGCTGATCGCAATGTAGACTGTCTAGCATTCAGGTTCTCGTTGATGCAGAGTTCAAATATATAAGCCGGTGTCATTCCATGCAACGCCTTATAGACCGCCTATTAGCCCATTTTAACCACAAGGAGAATTAAATAAACAAAAGTAATAGTTACTTTTAAATTTACCTTGTAAAATAGTCCAATTGCTAACTTTTTCCTATATTTTGGTGATGGTTCAGGTGGGTTCTCATCTGGGAATATCTCTTGATTCAAACATTCTATGGCGAGCTTAAGAACCTCGTCCTTGAATATATTTTTTCCAACTAGGAATTTTTCAGTATCGCAGGCATGAATGAAGTCAGGCCGGATACCGCCATAAACAATTCTGGCACTTTTAATGATGTTTTTGTTAATTTTGAATAGAAAACCGGCATTCACGATGGCGTGCGCGTTTTGAGCCCTCAACATGATCTGAAAATAGTATTACAGTTTAAAATAATAGAGTTTGTAGTCATATACAGTTTGTAAGATAATCACAAGTGGTTTTGAACAATGGTTGTTCTCATCGTCAGGTATAGTGAAGCTAATTCTAATCAGTAAATACATTTTATTAACTCGTTGACTGCCGACATTTTCCGCAACCGTTTAACGCGAACGCCGTTGAAATACTACTGGATACGCAATTTACTACATCGACAACCCCGATCAGGGTTCGTGGCGCTTCGGTTGAGCAGCCGAATAACCCCGATCGGGGTTAGAGGCAGCCAACGAGTTAATCAAGCACAATTTATTCTGCTTCTTTTTGTAAGTTGTAAGACCTTCATCATCGGTTGGACGATATATAATATTGAATAGTTTAAGGTGTTGATATACAAATAGGATAACATGGGTGTTATAAGATGAGAGAGATTTAATACAAGCATCAGAATAAATGGTGCACTGAAATGGTAGTATATAATGGTGTTCTTGTAACGATGCTTCTTGAAGATACTAGCAAAATAAGGATGAATTTAGATTATATGTTTAGAAATTAAATCTATTTAATGAATGTATAGTAAATATTTCTATAAAAAAGCAGCTATTCGAAGCATTACGACATAATGAAAGGAAGTTTAGAAAGAACCCATGTGAAGAATTAATGAATGTTTAATGTTTCTTTTTTTAATATACTTTGTATACAACATATATTAAAAAATACAAATTAAATATCAAACATGTTTCGGACTAACCAGCCCTTCATCAGTGATATTATATAAATATTTAAAATATTATAAAATTCAGTCAGTTTTAACAGATGTTATAGGTAATGATTTAAATGTTACAAATCATTATTACATCTGTCAAAACTGACCATATTTGTAAACAACTTTATAATATTTTTAATATTTATACAATATCACTGATGAAGAGCTGGTTAGTCCAAAACATGTTTGATATTTAATTTCTAAAGTATATCGCACGTTGAAAACAAAAGTGACACTATACAAAAATCTCAATTTTTCAGTACGGTCATTTAAAGTTTTGCCTGCTTATTAACCTAATTAAAATCAACTAGATTCTGATAGAATAATATCTAAACTAATATATGAAACAACAACATTAGATATATTTCTACTCAGTCAAGTTATTGACCTCACAAAAACTTTAAATGACCGTACTGAAAAATTGAGATTTTTGTATAGTGTCACTTTTGTTTTCAACGTGCGATTATAATGAATAATTAATGGAAAAGACAGCACAAGCTAATGATAAAAAAGCACAGAAAGAATACAGAATCGTGAAGGTAACATAGCACGGTCAAATCAAATTGTATCATCCATGCGAGAAGTTGGTAAAATATTATAGATGATGCATTATATATATAATGTTGAAGGTTTTATTTGTAATGATAATTATACATTAAAAAAATACCTTGTGGCTATCGAAAACATAATCTTCGGAGAGAGGTGGCAGATTGAGACTGTAAATGATGTTACCCTTCATGTTTATTTTCAAAAATTCTGGAAGTGTTATTTCCCGCATTCGATTGTCGACATCAACTAGAAAAGTAAACAGTCAAACCATCATAATTAAATATATAATTATAATCTACAGATGAACAATGTGAAATACAGGGTACATATTTTAAAAACAGTTGAATTAATTCTAAAAAATATTAGTAAATAACACACTTATAGTCATTGTGGCGCCCACAGCTTCGAGTAGCACAAACACGTCGGAAGGAAATTCTTTATTCTGGTGCTTGATTGAAAGGTTACCAGCTATTGAACCAATCTAGAAACAAAACATACATTACATATTCAATATAATTATAATACTTGGTCCTTTAGATATAAAGCTTCCAAAGGAACATTTATTGTTTCTTGGCTTTTGCATGTAAAATGCCATTTTAAGTATTTGATATACTTAGGAAATTGAAAATAACTTTGTTTAATCCACAAATGATTAATTAACACGACATTTTTCAGAGGATACCTCCATCTTCAGAGCTCATACCATTGATTTAAATTATTTTTATAGGTATATTTTTAATATAAATAAACACGGTTATATTTTATAGGAGTAACATGTTTCACCTTACAAGGGCATTATTAAAAATATGTTTTACATAAACAAATAATTTATCTCATCTTATTTTTACATATCTTTTGAAGGTGACACTCTCATCATCAGAAGAATAGCGTAAATTGTGTTAATGCTTTATATTTACCAATATATTAAATATATTTAAAATATTGAACAACAGATATTTAAAGAGTTTCGTAGTAAATTTTATACTAAATAGTCATTGAAATTACCAGAAGGATATCAATTCAAAATTTCTTAATAGTATAAACCAACCATACTCAACCTGCGGCCCGCTGCCGCATGCGGCCCACTAAGCTTTTTTGTGCGGCCCTAAACACATTTATTATCAGGGACATGATTTACAAAATCTGGCATTCTATATTTAGTATATCTTGATACATGAACGATACTAATCTGAAAGCTATTTTTGAAAAAAAAGAGAGAGAAAGAATTATTAATAATATAGAAGAATACAAGACTGTAAAAAAATGTGCTTTCCTACTCCTCACGTTGTTTGCATCAACATATCTTTGTGAATCATCATATTCCAAAATGAAATATGCAAAAAACGTATACAGGAATCGGCTTACTGATTCTCACCTTGATGACGTATTGAGGGTAGCATGCAGCAATTATAAATGTCAAAAATCACACTAATTTTGAAACATGTTACTTTTGAGTTTTACTTTTTCACTATTAAATTTTTAAGGAGCCGTATGCTGATAATGATAAGTGATATGTACTATTATTATTCTGTTTTAGTTTATAATTTTTTAAATCTCAAATTGTTTTCCAAAAAAATATGGGGGGTGGGGGGTTTCATGATTTTTTTCTTCATACCAGTATAGTGTTGCGGCCCGCGTAGCTTTACAAATGTATGTACGAGTATGTGGCCCGAAGACAAAAAAGGTTGAAAATCATTGGTATAAACCAACCAATACACAAATGAATTATCCAATACAATATATTTTTATTATTTTCATAGATGGCGGTAATCATGAGGCATTGTACATATTTAATTGGTTTGAGTCTTTGATTAATAAAAAAAAATAGTACTTACGTTTCTAACTGGAATATGAGCAACAAGATCTAGATGTTCGTACATCTTTAGAGTGTATTTAAAATATAAGTTTTTCATGGAGACATTTTTAAACACTTCCATGACTTCTGTTATGGTCATGTTGGCACCGATGGTGAGGTTAGCATCCAAGGTATATGACCTCAACTCAGCAACATCCGACACATCAATCATTATCCTAGGATCGTGTTTTCTGGGATATACACCTGAAAATAGATTGATTGTTTTTAGAATGATATAAAGCTTCATATAAATTATCAGTTTCAAACGATTCACGAACCACCTGAAGGAAAATTGGACGTGTGCATTCTCCCAGTACCTACTGACATGCAGGTTTGAAACAATCACGTTCACAAAAAGAACAGTACAGAATTTCTAAATGGCCCAAGGGTCAATGGAAAGGAGGATGTTGAACATCAGTCTACGAGACATGTAACAAAATGAATGGATCAGAAAAAAGATCGAAGTTGACAGTGACATTTCCAGGCGTTATCTGAGCAGTGCGTTAATGGCGGTAGCCTTTCACATTGCGTTATAAAGATCTTCTGCTTAATGCTTAAATCTAATCTTCATAGATGGCGCATTGAAACTGACATGTGAATTGTCGGGTTGGATATTAACATAATATACAACTTCCAAAAATTTTGTCAGACATGGTGGTCATAAGAATGGTGGAATGGGGAATGTTATAATTACATAAAGCGTGCGCTTAACCCAACCAATGACAGGTCATAAGTCCTGTAAACACCTCGATCACCATATTCAGTTTCCAGTTTGCATCTTCGTCTCTATTGAGATAAAATTAATCCTTGAATTGACAATGTAACGTTCAAAATAGTTTCTTCAAATGGATTTGAGCCAGCCATATAGTGAGGACAACGGTTGATCGATGGATCAGATGCACCATGGAGTAGCGACAGAGAACCGTCTACAGAAACCCTGGCAGACTACTAGCAAGATGATGTCATAGAAATGGCAGAAAGTCAATGATTTAGAGTGGTGAGGGATATGCATTGTGAAAGTCGAGAAGGGAGGCCTATGTCCAACACTGGAAGACTAATGGTTGTTGATGATGATGAATACCATTGATTTAAATCAATGATATTTAAATTCATTATAGAATCTCCAATATGGGCAGAAAATATGGCATTATTATGAAGAAGGGATCTGGTTGTGTCCAGGCTTGAACCCAAGTCCCCTGGATCAGGATCCAAACATTAAATGGATATAATAATAACAAAAGGCTCCTAAAATGAGTGTTAGTGCATGCATGAGCGAATGGTAGGTGAAAATTTACTTTCACAAACAATTACTTATCTATAATACAAAAGCAATGTTGGTATGCCAACAATGGTGTTCTTATACTACCATCATATATTTCTTTAAATTAGGTAATCATAATTCTCTATGATCTTCACTTATTTACGCCTCTCGCAAGATACCTTTCAACCAATCCATGACCATTTTGGTTAATTAATTTGTTGTTCATCTTCGTCAGCTTGACTCCATCCACTGCCGAACGTAAGCCTCTTCACCCCCACACCATCTCTATCGGTCTCTCGCCAGTGTTCTCCGGGCTCTCTTTTGCTGCCCACTTTGTTGTTACAATCATTAAACTAGAACCATACCTAATGACTCAAGACCAAAGTCTTCAACCAGTGCGTCTTGCCAGTCATAATATATGGTGCCGAAATGTAGGTGTAGTGGCTGCCCTCTCGTTGGCCATAGTTACTCCCGAACACCTCAGTCAATAAATGAACTAGCTACAGAACTGACGTGTCTTTAATATCACTCTCATAATAGTGTTTCCCACACAAACTTATATATAGATCACGTCGGGGTCACTACTTTACACTCTCTAGCACGTGGTGCGAACTGAGTAAGCTGTCTACCGCGGGTGTTACCGGCACACAGCTAGCGTATGACGTCACTGAAACCGCCGTCACGCGTATTGTTTTCGAATTAAAGGGGTGACTACCATTGCCAGCTGACTCCCATTGCCTACATCTCCCCTACTATGTGTGTGTGGGAAACACTATTATGGGAGTGATATTAAAGACACGTCAGTTCTGTAGCTAGTGCATTTATTGACCGAGGTGTTTGGTAGTAACTAAGGTCTACGAGAGAGCAGCCACTACATCGGTATTGACAAAGCTTCTAGTGTGAAAGAGCCATGTTTGGAATAACCTTGAGGGACGGAATAATAAATGAATTTACCCGACAACGAACCAAGGTGACTGAGGTGGCTGAAGTGTCGATTAGCTGGCCATATATGTCGGAGAACTAACTGGAGTGGACCACCGTGAACCACTGGACCGTCAACGTTATAATGATTGCTGGACGTGGTTGGATGAGAGTGGCAATGGATAAGAGGCAGTGTTTTGGGAGAGGCTTATGTTCAGCAGCGGACGACAGACGACTAACAATAATAAGAAGAACCAGAACTTATTTGAAATAAAATAACATTACCCTGTGAAGTGTTTCCAGAAACAAGCATGTATGAGTCCGTCCCCTCTTTCTTAAACAGCTGTTGGATTTCTCTTATCTTGTACACTTTGAACCATTTGGATTGGTACTCTCCCAGACTTAACAATTTAAATTCCTGGGTTATGTCCGTTTTTGGAATCTCGGCGTCGATGATGCAAAATCCCTCTTCACTGAAATCTTCACAGGTTTTTGTGCAGATCGATCCGGTCTTCTTGCACATGCTGGAGGAGGAAAGGTCTTCGATATCTTTGACCATGTCCTTAAGCTTCGAAGAGCTGTCTGTGGCGAAGGACTTCAAGGCGTCACATATGGGACGATAGCCAGTACAGCGGCACATATTACTGCCAAAAGAATTCTCAATTTCCTTTTCTGTCAGTTCGGGGTTAGATTCTTTCAGGCTGAAATATTATAATTATTTAACAAACATATATTATAAAAGAAGCAAAAGTAACCGTACTCCCATGAAAGATGTCCACATCCGAAGCGATGCGGATTAGAAGTATTATTACCCTACCCACGGGCATTACTTTAGGTAGATGAGTTCTACAGAGTGGCAGGTGAAATAATCTATGTCATCATCAGATATCTATGATAATTACCGTGAACAAACTTAAGTTATTCGACCACAGATCATGTCTTCTTATTGTTCGTGTCAATGAATTTAGTTTTATATACTTGTAAATAACATACGAGGTCTGTTCAAAAAGTATCGCGAATTTTGAATTTCCGCTGGCTACGTATATTTGATTTTTGATTTTTTTGTAGCGTTATGTTGGTACTCATGTCCCTTACTTATGCTGACAAGGTCGGCCATTTTGAATGTTTAGTTAATTTTTGACAGCTGTTTTGCTTGGATGTGTTTTGGCTCGTCTTCGATTTTTGCCTATTCCAAAAAATGGATCAAAGAATCTGTATCAAATTTTGTGTGAAAAACAAAATAAAGTGCGCGGACGCATTTCGAATGTTGACTGTGGCATATGGTGAAGCTACCTTGGACCAAAGCAACGTTTATCGGTGGTACAAAATGTTCTCAGAGGGCCGAGAAGATATGAACGACGAAGAGCGTGCCGGACGCCCGAGCACGTCAACAACAGACGAAAACATTGATAAAGTGAAGAAAATAGTATTAGCCAATCGTCGAATCACCGTTAGAGAAGTTGCTGAGGACCTAAACATATCGATTGGCTCGTGCCATTCGATTTTAACCAATGATTTGGGCATGAGTCGGGTCGCCGCGAAATTCGTGCCAAAATTGCTCAATTTCGACCAAAAACAGCATCGCGTTAACATTGCTCAGGAGATGTTGGACTCGGTCCGTGACGACCCAAATGTGCTCCAGAGGGTCATAACTGGTGACGAATCATGGGTTTATGGTTATGACGTGGAAACCAAAGCTCAATCATCCCAATGGAAGCTGCCGCATGAGCCAAGACCAAAAAAAGCGCGCCAAGTTCGGTCGAACGTGAAGGTTTTGCTCACAGTTTTCTTCGATTGCAGGGGCGTGGTGCATCATGAGTTCTTGCCACAGGGTAGTACGGTCAATAAGGAATATTACCTGCAAGTTATGCGCAATTTGCAAGCAATCCGCCAGAAACGCCCGGATTTGTGGAAGAACAAAAACTGGCTTTTGCACCATGATAACGCCCCTGCTCACACATCGTTGCTTGTGCGCGAATATTTGGCCAAAAACAACACAGTAATGGTGCCGCAGCCACCGTATTCCCCAGACCTGGCCCCCTGTGACTTTTTCCTGTTTCCAAAACTGAAGAGGCCCATGAAAGGACGACGCTACGCCACGATTGAGGAGATAAAGACGGCATCGAAGGAGGAGCTGAACAAGATCACAAAAAATGATTTTTTTAAGTGCTTCGAGGATTGGAAAAAACGTTGGCATAAATGTATTATATCCGAGGGGAATTACTTTGAAGGGGACAAAATAGATATTCATGAATAAATAAATACTTTGAAAAAATATAAAATTCGCGATACTTTTTGAACAGACCTCGTATTGTTGGGATTATCCTTAATTATAATGACGTTGCGGGAACGACACTCTGAGACCATGTGGAGAGGGCATGTCTTGAAAAAGTGATAAGTAAAGCGACAAATAAAGTACCAACAGGCAATCGGCTTCCAGGAAGACCACTCAAAAGATGTCGAGACGGCTAGCTGGACATGTACATTTCAGGAACAGACTCTGAGAAATAAAAGTTCATAGTCCTAAATAAGCCATGGAAAGAGCCATGTTAAGAATAAGCCTAAGAGACAGAGTCAGAAACGATACGGTGAGAGAAAAAACAAAGGTCACTGACATCATCCACCGGGTGGCGACTCTAAAATGGCAATGGGCAGGTCGCGTAGCCAAAAGCTCAGATGAAAAATGGACAAGAAGACTGCTGACTTGGAGACCGTGAACGGCAAAGAGAAGTGCAGGGCGACCGCAACTACGGTGGAATGATGATCTGAACAGACACGTCGGAATAACCTGGATGCAGTCTGCACAAGACAGAGTGACATGGAAGCGAATGGAGGAGGCATTTGTCCAGGAGTGGACGGGAATAGGCTGAGGAAGAGAAAAGAGAAGAGTCCTAAATAAAGCCGAAGAAGAAGATAACGATGATAAAGATTTGTGTAGCCCCATTTTCGTGAGAGATTCACTTCAAAGGCCCCTTCTCAGTGAATCTCAAGTGAATAGGGATCTCTTAAAGCTGTCTTATTTTTCATATTTCTTTAACTACTGTGGTGGAAGTTTGGTTCACTTTGTGTGGTTTCTAAGATGGTTCACCTGGTGTTATAATTTCAGTAACAACGCACGTGGTGGACCTTTCTTACCCCCCAAAAAATCTATTATAGAAATGAACACGCAAACGGAACGTTCGTCTAATATCTAATGATTCGCCACTGGGAGTAATCTGTTTTTATGAAGTAAAAATTCTTGAAGCGTACCTGTACATGCCCATGACCCATCCAGGGCTGCAGTAGCCACACTGGCTACCATGGAATTTTGCGAGTCTCTTGGATATAGGGTGGTAGTCGGAGGCCTCCTGGATACCCTCAATAGTCGTCACTTCCCAGTCGTGGCACTGCAGTACGGAGACCAAACACTGAAATAATTCAAATTCAATTAGAACAATCCAATGATGATGACGAGGGTGAATTTTGTAACGCAATTTTTTTGAGAGATATGTGCAGAGTTTGGTGCCTCTGGCGATGTGGATTCCCAGCTGTCTTTTCATCTCTTTGGGGGTTTTCCAGGCGTTCTTCTTCCCTCTGGTTTCAGACATACAGCAAGGTGTGGTAATTTCTGGGTGTCCATTCTTTCTACATGGTCTCTCTAATATCTTCTTCTCTGTCTCCCCCGTCTGACAATTTCCTGGATATCACACATTTTTCTGATGGTCATGTTTCTCATTCTGTCGTAGAGTCCTGCCTGCTATTTTTCTTAGGGTTTTCATCTCTGTGCTTCTGAGAAGGGATTTTGTGCGAATTGTGTCAGCTCTTGTTTCAATCCTGTATGCCATTATACGTATGACACGGGTTTTGTAAATTCGTACTTTACTCTTCAGTTGCATGTCTTTGTTTTTCTATATTATTTTATTGAAACATTCTAATACAACCGAAGCTTTCATCACTGGCTTTTCACTTCTTCAAGAACATCACTATGACTCAGTACATTGACACCAAAATATTTAAATTCCATCAGCTGTTCAATGTACGTATTTTCAAGTTCTAGTTTACATCTCAAAGGTTCTTTTGAGAAAATGTCAGGTAGAAGTTCATGTTAAAAATTGAAATTCAAAAAGATAATTAAAATTCTTTTGTAATATTCGGGTGGTGGTCTAGGGGATAGAACGCTTGGCTCCTGATCCAGGGGACTTGGGTTCAAGCCTGGACACGACCAGATTCCTTCTTCATAATAATGAGCTATTTTCTGCTCACATTGAAGATTGTAATAATAATTTCTAATATCATTGATTTAAATCCTTGGTATTAGTCTTTTTTTTATGTTTTTAGTTTTATTCCACTAAATGTTTAGCTTCGACTGGTTTCGGCAGCTCGCTACCATCTTCTGGTCACCAGAACTAAACTAGATACATATTTCATATAAACAATTAAAACACGTACGTTTTCTAAAAGTTACATTATATTTAATGGAAATTACATATTTCATTCAATTATCTCACAATAATAATGTTATTTGATAATGCCTTAACAAGGCGAAACATGTAATTCCGATAAAATATAACAAAACTTCAGGGAATTTCGTATTGATTATTTAACACGAAATATTACAGCATTGTTCGGAAAATAATTTGTATAATACATGTTAAAACGGATTTTTTTACTATGGAGCTTTCTCGAAATCACACTGTAACGCCATACAGGGCGAAGCATATCAAAAGCTCCCCTTGCACTGTTGAGTCTGTTGGCTACATCTTCCTCCGTACCTCCCGAGCCTGCTATCATACTACCGAGGTAGAAAAAGCTGGTCGTGATCACAAGGGGGACACCATGGAGCAAGATTGGGGTGGAGTCATTTGTGGACAATGTACTATAATATATACAAATAGGGAATAAGCTGGAATTTGGTAGACTAACTAACTAACCATCACGCCGTCTCCCCGAAGGGGTAGGCAGAAAGAATGGACTACCACACTTTTCTTTCCTGACATATTTCTCTCGCTTCCTCAACATTCATACATCGTGTCATGCACGCGCGTCGATTTCTCTGACTCCTCACATGGCCGACATTCAATATTTGATTTATTTGATCGTGCCACGTTTTCCTCGGTCTTCCTCTATTTCTGGTTCCATTTACATCATTAACATATATTTTTTTTAACATTCTTTCTTCATTCATTCTTTCCATATGTCCAAACCATCTTAATGATCCTTTCATTATTTTGTTCATGACACCATCATTCGCACCGCATTCACTTCTTATATTTTCATCATACACAGAGTATCCACACATTCGTCTAAGAGATCTCATTTCTACTGCATTTATTCTAAGTTCATCCTTCTTTTGCCAGTTCCATGATTCGCTTCCACACATAAGGGTCGGTAGAAGAACACCATTGTGCACTGCCATTCTAGCTTTTTTGGATAGGTTTATTTATTACAATAGGCTATTTAGTTAAATATGATTTTTCACTGTGTTAAGGTATGCTGAATGCGAAGGTGCGTTATTATCAATACTTACAGAGTTGACAGAGAAGACTTCAAGCTTCTTGGATACAGGGTGGACCGCCTTGACGGATACGATGCATGCTCCGCAGCCACCCTCGCGGCACATGACCTTCGTCCCTCGAAACTCTTCATGTTCCCTCAGGTAAGTGTTCAACGATGTGTCTGTACTCACAGACGAAACTGTCAAAGTAAAGTACAAACAAAGTCAATTATAGCATATAGATTGGAGTGACATCTCCAGGCGGTTTCTAGCAATGCGGTAAATGGCGGTAGCCTTTCACATTGCGTTAAAAAGATCTTCTGCTTAATGCTTAATATAAAATCTTCATAGATGGCGTTAGTGTGTAGATTGAATATACTACCATGTAAAGGGTGGTGTTGGAGATTAACATATATACAACTTCCAAAAATTTGTCAGACATGGTGGTCATAAGAAGAAATAAGGTTGAATGGGGAATGTTGTATTACATAAAGCGTGCGCTTCACCCAACCAATGACAGGTCATAGGTCAACCATATTCTGTTTCCAATTTGCATTTTCGTCTCTATTGAGATACAATTGATTCTTAAAGTATATTCATTCTAAATTCGCCATCACTTTGTGTTGTGGATTCACATTTGAATAACTTTTAAAAAACATAATAGTATTTTCACTACAGACTGTTTCGAGAAACAGAAGCTTAACTCTTACCAGTCCTATGTCGACCTAGACTCGACATTATACGACGCAATTTTAAAAACTAAATACTAATAATAATTATAATACACTCTACACCTTCCTAATACGGCGTTTTAGAGATTCCTTACTTATGTCTTTTTTGTAAATTAATTAAACAGTTCGTGGCACATAAAACAATAATGATAGAGGAGTACAAAGGGTTAAAGAATAAATTCCTACGCTAAAAGGTCCCGAAACATGTTTGTAAAAATACAATGTTTTCAAAAAATTATTCATGTGAAAGTATATTTTAGATAAACTTAAGCCGTAACACAATATAATTTCATAACAATTTTATTTGACGAATTTTTATGAATTAAAACAATGTTTTTTTCCACTTTTGAGTTTATTTTTCTCGACATGTTTCGAAGGCTTATCATCAGGAGAACGTTTATATCGCTCTCCCGAATATGAAGGTATAAGCCTTCGAAACATGTCGAGAAAAATAAACTCAAAAGTGGAATAAACAGTGTTTTAATTCATAAAAATTCGTCATTATGGAATTCCACAGTGTTAATGACTTAATTTTATCTACAATTTTATTTATTTATGGAAACACCGTTTTTTATCCACAGTTGAGTTTAATTTTCTTGACATTTTTCTTAGGTTTTACACCATAGGTTGCCAACCTTTACAAGACAAATAATTTCCAATGCCTCCTCTTATATAATAGTTAAATCAAATTATTAAATATGTATAAACATTATCTATAAATATTTACAATCACAATGTTCAAATTACAAATATTATCAAATATATCAGAAATGTTTACATTTAGATAGTTTCTTAAATTGTCAAATCATGATAATAGTAATGTCAAAGTGTAATATTTCATCATTATTTATAAAAATAAATTAGTCATGTTCATCCCCCTTAATTGCCTCAACGTCACCTATTTGCATCTGGACCCATTACCGTCCTTTTCAAATGTTCCAGCGAACACTGGTGTTCAACGGAAATCTGGTGTTCAACGGAACTCTGGTGTTCAGCGGAACTCTGGTATTCAAAGGAACACCAATATTCCACGGAACATAGTTTGGTAAACCCTGAGAATGTGTACAAAAAAGTAGTAACATTGGTGTTCAACGGAACTCTGGTGTTCAGCGGAACTCTGGTGTTCAACGGAATACTGGTGTTCAAGGGAACACCAATATTCCACATAACATAGTTTGGGAAACCCTGAGATAAAGAATGTGTACAAAAAAGTAGAATTCATATTTTTTCATTGCATAGTTATGCGCGGCTGGGTAATAACAAAGAATCGGACAAAAACATCATCGCGTGTGGAAAAATCGTACCTGAACATTTCTTCCCGTTGATGGTCAATTTCACTTCGGTCATTTGAATTTTATCTTGCACGATTTATTATGAAAAACTCACACTTGTTTAATTTATTTGTAATTTTTTTAATAGATACGAGTACGTTTTTGTTTACTGATGGAAAATGGTAAATTTCACAAAATTAATGTTGTTTTTTGAAATTACTTGATAGAAATTCGTTGTAAATAATAAAATTTAATTTAAAATTCTTTTATAGTCCATATTTAGTTTAATTCCATTTCCAATTGAACTAACTAACCATCACGCTGTCTCCCCAAAGGGGTAGGCATAACAAATGAACCGCCATACTGTTCTGTCCTGACATACATCTCTCGATTCCTTTACAATCATACATCCTGTCATGCACGCACGTCGATTTCTTACATTCAATCAAATATTAAATGTCGGTCATGTGATGAGTCTAAGAAATCAACGTGCGTGCATGACACGATGTATGAATGTAGAGGAATCGAGAGATGTATGTCAAGACAGAACAGTGTAGCGGTTCATTATTTTATGGCAACATGAGACGGCGCGATGGTTTTTATGTTAGTTATGTATAAAGATATATAATAAATTAATGTGGAAAATATTCAGTGATGCTTTTCAAAAAGAAAAATGTATGTTTATTTTTAAATTTATTGAATAGTTTATAGAAGTAAAACTATTATTATTATTAGTATATTTATTATTTATTTAAAAACGTTTATATTTTTTATGAACAATTTACTGTAAGACACCGAACTTGTTGGCACAAACTTCAAACTAACGGAACAGAAAGTTAAATATCTTTATATATGTATCTTCTTCATATATTCCCACTCTGAAAACAACACGAATACACGCAAGAAGCGTGCAATACATCGGTAACACCTTTTTTGCAAGATTTATTTTGCGTTTAAACCTATATATCGTATGAAGTATAAAATTTTATTCAAAACCAAAAAAATATTAATTAAAATTTTTGCTTATACTCAATAATTTAACATTAATTTATAAATAATCAAACTATGATAATATAAATCAAATATTGATTGTCGGCCACGTGAGGAGTCAGAGAATTCGACGCGCGTGCATGAGACGATGTATGAATGTTCAAATCAAATCAAATCATTTTATTTTCTCAAAAGATATTGCAAACAACAATTATAGTTTAAGGCACCTATTGAGAACAGGTAAAACATAAAAAATATATAATACCAGGAATGAGAGATGGTTCGACATTAGGAATACAAGATACTCTCCAATGTCAAGAGTATTTGTCTTCTGAACGTACTTTCACGAATATGAAAGACATCGATTTCCGAAGCGATCGTGTTCAGCAGTTTGATTGCTCTCCCCACCGGCATCACCAGAGACAGGTTGGTTCTGCATGCTGGGAGATAAAACAGTCTGTGCTGACGCTGTCGAATATACAGATGGATAGCCTCCAAGATGACGGAATTCTCAAAGAATCCCCTGATAAGTCTGAAGAACTGGGTAAGTGTGCATCCATCCCTTCTTATTTGTAAACTATTGGTCCCCAGCATGCCCAAGAGGAATGCAGTGCGATAAAGCCACAATGTTGAGGAATCGACAGAAGAATGTCAGGAAAGAAATGTGTGACAGTCCATTCTTTCCACCCTTTCGGGGAGACGGCGTGATGGTTAGTTAGTTAGAAAATAAAATCTTGTGGCAGGGTTTTAAAATGTATAATGATTTAAGCGAGACAAATATCTCAGGAAAGAAAAGTGTGGCAGTCTATTCTTTCTGCCTACCCCTTCGGTGAGACGGCGTGATGGTTAGTTAGTTAGTTAGTTATGATAATATAAAACATATTAGTTTGATTATTCGCATTGGTTTCTGAAATCGTTAACACTTTCAGAGTCTTTGATATCTTTTGGAAAATCATTCTTCTCTTTTTCTTTCGGTGCCGTGTCAGGTCCCCCCAACGTTGGCGATCACAACAGCAAAGGCATCTCTGTTCTGCGCCACTTGAAACAGATTCTGAACACTTGTAATTCTTTATTGATTGTTGAGGTTTTTGTTTTGTAAAACTCCATTATAATTATTATAATAATAAACGCGAATGGTTTTACTTGATTTAATTCCTATAATTACTTATATAAATAGCAGTTACAAATTTGTTTCGCCTTGCGAGGGCATTTTCAAACTAACTTGTAATTCCTGTCCACTCTTTTATGTTCCGCAGCCAGGACAGCTGCATTCTACCAATTCTCCGACGTCCCTCCACTTTACCCATTACTTGGACTTGGACTTGGATCTTCTGGCTTACAGAGGTTCAGCTCATGTGGCTATTCCTCTTACGTCTGATGGGAACATTGTTGGAAGGTGATTTGGTGGGTTGTTAGTTTATTCGGGGCATGATTTGTGTGGCCCGGAGTGTTCCTCTGAAGGAGAATCGATTTTGGGCGCTTGTGGCGGCTGGAAGTGTTTGGGTCGTAATTAGAGAGGTCTTTTATTGTGGGGTTGGGATGTGAAGGGAGTCCTTTGTAAAAACGTTCGGCAAGTTTCAGAATGAATTCATCTATCATCGGGATTCCCGATTCTAGGTGCAGTTGTGTAATCCTGGTCCATGAAGGCGCACCAAGCGATAAACGGATAGCCTTATTTTGCAGGATTTGGAGTTTTTGTATGTGACTCGAAGCTGCATAGCCCCAGATTGAGGCTGCATAAATATCAGTGGAAGGAGATGGTATTTTTCTCCCCTGAGCACATGACCCAAATATGAGTAAATCATTGTACAATTTAAAACCCTGATACAAGATTCTATTTTTTAAACTAACTAAAACCTTTGTCACACTTTTCTTTCCTGACATAATTCTCTCGATTTATCAACATTCATACATCGTGCCATGCACGCACGTCGATTTCTCCGACTCCTCACGTGACCGACATTAAATATTTCATTTATTTGATTGTGTCACGTTTTCCTCGGCCTTCCTCTATTTCTAGTTCCATTTACATCGTTAACATATACGTTTTTACAATTCTTTCTTCATGCATTCTTTTCATGCGTCCGAACCATCTTAATGTTCTTTTCATTATTTTGTTCATAACACTTTCATTCGCACAGCATTCACTTCTTATATTTTCATTCCATCTGTCATCCTTCTTTTGTCAGTGTCATGCTTCGCTTTCATACATAATCGTCGGCACAAGAACGCCATTGTGCATTGCCATTTTAGCTTTTTTGGATAGGTATTTGTTTACGATGACAACTTTAAGTGCACCATTCACTTTGTTGTCTGCATCAACCCTTATTTAAATATCCCTCTCCACTAGCCCATCCTTTGTAAACATACTACCTAAATACACACATTCCTATACTTGTTCCAGATTTTCATCATTCAGTCTATTGTTGCAGACTGTCATGATTTCTAATTATTCTAAAATCATTACACTATACTTATTCACATTTATCATCAAATCATTTCGCGTGCATATCTCATACATACTAGTCACAAGGACGTGTAGTTCATGTTCATTATCTGCAAGTAGACAGCTTACTGACACTCCGCTAATTTTGGCACCTACATCCAACCCTTTCACCTCTCTTATAAAAAATAACATTCTATAATAATATTTTACGGTTAATTGACATGTGCGAAAAGATGAAATCATCTTTAACTTGAATCGGTAAAACGAACGTGTTATTTGCCGACAATCTATTCTTGGTTCCATACTTAATCAAGAGATGGCGGTACAAACTTTAATCATGCAATAAGAAAAATGTAATTGAATAATTAAATTTTAGAGAATGTTATAAGTTAAAATGCATACACTGAAGAAGGGAAGTTGGTGGCCCGAAACATGTTTGTGAAAATACAATATTTCAAAAAAGTTATTCAAATGTGAATCCACAACACAAATTGATGGCGAATATAGAAGAAAGAAAATAGTGATATTAAAAATACATATTATTAAAACTAGATTTTAGTTTAATAAAAATAAAGCAGAAATCTATATGCAATAAATAAAATAATACTTATGGTTGATGAAAGGGGAATTTTATAAAGTAATTAACGAAATCTTTAGAAAATAGTAAAAACTAACTTACTAACCATCATGCCGTCTCCCGAAGGGGTAGGCAGAAAGAATGGACTGCCACACTTTTCTTTCCTGATATATTTCTCTCACTTCCTCAACATTCATACATCGTGTCATGCACGCGCGTCGATTTTTCTGACTCCTCATATACTCGTAGCTGACATTCAATATTTGATATATTTGATCGTGCCACGTTTTCCTCAGTCTTCCTCTATTTCTGGTTCCAATTACATCGTTAACATATAATTTTTTTACCATTCATGGACCATATGTCCAAGCATGCATGGAACTGGCAAAAGAAGTATGAAAGTACAATAAATGCAGTGGAAATGAGATCTCTTAGACGAATGTGTGGATACTCTGTGTATGATCGAGTGTTGAATGAAAATATAATAAGTGAATGCGGTGCGAATGATGGTGTTATGAACAAAATAATGAAAGGATCATTAAGATGGTATGGACATATGAAAAGAATGAATGAAGAAAGAATGGTAAAAAAAAATTATGTTAACGATGTAAATGGAACCAGAAATAGAGGAATACCGAGGAAAACGTGGCACGATCAAATAAATCAAATATTGAATGTCGGCCATGTGAGGAGTCTGAGGAAGCTAGAGAAATATGTCAGGAAAGAAAAGTGTGGCAGTCCATTCTTTCTGCCTACCCCTTCGGGGAGACGGCGTGATGTTAGTTAGCTAGTTAAGTATTACAGTGTTTCGGCCAAAATGATGATACTTTTCTTATTAATTTATTAAATTATCTCATTCGATATTTTAATTCAAAACTGGAGAGAAGAAAACTGCCATTTTTAAGTGGATCGAGAGTTTTAGTGAGGGTCGTGATGACTGCAAAGACGATGCAAGTTCAGGACGACCGTCGTCTTCCTGTATTAACGAAAAAATTGAACGTGTTCGCTCTGCTATGCTTTCCAATCATCGATTAACTGTTCGGATGATTGCCGATGAACTAAATTTAGGAAAATCGTCTGTGCACACAATTTTAACAGACCATTTTATGCGCCTTCACATTTATCACTGATTGTCCGCCAGTTTCCGACCCGTAAAGCGTTCTTTGTGATTGATCACATTCCCTATTCACCAGATTTAGCCCCTGGCGACTTCTTTTTGTTCACGAAATGTAAAAAGGTCATTCGGGGGCGGCACTGGGACGACGCGACGTGTGGACGATCAAACGTGAAACGACAAAGCAGCTGAACAGCGTGACTCTTGAAGACTACCAGGAATGTTTTGAACAATGAAAACGGAGGAGGGACAAGTGCATTGATACAAATGGGGAACATTTTGAAGGGGATAAGATTGATCTACCCAAAATTTTGGAAATGAAAAAAAATAAAACAAATTATGTTCAATATTTATTGGACAGACCTCGTACATATATCGTAATAGACACGCTCGTCGATTTTTCGGACTTCGTCGATTTATATACCGCCGTATAAAATGTGTTTGATTATTTATACTTTACATTCCACTATGCTCGTATTGATTAACAAGAATATTCCTTTCATGCTCGTTGAACTGTAAACTTGACAATGAATATAGGAGCGGGCGTAATTCCTGCTAACGTATTCAAATACTTATCTACACGGTGTTCCTTGACTAACTGCTCTATTGTAGAGAAAAATCATTCAACGATTCAATTATTATCATTTTTAAATCAAAAAGGATGTGGGTATTTAACACACTCGGACTCGAATGACTGTGTCACGGTGGAACATGCGTTGCTAAAAGATATGAAAATATACGAAATACGAAATAATTTAATGATTTTACTGAAATCTCTTGAAGGAAGTTCATTTAAAATCTTCTTCTCCGTTCTCAATCTAAAGATTGGTCTGCAGCAAGGCGACGCATCTCCTCTTCCACTCCGCTCGCTCCTCGGCAACTCTCTTCAACTCCGCATAAGAGGTGCAGCCCATATCTTGGCAAATCTGGTCTACATACTCCTGGCAAAGTCGTTCTCTGCCAATCGATCCCTCGACCATTCCATCCAATACAGCATGCAGGAAACATTCGTGTCGCAACACATGACCAATCCATCTCGTGCGCCTCTCCGCTATGATGTTCAACATGTGCCTATTCTATTCAACTCTGCTGAGAATCTCCTAATTAAAATAATAATGAAATAAAACGACGTTTCTTCATTAACTACTTTTCCACTTATTGTCATTATTTCGACAGCAACCAGTTTCGCAGGCTATGTGGCATCAACAGACCAACGAGATTCTGTACAAAAATATTATTAAAATAATCATGTATAATTTACTGAATTTAAATATTGATATAAATTTTATTGAACAAAATGATATTAATATCAATATTTAAATTTCATCATCATCATCATCATCAGCCGTCTGTCATCCACTGCTGATCGTAGGCATCTCCCAAAGCACGCCACCGCCCCCTATCCATTGTCGCTCCCATTCATCCATGTCCAGCAATCCTCTTCAGATCTTCGGTCAAAAGGGCAGGGGGACGTCCAACTCTACGGAATCCTGTACGCGCTCTCTATTCCAAAACCCGTCTTCCCCATCGACTGTCGGTTCTCCAGCAGATATGGCCAGCCCACCGCCACTTTAGCCCGCCTATCCTCAAAGCCACCTCAGTCACCTTGGTTTGTTGTCGAAATATAATATTTAAATTTAGTATTTTTTTTAAATAAAAAACTTTTTTACAAATATCACAATTCAAACATCGGTTAGCGAAACAGCTGTCGGGACAAAATATAACCAATTGTGATATTTATAACAATTTTTATTTATTTAAACAATTAATAATGTTGAAATATATGTGTTTCCGCCAAAACAATGGATTATCTAATTATTTTTGTATGGAATCTTGTTTACTACTCCTGAGCTATATGTATGTAAATGATTACATTAATAACAGTGTCACCAGTCTGTCGATGCCAGCTATCCTGACGAAACCGGTTGCTGTCAAAATAAAAACAATAAGTGGAAATAGTTATTTAAAAAAATATTTAATTTAATTATTATTTAATATCGAGATGGATCCATCAAGATATTCCAGCCTATATGATTATTGTACTATTGTTATATACGTGTTCGAAATTGATGCAGGTGCCAAAATGAGCGGAGTTTCAGTCTGGCGAAACCTGTCGCTATCAAAATAAAGTGAAAAGAGTAATAAGTTATTAAAAAACATAGTTTTATTTCATTATTATTATTCAATCCATTACGTTTATAAGTTAATCATTTATGAAGTTTGCAAATTAAATAATTAAAATTATTCGCGCGATTAAAATACGTGTTTTGTGAATAAAATTAAAATAAATTTCTATACACAAAAGAAATAATTAATCTTGTATTATATATTACTCATTTTATATTTAAATATCCTATTAACTCTTCATGAACATTCCTTTGAATGTTAAGAATTACTCACTGAATACCATATGCACTATTAACCTGTTAACCGGGTGAAACGTATATATACGTCCAATGTAAATGAAGACTTCAGGGGAAAAACAAGGAATGTCAGTAGAAGGTTAATTTGAATAAATTGAGAATAAAGCTAATCGAAGTCTATACATTTCTTAGCAATTACCAATCGATTATCTGGCCATAGTCGATGACACACATGATTTTTGAATATGAAAATTTTACTGTGGATAGATACGTACAGATGCCGCTAGATGGCATTATTACATTTATTTTGAATTTTAACTGACATTCCTTGTTTTTCCCCTGTAGTCTTCAAATAATGGTGATTACGGGTAGGACGTTATTATACTTCCTCAAAATACGGGGCCTTTTATTTTTTCCCCTACTGTTTT
This sequence comes from Lepidostoma basale, assembly GCA_022606425.2. Taxonomy (NCBI): domain Eukaryota; kingdom Metazoa; phylum Arthropoda; class Insecta; order Trichoptera; family Lepidostomatidae; genus Lepidostoma; species Lepidostoma basale. Next base: position 3,083,566 of record JAHDVF020000211.1, read on the forward strand.
GTGCACGTTTCGAATTGATTTTAAAACTTCGTGTATTCGGTAAGTCATGACAAGCGCATCCAACTTAGATAATTTAATATTGATTCTTTTTTTTATATTTGGAATTTTACCCGTCAAAATGTACCAAAGTGACTCAAGTAATAGAATAGAAAAAATATGTATTTTGAGTACATCGGAGTTATTTGATAGTGATACAGAGAATAATACAGAACTTTGTGACATTGAAAATGAAGTCTAAAAAAATATGTTCCTGTGTTTCAGATAATTTTTTTTGAATAGTTATAAATTAAACCTAACAAACAATTAAGCATCACTATACTCCCTCTTCTACAAAATACAAAATTACATACCAAGAAAATAAAATATTATGATGTACGAAGCGTAAGTTAAAAGCCGACTGACATATATGATTCCCTTCTGGGGGACAGGAAACCAAAAGGACATCTCCAGACTCCAAAGACAGCAAAATAAAATAATAAAAATAGCTTATAACATTAACTATCTTACCCCAACCATACAAGTATACAGACAAACAAAATAAATGGACATATCAGACCTGACCAAATTTGAGACCTTGAAAATTGTACACAAAGTGACCATGGAAGAGACAACAGACAGCAGCTACAAATTAACTAAAAATTCAGACATACACAGACACTGGACCAGGAACTGTGACAAATATCACTTACCGAATGCACGAACTACGACAGGACAATCAAGGATATTGAACAATGGACTGAAACTTTACAATGAACTACCAAAAGACACAAGGAGTCTCACTACAAATCAATTTAAAATATACCTAAAACATTATATTATTACAAGTAAGATCTAAAAATGTATCTACTCGTATATAACTCAATTGGGTTTTTAAAAAAATTAATTAAATAAAAATAAATTACTCGAGGTTGTGACGTAATAATGCGTCTTTATGAAAAAGGGCTTGTCCGTTGCAAGTTACGTAATTGGAGACGGGACCGCCCTTTTAACGGGTTAATAAAAAATAATTAATTACGTGTCTGGTTTAATGATCTTTGAATACTTCACTATGGAAATCAAAGATTACTGCATTATGCCCCAACCTATAAAATTATTGTACTATACTACTCGAGATTGGATGTAGGTGCCAAAATGAGCAGAGTGTCAGTAAGTTTTTTTTTTTTTTTTACGTATACAACAGGTCGCTTGAACCCAATTACAGTATACAATTTGTTTAAGCTGATATATTGATTCTCGTGACATGTGACAGGTAGCCAATCTATCGCCATTTTATTGTCACGAGAATACTACGCCAGACCAAAGACAGTGTGACAATCACACTGCCATCGCCGGGAATCGAACCCAGAACCTTCGGAATGGGAATCAGAGCTCTTACCACTCTGCCACGAAGGTCGCCAAGTTGTCTATTGTATGCGGATGACGCTATCCTATACGTGGCTTTATATATTGACGACCCTCGCGACCGAGTAAGTGCTTTGACTGCCAATCCGAAGGTCCCGGGTTCGATTCCCGGCAATGGCAATGGGATTGTTACACTGTCTTTGGTCTGGTGCAGAATTCACGTGACAATTAAATGGCGATAGACTAGCTACCTATCACAAGTCACGAGAATCAATATGATAGCTATACCCTTTACATCAATTTGAGTCGCGCTGTAATGTCGTAGAGAGCGATTCAACAAAATAATAATTGTAATTTCATTCACATAAAATATAATAAAACTTCTAGAAAACAATTTTCATTCGTATTAATTATTATATTAATCCTTTATATTAAATCACTTTTATGAAGTAATGTAGTTGTACACGGTTTTAAATAGTTAGTATCTTTTCTATACTAGTTTTTATTAAACTCAAGTGCATTCCTAGAATCGCGTTCGACTACGAGTATTTCCTTTTTAAAAAGTACATACAAGAAAACTCGTGATATATATTAACTCATAAAATCAAATTCAGAGTTATTCCATGAGGCTCTGCTCCAAGAGTGGAATGCCAGTAAAATCATTGACAAATACTCGTAAATGTGTGATACATATATGAATCGAAAATAAATTTAAATGAATTCCGAACGTAACAAAAAAACAACCAAGTAACAGATTGGTCGAGGCTTTTGATTCGACACACTATAATTCATGGTCTCGTTTAAATCGTTTAAATCGCAATAAGTTAGCCAATTAGAAGAAAAAAATAAGAAATAAATCAAACCCTTTTTTCGACAAACGAGAAACGCTAGAAACATCACTATTAGAGTCAGAACAGGAGTGTCGGACATCATCGGAAAAGTGACAGCGCTAAAATGGCGCTGGGTGGGCCAAGTTTCTCGCAGCTCTGAGAATAGATCAAAACGCATTATTTGCCGACGTCCTGGGACCCGGGGTGCAAGGGGAAATATCAGTATACCTGCCCAAATGTCAACCTCACCTGCCCTTGGTGCACCCTGCTAATTAACAAACGAGGCCCTGGCGACCGAAGAGATGGCGGGATAACCATCTAGATAACTACTTATAACCGCCTGCCCAGCGTGGTGATTAGGGCAATACCTTCCAAACCAAAATGAATTACTAACAAAAGGTCTAGTCTACAGAGGTCGCCCAGCGCACCATGGAAAGAGCCATGCTTGGAATAACCTTGAGGGACAGATTTAGGAACGAATTTATTCGACAACAAACCAAGGTGACTGAGGTGGCTCTGTGGATAGGCGGGCTGAAGTGGCTGTGGGCTGGCCATATCTGTCGGAAAACCGACAGCCGATGGGGAAGACGGGTTCTGGAGTGGAGACCGCGTACAGGATTCTGTAGAGTTGGACGGCCCGCTGCCCGCTGGACCGAGGATCTGAAGAGAATTGCTGGACATGGGTGGATGGGAGCCCCAAAGGATAGGGGGCGGTGAGGCCTACGTTCAGCAGTAAATGACAGACGGCTGATGATGATGGGACTGTGACTCTAAACCCAGGACGTCCCCAACTTCTATGGAGAGACGACATTTAAAGAGATCGCCGGTACGACATAAATGCGGGATCGAGGACCCAGGATCGAGACATGGAAACAGATAATAATAATAATAATATGCTAACATTTAAAGCCCCGTTTTTGTGATGTAATCACCTCAAAGGTGCATTAAGACGTGTTTTAAATCTAATCGTGAACGCTGCATCTGATTGATATTCGCGATTGATTAGAAAATTTAAGACAACAAAATATGCAAGTTTTAAATTGGATATGAAATACGAAAAATATGGGGTTTCAGCTTAGATCTGAAATCTATCGGATCATTTATGCATCTGAGACTAATTTCTAGATCAATTCTCTTACATTCATTAAAATTATCGTATTTATAGTGAATCATATTTTTCTTGACTTTTCAAATCATCATAACATTAATAATTTTTATTAGTAATATAAATTGTATTATTATTTTGTTGAATCGCTCTTTACATCATGACAGCATGAGCCAAATCGATGTAAATGGTATTATAGCTATCATAGCGATTCTCGTGACATGTGATATGTAGCTAATCTATCGCCATTTTATTGTCACGTGAATTCTACACCAGACCCAAGACAGTGTGACAATCACATTGCCCTCGCCGGGAATCGAACCCGGAACCTTATGTTTCACGCTCTTTTTATTAATCTATTACGTATTACTTATTATTGTGTATCTCTAACTTGTATCTTTAGTGTATTGGATAAAAAATCTGTAATGCTTAGATATATTTAAAATAAATAAATGAAATGAAATGAAAACCTTCGAGGTGGCAATCAATGCATTTACCACTTGGCCACGAAGGTCTTGAGATATTTTATATGGATACATAACAAAGTGCAATCAATAAAAAATCTTTAATAATAATAATTTAATAAATTACTTTAATAAATAAAACCCAATTTAATAAATATCGAATAACAGACGGAAACACGCGGAAATTTGAAATATGAATCGTGCATTAAAAGAAATGGTACCGATTTAATCAATTCTCCCAGTAACTATGTGGTTTATCAGATGTAAGGATGGAAAATATGATAGATAATAAAATAATAATAATGATTCATATTGGAAAAAAACTTTAGGTTTTTTATCTTGTTTGTTAAGTAATGCGTTTGTTCATAATCTTCATTAAATGTAGCAACAAGACTTATCAACTTAAACAGCTGATGTCGTCCACTGCTGGACATAGGCCTACCCCATAATTCTCAACACACTCCTATCGCCTTCTACATCCAGTCATAAGATTTTTTTAAATAGGTAATCGAATGATTTCACCGAAATCTCTTGATGGAAGTTCATTTTAAATAATAATTTAATAAAACGATGTTTTTTAACTACTTCCACTTTATCATTATTTCGACAGCGACCGGTTTCGACAGACTCTGTCTATGCCAGCGAGCCTGGCGAATCCGGTCGCTGTCGAAATCAAGACAAAATTGGGCGTAGTTAAAAACATTGTTTTAACTAACTAACTTACCATTACGCCGTTTCCCCGGAGGGGTAAGCAGAGAGGATGGACCGCCATACCGTTATGTCCTGACATACCTCTCTAGTTTTCTCCACATTCATATATCGTAACATGCACGTTCGTCGATTTTTCCGTCGGCCGCCTTTCAGCATTTGGTAAATTTGGCAATGCCATGCTTTCCTTGGTCTTCCACGACATCTCTTTCCATTCACACCGCTATAGCTAAAATCGTATTACTTATTTATTAATATATATTTTTACTTATATCGTCGGACCATTATTATTATTTTGTTGGATCGCTCTTTACATCATTACAGCATGAGCCAAATCTATGAAAAGGATAAAAAGCTATCACATTGATTCTCATGACAGGTAGCTAATCTATCGCAATTTTAATGTCACGTGAATTCTACATCAGACCAAAGACAGTGTGATAATCACACTGCCATCGCCGGAAATCAAACCCGGTACTTCGGTTAGAGAATATAAAACTTTAGACTTTCAAAAAAAAATTAACCATCACGCCGTCTTCTCAAATGGATAGGCAGAAAGAATGGACCACCACACTGTTCTTTTCTGAAAACTACTCTCACTCCCTCAACATTAATACATCAAGTCATGCACGCACGTCGATTTCTCCGACATCTCGGGTATCCCACATTTAATATTTTATTGATTTGATCGTGCTACGTTCTCCTCGGTCTTCCCTATTTCTATTCCCACTTTATTTAACATTTTACACTATTTCTAAACTAAAAAAAATAGGTAAACAATCGAATTACCTAATTTAAATATTAAACAAAAAATATTAATACTTTTTTACTATCAAACCTAAAATTATTTCAAATCCAGTGTAAGCAATAATTATTTAACAGCAGAATACAGATAACCTATAATTACGAAGCAAGTTTTGAGGTACTAGTTAAAGTTGTATGAGGAATGAATGATTATATGTTTTTTAAATGTTTGAATGTTATATACATTAAAATACAAAAACCTAACCTTGGTTTGGTATTTTTATAACAAAAGTATCAGAAAACCGATTTTAATAGCAAGTTGCACCAATATCTGATGTTTTCTTTTTTCTTTTTTTTTTCATATGAAGCACTCACTTTGTGGTTAGACATTTTAAATTTCTAGGTATAAAATAATAAAACACTTTGTATTTTTCCACGGTATGATTATTAATATAACTTAAGTGATTATATTGCTTTAATAAAGCTTGGGTAAAAGCGAAACTAGTTGACAACAATTATAATAACCATAATAATGAAAATATTTTTAATGTTAATATTTAAAACACTGTTATAATATCACAATTTCTTTTTATTTACTGAGAGTGTCGCGACAGCTGTTTCGCCATCATCAGGGGTTACAATAAACTAGTCACTTTATTATAACACCTGATGATGCCAACATCGGTTGGCGAAACAGCTGTCACGACACTCTCAATGAATAAAAAGAAATGGTGATATTATAACAGTGTTTTAAATTTTAACAGTAATAATGTTGAAGTATCATAGTGTTTCGGCCAAAACAATGGACTATTAAAAATATTTTAATTTTATTAAATGTATCAAAATAAACATTTTAAAATGATTATTACGGTTTATTTTTATTTACAATGAACTTCTTACATGATATTTCAAATACCTTTTTTTATAATAACCGTACCGTGGTTAAATTCGAAGTGTTTTATTGTTTTATATCTATTTATATTTTTAAGAATATTTTATTAAATTTGTTACACAACATTTTATTTAAATAATGTATTGTGTAACAAAGTTAATAAAATATCGTTAAATTATGAATTCACAACACAAAGTATTAGTGAATATAGAAGAAAATTAATCATTTCGTTCACGTACGCTGCAAGTCATTAGAACATGCGTATCCAGCAGAACTTGTGAGGAAATGTGAGTCGTGAAGGATGCTGATGCACTCAAGCTCACGCCGCTAGTCTGCTGGGTTCCTCCCGTTATCAGGCAGTCCTTTCATCGCTTTAAAAGACGCGGATCAGCCCGGATTCGACACATTGTCTTCGCGACCCATGCTAACCGCATATCGCGGACTGTGAATCAGATAAACTCGGTATCGAATAGTCAGTTCGACATTATAATCGCTCCCGACAAGCGGCGACAGTTGAACGTCGACAATTTAAAAATAAAAGCCGGGTTTTCTGTACGTTTTCCCGCCATCACGTGAGTGAACCGCCGGCGAAATTTGATGAAATCGGGCCGGGTGTTGATCGATCGTGATATGCCAATAAGGTCTCATCATCGACCATAATGCGTCTAAACGATCCTCAAACAAAATATGGGACAAGTGCCGTCATTTAAAACGAACACATTACACGCGGTAATAAAATACCATTTATTTGAAGTTTCAATTTGAATCCTTCCTGAAAATCTTCAGTGACTCGCGCGCTTTAGAGACCTCGAGTTCCAGTAAAATTGTAGTAAATTTGAATAATAATTACTGTGACATCATTTTAATAACAAAATACTAAAATGTTTTCAATAAACAACATTGAAGTGATGTGAAAATCTCCTTGCACGGATGTATACGATTCGGATAGGATGGTCGGTGGACCGGTGAAAGAAGGGCTCGGTTCAAGGAGCGCGAAACCGAGGGCTGCATCTCAGGAACTTCTTATTATGTTCCTACTGAGACTCGTCCTACCAGCGCAAGACAAAGAAGCAGTCTCAACCTTGACAAAACACGGAAACTCGAAGAAAGTTACTCTCATAGAAAACTACAGTGCGAATGCATCGGTTTTATGACCGTTATCTGCGGAAAGAAAAACATCTTACAATCTAATGAGGATCTCAGATGTCGAATAGCGATTAAATGGAACACATTAACTTTCTATTCTACTCCAGTATTATCTGTTTATAATTGACTATCTACTTTCGAAGTAATAATCGTTTTCGATCTTGAATTGCCAGTTAATATATACATATGCGTAGTTAATAAGAATATTTTGACGTAAGTGTGAACTAAGCAATCTGCCAAAATGATGTCCAAAAAGCAATGGTCGGCTATGCTATGTCTTCATCTTGCCTATCTGCTGCTTGGGGCAAGCATTTTCTACCACATAGAGAACCCTTTAGAATTGGCAAAGAAGTTAGAGCTACGAAGAGAACGCATCGAGATAAACAGTAAGTCATGAAATACTCTTATTTAAATTATTTATATTTATAAACACGAACATTAGACTAGAGCAATGTTACTGATGGTTGCAATACCGTTAAGTCGGTATACCGAATACCGAAATTTCACGCTATTTTGAAATTTCGCGAATTCATTGTTTTTACTAAGGTAAAATAACGGCATTTTAGATATTCTTCTTCCTCCTTGTTGTAGACCTATGTGGTCTGTTCTCCAGAGTGTTGCTCCTCCTGTGAGGTAGACTCCCAGCTGTCCTTCAATCTTTTAGGAGGTCTTCCACTGGGGACGAGTCCCGTGAGGCTGAATATGTAGTGTAATATAGGGGAGTCTGGTGATGTCCATTCTTTGGACATGACCGTACCAGTCCCTTCTTCGTTGTTTGATCCAGCTTATAATATTCTCAACCTCACATATCTCTCTAATTCTCAGTCTCTTGCCTGCTATCGTCCTCGGTGTCTTCATCTCGGAAGTCCTCAAAACTTGTTTGGTCCTTACTGTGATTTCAGATATTATCTATAAAAAAAATGTTACTGATATTAAAGAGTTTAATTTAATAATTTTATTATTATTACTATTATTTGAAATACATATTTTAATAATTGTTATGTTTTGAGGGAGAGGTTGGCTTTTAAAAAAAAACGATAAATTAAAAATGACATAAATAGCAACAACAACAACAAACCATCACGCCGCTTCTCCGAAATAGTAGGTAGAGAGAATGAACCGACACAGTATTCGATCCTGGCACACCTCTTTTGCTTCCTCCACATTCATACAGCGAGTCGTACAGATTTTTTCGACTTCTAACACGGGCGACCTTTAATATTTGATAAATCTGGTCATGCCAAGTTTTCCTCAGTCTTCCACGACTCCATACTCCATTCACACCGTTAACGTTTACTTTCTTTCTTAAATTATTATTCCTTCATATGTCTAAACTAACGCATTCATAATTTTGGTCATAATAATTTACTTTCTTCCGCTGTATATTCCTTCCTGATATCATCATTTAAAATTCCGTTGTACATCGTTTTATCACATATACGTCTAAGAGGGTTCATCTCTACTACATTTTTCTGTTCTAATCGTTCTTCTGCCAGTTCAATGCTTCATTTTCTGTAAGAACGTTAAAAAAATATCGGTATTGTACTTTAATCGGGGATTGGAATAACTAATTGGTACATGGATATGAGAGACATCGTTCTCTGATCTGGCCATGTTATGAAGTTTGATTACAGTCCTTATTATCACGACTTCGAAACATGGTCAGCTTTGGAATTGACGACGTCGTGACATGTATTCTCATCGTACAAGTAAACTTTTCTTATTCATCCGTTTCATATTTTATACCTTACCATTTCTCTCGAAACTATGGTCATTTAATTTCATTCAATTATATGAATATTTTTTTCATATAATAAAAATATCTAAATATTATAATGATCTATTTATATCTACCAGATTATAATTATTCCCTACTTAACACTTGACTACGGATCACTGACCGAGACACTGTCAGAACACGGTCAGTGTTTTCATCAATACAGGAAGTCGACGGTCGTCCTGAACTTGCATCGTCCTTGCAGTCATCACGGCCCTCACTAAAACCCTTGATCCTTAAGAATGGCAGTTTTCTTCAGTGTCTTAACTCCATAAACAGCCTTTAACATTTCATGAATTTCCCGATAATTTTTCCCAAGTTTCACCAGAAATTTCTTGTTGTTCCATATCTGTTTGTCAATCTCCACTGTCGACAAGAGCATAAAACACACGTCACAAAAAAAAATTCCCCGTTCGAGCGGTACGTTTACCTCGACGGTTTGGTGATTACGGATTCACTTAGTGGCTCACCCGGCAACAAAGTAGCCAGTGCTCTTGCGCGAATTTCGACTGAAGACCACCCAAGCAACGCAGTTCGCGTATTTAATGGATAGACCTCGTATATTTCAAATCAAATCAAATCAAATCAGTTTATTTACTCAAAAGACATTACAAACAGCATAAATGTTTAAGGCATCTATTAAGTACAGGTAAGATATTATACACATACAACATAATACCAGGAACGCATTAGTGATGGTTCGACATTACACAAGATACTTTCCAAAGTCAAGAGTATTTGTCCCCTGAACGTACTTTCACTAACATGAAAGACGTCGATCTCCGAGGAGACCGCGTTCAGCAGACTAATTGCTCTTCCCACCGGTGTCACCAGAGGCAGATTGGTTCTGGCGGCCGGTACTCTCCTAGCGGAGGTTGGACAAAATCATGTATTTTTTTTCTTCGGAAGAGTTTAAGAGATCCCAATGTGCTCTGGGTCCTATACATCGCATTGGTTCGGAGCAGACTCGAAAGTGGTTCTGTGATATGGAGTCCTCACGAGGCGAGATATTCCGTTATGCTGGAGAGAGTTCAGAAAAAAATTCTGAGGTATCTCTACATGAGGGAGTATGGTAGTTATCGGTGGCTCTATCCCACGGCATTTCTTTTAGGAATGCTTGGAACCAATTATTTACAGCTTCGAAGAAATGGGCATCTCATTACCCGTTTTTTTTAATTAATCAGGGGATATTTCGAGAACTCGGCCGTGCTAGAGGGTGTTGGTATTTTTGTCCCTGATAAATTTCTCCGACAGGGACAGCACAGATTGTTTGCTGAACGCGGTCTCCTCGGAGATCGACTTCTTTCATATTGGTGAAGGTACGTTCAGGAGACAAATACTCTTGACTTTAGAAAGTATCTTATCTTCCTAATGTCGAACCATCTCTAATGCGTTCCTGGTACTTTGTTGTATTTTTATAATATTTTACCTGTACTCAATCTTCTTCTTAAAGTGCCCTGTCAGGTCCCCCCGACGTTGGCGATCACTATGGTAAACTCTTTCCTATCCTGCGCTGTCCGTAATAGCTCCTCCACAGTTCCCATTCCCGTCCATTTCCTCATATTGCGCAGCCAAGAGATCTGCCTTCTCCCTGCCCCCCTGCGGCCCTCTATTTTTCCCTTCAAAATTAGATGCAGCAGGCGATATATTTCTCCTCGTAGAACGTGACCCAGATATGAAATCCTGCGGACTTTGATCAATGTCAGCAGCTCTCTATTTACTCCTGCACGATTCAGGACTTCTGTGTTCGTCACTCTGTCTGTCCATGGGATCCTGAACATTCTTCGGTGAAGACACATTTCAAATGCTCTCATCAATCTCATTTCAAATGCCTGTACTCAATAGATGCCTTAAACATTTTCCTGTTTGTAATGTCTTTTGAGTTAATAAACTGATTTGATTTAATTTTTCTACCCTTGATACAGCAGCTCTAAACACGGGCGTTGTGATGCAACTGAACCCTTCTGAAAGGTTTTCTGATCAGGATTTTTGTGCTTCTCCCGACACTTCGTTTTCTGTTAATTTTACCTTAGATAATCATTTGCAGCACTTTGTATGTAACGCTTCTCATAATGTGCCCGAAGTATTCCAGTAAGAACTAGTAAATAAAATTAAAATACATATATTACCTCAATAAGTAAGAAAGTAATTAGCATCATATAAACCAGTGCTCGGCAACCTTTTCTCACCTACGGCACACCAAAGTTCTTCTAGAATTCCGCGGCACACCTTAAGCTAAAATTCGGTCTGGGCGTGGGCGTTAATCAGCTCAGTTAATCAGCTCAACAGAGATGTTGGTGATTTTTTTTTTTAGCTCATTCGGGAAAATCGAATGTTCGATTTTTCACGAATGGACTAAAAAAAAGGTCGCCAACAAAAAATATCCCGTCAGATTTTCACTAAAAAGCTGAGTGAGCTAAAAAAAACAAAAATAAAAAAGGTCACCAACGTCTCCTGGGCTGATTTACGAAAGAGTCGACCCTTTCGCAATTCACGACTTCCGACTATAACTAAATATTTTTTTCATTATGTGTTTGACCGCGGCACACCTGCATCCGGCTCACGGCACACCGGTTGCGGACCACTGATATAAACAATAATGTATAACAATGTACTAAAATGTTAATACATCGGTCCCATAATGAGGTATTTAAACTTGCGGGAAGCAATAATTTATAATATTTATATTTTATGTTTTAATAAATAAATTAATAAAAAAATATTGTATTGTTAAATGCCGTAATTATTGAAATTTAAATTGATAAAAATTGTAACTATACTTTCATTCAAAGCACTTTAATTGTAGTGCGACTTTTAAGATAGACTTTGAAATACTAATGTGTGTTGTTATAATATAACATTATTTCGTTTCTTAAGGGGTTAGGGGCAGTCAGAAGTATGAAAAATAACTAGTATTTTAAGTAAATAAAAATTGACAATAATTTAATTTATTTTATAAAACCAACAAAATAAAATTATGTTTTAACTTGATTTGACCCAAATTTGAAAAAAAAAATATCAGTTATATTTGATGTTTGATCCTCGCCATATTTGATTTTCTGACTTCCCCCAACCCCTTAATACTACTAATAGATTTCGCTACAAGCGAAACTTCTTGGATAACAAAACAAACTCGTTTTTAAATTATCGTTAACTAGCTGACCTGGCGAACTTCGTACCGCCTCAGAATCAATAAATGTTATGTTAACTTATTAGTTGAATTAAATTCAGTTATTCATTAAGTTAAAATGAATATTCAAAATAAATTAAGTTCAATTAATGTGCAAAAGTCAAAATAAAGTATTTGAATTACATTGTTATGAATGTAATTCATATGGCAGCAAGGGATTTGCTTTATTGAAGCGAATCGAAATTCCTTTCAGGGGGGCACTAACGGATCCAGAGGTAAAGTTGATTCACAAACCGAAGAGCTATTGCTTATGTGTTAGTATGGTACTCTTTCTTGCAATCTGATTGGTTGCCGGGTCAAATGCGTCAAACATACTAGGTGATTCGAAATATACTCGTTTTGCAGGAGTGTTTTTAAAACATTATTTATATTATTGACTAATCGCAAATTTACCATGTCGAAATTATTAAAAGGAAAGCCACTTTCGGGTCAGTTTAAATACATAATAACCTAATATAATATATTATAGAAAGAAATTTTATAATAACTAGTAATAATATCCTAGAGATAAACTTCTGCGAGGATCAATTATTGTAATTGGAACCAATAAATGAAAAAAAAAGAGTTTTATTATTAATATTAGTCTCACCCTTAGTTGCCTTTCCAAGGAAAAATCAATAAACAAATTATATGTTTAGTGAAGTTAATTTTTATAATCATTACAATTAAGCCGATAGCATTTTGGTTAATTAAATAATAATAAAAATAACATGTTGATTTATTTCAATGTTTCAATCGATTGAAACATTTTTTGGTTTTCGAATCATAAGAAAGTAAAATAAAATGGCGTCTAGATTTTTTGTTAACGCACTGTCACTCATACTATTGCAAACGATCTCCCTGTAGTGAACGGACTCTAATACGGGGTGGAGTTAAAGCTGCCTAGGGGGGCGGTCGTGGTATATATAATAATAAAGATGAAATATTTTGAAAACTAATTTTAAAAACTATAGGGCTAGGCAGAGAGGATGAACCGCCATACTGCTCTGTCCTGACATACCTCTCTAGATTCCTCTACATCCATACACCGTAACATGCACGCTCGTCGATTTTTTCGACTTCGAATGTGGCCGCCTTTTAGTATTTGATTAATTTAGTCGTGCCATGCTATCCTTGGTCTTCCACGGTTTCATGTTCCGCTCACACTGCTTGTATACAACATTTTAACCATTCTTCTTTCCATTCGTTCCATATGTCCAAACCATCTCAATGTGTTGTACTTGAATAAACCATAAAATTGAAACAATAGGTCACCTCTAGCAATGTAATTATCCAGTTGACCTATAAACGCCTCTAACGATTTGTAAAAATACGTTCTTTGATTAAGAATTCTTATGGACCAGTAATTTTATAATTTTCCGATAGATCGAACACAGGATAATGTTTTTTTAATGCCTGGTATCCACATAGTCGACTCTTTGCTTTCTTATTTTAGTTATTTTTTTCTCAATTACATTAAAAGTCAGTCATGCTTGCGCTTTTTCGTGACCCTGGAAAAACAATCCAATATTATTTGAGCAATGGCGTAAACATTAAAATTTCATTATACAGTTTGAAAAATAAAATAATCAAAATGTAAAAAAAAACTAAAATTAATCTTACTAATTGAGATGTGATGCTGGATTTCACAGCAGAAATCTACAACGACACGCTTATGATGATTGAAGATTTGTGCTTCGGAATCACGAACATAACTCTCGATAAATAGGGATGCTACAGAAAAATATAAGGATTTTCCTAGGGAGACCTCATCCACATCCACATCCACATCCACATCCACATCCACATCCACATCCACATCCACATCCACATCCACATCCACATCCACATCCACATCCACATCCACATCCACATCCACATCCACATCCACATCCACATCCACATCCACATCCACATCCACATCCACATACACATCCACATCCACATCCACATCCACATCCACATCCACATCCACATCCACATCCACATCCACATCCACATCCACATCCACATCCACATCCACATCCACATCCACATCCACATCCACATCCACATCCACATCCACATCCACATCCACATCCACATTCACATTCACATCCACATCCACATACACATACACATCCACATCCACATCCACACCCAAACCCACATCCAGATCCACATCCACATCCGCATCCGCATCCGCATCCGCATCTGCATCCACATTCACATCCACACAAAGGATCCCAGTAGAATCGAAAGACAGAGGCAACTCTTCAAATCTTTACGACACTAAAAGGGGGGTGGTTGAGGAGACAAATTACAGGGGGCGCCCTCAACGGGAGTATCAGCAAACCAATCCTTAGAAGAAGATTTTTTTTTTAAAGATACCAAAGATTTCAATCAATGATATTAGAATTTATTTTTACAATCTTCAATATGAGCACAAAATATCTCATTATTATGAAGAAGGAATCTGGTCGTGTCTAGGCTCGAACCCAAGTCCCCTGGATCAGAAGCCAAGCGTTCTATCCTCTTGACCACCATCCGATTACACATAAGATATATAAATCTTGATAAATTAAAGGTTGAATGCACATGTTAATTATCGATGACGCTTTCGACTTCGTACATGTGAATTTAAGCTAGTCTGGGCGATATTTTAAAATTTTACGTTTTAAAATAATAGATAATATTCAAAATTCTCCTTATTCCAAATTCCAAATCAGATTTCTGGTTACCGGTTAATATTTTTCTTAATTACGAACTCTATTGATAAGCAACAAATTATCTCGTGGTTAAATTCGCATTAGATCTTTATAAATTGTTTATATGCATTAAATTGGATAATCAAATTGATTTTACTATCGATAAATTGTTATTTAATCAGACATTGTGTTTGATTGAAATCTTTGCACGATAAAGGTATTTCAAACATAGTAAAAACACGTATTTTATGTTTTGTTGAAAATTCAACAAATTGTATTCATGTGAGTATTAAGATTTACAAAGCCGCGTCAAGAGCAATCTCAGCTCTCTACCCAATGTTAGCTAGAAACAGTAAACTAAGCACCGACAATAAACTCCTGATATACGAAACGGTCATAAGGCCGATCTTCACTTATGCTGCCCCAATCTGGGGCTATGCAGCTTCGAGTCACATACGAAAACTCCAAATCCTGCAAAATAAGGCTATCCGTTTATCGCTTGGTGCACCTTCATGGACCAGGATCACACAACTGCACCAAGAATCAGGAATCCCGATGATAGATTGATTCATTCTGAAAATTGCCGAACTTTTTTACAAAGGACTCCCTTCACATCCTAACCCCACACTAAAATACCTCTCAAAATACGACGCAAACACATCGATCCTCCTTCAGAGGAACACTCCGGGCCACACAAAGCATGCCCCCGCATAAACTAACAACCCACCAAATCACCTTGCAACAATGCAATCAGACGTAAGAGGAATAGCCACATGAGCTGAACCTCTGTAAGCCAGAAGATCCAAGTCCAAGTCCAAGTCCAAGAGTATTAAGAGTGTATTAATTTATTTATTTATTTATTTATTAAGGGTAATATACAGCGATATCAATAGCATATAAATAATAAAAAAATTAGAAAAAATAAAGTATATAATTTCAAATTAACTTTCTTTCACAGAAACTTATCTTATAATAATTCTAGATCGATATGTGCACCATGCGATAATAAAATGTTAATAAGTATTATTATGATTTGACACAGAATGGTGTCAAGATGATTGAATTCTTATGAAACGAAGAAAGTTGCATTTTTTTCATTCAACGCCCACCAAATCTAGTGTACGAATACTTACACATACTAAAACTAGATAACTCAAAAATATCTGTTCTGTAATAATATAATTGCGTTTCGAGGTCCTCTTCTTCTTCTTCTTCTTCTTCTTCTTCCTCAGCCTATTCCCGTCTACTCCTGGACAAAGGCCTCCTCCATTTGCTTCCATGTCATTCTGTCCTGTGCAGAATGCATCCAGGTTATTCCGACGTGTCTGTTTAGATCATCCTTTCATCGTAGTTGCGGTCGCCCTGCACTTCTCTTCGCTGTCCACGGTCTCCAAGTCAGCAGTCTTCTTGTCCACTTTTCATCTGAGCTTCTGGCTTCGTGACCTGCCCATTGCCATTTTAGAGTCGCCATCCGGTGGATGATGTCAGTGACCTTTGTTTTTTCTCTCACCGTACCACTCTGTCTCTTAGGCTTATTCCTAACATGGCTCTTTCCATGGCTCTTTGGGTCACTCGTAGCTTCTCGGCACTTTGTTTGGACAATGTAACAGTTTCAAGACCATAAGTACCAACTGGCAGAACACAGGCTTCATAGACTTACTCGAGGTCCTACCTTTAGGTAATTCATTCTCATTATCAACCTCAGCATTAAAAACCCTCGGTATTTCAAAACAAAATTAATATTTAAAAAAAGTTTTAAATCATATTACGTAATTTTCAGAATTGATAACTCCGAACTTCTTAGCAAAATGACCATTAATACCCCTATGTTTCGTACAAGACACACCGCGAGCCAAGTATTCCACCTTCCTGCTTATCGCACCAATTACGCTCAAAGCGCGGCAATGTACCGGATATGCGACACTTACAAAAAATCTTTTAATGCAATCGATGTTTAACACCTAAACGCTTATGATTTTAAAAAAATAGTTGCAGCAAATTTTCGGTGTGTATAGTGCTATAATGTTATATTCCTTTATTTCTTTTGTTATTATCATATTTTTGTTAATTTTCATACTATTATCTAAGTTTCATTTTGATTGTTGTTTAGTTAAATCTCGTTTTATAAGTCTATAATGTTAACTCTGTTCATTCATTTATGTTTGTGGTAACATCTAATTGGCCTTATTTATGTACTTCTTTGTGTATTTATTTATATATACTTATTCGCTGTTTGTTACCCTAGAATAAAAATATAATAAAATAATTTAAATATCCTAAATCACTGGCAGTAACATGGCAAGTATTCTGAATGAATCCAGTATAAACTATGCTGGACGGTTTTTAAAGCACTTCACGGAATGGCACAACCCTATATATCCGAACTTTGTATTGCTGATAGCCCTAACTTGCGGCAATCTACGCTTCGATCAGCAAACTCCTCGGCAATAGGCAGATTAGTTGAGCCAATGCGCAACCTCTGGACAAATTTCGGAGATCGGGCTTTCGCAGTGGCAGGTCCGTCCACCTGGAATATCCTTACTGCACGCCTCAGATGCATTGACAATCCGACAGATTTTAAATCTCACCTAAAAACCCACCTTTTCAAGCTATCGCATAAAATATAAACAACGGTTATCTGATTGCTAGTGTCAGGTGCAGCCCTCATGACTAAAAACATTTTCAAAGCGCCATTGAGGTGAGCTATTCACGAAAACGGCGCTACACAAATTAGCCTTATTATCATTATTAAATAACTCTATGATAATTAAATAAAAAAATAATGTTGTTACAGGAAATTTCATGGAAAATGGCAACGAGCTAACAAAACCGGAAAGTGAAATGTAACTAAATACATGTATATTTTTTTTAATTGATTTTTTTTTCTTCATTTACTTTAATAATATTTTTCAAAATACCTATTTATGTCATAGGAAAGCTTCTTCGATGAGCGTTCATTGATGTTAACAACTAAAAAACGTCAATTTTTGAGTTACCTAATTTTAGTTCTGTGCCCACATTATTTTGCTCTCAAAAACAATCTTGAACATAGTAATGACCTCGATATTTTTTCTTTTATATTATCTATCTAGTCTAGCCTAGTATACTTCACGAGGATGCGGCAAAAGTATGTCTCAAAATTAACATGTCCAAGACACTAGACCTACGAGTGTCCACAAACGACTCCACCCCAATCTTGCTCCACGGTGTCCCCCTTGTGACCACGACCAGCTTTTGCTCTCTCGGTAGTATGATAGCAGGCTCGGGAGGTACGGAGGAAGATGTAGCCAGCAGACTCAAGAGTGCAAGGGGAGCTTTCCCTGTATGGCGTTCCAGTATCATTTCGAGAAAGCTCAAGCTCCAAATATTCAGCAGCAGCGTTAAAAGCGTACTGCTGTACAGATGTGAGACTTAGAAATCTACCGCGGACGTTATTGGAAATAAATAGGTGCCTTCGCTCAATATTCAAGATCTATTGGTCCCAAACAGTGTCAATTTCCGTTCTTTGAACAATGGCAGGCGAAAAGCCAATTAGAGAACAAGTCGCTAGACGCAAATGGCAGTGGATCGGTCACACTCTGAGACGGAACCCAACCTGCATCGCTCAGGGCGCACTAGACTGGTCCTCTATGGGGGGAAAGAGGAAGCAATGCAGACCTAGAGCCACCTGTAGAAGAGCCCTGCAGGACGAGGTTAAAGCAGCAGGTATCACTTGGAATGATGTTAGGTACCAAGCATGCGATTGAGTCGGATGGAGAAGGTTCCTTGAGGCCCTATGCACCACGGAGGTGTGACAGGACAAAAAGAAGAGTAAGAAGAACGATTTGATTGTCACGTGAATTCTACATCAGACTAAAGCCAGTATAACGAACACACTGCCATCGCCGGGAATCTAACCCGGAACCTTCGATGTTGCAGTCGATGCACTCGCCACACGCCACGAAGGACGTCATGCAAATGCTTTTTCGAGTAGCTCTTCTTACGCAGCACGTGCTATTTGATAGTAACAGCGATAATTATGATTATAATATTTGAAATACTTATATTTTAGAGTGATGGAAAATTCTCTATATTAATAAACACTTTGATATCGTAATACCGAAACCGGGACAGCGAATAAGCATATAAATTATAGCGAATAAGCATACACTTAAGACACTAAAGGTGATAATGTGATGTTAGTGTTTCACTTAATATTATGTATTGCTAATGGAGCGCGCTGGCTATAAGCGGCAGCCTCTATTAAGTATCTACAGACATGCCGATTGCTCTGTTTTTTTATATAGACTATACAATGTATGTCTCTATTTACTTATTGTAAAAATTCTTGTGAAATCTATTATGATCTGTCCCCTTTGCTATCACTCCTTGCTCTAAATAGACACGTTTTCTTCCACAGTCACCATAATTACCCCCCTTAGGACCGCCCTTGCTTTGTTCCGATCATAAATGTACATCATCCGGTCACATACTCGTATTGGACTGGTAAATTACCATCCCATTGTTTCTTTACTGTTGTTTTTTTTTTCCGTAATTTCTAATTTCTATCATGTTATGTTCTTATCAATCCTATGCATGTAAATTCTAATTTATATTATGTTATGTTCTTTTCTATCTCATGTAATTTCTAATTTCTCTTATGTTATCCTTATTCTCGTTTTTGTGTTTTGCCGTTATATGTTAGTTGTCTGTCTATTTGCCCAAACTTTTATATTACCTTTGTAACTAAACATGTCATTTTTGTAAAAGCCCTTGCGGCGTTTATGTCAAAATAAATAAATAAATATAAGTTAACATCAAATCCACATGGCCAAGGACGGGTCTAGGAAGTAAAACAGCGAGACTGACAAAAGGGCGCTGCTACGTCCTTTAACAGTTTCAGGTGTCGCGGACCTCTTTTATACATTGATTCACTTTGCAAATCGATTTTTTTTATCACAAATGTGCTCTTAGGGTTGAGATTACATTTATGTAAATATTTAACAAACATTCTTCATAGAAATTTAATTTCTTTTGCATTTTATATAATATAAAGGCGGTCACTTTCGAAGTCGGAATAATCGACGTGCGTGCATGGTACGATGTATGAATGTAGAGGAAGCCCGAGAGGTATGCCAGGACAGAGCATTGTGGCGATCCATCCTCTCTGCCTACCCCTCCGGGGAAATGGCGTGATGGTTAGTTAGTTAGTTAATTTTTATATAATTGCATCCTTCTCTTACCTGTTCATGCTTTACCTACTTGTAAATATATATTTTTTAAACTAATCATTACACCATCTGCCCGAAGGGGTTGAAGAGGTAGGCTGAAAGAACAGACCACCACGCTGTTCTTTCTTGACATACTGCTTTCGTTTCCTCAAGATGCATACATCGTGTAATACTCGCACGTCGATTTCTCCGACTCCTCACGTGGCCGACATTTAACATTTGAATTATTTGATCGTGCCACGTTTTCCTCGGTCTTCCTCTATTTCTAGTTCCGTTTACATACTTTACATATACTTTACACACGAATAATTAAGTCATTACTAAATTTATATACAAATAAGCTTACGCCATTTAAAAATTATGTAAAATGTTTTAATGGGTTTACGATTAATATTCAAGATTTCGGATTATTTTTCAAATACTTTGAATTCTTCTTATTGATAACTCTACATAGACTTTAGTACATAGGTTTCCAACCTTTTCTGGCCCACCGCACCCTTTACACAAATATATATATTATATTTCCAACGCCCCCTCTCCCACAAAAGGTGACAGATATAAGATACTTAATATTGTAAATTTAAAAAATAATAATTAAAAAACTCTTTATAGTTTATACATCAGGTTGTCCCAGAAGTCGACAAGACGGGCAAGTCATGCTAGTTATGAGAAAAATGTTTTTAAATTTTAAGTTTTGTATTTTTTTAAATTATAGGCATTTAAAAAAATCTTTAAAATCAACACCCTGTTGTTTTACATTTTTCTCACAACTAGCATGACTTAATTTATATACCCTATCATCCGTTTCCGGCTTGACGTCGACTTCTGACACCCTGTTTATTTTATTTAAAAATTTTAATTGAATTTAAAAAATACAAATTTTTATATTATCCATTAGAAATATGCGAATTTGTGCACACGTGATAAAAATTATTACATTACGTACAATTACAAAATTTTAACCAATATTAAAGTTTAATTTACTTTATTAGTACGTGATTGTGGGGAGTTTTTTTTTGTGTCTTTTTTCGACTATATCTCAACGCCCTCTAATTTTATCAACTGTCTCCCTGAAAGTCTCAAACGCCCACAAGGGGGCGTTATCGCACACGTTGAGAACCTATGCTTTAGTAGGATTAAATATTACGTCATTTAAAAGGCTTTTCGTTGATTTAATTGATCATTAAAGATGAGGCTTAAAGTTTATCTTAATTGCCAACTAATCCGATTCGTGAGATTCTTAAGTAATAAATCGATCATTAGGTATTTGTTATAATACTTTAATTTCTAAACCACATATTTTATTGCCTTAAATAAAACTATGATTATGCTTGGTATGTGCTGGTACATAATTCTGCCCATGATTAAGAAATCACGTTTTTCTAACAATATTTAATGTAATGGAATTCCATAATAGAGAATATTCAAATGTTTAAATAAAAAAATTGGGACATATGGTTTGGACATATGGAAAGAATGAATGAAATGGAACCGGAAATAGAGAAAGACCAAGGAAAACGTGGCACGATCAAATAAATCAAATATTGAATGACGGCCATGTGACGAGTCAGAGAAATCAGCGCGCGTGCATGATACGATGTATGAATGTTGAGGAAGCGAGAGAAATATGTCAGGAAAGAAAAATGTGGCAGTCCTTGTCTTTCTGCCTACCCCTTCGGGGAGACGGCGTGATGGTTAGTTAGTTAGTTTAAATAAAAAACTCTGTTATAAATATCACAATTGATTATATTTTGTCGCGACAGCTGTTTCACTAACCGATGTTAGCATCGTCAGGTCTTACAATCAACTAAAAGATACAACAGAAAAACTTAGTTTATTAATCAGGGGATATTTCGAGAACTCGGCCGTGCTGGAGGGTATTGGTTTTTTTGTACCTGATAGATTTCTCCGACAGTGACAGCACAGATTGTTTTACCTACCGGCCACCAGAACCAATCTGCCTCTGGTGACACCGGTGGGAAGAGCAACTAGTCTGCTGAACGCGGTCTCCTCGGAGATCGACGTCTTTCATATTAGTGAAGGTACGTTCAGGAGACAAATACTCTTGACTTTAGAAAGTATTTTGTCTTCCTAATGTCGAACCATCTCTAATGCGTTCCTGGTACTATTTTGTATTTTTTAAATATTTTACCTGTACTCAATAGATGCCTTAAACATTTTGCTGTTTGTAATGTCTTTTGAGTTAATAAACTGATTTAATTTGTTTTGATTCATATACAAAATTATTCGGAGGGGAAGAAGCTACACACAATATTGTAAACAATTATAAAAAATATGGGAAAAAACAGTAAATAGGTTCAGTAACAGAAAATAAATATTGATGAGTCAAACAAAATTAGGAGAAATAAACAGGGAAGCAAATAACATTAAAGAGTTCAACAAAGTGAAAGACAATTACAATAAAGGTGGAAAAAAACGTATTTAGATAATAACCGATGAGTCATACATAATTGAAAACAAGAAAAACGTAGTATCAATATGTTTTCATAAAATTATAATACGATTTTTTAAAATGTATTATACACTAAAGGAGAGTATGTAGGAATTTGATTGTTGATGATATATTTCGAACTTTATTACTTTTAAAATTTATAGATTCTCTTATTTCAATAATTAAAAACAAAAAGTACGAAAAATATATAGTTTATTGTAAAACCTGACGATGCTAACATCGGTTAGCGAAACAGCTGTCGCGACAAAATATAATCAATTGTGATATTTGTAACAAAGTTTTTTATTTAAACAGTTAATAATGTTGAAATATCAAAGTGTTTCCGCCGAAACAATGGATTCTCTAACTTAATAATCTAAATGCTGTTTGTTTGAATTATAATATATTAAGTTATTTATCTCGATACGGGGTAGTGTGTGCACTAGTAATCCAAAAAAACTTCTCTCCTTATCGAAGTACAAGCGAAACTAGGTAACTAGCTAACTAACTAACTAACCCTCACACCGTCTCCCCGAAGGGATAGGCAACAATAATGGACTGCCACACTTTTATTTTCTGGGATAATTCTCTTGCTTCCTCAACATTCACACATCGTGGCATGCACGCACTTCGATTTCTCCGGCCAAAATACAATGATATAATTTTTTTTTTTAATTAACACAATGTTCTTTTAGATGGTGCACTTGTCGTCAATCATATTAATTATTTTATATGGGCTTTTATAGTCCATTGTTTTGGCCGAAACACTATGATACTTCAACATTATTACTGTTAAAATTTAAAACACTGTTATAAATAATAGCACAATTTCTTTTTATTCACTGAGAGTGTCGCGATAGCTATTTTGCCAACTGATGTTGGCATCATCAGATATTACAATAAACAGTATTATATTAATAGTTTATTGTAACACCTGATTATGTCAACATCGGTTGGCGAAACAGCTGTCACGACAGTCTCAGTGAATAAAAAGAAATTGTGATATTATAACGATGTTTTAAATTTTAACAGTAATATGGGGTTTTACATCAGTGTTCAAGAAACAATAAGTCATGGTACTTTATATAAAATGTTTTTAAAATTCACAAGAAATCATCCAATATAGGTTATATTTTAAATCATGAATAATTAAATATGTTTTGAATTAAAACATTTGGGATGGGAGCTCATGGCGGCGTGTGACACAGTTGATGAGGTCCTTGATTAGAGGTCGGAACTTTATCAAATGTCGTCCACAATCGGAGGGTTCTGTAGATAAAGGGTATTGTACGTTGACTGAGGTGCTCACAATGGGGACTGACATTGACCGATCCAAACAGCGCCACAATACGTGTCTAAACTACGTGCACTGAATTCCTTCTAATGGCGAGTGCGATGCCGTTCGCAGCAAATTTCCACTTGTATTATGATAATTTTATGAATTTCGCTCACCGCCTACGTGCTTCAAATAACAGATAGATGATGTGAAAAGCGCACTGGTCCCAGGAAAAATCACCATAAAATATTACGAACACAAACAATGGACAAAACGAAACCTATTAAGTTTAATGGAAAAAAAATAGTCTACAAGACATGCGTACATCCTATAATGACATATTCTTCTTCAGCCTATTCCCGTCCACTCCTGGATAAAGGCCTCCTCCACTCACTTCCATGTCACTCTGTCCTGTGCAGACCGGATCCAGGTTATTCCGACGTATCTATTCAGATCATCCTTCCACCGTAGTTGCGGTCGCCCTGCACTTCTCTTTACCTTCCACGGTCTCCAAGTCAACAGTCTTCTTGTTCCTGAGCTTCTGGCTACGTGACCTGCCCATTGCCATTTTGGAGTCACCACACGGTGGATGATGTCAGTGATCTTTGTTTTTTTCTCTCAACGTATCGTTTCTGACTCTGTCTCTTAGGCTTATTCCTAACATGGTTCTTTCCATGGCTCTTTGGGTCACTCGTAGTTTCTCGGCACTTTGTTTGGACAATGTTACAGTTTCAAAACCATAAATACCAACTGGCAGAACGCAGGCTTCATAGACTTTTCGTTTCAGGTTGATTGGTATTTTCCGGGTATTAAGGTATATGAATCAGAAACGAGAGCTGACACCATCAAAACAAAAAGTCTTCTAAGAACCACAGAAATGAAGACTCCGATCCGTTGCGGGAACGACACTCCGAGACAGAGTAAAAATTCTGAAATAAGAAAGATCTGCAATATTAAGAAGTCGTGCGATGGGGAAGACTGAGAAGACGCTACTGGAGAGATCATGAGGAAAGACCATATTTTGAATGAGTGATTGTGTGTCAATTCCATGCTTCACTTCCATACATAAAAATCGGCACAAGAACACCATTACGCACTGCCATCTTAGCTTCTTTTGGATAGGCTTTTGTTTGCGATGACAACTTAAAGTGCATCATTTACTCAATCCTTCTTTAAATATCCTTCTCCACTCTCCCATCCTTTGTAAACATACTCCTAAATAAACAAATTCATCCAGTCGTTCCAGATTTTCACCGTTTACACAAATGTTGCAGACTGTCGTATTTCCTTATTTTTCGAAAATCAATACCTCGGACTTATTCACATTCACCTTCAAATCATATCGCTTGCATACCTCATACATACTAGTGAAAACGTGGCACGATCAAATAAATCAAATATTGAATGTCGGCCACGTGAGGAGTCAGAGAAATCGACGCGCGTGCATGACACGATGTATGAATGTTGAAGAAGTGAGAAAAATATGTCAGGAATGAAAAGTGGGGCAGTCCATTATTTCTGCCTACCGCTTCGGGGAGACGGCGTGATGGTTAGTTAGTTTAGTTTAGTTAGAGAAAGAAAACGGCAATACCAAAATTTTTATATCTACAAGATAGCAAACTCGAAACACCCGACTAATCTGCGTATAACAATATATACTCGTATGTGGAGATGTATCTAGAAAGATTTATTATACCTTCAGAAAAACGGCGTAATAGTTAGTTAATTAAATACAAATTTATTTGACCTATTTTGATAGGTTAAATGATTACATAAAGAATCGTGGATACATTGTAAAATGTTCAAAATTGGATCATAAAATATAACTTAGCTAAAATGCTTTTATCGCAGTCATGTGAATTCGATTGAGTCATGGACAATGACTTTTAAAAATCAGCAATTAATATACTGATCTAAAAATAGGAAGAATGATCCTGGAACCCAGACCTGGTGATGCAGCGGGCACTTGGAGGCATAGGAACAATCAAGATATCCGCAAAATGATCCAACAGCCCCTTATAACTTAGTCACGTATGCCAATCTGGGGAGACCAAAGCAATCGATACCCAGTAAGCGTCAAAATCAACCGAAGTAAGATTTCATCGAAGGCTTAGACAGCGCCTGATGGATAATTTTCTGGTTAATCTAATAAAGATGGGCGAAAGAGACTACTGGGAGCAAAAGGTGCAGAATTAAGGAGCTTGAAATAAAAGTATCTTCTTCTACTTCTTTCTCAGCCTATTTCTGTCCACTCCTGGACAAAGGCCTTCTCCATTCGCTTCCATATCACTCTGTCTTGTGCAGACTGCATCCAGGTTATTCCGACGTGTCTGTTCAGATAATCCTTCCACCGTAGTTGCGGTCTGCACTTCTCTTTGCCGTCCACGGTCTCCAAGTCAGCAGTTTTATTGTCCTTTTTTCATCTGAGCTTCTGGCTATGTGACCCGCCCATTGCCATTTTAGAGTCGCCACCCGGTGGATGATGTCATTGACCTTTGTTTTTTCTCTCACCGTATCGTTTCTGACTCTATCTCTTATGTTTATTCCTAGCATGGCTGTTTCCATGGCTCTTTGGGTCACTCGTAGTTTCTCGGCACTTTATTTGGACAATGTTACCATTACAAGACCACAAGTACCAACTGGTAGAACGCAGGCTTCATAGATTTTTCGTTTCAGGTTGATCGATATTTTCCAGTTTTTAAGGATGTAACCCATGTTTCCAAAAGCTGCCCAGCTTAATACAATTATCAATGAGGAGAAAACTCTTCAAGAGTTGTACGTCCATCTTAAGTAAAGTTAGTGAATAAATCATTAAATTTAAGGAAATTAGACTCTGATAATATAGTGGACGGTATGCTGGAGAGCAGGGATATGTAAGAGATGATCAGCAACATGATTGATACCATAATGATGGAAAAGAATGCCGATGGAAGGCAAAGAAAACAAGGAAGTAGTGACGCCTAAGAGAATACTGAAAGGAGCCTTGCAGAAATGAATCACTGGAGTGGAGGTTTGTGGCAGGTAGGACTATTCATGGGCAGAAATCGGGTATGCGTCCACGAGTACTTTTCCCCCTCAGCAAAAAAGTACGGAAGTCATGTGAGCTGCTGCATAATGCATCGTTTTATAATCAATTATGGAAACCATTTAACAAATTAGATAGGAACTATTTGACTCTAATTGAGGGTACACAAATCATAGATAGTCGGTCCATTATCGTCATATCATGTGAAATCACAAGACCATCGATTGTCGAGTGTTGTGGTCGGTCATGTATCGCGCCATTCAGCTGGGCAGGCTCCCAATTAGCATTTGAACTAGGCTGGCGGTTACACCAATCAATAAAACTAATGGTCCGGAGTGATTTAAATATCGACGGGAGTCTGCCAGTTTGCATACCAATTAGGAGAGCATTGTAGCGTGATGGTTATTAATTTTAATTTCAGTTTAAACTCACACGGTTTATTCAGTAAATTATTTACAATTTATGGGTTCTTACATTTCAATGTGTAACTGAATAAATCAATTATTTATTTTATTTTATTCTGCATAGTATGTTAGGATTTCCTTCCGGTATACCTTCACCTGGAAGAATTATTTGTTTGTTTGCGTATTGTGTCATTTTTAAGAAACTAACTAACTAACCATCAAGCCGTTTCCCCGAAGGAGTGGACAGAGATCATGAACCGCCATACCGTTCTGTTCTGACATACCTTTCTAGATTCCTCCACATTCATACATCGTAACATGCATGCTCGTCGATTTTTCCGACTTCGAATGTAGCCGCCTATTTATTAACTTGGTATTTTATATTATATCAGAAGGAATCCAAATATGTCGACGTCAGTGAGGCAGTACTCTTTCCAGTGAGGAGAGAAGGATTACTATCAACAAATTTTGTCAAACTGATTCGGGGCTCTATTGAGAACCCCTATGTTCTGGAGCAAATAGCTATTTTTGTTCCTGATAACTACCTGCGACAACGCCGACATCAATTGTTCTTTACTCCATCACGCAGAACCAACCTGCCTTTGGTGATGCCAGTAGGAGGAACAATTCGGACGCTGAATCTAATCATCTCAGATTTGGACATTTTCAATGTCAGTGAGGCAGTATTCATAAAAAAAATATTGCCAACCTTTCTAACGCCTTTCTTAGACATTTAAGCATTAGGCTTAAGCCTTAGATTCACAAAACATGGCATTCCCGAAAACTATTATAAAATAAACTTCCAGAAAACAGATACTATCATTCGTATTAATAATATAATATGGAATTTTTCAATTTTGTTCAAGAAATAATAAATATATAGAATGGCATTGATGATGATAACTCCAAGAACATGTTTTTAGTTCATAGATTAGAATTCTTTTTAATATTAATTAAATTATATTCATATAGTAAATATCTCATCAATCAGTGATACACCAGCTTAGACGTATGATATCAATTGTAGAAGGTTTTATGATATTTCGAAATTGCCTAATACTATTTGTTAATTAACTTTAAACATTACCTTCGGTTCAATACAATACAAATCTCTCACTATTGACAAGGCTAGATTATTGAGATTCCTTTAAGTAACAGGAAGCCGAAGATAACGTATAAGTTATTACCACGAAAAGTTTTGCGATACCTGACTAATTGCTTGGAGCAGTGACGGTCGATAATTTATATTTTTTATGTTTCAATCCTAGGATTGAATTTCCTAATTTTTTAAGTTTCAATCATAGGGATTGGTTTGCAGCAAAGTCTTACTTCGATTTCGCTCTTGCTTCGATTTCGCATTAAATTATAACTATTATTATTTAAATAATAATTAAATAAAACGATGTTTTTTAACTACTTCCACTTTTGTCTTTATTTAGACAGCGACCGGTTTCGCCAGGCTCGCTGGCATCGACAGACTGGTAACACTATTGTAAACTTAGTCCTTTATAAACTTAGTCCTTTATATACTTTAAATATTATTTAATTCCACACAGTATCACAAAGGCTAAATATGGCTATATCAGTCAACAAAACAAAACGTCTCACTATATCAAGGCAACCTACAAGATGTAAGTTGACTTTTGATGATATATCTGTGGAGCAAGTAATGAGTTTCAGATATTTAGGAGTCTATATGCAGCCAAAATGACCTTTATACCGAAGCACGATAACAAGTCAGTAAAGCCTCTGACGTGACAGGATGTCTGAAGTATCTGGTCTGGAAGAAAGCACATGCGTATCGACAGCAAGATCAGAATTTATAAAACATGCGTGCGGTCATGACGTACGCTGTAGAGATGCGGGCCGACACTGTGCGAACCAAGGGACTACTAAGAACATAGGAGATTAAGGTCCTAAGATCAATTACTCAATCCGCAACGTGGACATAAGAAAAACTTGCGAAATAAAGGATATCGTTCAGTGGAGTAGATCCAGAAGAAGATACTGGAGGGATCATCTAGCCCGAATGAATGGTGACAGACTTGGATATACAGCCGCTTATGAAATCCCCTCCGGACACCGCCCACCTAGAAGACCGCCTAAGAGATGGAAGGACAGCTGGACCCCATCATTTCTGTGCCACAGATCGTCAGATATATTAAAAGAAGAAGAAGATTATTTAATTTCGATATAAACAAATATTCACATATTAAAATAATATAATAAAATTAATTGTTTTTTTTTTCAATTCAAATATGTTTTCACACAAATAAACTACAGCAATATTTAAAGTTTATTGAATATCATTCAAGTTCTTTCAATATTTAATACAGAAATACATATTTAATTAAAATTCAATAAATTTTTTTCGTTTGTGAGTGTGTTTATAATTTTATCAGCTTTTTTTATTTATTATTTTGAAAGATTGTCACTGCCCGCCAATGCGTATTGATAGCAATTCAACTTTACTGATTAAAGAGAAATAAATTATGAAATATTGATAAGAAAAACAGTAGCAATACGCTTTCTGGAATTCATTCATTTTTTTTTAATTGGTATAATCCATATTACATAAACACATACATTGTTGATAAGCTATGTTTTGTAAAGACTTATTTGAACCAGTTTTGGTCCTTACCATGCATTGATATCATTACACATTTTGTACCATTTATGTTCTTAAACATGTTTTAAATTATAATTTTTACATAAATACTAAACAATATATTAAACTTCGTCGGATTGTGGTCTAGGGGACAGAAATACTGCCTCCTGATCGAGAGGACTTGGGTTCAAACCTGGACACGCAAGATTTCTTCCTCTAATATTATTTTTATTCAAATAAGCGGAAATAATGTATTAAAGACACCATTGATTGTAATCCTTGGTATTTAGTATTTAATAAAAACAAAACTGGCTGATTTAACTTTTTTTAATTTAATGTAATAGTAAACATTTTTAAGATATCGACGATACGATATTAATGAATAAAAGCACATTTTCTTGTATATTCGCCATACTTTGTGTTGTTATGATACTCTCTTTCTCTTTTTAATTTTTTATTATACTTTGTATATACAACACTTATATTTAAAAAAATTAAATTACATGGACATGTTTCGGACAACCAGTCCTTCTTCGGTGATACATATTTAAAATATTATAATATTGTTTACATGAGCTGACAGATGTTATAAAGATTTATAAATATATGTAAAAAAGAAAAAGAGAAAAAAAGCAAAAAAAAATCTATTTTTTGTGAATTTTCTCTTGATGATGAAGTTAAATAATTTGAGGAAATAAATTGAAAACATCGTTTTAAGACATTATAAGTGAGCAGTAATCAATATTTAGGTAGTTATTTAAAAATCAATTAATTCACTCAATATTAAATGAAAAACGTAGCGTACCCACCATATTACGTAATTAATTATATATTTTTTTAACGTTTTCCCATTTTTACTTTCGAAAACCAATTCAAAAGTAAAATGTACGTCAGAGCCGCTTTTATTTAAGCATATAGAAAATCATATTTTATTCCATTCTGATTTTTAAAAACTCAATGTAATGAAAATCTTATAAATAAAATACTATAAGCTTATAAATAAAATACTATAAGCAGATGCCACCAGCAAAGAGCTTTAAATACGCTGTTTATTTATTTTTTGCATATGCTTTTTAATATTGCATTTTTATAAAAAAAATGTAAATATTCCTTTTGGTTACACCCCTTTCTAATCAAATCAAATCAAATCCGTTTATTAACTCAAAAGACATTACGAACAGCAAAAATGTTTAAGCCATCTATTGAGTACATGTAAACTATTATATACATTCAACATAATACCAGGAACGCATTAGAGATGGTTCGACATTAGGAAGACAAGATGCTTTCTAAAGTCGAGAGTATTTGGCCCCTGAACGTACTAATATGAAAGACGTCGATCTCCGAAGAGACCGCGTTCAGCAAACTAATTGCTCTTCCCACCGGTGTCACCAGAGGCAGATTGGTTCTGGCGGCCGGTAGGTAAAACAATCTGTGCTGTCGCTGTCGGAGATATCTATCGGGGATAAAAAGACCAACACCATCCAGCATGGCCGAGTTCTCGAAATATCCGATGATTAATCTAAAGAAATGGAAATTTAAATTAAATCAAAATTAAAATTATCTGTATTGTCACATATTGCATTTCTCTACTAACTGTTTTTATTTGTTTTTAATTTATTGTTTGTAATAACGATTAAAAATGGATTGTTACAGAGCTGGTACCCCAATCAAGTACTCACCTGTTTAATAAATTTAATCTCTCTAGGTCCAAATAACCCATTGGTTCCTAGAAAAATCTTAATTGTTTAGTTTAATGGCCCCATCTACTAACATTATATAAATTCTTCAAATGGCTAATCAGTTCGTGGAAAAACCTCAAATTGTTTAGTGTAATGGCCCCTTCGATTTGCATTATATAAATTCTTTCCCCCACCCTAATTTCTTTAAAATCAATATAAGGACACATTGTTTGGCGACTAGGTTCAGTTTGAAAATGCCCTCGCAAGGCGAAACAAATTTGTAACTGATATTTGTATAAGAGATTATATGAATAAAAAACAAAGTAAAACCATTAAACATTCACGTTTATTATTATAATAACTAAAGAAATGGGTTATTAGCATTCCCCATTGGTTCCGAGCTTTCCAAAAAGAATTGCTGTGGGATAGGGCCACGGATAACTACCATGCTCCCGCATGTAGAGATACCTCAGATTTTTTTCTGAACCCTCTCCAGCATAACGGAATATCTCGCCTCGTGAGGACTCCATATCACAGAAAGACTCTTTCGAACCCGGGACGTTCTATGTGGCACTTACCACTCACCCACGAAGGTCGTCTAATTATATATTTAATCTTATTGTACTTGTTCTTTCAGAGTTGTTAAGCGAGAACTACCTCCCAAAGGATCCCATCGCCCAGCAAGATATCGTGGATAAGCTGTCTGTCTTCTGCGGGAAACCAATGCTCAACTTATCAGAGACGGAAGAGATTGTGGTACTTTGGGACTTCTATCACGCCTTCTTCTTCTCCTATACCGTGGTCAGCACTATAGGTGGGTACTTTATAACTATTTTAAATATTATATTGTACATAGTAGATGGTTTCTGGTTCTGATTTTGAAAATTTGGTTTGGTTCATGTGGTGCTCCCGTCAATTTGGAGAAATTTCGTGTACTCGTATATGTGAACGGTTTTGGTCAATTTGACTGTTGCCGCAGTTAATAGTAGTTAATTGTGACACTTAATACGTTTGTACTGTTTTGATGTCAAAATTATACAAGTTTTTTCGTTTATATAAAGAATTTTGACAGGTGTAAAAATAAAATTTTCATTTGTTCCAATGACAATTTGAATAATTTCTTCAATATTCTTTTAAAGTTCTTGCTGGTGTTGGTTGGTTTTAAGTGCCTAATTACTGTTAATAAAAAAAGGTGGATACGTGGAACATTAATTAAATCATATAATAGACAATATGTGCACCATCTAAAAATAACATTTTGTGTTAAATTATTTTAACTAACTAACTAACTAACTAACCATCACGCCGTCTCCCCGAAGGGGTAGGCAGAAAGAATGGACTGCCACACCTTTCTTTCCTGACATATTTCTCTCGCTTCCTCAACATTCATACATCGTGTCATGCACGCGCGTCGATTTCTCTGACTCCCCACATGGCCGACATTCAATATTTGATTTATTTGATCGTGCCACGTTTTCCTTGGTCTTCCCCTATTTCTGGTACCATTAACATCATTAACATATAATTTTTTTACCATTCTTTCTTCATTCATTCTTTCCATATGTCCAAACCATCTTAATGATCCTTTCATTATTTTGTTCATGACACCATCATTCGTACCGCATTCACTTCTTATATTTTCATTCGACACTCTATCATATACAGAATATCCACACATTCGTCTAAGAGATCTCATTTCTACTGCATTTATTCTACTTTCATCCTTCCTTTGCCAGTTCCATGCTTTGCTTCCATACATAAGGGTCGGTAGAAGAACACCATTGTGCACTGCCATTCTAGCTTTTTTGGATAGGTTTTGTTTGCGATGACAACTTTAAGTGCACCATTCACTTTGTTGCCTGCCCCAACCCTTCTTTCAATATCCCTCTCCACTCTCCCATCTCTTGTAAACATACTACCTAAATACACAAACTCAATTACTTGCTCCAAGTTTTCACCATTCACGCTAATGTTGCAGACTGTCGTGGTTTCTTCCTTTTCAAAAATCATTACCTTGGACTTATTAACATTCATCATCAGATCATTTCGCATGCATACCTCATACATACAATTCACCAGGACTTGTAGTTCATGCTCGTTGTCAGCAAGTAGGACAGCGTCATCCGCATACAAGAGACAGCTTACTGACACTCCGCTTATTTTGGCACCTACATCCAACCCTTTCAGCTCTCTCATACAATTGTCCATATACAGATTAAATAACCACGGGGACATTACGCAACCTTGTTTGACACCTTATTGATATCAAACCAGGCTGTAAGATCTCCATTTACTCTGACACTAGCAGTGCTTTCTGTGTATAGCGACTTAATTGCCGTGATCAGTTTTGTACTTATTCCATATTCAGACAATATTTCCCACAACTTTTTTCTATTAACGTAATCATATGCTTTTTGCAAGTCGACAAATGCACAGAAAAGTTTGCGGTTTTTGGCCAGAAACTTCTCCGTCAATGTACGAAGTCCAAAAATTTGATCCATACATCCTCTGCCATTCATAAAGGCACCTTGCACATCCCAAACTTTGTCACTCGTCAATTTTCTTACTCTTTATATTAAAATTCTGCCATAGACTTTACCAACGACACTCAAAAGACTAATAGCTCTGTGGTTTCCACATTCCATACGCGATCCTTTTCCTTTGTACAGGGGCATAATTACTGCTCTCCTCCAGTCTAGCGGCGTATATCCTTCCTCCAAGCACTGGTTAAATAACTTACATAACCATGCAGAAACCACTTCGCCACCGCTTTTAATAAAATCTATGGCAATACAATCAAATCCAACAGCTTTTCCACTTTTCATTGCATTCACAGATCTTTTCATCTCATTCGTACTTATTTTCTCAATATTATCATTCATAGGTCCCGCACTTGCACTAGTTGTTATACTTTCGATCACGCTTGTATCACCACCATACATCTCCTTAAAATATTCCATCCATCTTTCTTGTATGATCTTACTCTCCGTTAACATTCTTCCCTCGTTGTCTAAAATTGCTTTCACACATCCACTATCAGGAGGATTTCGGGCTTTTTAACTTCTTTCCAAAACATTTTTAAATTTGCTTGGAAGTTGTTTGTCATTTTGAGCCCTTCTTCCTCCTTCAGCTTTTCTTTCCGCGCTTTCACTACCGACTTCACTCTCTTCTTGCATACCTTATACAAATCTTTTGCTTTTTCATACTTAACTCTGTCATTCTTATTTATCGACAACATATTCAACCAAGCATCTTTCTTCTCTTTAACAGCAATCTTTACATCATCATTCCACCATGCATCCCCTTTCCTTCTTCCTTGTACACACACACCACACGATTCTTTCGCTGATTCACATAAACTCTCCTTCAAGTATTTCCAGGTCTCGTCAATACTCAACTCACTTACATCCCGCTCACTCAATCTATCTTTCACTTTTCTTACGAAATTATTTCTTACGTCATTGTTTTGCAGTTTTGTTATGTTATTTTATTTTATATCATTGTATTTTACATTAAGTGTTTCAGAATTATTTTGTGGATGTTGGAAGATCGAAGTGTGCGCGGGAGATGCCTATTGGTGGCGATGAGGTTCGCAACCCATCACACCGCGTCTCCCGCTGGGCGAAAAGAGAAGGATGGAGTGCCGCATCGGTTAAAGTGTGACAGTCCATTCTTTCTGCCTACCCTTTCGGGGAGACGGCGTGATGGTTAGTTAGTTAGTTAGTTAGTTAGTAGATGTATATATATATTTTTAAAGTTTAGGGTTTTAAACTAGCAACATTGTTTCTACAGACTGTTAATTTGACAGTTAATAGTTGATTTGTAGTCAGTACGTTTTGCCATTTTACCATGAAGAGACTGACATCAGAACAGCGCTTGCAAATTGCGCATATTTATTTTGAAAATCATGGTTCGGTTCGCTAAACTTATCGTGCACTACATCCATTTTACGGTCTACATAATCATCCATCCGAGCAAGTTATTCAGAAGACCATGGATCGTTTTCGCACCACGTACACTCTAGTGGATAATACGCATCCACAAAGACGACAATTGACGAAAATTGAACTTCACGATTGCGCTTCATTCGAGCTAGCCGTGGCGCTCTAAAGCCCGAAATCATATTTAAACAATAATGGCATAAAAGTATCTATTAAATAAAGCCAATATCATAGACATAAACCATATATATATTTTTTTTCATTTTGAATATGTATTGTATACCTCTAAAAAAATCACCCTATGCAACATAAAATTTAATATTTAATCGCTGACAGCATGGACGATCTACAAGTCCTAGTGACAAGAATGTACGAAGTGTGCAACAAGTATGACCTTGTGATGAATGTGTCAAGGTCTAAAGTTATGGTATTTGTAAAGGAAGAATGTATGACGGATTGTGACATAAGTGCGAACGGTGAGAAATTAGAGCAAGTTACCGAATTTGTTTATATAGGAAGCATGTTTACATGAGATGATAGAATGGAGAAAGATATCGTATGAGGGTTTGAGCTGAAAACAAAATAAATTATGCACTCAAAGTCATGCACTCGTGGCCGAGTGGTAAGTGCATTGACTGCCACCCCGAAGGTTCCGGGTTCGATTCCCGGCGAGGGCAGTTTGATTGTCACACTGCCATTGGTCTGGTGTAGAATTCACGTGACAATAAAATGGCGATAGATTAGCTACCTGTCACATGTCACGAGAATCACTATGATAGCTATAATAATACCTTTTACATTGATTTGGCGCATGCTGTCATGATGTAAAGAGCGATTCAACAAAATAATAATAATAATAATAAATACCGCAAATAGAAATATATCGACTGAAGCAAAGATGGCAGTGCACAATGGAGTTCTAGTGCCGACCCTTATATGTATATGGAAGTGAAGCTTGGAGTTGGCAGAATAGGGATGAAAGTATGATTATTGCCGTAGAAATGAGGTCACTAAGAAGAATGTGCGGAAACACAACGAATGATAGAATATCGAATGATAAAGTAAGAAAGAAATGTAAGGCGGATGTATGTGTGATAAATAAAATCCAGAAAGGGTCACTAAGATGGTTTGGACATATGGAAAGAATGGATTAGGGAAGAATGGTAAAAAATATATATTCGAATAGTGTGAATGAAAAAGAAGTCGAGGAAGGCCAAGAAAGACATAATAGCATGACCAAATTAATCAATTACTGAATGGCGACCATGTTCGAAGTAGGAACGATCGACGAGCGTGCATATCACGATGTGTGAATGTAGAAGAGGCGCGAGCGTTATGTCAGGATAGAACAATGTGGCGATCCATCCTCTCTGCCTACCCCTCCGAGTAAAAGGCGTAATGGTTAGTTGTAGTAGTGATAGTTGCTATATTGCACTACATAATCAGTCTTATGGGACTCGTCCTCGTGGAAGACCTCCTAAAAGATGTAAGGACAGCTGGGAGTCTACCTCACAGGAGCAGCAACACTCAGGAGAACAGATCACATAGGTATACAACAAGGAAGAAGAAGAACCGTCGACCTTCGTGGCAGCGTGGCAAGATCTCTGACGTCCATACCGAAGGACCCGGGTTCAATTCCCGGCGATGGCAGTGTGATTGTCACACTGTCATTGGTCTGGTGTAGAATTCACGTGACAATAAAATGGCGATAGATTGGCTACCTATCACATGTCATGAGAATCATCAATAAAATAGCTAAAATTAATATGTATACAGTAATTGGGTTCAAACAACCTGTTGTATACAGAAAAAAAAAAAAGAAGGCTAACTATTGCGCTTTCTAAACGTTCCCTCCCCTTGTAAGATAAGAGCTATAAATCTAATTTCAATAAAACGCGAGTGTCCTCGCGACGATTATAAGTGATATTTCCCGAGCACTAGTTAGCATAGTATGACCTTAAACTGTATTCCTGCGAGAATCAGATTTCTATATACTTTATTGATGCCTCAATACACTCAAGATATGTAAATAAACACATACTTGTTAAATCTGTTCAAACTAGTTATCACAAGCTCAGAATGTTACTTTTCTTTCATTGCGTTGTCAACTGCTGAAACCATGTTTATTTTTTAATACAGGATACGGAAATTTGGCGCCAACCACTTCGCTAGGCAGGATCTTGATGATTTTCTATGGCATCTTCGGGATTCCCATCAATGGTATCCTGTTTGCAAATCTCGGAGATTTCTTTGGGAATACTGTGAGTAAAAAGCTTATATTATATTAAACTCAATTGAATAGTCCATTGTTTTGGCCGAAAAACTATGATACCTTAACATTTTAAACTGTAAATTTGAATAAATTTATTATTGTATCACATTCGAGACCAAAAACAAAAATTTTATAATAGAAATTAGAAAATTTTAGAATTTTAAAGGCAAAAAAATGTAAACTTCATGTTGTAAATAACCAAATTCCTTCTTAATCCCCATTAGTATTATATATAGTACATTTAAAACTTTTCCCTTGTACAATCTTGCTAAAAAATAATAATACTACCTTCAACTTTTGTCACCTTTCCTATTAATATAATCTGCTTCCTGTTATTGTTTATCGTTTTTAATTTATTATTTTTCATCGTTTTTGACTCTATACTATGTGTAATTGTTCCTTCTAAATACTGTTTTATTATTATATTTTCCAGCTTTAAAATTATTTCTTATAAAGAGTACCAACCGTTTTTTTAATTAAATGTTTAGGTACCTAAATCAATTTCAGCAAGAATATCAAAATTATATCAAAGAAATTATTCAAATTAACATAGGAATAAATACACATAAAGATTCGAAAAATCACGAAAATTTTATATAATATTGTAACACTTGATGATGTCAACATAGGTTGATGAAACAGCTGTCGCGTAAGATAAAATACAATTGTGATACAAAAACAAAGATATTTAATTTAACAGTTTTCAATTCAATTAACTAACTAAATAACCATTTTTTCGCGACGGGGTAGGCAGAATCAATGGACTGTCACATTATTCTTTCCTGACATACTTCTCTAGCTTCCTCAATATTCATACATAAGAATGTATGAATGTATGGGGGAAAATTTGGAGCAAGTAGATGAGTTCGTGTATTTAGGTAGTATGTTTACAAAATATGGGGCTGGCAACAAAGTAAATGGTGCGCTTAAAGTTGTCATCGCAAACAAAAGCCTATGCAAAAAAGATAAAATGGCAGTGCACAATGGCGTTCTTCTACCGACCCTTATGTATGGAAGCGAAGCATGGGACTGGCAAAAGAAGGAAGAAAGTAGAATAAATGCAGTAGAAATGAGATCTCTTAGACGAATGTATTGTATACAAAGTATATAAAAAAGAAAATATTATAAAATGGTTTACATACTTGATCAGTATTGACAGATGTTATAAATATAACATCAGTCGATCATATTTGTAAACAATTTTTAATATTTTTAATATCTGCATATATAATATCACTGAGGAAGGACCGGGTTATCCGAAACAAGTTATATTAATTAATATTATAATAAATAATTTTAATTTGTTTAAAATGTTTGTGTTGTATATACAAAGTATATAAAAAAGAAAAATATAAATATAAAACATGTACAACACAAAGTTGGCGAACATAGAAGATATGTCATAATATTTTAAATTCTGCTTATTTTCATTCCTGACATTTTCAACATTTCACCAAACAAAGTTAAATG
Organism: Lepidostoma basale; assembly: GCA_022606425.2. Classification (NCBI taxonomy): domain Eukaryota; kingdom Metazoa; phylum Arthropoda; class Insecta; order Trichoptera; family Lepidostomatidae; genus Lepidostoma; species Lepidostoma basale. The sequence goes on from JAHDVF020000211.1 coordinate 3,122,769, forward strand.
TAAAATCATTTTTTCTATCGTAATATCGGGGGTCGTACATTCAATCAATCAAAACATCATCTCAATTTCGGGGGAATACATCTTGTCTTTTCCACGTAAATTATACTATGATAACTTTTTTGCCATATTCCTTCAAAATATAAATATATTCAATGCATCATATAATTCCAACAAAGATAAGAATGTTAACATGTTACATTTGGTAAACGAAGGTGATTGAACAATGTCCAGTAAATTATAATAAAATATACGTGTCCTATATGCATTTACTTGAAACTGTGGTATTTGCACCATTGTTTAGAATGATTTATGAACATTGGTAATAACAGGTATTCATAATAATGTTGAAAGTATTTTTTTACTATGTACTTCATAGTTTGCTTATCTTTAATTATTCTACATAAACTTTTCATAAAGTTGTTCTCATTGTTGACATACACTTCACCATCGTAATAATCTTTTCATATTTGAAATCAATACACAACCATTCATCGTGAACAATGATGTAAAACTCCATATTAAATAATTAATACGAATGAAAACATCAGTTTTCTAGAAGTTTTATTATATTTTATGGGAATAACATGTTTCGCCCTTCTTAGACTTTATCAAATGTGACGAGACTTATACACTAGTAAATGGAGCGGATTATGGTAATTAACGAAAATTGATGTGACCTTATACATTAACAAATAATTATTTGGATAGGTCCAGAAATATTGGAAAGTGTTTCTTGGAACTCGTTAAAAAAATTTATGACAATGGTTACATAGTTAGGGGATTCTAAATGATATTATATAAATCAAAAAAAAGTTATTTGAGGTGCGACGAAATAAAGTGTTTTTAAAAAAAACATATTTTTACAAATTGTTTACAAATGATTTTGCATATTTCGAGGTGACTGATGATTCTAAGTATTATATATAAAATAAAATCGTCATCCTGTTTGCGTACACTCAATTGATGTATTCTTCTCTTCTGCATCTGAAATGTGAAATAAATACAGGGCAGAATTAAGAGTTCTTTGAATCTAATTATATATCGGAACTACATTAAGGAGTGGGGATGAATATATGTTAGTTTGTTTATTGATTAAAGTTAAATTATGTTTTTTTTATATTCATTTCTCATAGTTCCAATAGATTGAGAGTGTACCCTTTATTATGAATGTGTAGCGGAATTGGTACGTTATTTGAATCTAGGGCATGTTTATTGTCTAATAGATGTTTGGCAAATTGGGAGTTTGATTTATTCAGTCTGAAGGACCTAATGTGTTCCTAGAAGCGTGTTTCAAAAGAACGCCCTGTTTGGCCTATGTATACAGCGCTGCAATCATTGCATTCTAATTTGTATATTCCGCTATTTTATAATATATCTATTTTTTGTTTAGAGTTTTTCAATGTAGTTCCAATATTATGTGTGGTGTAGTGGTGTGTGTTGTGTGGTGTAGTGTATATAAGCTGCAACGAGTTGGAGTTTCGTCATATTTGATGGTGCCTTGGAAGGGCGAAACATGTCATTCCATAAAAAAATAAAAAATGGACGACAGGAAATCGTACTTGCTGTCGTCCATTTTTTTCTGTCGAAGATAACCATCCGGTACATAAAGATGGATAGCCTCCAAGATGACGGAATTCTCAAAGAATCCCTTGATAAGTCCGAAAAAATGTGTAAGTGTGCACCCATCCCTTCTTATCAGTAAACTATTGGTCCCCAGCATGCCCAAGAGGAATGCAGTGGGATAAAGCCACGGATAGCTACCAAACTCCCTCATGTATTAGGAGACCCGACCGGGAAATGACCAAACGAAAACAGAGAGGATGATGATAAATCAATAAATGATCGATTTTCGTTACATTTATCACGTAACGAAACGTAAAGTTAATTAGATGACCTGCAATATTTTGAATAGCCCAGAAATAAGTTACACGATAGTGCTTTTTTTACGATACATATCTACGTTAATTAAATTACGGTTTTTACCAGCTTACGTTAACACGTAAATAGTCAGTCACGTCATTGCACTGGTCTACGCGTGTGCATACCACGATAATAATAAATAAAAAAACAAAATCAAACAAGTGCCAGATAAGTAAAAACTTGATACGAATGAATTATCAATGAACTAATTTGATATGAAATCTTCCGTTCGATTCTTCAGAATATCAAATGTTTTTATTAAGCATTTGTTTCTCTGTGTTTCCATTGGACAAAAAGTACCTTTGTATTTTATTTTATAAGTGTTAGGTACTCCAAATAAAATTGTTTTATTGCAATTTACGGTCATAAAGGATGTCCGATAAAAATCACTTGCCTCTGGTGATCAAGCTACTGATCATGATCGCTTCAAAGATCGTCATTTTCTATACTGATGAACTTCATATTCTTCTTATTTTTCCTTGTTGTAGACCTTTGTGGTCTGTTCTCCAGAGTATTGCTCCTCCTGTGAGGTAGACTCCCAGCTGTCCTTACATCTTTTAGGAGGTCTTCCACGAGGACGAGTCCCATGAGGCTGATTATGCAATGCAATATAGGGGAGTCTGGTGGTGTCCATTCTTTGAACATGCCCGTACCAGTCCCTTTTTCGCTGTCTGCTCCATCTTATAATATATCCTCAACCTCACACATCTCTCTTATTCTGGTGTTCCTCACGCGATCTTTCAGTGTCTTGTCTGCTATCGTCCTCAGTGTCTTCATTTCGGAAGAACTCAAAACACAATGAACAACCAGCAACTGGCACATGTATCTACGATGAAGGATCTCGGAATCATCTATGAGAGTAGGCTGACTTTTCGTGCACATATCGAGAGGATTTGTGGCATTGCACTGAGGATGTTGGGGTTCATCGTCAGGACCGGAAGAGTTTTCAGGGATCCCAATGTGCTCAGAGTCCTATACAACGCATTGGTTCGGAGCAGACTCGAAAGTGGTTCTGTGATATGGAGTCCTCACGAAGCGAGATATTCCGTTATGCTGGAGAGGGTTTAGAAAAAATTTCTGAGGTATCTCTACATGAGGGAGTATGGTAGTTATCCGTGGCCCTATCCCACGGCATTTCTTCTGGGAACGCTCGGAACCAATTATCTACAGCTTCGAAGAGATGGACATCTAATTACCCATTTCTTCAGATTAATTAGGGGATACTTCGAGAACTCGGCCGTACTGGAGGATGTTGGTCTTTTTGTCCTCGATAGATATCTCCGACAGCGACAGCACAGATTGTTTTACCTACCGGCCGCCAGAAAAAATCTGCATCTGGTGACACCGGTGGGAAGAGCAATTAGTCTGCTGAACGCGGTCTCCTCGGAGATCGACGTCTTTCATGTTAGTGAAGGTACGTTCAGGGGACAAATACTCTTGACTTTGGAGAGTATTTTGTCTTCCTAATGTCGAACCATCACTAATGCGTTCCTGGTATTATGTTGTATTTTTATAATATTTTACCTGTACTCAATTGATGCCTTCAACATTTATGCTGTTTGTAATGTCTTTTGAGTAAATAAACTGATTTGATTTGATTTGAAAACTTGTTTGGTCCTTACTGTGTCTGCCCTAGATGAACTAAAAGAAAAATACTTTTATTAGTATACTCGTACATTAACTACAAGATTTCAGATTTCAAAATCAGCCTGTAATCATTTTGCTTTCTATAGGGTGTCTTATCGTTAAAAATTACTGCAGTGGAAAGAACAAATCAGTTACCAACAACTCGTTGATAAAAGAAAGATAATGTGTGAAGTGTTGGCATAGCAGTTTAATTGAAGGATGTCAATAAGAACCACAAAAGAAAAATCTTTACGATTGTGTACTTATGTGTAGACAAGAGGGAGATAGAGGTTAACGAATGTAATAAAAGTTGAACTAATGTTTGATTAATATCTCTGATTGCTCTTTGAATGACTATCTTAAACATAACAAAGGTGGGGTTCATATACTATATACCGGTATCTTTGATAATCTGATCTTATTTGCGAATCAAATTACTTTACTCTGATTCATTGGATGCAAACCAGTGATTCGCGTAGATTTTTCATTAGTTTGTTTGTTTGTTATCGATTTTCTCAAAAATTACTTAACCGATTTCGCTGAAAATAACACAACTTGTTATTATCTTTGCCGTGAAGGTTTAGAGAGTAAAAAAAACTAACTAACCATCACGCCGTCTCCCCGAAGGGGTAGGCAGAAATAATGGACTGCCACACTTTTCTTTCCTGACATATTCCTCTTGTTTCCTCAACAATCATACATCATGTCATGCACGCGCGCTGATTTCTCTGACTCCTCACATGGCCGACATTCAATATTTTATTTATTTGATCGTGCCAAGTTTTCCTCGGTCTTCCTCTATCTCCTAGTTCCATTTACATCGTTAACACATACTTTTTTACCATTCTTTCTTCATTCATTCTTTCAATGTGTCCAAACCCTTCTTTCACGAAAGTACGTTCAGAAGGCAAATTCTTCGGATCTTAGTGAGTATTTTACTCTCCTAAAGTTCAACAATTTCACAAGCGTTCCTGGTATTTTACCAGTTTTAAAATGGATGCCTCAAACTGTGAATATGTTATAAATTCCATTTGAAAAAAGTACGATAATACAAGAAATATCCTGATTTTTAGCAAATAACTAGCTAATCCAATTTAAGGGCCACGTTAGGCCCCGAACACAGTGAAGCTATGAGGGGAGCGGTGCGCAAAGCGTTGGACAGTTACAAAACTGCACACGTATAATCAAATGAGAGTGCACACAGTGAAGCGAAGCGAAAGCTCCTTACGCTCCACTCGAAGCAGCACCGCTTTGCGCGCCGCTCCGCTCATAGCTTCACTGTGTTCGTGGCCTTAGGGCAAAGAAATAGGAATGAAAATAAAACTGGTTTTAATATAAAAAATTAAAACAGAAAGATGAAAAGTTTCATACGCCATTGCGATGATAATATTAGAATTTAAAGATTATTGTTTATGTTAATAAGGCTGAGAAGGATATACAAAAATGACCATGATAATACTCGTATATGGTTGAAAATCACTGATTTACGTATTCGCTTAATAGGTGCTATTGGCAATGACGACGTAAAGCAAGTAATATGATATCTTTACAATGTTCCATTTATCAACGAAAATGCTGCAATCGTCATAATGATTTGTGTATTCTGCTACAGTAATAAAACCACGTAGGTTGAATTTTCGGATCACAGCATGGAAAAGTACACAGATAATCGACACTTGTTCGTGAGACCTCATTTTTTTATATTAAAGATACGTAATTATAGTTATATACAGTAGGTAAGGTTATATATAGTGGCAAGTGCAAGATATCGATGGTCCCGGGTTCGATCCCCGGCGACGACAGTGTGTTTGTCACACTGTATTTGGTCTGGTGTAGAATTCACGTGACTTATTGTCGATGGATTAGTTAACTATCACATATTTTGATAATCAATATGATAGCTATACCTTTAATTACTAACATTTTAATAATATTTGGGTATAATTAATACGAATGAAAACGTCAGTTTTCTAGAAGTTGTATTAAAGAAAATGAGGTTGCAAAAGAGATAGACCTTTTTGGATGCAATTATGGCGAATTCTTAAATACCCTTACGATAAAGGTAGCAAGGAATAACTGGCATATTCCTATTCATAAGGTTCTATGTATATTTCCTTTGATATTCTTTTTTTTCACCCTTTACATCGATTTGGCTCGCGCTGTAATGATGTAAGGAGTTTTTTCAACAAAATAATAATAATAATAATAACAATAATAATTTTAATTGTATCTCAATAGAGACGAAGACGTAAACTGGAAACTGAACATGGATGATCAAGGTGTTTACAGGACTTATGACCTGTCATTGGTTGGGTTAAGCGCACGCTTTATGTAATTACAACATTCCCCATTCCACCTTTGTTATTGTGATCATGCATGACAAATTTTTGGAAGATGTATATATACTTCAAAATCCATATTTATCTTCACGTGTCAGTTTCAGTCAGCCATCTATGTAGATTTGGTTGCACTTGTGAATTTTTTCAAGAATTAACTTATACAACCGACCCACTAACGCCATCTATGGAGAATGATTTTCGGCATTTAGCAAACTACCTTATTAACACAATGCGAAGGCTGTCGCCTAACATATTGTTAGAAGCCGCTAGGAGTATTATTCCATTCTATATGCCAAAGAATTTGACCAGAATATTTGAAGAACAAATTATAACAATAAAAATATTTTATGAGAATGACGTGTTCCGCCCTTCTAAGGCATTATCAAATGTTTTGAAGGGCGAATCATGTCAGTCCCATAAAATATAATAAAACTTCTAGAGAACTGACGTTTTCATTCGTATTAATACTTTAATATGGAGTTTTACATCATTGTTCAAAAACAATAAATAATATTATGGTACATAATTAATTTACTGTTGTTATTAAACATAATTGGGTTACGAAAACATAACTAAAAAAATATCTAATTATTAAGCCGTCTCCCAAAAGGCTAGGGAAAAAAGGAACGCCCCAATGTTATATCCTGGTATACTTCCCTTGCTTCCTCAACATTCATACATCGTGTCATGCACCCACGTCGATTTTTCCAATCCTAACGTGACCGATATTTAATATTTGATTGATTTGATCGGGCCGCGTTTTTCTCGGTCTTTCACTTTTTCTAGTTTCGTTTACTTCTTTTACATATACTTTCTTTATCATTCTTTCTTCATTCATTCTTTCTATGTATCCAAAATAACAATGTGAGGTACAAATATACAATACTTATAATACCATTAATACAATACTTATAATATATTTAGATATAAATGTATATTTATACTAAAAAATTAAGGAAATGGGCATTAAGATGGTTTGGACACATGAAAAGAATGAATTATGAAAGTATGGGAAAAGGATATGTTGATAATTTAAATTTAACTAGAAATAAAGGAAGACTGAGGAAAACGTGGCAAGATCAAATAAATCAAATATTGAATGTCGGCAACGTGAGAAGTCGGAAAAATCGACATGCGTACGTGACACGATGTATGATTGTTGAGGATGCGAGAGAAGTATGTCAGGAAAGGAAAGTGTGCCTGTTCATTCTTTCTGCCTACCCCTTCGAAGAGACGGTGTGATGGTTGGTTATTTAATTACTTTAATGTCTTCTTCTTCTCAATCGTATTCCTCATGATTGAGGGTTGTGTCCATCCTGTAAACCATTGACCATGGCACGCCATGCGCTCCTGTCACCCATCAGTCTCCAGGCTGCAGCTAATGAGAGACCAGTCAGATCCCTGATTTGATCGGACCAGCGGCTCGGTGGTCGTCCCTGTGGTCGCCTTCCCTCCACTTTGCCCATGATGATGAGCTTTTCAAGGTTGTCCTGATCTCTCCGGGCTATGTGTCCAAAATATTTCAGTACTCTCTGAGAGCACATCCGCGAGAGTCTTGCCTTTATACCCAGCTGGTCAATGATTGACTGGTTTGTTCTTCTTGCCTTAGGGGAAGGGGGGGCTAGTTGTTACAAAAAAATTAAAAGTTGAATATCTGATAACTCTTTATTTTGAGAGACATCATATTGATTTTACTTTAAAGTACATGTATTAAAATATAATAATACAATTTACACGTGTTTATAGAAAGTCCACAAAAATAATTATAGCATTTATAAAAAAAAAATCAAAGTGTAACAACGTGCCCCACGGGGGGGCAAGTTGTTACAGGGTGGGGGCATGTTGTTACGAACTAAAACAAAAATCAAACATGCATGTAATTGTTAACATTAATATGTGGAATATATATAATAACATGTAAAATTAAATTTTTGAATATTTAATCGCTTAAATCTATGTCCGAATCACAATTTTGGCATGTAAAATTAACTTTATCGCCACGAATGCAGGAAATGTGAGCCCATTTATTGCATGCGATGCACTGGATCCATTCCCGTCCAGGTTTAGAGCAAACAAAACTCTCCATACATACCAAACACAGGCATTCTTCATGTTCTGAGTCGGAAGAAGAATCCAGTACTTGCTTCTACTGTTTCTTCTACTGTTTTTTATTTTCAAATGCACACGTCGAAATGTTTTTTTTTTATTGATTTGGCGGCCTGTTTTTGTTTTCTCGAGCTCTCTTCTAGTTCGATTTGGTTCTTAACCGGAGTGTCAGTCAACATTGCTGATGAAATTTTTCTTCTGGAATAATGAACTCTCTTTCTTGATCCAGATTTAGGATGGCCTTATTTGTTCAGGCGTGGTATGCTGTATTTTATTGATGCCACTTGTTGATGGCTGCGGTTCCGTGAAAATAGATAATTGCTCTTCTTAATTTTGAGGTAGAGCTTCACAACTGGAGGTTGCAGGTTATAAAGGAGAAGATGAATGTGGTTCATTGACCACAGAAACGGTTTCTGCCATGGTTTCGTTGGTATTATCTATTGATACACTTTCAGTGCTAACGTTCTCAGGCATTAGACGATCGGTTATTTCGGAAGGCTCGAAGTCTTCCTCTGAAAATATATTTCGATTATATGGCCATATAGTATATATATACTGTAAGCTCCTTTTCCTGATCAACAGAAAATATTTGCCGAGGCTTGTTGTAACCCACTAAGGTAGATGTGGTTGGACCATTCTCTTGACGTTTTATGTAACGATGTAATGTCATAAAATTTACTTTGTATGCTTCGGCAGCTCTTCGAATAGATAATTTTTTTCTGTTACTTCTTTAGCTGCTCTTTTGTAGGTCTCCTCGGAAAATTTACCTCTATTGTTTTTTTTTATATGTCCGTACCATTGTTATATAAAATCTAGAACAATAATAATAAAAAGTTTAATAATTTTATATAAATATGCCATTTGAAGTTAAAGGGAAACGTAGTGGGGCTAGTTGTTACAGTAACAACTTGCCCCCCATCGTTGTAACAACTAGCCCCCCTGACCCAAAATTAAAACAAATTGCTATAACATTAACACGGAAAGTGTTATTATTTCGATATATTATCTGAATGTAAGCAGAGACATGTAGAGTTTTACCAATTTACTTAGAATCAACTTACCTCTTATAGTTGGTGAACAATTAAACTTCAAAATCAGTCAACGAAAGTGACTTTCAGATACGAAATGCACTATAACCGGGTTTATTTGAATAACGCACGACCGGCAGGAGCGACGTTCCGTCGAGCACTGCGGACACGATACCTAGACATACTGTGCGACACATACGCCACAGAACCTAGTGGTGGAGGAGTTATTTAGAATGTAACAACTTGCCCCCGTAACAACTAGCCCCCCCCTCCCCTACTTTAATGAGTTACTCTATTATTTGTTTTGCCTGCGTGTATGACCGTATCTGGAATTTCAATAATTTTTTTTTTTTATCTGTGAACTTGAAAAATACTCGTATTTATATAAGATAAATTAGGCATCTAACAACCTTATCAATATTTTTATTAATGACATTTTTGAGTTTCCTAATCACGATAATACCATTCATTTTATAGGTCAAACATAATCTTAAATGTTTTTAATCGCTAACAGCATGGATGATCTACAAATCCTATTATCAATAATGTAAGAAAAATGCAATAAATGTGACCTTGTGATGAACGTGTCAAAGTATAAGTTATGGTATTTAAAAAAAGAAGAATGTATGACGGTTCGTGACATAAGTAAAAACGGTAAGAAATTAGAGCAAATTATCTTATTTATTTATCTGGGAAGCATGTTTATAAGAGATGGAAAATGGAGAAAGATATCGAAAGAAAGGTTGAAGCTGCAAACAAAATAAATGGTGCACTCAAAGTCATTACCGCAAATAGAAATATATCAACTAAAGCAAAGAAGGCAGTGCACAATGGAGTTCTAGTGCCGACCATTATGTATAGAAGTGAAGCTTGAAATTGGCAGAAAAATGATGAAAATATAGTAAATGTCGTAGAAATGAGTTCACTAAGTAAAATGTGCGAAAAAACCATCTAATGATGAAGTTAGAAAGGAATATAAGGCGGAAGAATATAAAATTAAGAAACGGTCACTAAGATGGTTTGGACATATGGAACGAATGGATAAGGTAAGAATAGTTAAAAAGATTTATGCAAGTAGTATAAATGGAAAAAGAAATCGACAATGGCCAAGGAAGACATGGCATGACCAATTAATCAATTACTGAAAGGCGGCCACATTCGAAGTAAGAACAATCGACGAGCGTGTGTGTCACGATGTATGAATGTGGAAGGGGCGCGAGAGTTATGTAAGGATAGAACAGTGTGGCGGTCCAGTTAGTTAAAATCTACATTCTACAATTGATTTCAGGTCTTAGGTAATCAAAATTATTTCATATATAGTGAACAGCAACAACAACAAACCATCACGCCGTTTCCCTGTACGTATTCCAAAATTATAACATACAATAAATAAGTTAAAGTTCTAGTGCCAACGCTTATGTGCCTCTAGTGCCAATATTAAAGGTGGAAAATATAATAATAAAATAATAAAAATAATAATAAAACAGTTATTAGAAGGAACAATTACACATAGTATAGAGTAAAATACGATGAAACATAATAAATTAAAAACGATAAACAATAAAAGGAAGTAGATTACATTAATAAGAAAGGTGACAAAAGTTGAAGGTAGTATTATTATTTTTTAGCTAGATTGTATAGACGAAAAGTTTTTAATGTACTATGTACTAATGGGGAATAAGTTGGAATTTGGTTATTTTTAACATTTGATCAACTTTTTTTTTGCCTTTAAAATTGGTTAGTATTTAATAAGTATTGTTTAAAATGTCCGTTTTTTCAGTTTCGTAGTTTATACACACGCTACAAGATAAAGAATCCATCTTCCGGGTCCAATATTGACTACCAGTTCCGCCGCTTCGGACTCCTGGGACAGATCTCCCTCTACCTGCTACCTGGCTTCTTCTTCTTCATATTTCTTCCAGCAGGACTCTTTGTGCTCTTCGAGGGCTGGGACTACGTCCTTGCCGTGTACTATGCCTTCGTCACACTCACCACCATCGGGTTTGGAGACTACGTGGCGGGTAAGATAACATAAATTATTACTAAAAACACTTTTTGACTCCGAAACATCAATATATTAACAAAACATATGAAAAAAAAACGCAATTGTAAGATTTCTTTATTTTACAGTATTTTATAGGAATGACATATTTCGTCTTGCTAAGGCATTATTAAATTGCAATTATAATTCCATAAAATGTAATAAAACATTTTTTTATGAATTAACTAACTAACTAACCATCACGCCGTCTCCCCGAAGGGGTAGGCAGAAAGAATGGACTGCCACACTTTACTTTCCTGACATATTTCTCTCGATTCCTCAACATTCATACATCCGTTTCCCTTTCCTAATGTGATTTGAAGAGTCAAATAATTCTCGCTTGAGGAGTTTTGTACCGATACTTACTCGTTTTAACACGTGAACTTTTCCATTAAGAATAGAATTATTGAATAGTATTGAAACACACCTTGTTATGACACAACACTAATAAATTGTTGTGTCATAGAAAGGCATGTATAGTATTGAAAATAGAAAACGTAGGCAATTGCTGATTTGTCGAGAATATTAATGGATTTTATATATTAGCACGCATTGAATCGAATATATGAATAGTATATAATATTTTAATCGAGTCAGAGAAATCGACGCGCGTGCATGACACGATGTATGGTAGCTATCCGTGGCTCTATCCCACGGCATTTCTTTTGGGAATGCTCGGAACCAATTCTCTACAGCTTCAAAGAGATGGACATCTAATTACCCATTTCTTTAGATTAATTAGGGGATACTTCGAGAACTCGGCCGTACTGGAGGGTGTTCGGCTTTTTGTCCCCGATAGATATCTCCGACAGCGACAGCACAGATTGTTTTACCAACCGGCCGCCAGAATCAATCTGCCTCTGGTGACACCGGTGGGAAGAGCAATTAGTCTGCTGAGCGCGGTCTCCTCGGAGATCGACGTCTTTCATGTTAGTGAAAGTACGTTCAGAAGGCAAATACTCTTAATTCTGGAGAGTATCCTGTCTTCCTAATGTTGAACCATCTCTTATGCGTTTCTGGTAGTATACTATACATAATATATTATTTTACCTGTTCTCAAAGGATGCCTTAAAAATAAATTTTGTAATGTCTGTTGATGAAATAAACTGATTTGATTTGATTGATTTGATTTGATGTTGAGGAAGCGAGAGAAAAGTGTGGCAATCTCATTATTTCTGCCTACCCCTTCGGGGAGACGGCGCGATGGTTAGTTAGTTAGTTTATTTTATGATTTAAATGCATTTTATTCATTTTTGGAAAAGTTAATTTTTTATAAAGTTTATTTTAAAAGTTCATTTTAAAAGTTGATTTTTTAAATAATGAAAGGATCATTAAGATGGTTTGGACATATGGAAAAAATTAATGAAGAAAGAATGGTAAAAAAATTATATGTTAATGATGTAAATGGAACCAGAAACAGAGGAAGACCGAGGAAAACGTGGCACGGTCAAATTGATCAAATATTGAATGTCGGCCATGTGAGGAGTCAGAGAAATCGACGCGCGTGCATGACGCGATGTATGAATGTTGAGGAAGCGAATGAAATATGTCAGGAAAGAAAAGTGTGGCAGTCCATTCTTTCTGCCTACCCCTTCGGGGAGACGGCGTGATGGTTAGTTAGTTAGTTAGTTATTTTTATTTTTTTATAATATACGTCGAAGGTATTCGTCCTTCGAAACGAAATTAAAAATCGAAACACGTAGAGAATTCGGGGAAACGGCGTGATGACGTAGAGAATAGTGGAGAAAATTAAACTCAAAACAAAAAAAAACTTTATTTAATTCATAAACAACTACAACAAAACCATCACGCCTTTTCCCAAGAAAAGAAGGTAGAAAAAATAGACTGCTACACAAATCTATCCGGTGTGAGGATTGGAGGACCACATTCATACAGCGATTCGTACACCCAAGTGACTGACTTAGTTCATTAAAAAAACATTATTATTAAATTTCGTGCTTTTTAAAATTGTTTTTTTGTACGTGTAGTTAGTAATTATTTTTTCGGCAAAAATCGCTTACTCTTCCAAAATTTGAAATACCAAATAATTTTGAATTTAGATAATCAACTTATCATCATACTTCAACATCATTAACACAATAAAAGTAGGAACTATTAAAAATTATTTATTTAATTTCTGTAAAATTTAACAACAGCTGTTTCGCCAACCAATGATTGTAACACCTGACAATGTCAGCATTTTTGTTTATTAATGATATAAGTGAGGTTTCACCGCATCGTTTATAATTGCAGATTTCAGGCAAATTACATATATTATGGTTTTTAGAAATCTGTTTTTATGATTTGTGAATATATCACGAACGTATTCGTACCAATATAAAAAAATATGAATTATGTTTCATGAACGCCATCTTGAAATTGATGTAAATTAGCATAAAATGAATTTCTAAAAAAAATTGTGAGTTCATTGATGATTCTACTATCATAGAACGTGTTTAACGCCAGCATCAAAAGGTGAAGATTCAATTTATTGTTTCTTGAACAATGATGTAAAACTCAATATTTAATTGCCAATTACGAATGACATAATATCGACGAAGGGTCGACGTTCATGGCCGGAGTGATCATGGATCGTGGCAGAGTGGTAAGAGCTCTGACATCCATATAGAAGGTCCCGGGTTCGATTCCCGGCGATGGCAGTGTGATTGTCACACTGTCTTTGCTCTGGTAAAGAATTAACGTGACAATAAAATGGCGATAGATTGGCTACCTATCACATGTCACGTGATTCAATATAATAGCTAAAAAATAAATTGTGTACAGTAATTGGGTTCAAACGACCTGTTGTATACATAAAAAAAGTAGTAAGTGCTTTGATTGCCACCCTGAAGGTCCCAAGTTCGATTCCCAGCGATGGCAATGTGATTGTCACACTGTCTTTGCTCTGGTAAAGAATCCACGTGACAATAAAATGACTATAGATTAGCTACATATCCCATGTCATGAGCGACAATATGATAGCTATGTCATTTTCATCGATTTGGCTCGCGCTCAGTGGCGGTACTCCCATAGAAACCCAGAAGCCCGGCTTGCGTAATTTTTTTTAAATCAAAACCTCTTCTGGCTTACAGAGGTTCGGCTCTTGTGGCTATTTCTCTTACTTCTGATGGGAACATTGTTGGAAGGTGATTTGGTGGGTTGTTGGTTTATGCTGGAGCGCGATTACTTACATTTGGGGGTTTCAATTCAACATTTCTTACGCAAGCCGGGCTTCTGGGCTTCTATGGGAGTACCGCCACTGCTCGCGCTGTAATGATGTAAAGAGCGATTCAACAAAATAATAGTAATATTATAATGAATATATAATACAAAATACGGTACTACCAAATGTTCGTACGAAGCATTCACTTGTGGTAAGACATTTAATTTTTTTTTTATTATTTGTATTTAAAATAAAATAAAATAAAAACACTGCACTTTGTTTTTCACCACTATTTTAATTGCCGACTAGTTTCGCTTGTACCCAAGCTTCTTCAGGGCTTCGTAATAACGATTATTAGTTATATAATATAGCTATTACGTACCTATATGTTTAGATATAATATATTTATTACGAAACCCTGAGGAAGCTTGGGTACAAGCGAAACTAGTCGGCAATTAAAATAACCGTATAGTGGTAAAAATAAAGTGCAGTGTTTTTATTTTATTTTATTTTAAATACAAATTATAATAAAAATAATAATTATCAAATGTGTTTATGAGTAGACCGTTGACACCACATTAGACAGGCGAAACATGTCATTCACATACATTATTATAAAACTTCTAGAAAACTGACGTTTTCATTCGTGTAAATTATTATATAGATTCAATTTTACTTTTACTTTGACTTCTTCTTTCTTTCTTTAACAACCGTTGTCGTCCACTGCTGGACACAGGCCTCCCCCATACTTCTCCATGTATGAAATGTCATACGGGGGGTGGTTGGCATTACAACGCCACGCTTGCCAGACGGGTTACTTTGACTAGAAACATTCTATTATATTTAGATTATTCTAGGAATTGATTCTTAGAATGCCACTTGCGTATTTTTAATGTGATATTTTCCCGTTGCTCTCCACATTTTTGTTTACAACAGGTTATTTGAACCTAAAAGGCGGGCCACACTGTGATAAACATCGGTTTCCACCAACGAGCCAGACTAGAACAAACATAAAATTTGTCTTGTATAGGGCTTCTATCTCATTCTACGCCGGGTAAAATAATGCGAGGAAGAGAGATAAACGTACCATGTTTGTTGAATAGGATAAACCGTATGCAGAAACATCCGCGGTTTAACTCATGGTTTACTAAAATCGACGTTTTTACTACGTCTAGAACATGGTTTAAGTTTGAGTAATAACATTCAGTATACAAATTTTGGTTTCAAACCAGCTTGTTTATCACAGTGTGGCCCGCCTTTAATTATCATATACATTTTTTACTCTATTAATTTTCATGACATGTTCATTCAAGATTTTCCACCACGAAGTTCAATAAAATAAGTTTTGCATATATTTTGCTTTGGAATAGTACAGATGAGTACAAGTCATCACAAATATGATAATTTTACTAGGGGCAGACGAAGTGTGTGGTCGAGTCTTTGACGTTTCGTTATTTAAAAAAATAAAACTAATATATAATTAAATTCAATTAATATATAAAAAACCTGTTTCTCGGAAAATAACCTCTAAGTAAGGCGGTTAACACTGTTTAGCAAAAAGTAAACAATTTCATCCATTATTTTAGGTATGAATGACCGGTATGATGGTTATCAGATCGCGTACAAGATCTTCCTCATCTTCTGGATTACCTTCGGACTTGGCTACCTGGTCATGGTGATCGGTTTCATCACGCAGGGCATGCGCTCCAAGCGGATGCGGGAACTGGAGCACAAGGTGGCGCAGAACCTCAAGGTCACCCAGTCTCGCATCTGGAACGGCGTCACCAAGGATGTCAGCTACCTGCGGAAGATCCTCAATGAGGTCTACATGATGAGGTTCAAGGTAAATCTACCAACACTTAACATATACACTAGCAAGCTGTTACAACCATCATTTTACCTATACTCAATAGATGCCTTAATCATTTTTATTGTTTGTAATGTCTTTTGATTGAGATTGATTTGATTTGATTTTTTTATTTAATTTAACTAACTAACTAACTAACTAACCATCACGCCGTTTCCCCGAAAGGGTAGACAGAAAGAATGGGCTGCATCACTTTAATCGATGCTGCACTCCATTATTCTCTTTTCGCCAACGCGAGAGACGCGGTGTGATGGGTTGCGAACCTCATCGCCACTATTATTTTTTTTAAAACCCAATTGGGTTATATGGATACATTTTTAGATCTTACTATTAATTATGTATTGTTTCAGATATATTTTATATAGAGTTGTAGTGAGTCTCCTTGGGTCTTTTGGTAGTTCGTTTTAAAGTTACAGTCCATTGTTCAATATCCTTGATTGTCCTGTCTTAGTTGTCTTAGTTTTAGATAAACTTAAAACGTTAACACTGTGGAATTCCATAATGACGATTTTTTTATGAAATAAATCATTATTTTTTCCACTTTTGAGTATATTTTTCTCGACATGTTTCGCAGGCTTACACCATCATTATCGGGAGAAGGATATAAAATATTTATATCGTTCTCCCGATGATGAAGGTGTAAGCCTTCGAAACATGTCGAGAAAAATAAACTAAAAATTGGAAAAAACAGTGATATGATTCATAAAAAAAAACGTGATTTGATTTGAAAAAAATATGTGTTTTCATATAATCCAGTAGTTAGTTGGTTGTAAGACCTGACGATGCTAACATCGGTTAGCGAAACAGCTGTCACGACAAAATATACACAATTGTGCTATTTATAACAAAGTTTTTTATTTAAACAGCAAATTTCAACAAAAAACAAATGTCAAAACGCTACAAAAGAACAAAATTTGATGGTTTTTGTATCAGAAAATATATAGTACAATAAAATTATTTAAATCTATTATATGAATTCGAAATGTTTTTAATTGATTTTTTTATAAATATCATTTTGTAGGTGTACCTATAAGATTTTACCAGGGTAAGCATTGGTTACTTTCTCACACTGAATATGGAAACCGCAACGATCTACCTTATGTATGGAATCGATGGATGGAACTGGCAGAAGAAAGGTGAGAGCAGAAAAAATGCGGCAGAGATGAGGTCTCTAAGACGTATGTGTGGTAGAACGATGTACGACAGAATCTCAAATGCTGATTTTAGAAAGGAATGTAGAGCAAAAGAAGACATTATGAACAAGATTATGAAAGGATCGCTGCGTTGGTTCGGACATATGGAGCGCATGGGTGAAGAAAGAATGGTTTAAAAAGTATACGTTAACGATGCAAATGGATTACGATGTCGAGGTAGACCGAGGAAAACGTGACATGACCAAATTAATCAAATTTTAAAGGTTGGTCATGTCAGAAGCCGGAAGAATCGACGTGCGTGTATGATTCGCTGTATGAATGTGGAGGAATCTTGAGAGGTATGTCAGGATAGAGTAGTGTGGAGGTCCATTCTCTCTGCCTTACCCCTGCGGGTTTGTTGGTGTTATTGCAACGATCTCCGAAACGTGGGTTAAAGAAAAAATATGTATCAACTTAATACATAAAAAATAATAAATGACGCTAACCACTATAATTTATGCAAAAATGAACTATTCTAAAACCTCTTAATTATTCAGTAATTTACTTTTATTAAGTATATTTACTTCGCAAAAGCGAGAACAAATTAAGAGAGTTACGGTGTAAGAAAAAAAGCTGTGTAGCTACAATATTTTTTTAATATTATCCAAGATACACATAATGGAATGGCGCGAGGTAATATAGTTCCATTTTTCCTTTTATTGACATTCGTTATAACTCTCCACATTTTCATGTAACAAATTTTCCATTATGAATTCATAAAAAAGACCGTAAAGATAAAATACAAAGGGTAAACATTTGACAGTTGACAGATAATATCCAACTTCTCACTAGAGCAGCATAAAAGATGATATTTCGTGTCTTGTAAGTCAATAATAAGTCGTCCTCTTTTGCAGCCCGTGTACAACGACGAGGCCCCTCCTCCCAGATTCCACCGAAGCTCCAGCTGCCCTACCCTCTCTGGAGATCGCGAGGGTACTCCGGGCGGTCGCCGTCGGGCTCTCTCTGTTGGCATGCACGAAATGCAGCGCACACAATCCGACACAGACCTGCTGGCTATTGACCGCGACGGAACTTTCGCTCCTTCTTCCGGCTTCCAGCCGGCAGAGTTACTTGCCAGGGTCGTAGATGCCCTCGGAACTATCCATGGAGAAGAAGAGAACATCTCGGATGGTGGATTCCATTGCTTTAGTGACAGCGAAATCCTCGCCAGCGAGATTAGCGGCTCCGGGTGGAGTATAGGAGGAGAAAGAGTATTCGCTCAACCTCCGGCTAAGTTGAGAGCGCGAGCCGTTAGTGAAGTCAGGGCTCCCGTTACCTTACCAGAAATGAATTCTGAATGGACTTGGTCAAGCCCAGCAGCCTCTGATAAGATCAAACAACTGATGAATCAACGCAGAAACGGAAAGCTTTCCGTCCCGAATGTTCCATCATTCACAAGACAAAGTGTTTCAGCTGTCTCGGATTCTTCAACAACGCCAAAAACACTGTTATCAAAGTTGAATCCTTTCAAGAAATCGCTTCAAAAAGAAGATTTCGAGAAGGATAGGATTATGCCTTCAGTAGATGGTATGACTCCGGCCGAATACTTGCGTAAGACGGCTCGTGGACGTGTCAGCATGGCGCCTATGACTCCTCAGCGCTACCTCAATAGCACGCGAGGAGGTAGGCCCAGTCGGATTAGTTTGCCGAGCGAGAGTGCCGATGTTCTGGAACAGACTACTGTCGCTGATCTTATCCGCGCGTTGGAAGCTCTACACTCGGGTGGACCCGAACAGCCACGCCGTAAGATGGGCACCGCTAGTCTAACACCTCCTCGCCAGCCCCCGCCGCTGTTTGCTCTATTCCCGCCGGAAGAAAATCAACCTCCGCCTAGGACCCGTCGCTTCTCTGTCCACCCGGCCGGTCCAGGTAGACGGCAATCAGTAGCGGCACTGCCACCAGCGTTGATGCGTCGCAGGATGTCTGTCCACCCGACGCTTAGCCCGCCGGTAGCGGAGGGCAGTTCCTCGCGCCGCGGGTCCCTTCTGCAGCCCCCTCCGTACACGGCCGTGGAGGCCCCACGCCGGGTGCGCCGCCTATCCCAGTGGTCCGCCCCCTCGCCATTGCCTGGCCCTCGCCCTCGCCGCTCCCGTCTCCCGCCTAGCATCTCCGAGACCTCCCCTCCGGCTAGACCCAGACACGGGAGTCTTACCGAAATAAAAATTGATAAATCAAATTCCACCGACATGTAACACATGCATTATGGTGTTGATTACGAGCCAATAGCTAAGATCAACTAATTTGACTTGAATTTATTTATTTCAGTGTATCTCCACTACATAGTGCATTAAAATGTGATAGTTAGGGTACGGCCACACCGGAGTGCCAGAGTAGGAGTCAATACACAGGTGACTTGTATTTATGCACTGTGACGCGAAGCGTATAGTGTGGCCGGTCCTATAGTACGCCATACATTGATTCGCCAGGTGTTCATCGTGACTCCTACTCTGGCACTCTGATGTAGCCGCACCCTTACAGATAATGTGTCTCATCTAAATTATAATTCTTGTCTATGCTATATAATATATCTAAGGATATCTGCCAAGTTATATTAATTAATTCTTATATAAATTTGTGTTTTGAGAAACTTGATTGTTCTATTATTAATACTATAATGTTAGAATTATTTTTCATCATCTGTCATCCACTGCTGAACGTAGACCTCTCCCAAAGCACGCCACCGCCCCCTATCCATTGCCGCTCCCATCCATCCATGTCCAGCAATCCTCTTCAGATCGTCGGTCCAGCGGGCAGGGGGACGTTTCCACTCCAGAACCCGTCTCCCCCATCGGCCGTCGGTTTTCCGACAGATATGGCCAGCCCATCGCCACTTCAGCCCGCCCATCCTCAGAGCCACCTCAGTCACCTTGGTTTGTTGTCGAATAAATTCGTTCCTAAATCTGTCCCTCAAGGTTATTTCAAGCATGGCTCTTTCTATTGGGCGACCTTGAATCTGTAGACTAGACCTCTTGTCAGTGTCCACGTCTCGGCTACCTACGTCATGACTGTCAAGACGCACTGGTTGAAAAGTTTAGTCTTGAGGCATTGTGGTATTTTAGAAGTGAGATTACGTAATTTTCTAAAGGCCGCCCAACCCAACTGAGTTCTTCGGTCGGTTTCTTTCTCGAAATTGTTTGCAAAATGCAAATGGACAAAAATTTACCTTTAAATTGAGAGTTTACTTCAGTCAAAAATCACAACTACAGTCGCCATTTTATCTCCCAGAAGAGCTGATAAAATCTATCAATGTTGCACCGCCACTCGTCAACAGAATCTGATGTGATCTTGCCTAAGAACGTCCAGCGATTGATGCGATATTTGATATAAACTTCTGAGAATACATTTTAGATCTGATTAGATTACTGCTTATCTCTATAGGACGCTGATTAATTATTGCTCAATAATGATAGTAATCGAACCAATAATAGTAATAATTCATCATTTCGATACCGATTTTAAGGTAAATTTAGAATGTTATTGTTAATTTTTCTTCTCTATTTACCGTTTGGTTTAAACAACTTAAGAATACGTCTTTAAATGAAAGGAAAATCTGGAATATTATAATACTATTTTCTTAAACATTTCAATTTTAATATTTTTACAATGATGAGGGGCGTCTGCGGCCCGAAACATGCTTTGGCAAAGTGTAATAAAATGTTATGAAAATACAATGTGTTTCAAAGATATTCAAATGTGAATCCACAACATAAAGTAATTTAGATCATTAATCTATTCTTAAACGGGCTTCCTATTGGGAAATGGAATACCAGCTATATTTCCATATTTTTGGCGTTCTTCCTGGCAGGCGATGTCCTATGGATATATTGTTTACATGGAGAATTCTTGCATTGCCCATTTATCTAAGTGGTCTCTCCAGTACCTCCGTCTTTTCCTGTACCATCTCACAATGACTTCCATTTGTCACTTCTCTCTTATTTCAGAATTTATAATCCTGTTTCTGAGAGTCTTCCCTACTCTGCCATATATCATAATAGGCCTGACACAGGTTTTGTAAAGTCGTACCTTGAAGAATTTCTATATTGTTATAAGCTACAGGTTGTGATTTTAAAGATGTAACAATATTTTACACAATGTATATAATACACCAAGATATGGTAACTTCTTCTCCCGATGTCATAGGGTCCCCCCGACGTTAAGTATTACTTGAGAGTAGACATCTCTGTCCCCGGCAGCTCGAAACAGTTCCTCAAAGTTTATTTACACCCCTGACCCATTCTTGCGTCGCCATGGCTTGATTCCTCTTCATAGAGATGACCTTGGGAATGATATCTAAAGTGTTTCCCCATATGGTTACTAGCTATGACTTTGGAGAGTATCTTGTCTTCCTAAAATCGAACCATCTCTTATGCGTTCCTGGTATTTTACCTGTTCTCAAATATATGCCTTAAACTATAAATATATTTGTAATATCTTTTGAGAAAAATAAACTGATTTGATTTGATTTGATCACGACGTATTGTGTGCACTTTAGTTACATACTCGTATATAATATAATTTAATCTTGTAAATTATAGTTGTTTTTTAAATCTTTGGACGATTTATGTTTTTATTTGAGTATTATTAATGCAACTTCTTAAACTTTTCCTGTTTTTCTCGAATATGTGCCTTATTACAGTAAATATATCGGTAATCATTTTATTTATAATAGGAAGACACACATTTGAATAAATATTAAGAAAGATACTTAAACCAACATGTTATGTATAGTATAATATGTATTTTTAATATACTAACATAATTGATGCAGCGTTAATTGAGATGTTTTAATATAATTTTGTCTTAGACTTAGCATAGAAATAGCTGAATAAACTAATGTTTAATTGAGAACATAATGCCTAGAAAAGATGTCCAATTAAGTTAATTAGAAATTGTTAGTCACTAGTAATTTAAAAATGAATTTATAATTCAATGTGATATCTGATATGTCCAAACTTTTAATAAATTTTCTTACTGAGGCAATGGTTGGTTTTCTTATTAACAAAATTATTTTGAAACAAACAAACCTTCACGCCGTTTCCCCGCAGGCGTAGGCAGAGAGAATGGACCGCCACACTACTCTATACTGGCAAACCTCTCTACCTTCCTCCACATTCATACAACGAGTTATACACGCATGTCGATTCCTCCGACTTTTAACATGACCAACCTATAAAATTTTATTAATTTGGTCATGCCATGTTTTCCTCGGTCTGCCTCGACTCCGTACCCCATTTACATCATTAACGTATACTTTCTTAACCATTCTTTCTCCATCCATATATTTCGTTCCATATATCCGAACAAACGCAGCGATCCTTTCATAATTTTGTTCATAATACCTTCATCCGCTCTACATTCCTTTCTTATAATATCAGCATTTGAGATTCTGTCGTATATTGTTCTACCACACATATGTCTTAGGGACCTCATCTCTACCGCATTTATTCTGTTTTCACCCTTCTTCTGCCAGTTCCATGCTTCGCTTCCATTCATTAGTGATGGGAAATTATTTTGATGTTTCAATAAATCATCACTTATTCTGTGTTGTTCATAAATTATTATAATAATTTTAATATAAAAGGTTCATTCACCGGCCACCCTAAACATTTAATCTGCTTTTAACAAAAATTACAATCTAGTTTTACCAAATCAGCATGACTTACTTACTTTCTTCCAATAGCCGTATAACTCTTGAAGAGCCTTCTTAATAATTTTATTCCAATCTTCTATCCTGCGCCTTTTGCTCCCAGCAGTCTGTTTCTCCCAACCAAGCTAGAGGCGCTGTCTAGGTCTTCCTAGAGGTCTTCCGGCTGGTCTTGATGCGTATAAGGTCTTGATTGCTCTGGTCTCTCCAGCTCGGCGCCCAATCCATGATAGATGATTACTGGGTTAGAAGAGGCTACTCTTGGAGGAGAGGATCATTGTACGGATCTCTCGGTTGCTCCTATGCCTCCAAGTTCCCGCTGCAACATTACCAATTATCCAATCATCAAAAGAGGATTTAATATATCGTCTTGAGAAACCTATAACTCAGAGAGTATCCAACGACATTTCTGTTAGGTATGCTAGGACCCTTGAACTAAGGAGATAAAGGTGACCTTCAGAGTGCTTATCGATAACACACCTATTGAGCAAGGTATGCGATTCACTTACCAAGGCGTAGAGATCTGCAGCTACAGTGACCTATATGACGAAGTGCAAGCACAAACCAACAAAGTGACAGCCGTGGCAGGCTGCTTGCGCGACACCATAAGGAGGAACAAATACATGCTTACCAAAAGTAAAGTCAAGATATACAAGGCATGTGTTCGCCCCATCATGACGTTTGGGATTGAGGTCAAAGCCGATACCAATAGAACTAGGAGCCTTCTTAGAATAGCAGAAATGCGAAATCTATGCTCCATCACAGGCAAAACCCTCAGAGTTCAGATCAAAAATGAAACGATAAGGTCTGTCTGTGGAGTTTGTGCTGGTCTGTGGTGACATAGTAAGATGGGGAAGAAGCAGAAGGCGCTTTTGAAGAGACTATGTGGACCGCATCGAGAATACAAGAATTGCAAAAATGAAAACCCAAGCAGCAAGAAATTACGAGGAAGGCCGCCAAAGAGATGGAGAGATGGTTGAATATCATCATCCCAGGACAGCCCACCGTCACAAACAGGTCATGCGACCTAAACTAAAAGAAAGAAGAAGATTAAAAGCTCTATTGAGAGCCCTTATGTTCTGGAACAAATAGGTCTACTAGTTATGATTATATTTTCCACACTGTCACTCATAACTAACCGATTTATGATGATGCCAATACGAAGACCAATTCGGATGGTGATTTCTGTCACCGCAGATTTAGACATTTTAGTGTGAGTGACATTCGTAAACAATATATTCATGTTACTACTAGAAAAAGCGCCCCCTTACTGACTTTGACATATATGGAATCCTTTCTTTAAAATTTAGTTTCTTATTGTGCTGTAACATATGATTCTTTAAATTTATTTTTAACTGACATGTCCAAATTATTAATCTAAAAGTTGTTCATTGGTTTGGTCCGATTCATTTAAAACAAAATAAATAAATTTTGGTTTTAATGTATAGGTCACCCTTTCTTATCGCAACTAATATAACTTTTTTCAAATTACCTGTATATACATAGTATTCCATTATTTATTCTTCGAACTGGTAACATGTTTTTTGGTTTGGGTCTTAGCTATATTTTTTCTCAACTGGCTAATTCTGACATCTATGGGATAAATTACCAAGCTGAATGTGCTGTCAATTTACTCGGATAAGAAAAAACTAGAGGGCAACGTATTCTCCAAACTACATACAAATAAATCAAACAGTCTTTTCACATAATTTTTTTCTATTTGCTTCTACTTTCATACATATGAAAATATACATACTAAACAATTTTTAAATTTGCAATTATTAATTTAATTTTCATGTAAAATTGAATTTAAAAAAATGTAAGTTTAGATAAACTTGTTAACACTGTTGAATTGCATAATGACGAATTTTTATGAATTAAAACACTGTTTTTTCCACTTTTAAGTTTATTTTTCTCGACATGTTTCGAAAAAAAAAAAAACATAACTAGATGATTAAGATACCGAAACAGAGTTAGTTTTTTTGTGCCACTTCAATGAAACAGATTTCGTAATTCAATAATTTTTTTTTTTTATAAATTTAAATTTAATATCTTCAAACTAGAAAGCATCCAAAAACGATTTTTGAGATATTTATACCTCAGGGAGTAAAACTACTACACCCCTACCCCTCACTATTTCTAACGGGAATGTAAGATTTCAACACTCTTGAAACTCGTC
Source organism: Lepidostoma basale (assembly GCA_022606425.2). NCBI lineage: Eukaryota > Metazoa > Arthropoda > Insecta > Trichoptera > Lepidostomatidae > Lepidostoma > Lepidostoma basale. Next base: position 3,147,875 of record JAHDVF020000211.1, read on the forward strand.
GAATGATCTTTCTAGGTAAGCATTTCAAATTTTATCTGAAGGTATATACAATCCAGGAATACTGAAAGAACTAAATCTATACGGTCACCATAGCTATAGCAGAGCAAGGGGGCATATCTTATTTTATGCCCCAAATTGCCGCACAGAAGCCCTTCGAAGTTCATCTGTAACGAAAGCGATTCGACTTTTAAATGAGGTGGCAAAAGAGATAGACCTCTTTGGATGCAATTATAGCGAATTCGAGAATACCTATATGGTAAGGGCAACAAGGAGATAACTGACATATTTCTATTCATGGTTCTATGTATATTTCCTTTGGTGTTCATTTTTTCCCGCCCTTTCCATCGATTTGCCTTACGCTGTAATGACGTAAAGAGTTTTTCAACAAAATAATAATAAACATTTTTTAGACATTGTTTATGAGTTGGTCTTCTTCTACTCCTGATTGTAGATCTTGCGATCTGTTTATGCAGGATATCAACTTTCTTCCTGTGGTGAAGAAGACCAGCCCTCTCTCCATCTCTTTGGTGGTGGTCCTGGTGGTCGACGGCCCTCTGGAGTCTCATGCATCACGATCTAAGGAATTTTTGCTGGATCCATTCTCTGGATGTGGTCCTTCCAGAATCGTCTTCTCTGGCTACTCCATCTCATTATGTCTTAAATTTTGCAGGATTTGCGAATTTCTTCATTGGGTATCCTATCTTTAAGGGTTCTCCCCACAATAGGTTGCAATGTTCTCATTTCTGCTACTCTTAAGAGATGTTTGATTTTGACAGTGTCTGCTCTTGCTTCGATTCCGATTCGATTATTAGTTGGTATTGATGGAAAAAAAACGCAACGATTACATCAGTAATACTATTTATTGTGAAACTAGTATTAAATCATAAGACTCTTATTATTAAAATAATGTTCTTTTAAATAAAGCTCCTTCTTAACTCTATGTGAGTCTATAATTCTCAAATTATCCACTTCCTTACAAGTGCTCTGCACTCTTCATCATCAATATCAATATAAAATATACCATAACAAAATCCTGAAAAGGTTTTTGATACCATTCTTACAACAGTTTTACACACACGTCAAGAACGAAATAAAATTATAATTAAAAATAAATTGTACAACACTATGCAATATGCATAAATATATAATGTCTCATGAAACTATAAAGAAGTATATACAAATACACTATCATACAGTAAAATAAATGCCAGCAATATATCATACGAGTGGAATGTATACACGCTTTGTCCTGGGATGGCTTATTCCAAGAGTAAAAACCGCTGTGTTGTCTCTGGGAGAGTGTGTTTCTAGCAGTCGTTGACTGACCACGGGCGTATTGATTTCGCTTCACTTTTCAAAGCAAACACCTGACGTTTAGATCATGTCTCGTCCAGACTTTTAGGTAAACTAACACCAATTGGCGCCGTGTTTTCTGCAGTCGGTAGTGTTGACTCAGCCGGCTCTGTCTCCATGTGGCGCTTAATCTTCGTGAATATCGAGAGGAGATTGTCGAGGCCTATCAAGTAGCCGTCCTCGTGGTTCCCGACGGTCCATTTGGAGCAGTGGTCGATGCTCACGTCCTTGGGGAGCTTCACGGTCTTGGCGAAGTCGATCAGCCACACGGAGGCCTTGCGCGCGTCGTGCACGAACAGAAGCGAACTGCCGATGATCTCGTGGGAATTGAAGAAGTCGGATCCCTCCATTGTGGTCTTTATCTGCTTCAAGCGAGCTATATATCCATCCTAGAAAATAAAAAAATGTTTATATTAGGCAAATTTATAAGCCAAAAGACCCAAATATCAGCAGTATGAAAATTTTATTATGCCATTGTTTGAGGGACAAATTTATTTATGAGGACTTCATTTTTAAAAGTCGGTTAAAACTAACTAACGTTTATGCCGTTTCCCGGAAGTGTAGGCAGAGAGGATGGACCGCCAAACTCTTCTATCCTGACATAACTCTTGCACGTCTTCTAAAATACATTCACACACCGTGACACGCACACTCGTTGATTTTTACTACATCGAACATGGTCGCCTTTAAGTATTTGGTTATGCTATATTTTCCTTGGCCATCATCAACCTGTTTTTCCATTCACACTACTTGTATACATATTTTTGACCAGTTTTCCTTCTTTTCCCATTCACACTACTTGTATATATCTTTTTAACCATTCTTCCCGCATCTATTCGTTCCATATGTCCAAACCATCTTAGCGACCCTTTCTTAATTTTATTTATCACGCATTCATCCGCCTTACATTCCCTTCTTACTTCATTATTAGATATTCTATCATACATTATTTTTCCCCACATTCTTCTTAGTGACCTCGTTTCTACGGCATTTATCCTACTTTCATCCTTCTTCTGCCAACTCCAAGCTTCACTTCCATACATAAAATAAGAATTGAATAATTCTCACCACAACATTGGGCAAGCCCTTGGTGAAGTCTTTGAAGGCTTCCAATATCTGATCCGTGCTCTTTGTGGTCTTGAAGTCTTTGGTGCTGGTGCCGTCGGCCTTCTTGATGCCCTCGATGCGGAAGCCCAGCGTGGCCGTGGACGAGATGGTCTCCCGCCACACCATGTAGCGCGGCTTGGTCACCCCCTTCAGGCGGTGCTCCTCCTCAGACGGGGCCATAGCGTCTATCTGGATCATCTTCTCATACATGTCCTAGAATAAACAAAACGCCTATAAATCTTAGAATAAGAATATTAATTTATAATAATAAACACGATTGTTTAGTAGTTTTACTTGGATTTAATTTATATTGATTATGCGATGGTTCGGACATATGGAGTGCATCGATGAAGAAAGAATGGTTAAGAAAGTATACGTTAATGATGAACATGGAGTACGGAGTCGAGGAAGACCGAGGAAAACATGACATGACCAAATTAATCAAATTTTAAAGGTTGGTCATGTTAGAAGTCGGAAGAATCGACGCGCGTGTATGACTCGCTGTATGAATGTGGAGGAAGCTAGAGAGGTGTGCCAGGATAGAGTAGTGTGGCGGTCCATTCTCTCTGCCTACCCCTACGGTGAAACGGCGTGATGGTTTGTTGTTGTTGTTGTTTTTGTTGTTGCTGTTGGTGGTGTTGCAGTTGTTGCTGTTGTTGTTATTTCAGCTCTTGTGGCTATTCCTCTTACGTCTGATGGGAACATTGTTGGAAGGTGATTTGATGGGTTTTTTGTTTTTGAGGGAGCACGATTACTTAGATTTGGAGGTTTTGATTCAAAATTTCTTACGCAAGCCGGGCTTCGGGGCTTCTATGGGAATACCGCCACTGCTTGAACACAAGTGCTTCATATGAGAATATAAAAACATTTGTTTTACCTTCCTGAGCTTGGGTTTCTCTTTCGCCTTAGCCAGCTCCTCCTCCAGGTAAGTCCTGACGCCCACCTTGCAGTCCATAACGCAAGGGGAGTCGAAGTCACTCAAGAGATCTTGCAGCTGAAGATAGGCAGCTGTTGGTGATAGCGGTTAAGGAAAAAACACCTGTCATAACAACAAGACACTGCCCGAACTGCGTTGTTAAAATACACATACGAGTAGACGAGCAAACATGATTCGCACATCTGTTGTGATCGAAATTCAAACGAGTCTAAGGTCGGATTTGCAAACTGGCTTAACTCAAGACATCTATGTTTGTTTTATAAATTGACATCAAACAAAAAGATGCATAAAAACGTTGTCTGTCTTTTGATTACTACGTATATTAATTTATACGCGTATTATTTTTATCATTTAATGCTTTGTTTTACAAAGATGAAATAAGAAAACTTATACACATTTTTGCACGTGTAAAATTTAAACATGTGAAACGAATGGCAAGCGTTATACGTGTAATAATTAAAATTAAAAACACTGCAAGTCAAGTGAAACGAGCCTGACCCGGATTAGCGGAAATCAGAAAGCATTTGACGCACGAGTTTGTCTCGTTCAAAGGCAAATTGGTTAATATAAACTCAAATAAAGGTATTTTAACTAACTAACTAACTAACTATCACGCCGCCTCCCCGAAGGGGTACGCAAAAAGAATGGACTGCCACACTTTCCTTTCCTGACATATTTCTCTCGATTCCTCAACATTCATAGGTTGGATGGTTTGGACACATGGAAAGAATGAGTGAAGACAGAATGGTAAAGAAGGTATATGTAAACGGCGTGAACGGAGCTAGAAATAAAGGTGGCACGATCAAATCAATTAAACATTGAATGTCGGTCACGTGAGGAGTCGGAGAAATCGACGCGCTTGCATGACAAGATGTATGAACGTAGAGGAATCGAGAGAGTACGTCAGGACAACAATGTGGCGTTCCATTCTATCTACCTACCCCTCCGGAGAGACGGCGTGATGGTTAGTTAGTTAGTTTTTCTGTTATAATATCCCATTTTTTTTAATTCACTGAGAGTGTCGCAACAACTGTTTCGCCAGTTTATTGTAACACCTGATGATGCCAACATCGGTTGGCGAAACTCCGTGAATAAAAAGAAATTGTGATATTTTAAGTGTTTTAAATTTTAACAGATATTTTTTTTATATTTAAAAGGATACATTCTCCATCATCGCTCAGAATTTGGCCTTTGTATTCAGGAACAAAAGGCCGCAAAATGTCACTCATCAGAATCTGAAACAAGGAAAAAAAAATATTGTATAACGTGTTTTAATTAATTAATAATTAAATACAACGATGTTTTTTACTACTTCCACTTTTGTCTTTATTTTGACAGCGACCGGTTTCGCCAGGCTCGCTGGCATCGACAGACCGGTCTGTCGATGCCAGCGAACCTGGCGAAACCGGTCGCTGTCGAAATAAAGACAAAAATGGAAGTTGTTAAAAAAAACATCGTTTTATTTAATTATTATTTAAAATGAACTTCCATCAAGAGATTTCAGTAAAATCATTTGATTGGTTTAATTAAATTAATTTTACAAAGATTGAGTACTCCATATGAGTTTTTTTAACATCTGTTATGAGTATCACTTTTAGTTTCTGCAAATGAAATTGTGTCTCAGTTGAGAGAACTGCGCTAAGTTTTATCAAGGAAACAATTTTTTTAATTTCTTGAATGTGTATAGTAAACATCCCTAAGCGGCTATACCATAGGCGTGATCCCGAAGATGGTCACCACATGTGCAAACCCGAGTATTAAGGGCAACATTTATGAGGGGAACATGCCCGTTTTTTGTTTTGTTTTAACAGGAAGCATTTCCTACAGCGCCCCTTAGATCAGAAGTTTCCAATCTGGGAGGCTCGCCTCCAATAGTAATAATAATAATAATAATTAGGCTAATTTGTATAGCGCCGTTTTCGTGAAAAGCTCACCTCAAGGGCGCTTTGACAGTGCTTTTAGTAATAAGAGCTGTATGTGACACCAGCAATCAGATAACCGTTGTTTAGATTTTATGCGAAATTTTGAAAAAGTGGATTTTTAGGTGAGATTTAAAATCTGTCGGATTGTCAATGCATCTGAGACGTGCAGGAAGCATATTCCAGGCGGACGGACCTGCCACTGCGAAAGCCCGATCTCCGAAATTTGTCCGGGGGTTGCGCTTTGGCTCAACTAATCTGCCTATTGCAGAGGAGTTTGCTGATCGAAGCGTAGATTGCCGCAAGTTAGGGCTATCAGCAACACAAAGTTCAGATATACAGGCCGGAGCCATTCCGTGAAGCGCTCCAAGTCCCCTTGTCTTTTTCGAACAACGTTTCGGAGATCGTTGCAGTCTCCATCTTCGCGATAGTTACGATCCTGAAGATGGAGTCTGCAACGATCTCTGAAATGCCGATTGAGAGACGAGTTACACTGATTTTTTAAAAATCCCGAAAAATATATATATATTGCTATCAACCGAGAAAAATTACGAAATATTTTTTTTACGTACTTTGAAGCAAATTTCTTCTTTGGGGCAGAGTTTCTTAAGTATGGTGCCGGGGTCCGGTCCAGCCTTGAAGTTCCCCTGGTGGCCAGCGAGTTGGACCCACGGATACCTCTGCTTCTTGTAGGTCTGGAAGAAGGGAGTCCACTGCACAATATTGCGCAACTTTCTCCAGCCAGACGTCTGAAATACAAAGAACACTTCAATTAATATAAACAATATAGTAATCATAATACTGAAAAAGAATGCATGATAGAATACCTAATGATGAAGTAAGAAAAGAATGTAAGGAGGATGAATGCGTCCTAAATAAAATTGAGAAAGAGACCCGGTGCTGCAGCGGGAACTTGGAGGCATAGGACCAACCAAGAGATCCGTTCGATGACCCAGCAGCCCCTTATAACGAGCACCGTGAGAGCCGGTCGCCTAGCATGGATTGGGCATGTATGCCGAGCCGAAGAGACCAGAGCTATCAAGACTCTGTACGCGTCTAGACCGACTGAAGTAAGACCTCTAGGAAGGCCTAGACAGCGCCTAATGAACAATGTTCTGGCTGATCTGGCTAGGTTGGGCGAATCTGACTGCTGGGAGCAAAAGGTCCAGGATCGAGGATCCTGGCGGAAAGTCTTCAAGGAGGATAAAACTCTTCAAGAGTTGTGTGTCCATAGGAAGTAAGTAAACACAAAATGAGTGTTTCTTATAAAGATATTCTATGTCTCTTCCCACACCATCTACCCATAAGACATGATATTCCAGCAAAGCTTCAAACACCAATGATGACTAATATGAGGCGCTTTTGAGGACCGAGTTTAAAGATAAAGCAAGTTTAAAATTATATCACATTAAATTTATTTATTTCATTTTTAAAATCAATATTTTAAATTATGCTTTAATTTTCTTATTCTGATTTGATTACACCATCATAAGGCGAATACCTCTGCATGTTTGATATACATTAAAAAAATTGCGTGTCTGTATCATCATTGACTGAAAATTGTCAATATTTTTATTCGATTAAACTTTTTTTATTTTGCAAAAGTAATCTTATAAATTAAACACACTACTGACATCTTTGAATGTTTTATAAAAACGCAGTGTTTAATTTTGGAATATATAATATATCAAAATATTATACTAACGTAAATATAAATATCTACTGTTTTGAATATGAAATATCTAAATACGATTATTTTCTATATATTTTAAAAATAATATCAAAATGTTATACTGTCTTATAAGCCATATAAAACCATATAATCTATTTTCAGTAATAAATCTAGGTCAATATTCAATTAAAAATAAATAAATTTTATTAACTAGGTAACTTTAAAAAATATTTAAATTACATATTAGACATGTTTCGGACAATCGGTCCTTCCTCGGTGATATTATAAAGATACATATAATATTTAAAATATTATATTATAAAATTGTTTACAAATAATATTTTTTATAATATTTTAAATACGCATCTTTATAATATCACTGAAGAAGGACCGGTTGTCCGAAACATGTCTGATACGTATTTTTTTTAGTTAGTGTTGTGTATATAAAGTATATAAAAAAGAAAAAGACAAATAAAACATCTACAACACAAAGTAGGGCGAAGATAGAAGAAAATATATTTTATTAACAGTTAATAAATAAATTTATCTACTAAAATATTAAATTAATCATAATGTATTTATATAATTATAATAATTTAACATGATAATAAAATATATACGTACTCTGTCAGTTTTTGTAATGGATCCAACAATACACGCGTTAAAAACTAGAGCCATTTTTACTATATTTTTATTAACTGTTACGTGAGTTAAACTTTTTAATAAATCCTTTTTTTCAATTGTCACAAAACGCACGTATAAAAAATCCGTTCTTATTTTGAATAACTAGAACACAGATAATCTATAAATGACAACAGACGAATTTAAACAGACGAACTGCGTCCACGGAATCACTTTCTCGAATGACAGCTTTTATTTTACGTCTGATATCGAGTGCCGGGTCTATTGACTCGGTTGTGGAATATGCTCCGACGTCGTATGTCCAACGACCGACAACACTACCAACATTTGTCAGTGTCTGGTGACAAAGGGAAACGAAGTCTGAAGAAATTCAAACTTCGCCACCGCTTCGCCGCCGACCCATCTTGAATGAACGTGCGAGCGGTTCTCAAAATGTTACAGTGACGTCTAAGTAGGTACCGGCAGTTAAAAGAGGAAAATATAATACGAGTATCTAAACAAGGATACAAATTATAAATCTATGGAGGAAAATAATTTAAATATTTTTAATAATTACAGTTTGCGAAGTATTATTTAAATTTGATATAAGGATTAATTGTATCTCAATAGAGACAAAGATGTTAAATTGTTTTTTGGAAACAGAATATGGTGGTCGAGGCGTTTACAGGACTTAAAGATTTTCTGCTTAATGCTTACACCTAATCTTAATAGATGACGCTAGTGTAGATTGATTAAAAATAAGTGAAGTGTTCCTCAACATATTTTATTTATTTATTTATAAACATACAATAGTTACATTGTATTCCCATGAGTAGAAAACTCATTATGGGACAGAAGGGATAAGTTACATATAAAATAATTATGGACCTTTAGAAAACAGAAAAAGAAATTGACTTAAAACTAGTAGTTAACATAGTAGCATATATACATCTTTCAGAAATTTGTCAGACGTGGTAGGTCGTAAGAAGGGAGGAATGGGATATGTTGTATTACATAACGCGATCGCTTAACTTACTTTGTAATTATACATTTAATTTTAGTTTAGTTTATGTATAGCCCTGAAGAAGCTCGCTACAGAGTGAAACCGGTTGGCCCAACTTACAAATAAAGTGGTTAATACAGTGGGAAAAAAGCATTTTATTTTATTTTTGAATATGTCATACCATCAAGTAATGATTTCTTATCAAAATAGAAAAAACAAATTATCAACTTGTTTACCCACCCGTTTTCTAAATTGCAAAAAATAAATCGCTCTTTGGAATTTCTAGACTTCTATTTATTATTATTATTATTATTATTATTTTGTTGAATCGCTCTTTACATCATGACAGCATGAGCCAAATCGATGTAAAGGGTATTAAAGCTATCATAGTGATTCTCGTGACATGTGATAGGTAGCTAATCTATCGCCATTTTATTGTTACGTGAATTCTAACACCAGACCAAAGACAGTGTGACAATCACACTACCCTCGCCGGGAATCGAACCTGGAACCTTCGGGGTGCCAGTCAATGCACTTACCACTCGGCCACGAAGATCGTCGTGGCCGAGTGGTAAGTGCATTGACTGTCGAATTGTTTATGTCGAATTAAGGGTGTATTTGGCTTCATTTCATTTCATTTGTTTATTTATAAAGATTACAAATATTACAGATGCGTCCAAGTCGTCTGCAACCTCAATATTACATAATTAGATATACATATTTTCAAAACAACATTTTAAAAAATAACAAAATACATAAATACTACGGCATCAGAGATAACAATCACAACATGGATATTGCATCCCTGAGGCAACTCACACTATCACGAAATATGTCGACCTCCGAGGCGACCCGATGCAATAAGATTTCCCTACCCACAGGCAAAACCATTGGCAGGTTGGTTCTGCAGTGCGGAAAATAAAACAATCTGTGCTGTCTTTGAGTAAGGTAATGGCTTATTTTAGTACTGACAAAATATTAGATAATTTAAAATCTAATCGTCTTAAATTTTGTACATGTTTGGGAACCACTCCTCTTAGTACAAGAATACCACAGCTTAGGAAACAATGTTTCAGTGATGACGTTGTGACCCGCCTTTCCATAATGCGCACGTCATTCCAACATTATTCTGAACCTCTGCCTTCTGTTGAACTTTAAGATGTGTAATCATTTTAAACTTTAAAAAACTCGTGCACAAAACCTACTTTCTGACTGAAAGAACTGTTAGTGACACAGGGTCATTGAAAATGACTCAATTTGATAAGTCTATACTCGTTTTAAAAATAGAATCTTACAATAAATATATCATAAGAATTGTCGTGGAATCAACGTAAATTAGAGCGCAGAATGATTATTACCATCTTCATTTGTAAATGGTGTTTTCTTAGAGGTACAATACATATTCAAAATGAAAAAAAAACACATTAAAATGTCTTTGATATTGGCTTTATTAAATAGATCATTTTATGCCATTATTGTTTAAATATGATTTCGACATGAGCGCCACGTCTAGCTCGAATGAAGCGCAATCGTGAAATCCAATTTTCGACAATTGTCGTCTTTGTGAATGCGTATTATCCACTAGAGTGTATGTGGTGCGAAAACGGTCCATAGTTTTCCGAATAACTTGCTCGGATTGACGATTATGTCGACCGTAATATGGACGTAGTGCACGTTAAGTTTGGCGAACCGAACCATGATTTTCAAAATAAATTTGCACAATTTGAAAGCGCTGTTCTGACAGTTCAGTCTATTCATAGTAAAATGGCAAAATGTACTGACTACAAATCAACTATCAACTGTCAAATTGACAGTCTGTAGAAAAAATGTTGCCAGTTTAAAAACCAAACCTCTAAAAAAAACACCCTATATATAGTAAATAACAGAGACGTCTTGGATGGTTGATTCTGTTTATTGTAACAAACAAAAAATTGTAACAATTATCCAAATATGATTTCACAACAAAAAGTGATGGCGAATATATAATAAACATTTGATAACTAAAATACTAACGTACTGACCGTAACGTAATTTCACCATAATAATAATAACAATAATAATAGTTAGGCTAATTTGTACAACGTTGTGTTCGTGAATAACTCTCCTCATGGGCGCTTTGACAATGTTATTAGGCATGGGAGCTGCATGTGACACCAGCAATCAGATAACCTTTGTTCCCATTTTATGCGATATTTCGAAAAGGTGGGCTTTTAAATTAGATTTAAACTCAGTCGAATCGTCAATGCATGTGAGGTGTGCAAGGAGCATATTCCAGGGGAACGGACCTGCCAACGCGAAAGCCCGATCTCCGAAATTTTTCCGGGGGTTGCATTATTGAACTCCGAAATAATTTTATAATCAAATAGCGATCGTGTTCAGTGGTTTGGTTGCTCTCCCCACTAGCATCACCAGTGGCAAGTTGGTTCTGCATGTTGGAAGACAAAACAGTATTTTCTGACGCTGTCGAAGATAGCCATCCGGAACATAAAGATGATTTTAAAAAGTCTGAAGATATGAAGTCCTAAATAAGCGTAAGCTCATCTTTTCTCATCTGCAAATGTGAATACAAACTTGCCATTGACACGACGAAGAAGAAGAAGAGGCCATCTCTCCATTGCGATTGTAGGCCTCTTAAAACAGTATCCACTATCCTTTATACTGCGCGACTCTCATCCACCTTCTTCCCCCAATCAACCCATATTTTTTGGAGTCGACCCATACCTTTTTTGGAGTCGACGCATACCATTTTTGGAGTCGACCCATATCTTTTTCCCTTCCCATGGTTTCTACATCAAGACTCTGGGTACCCATCTATCTGATCTCTGTCTGACGACATATCCCGCCCATTTCGACCTTATTTAATTTTGGAAGAAAACTTCAATTTGAGCAATATTGGCTATTTATTCCTCTTACGTCTATTGGCAATATTGATTTTACAAGTTTAAATGTGTTTTGCTTGGTTCTAAGATGATGCTGTTACCGTTTAAGGATTGCTGTATAACTGTCTTAACTGTACGAAAACCACGAGTTATATCTAAAATTAAATATTCATTTGTGTATCCGGGAGCACTGTGTTCTAATAATAGCGTTATAAACCCAACCACAAGAATCTTTACTACCTAATATGTCTGTTTTACAATGGTGACTGCAATTTTTCTTCATTTACGACACTCAACATGCGTCAGAAAATATACGTGGGGTGTTATATTTTTGAGTTATAATTAGTCATTGTACAATGACTTACTGAATCGAAGCAAACGTACACACTATCCAAACGAAATATCCCCTTAAAGCAGCAGAAATTAAAATATTGCAACCTATCGTAGGTAGAATCCTTAGAGTGTAACGAAATTCGCAAAACCTGCAATATTATTGACAGAGTAAAATGGATTAGACAGAGAAGACGATTCTGGAGGGACCACGTCGATAGGATGGACCTAGCGAGAATTTCCACGATTCGACGAGATTTCCACGAGACTCCAGAAGGCCTTCGACCGCCAGGACGACCACTAAAGAGATGAAGAGAAAGCTGGATGTCTTCATCACAGAAACAAATTTGACATCCTGTCTAAACAGATCGCAAGATCTACAGTAAGAAATAAAAGAATAACTCCCTGTAGGTATTATATGAATGCCAATAATATTATATACACAGTAAATAAGGACACACAAATCTACGTGCTGCAGCCTACCAAGTCGTTCCTAAGTCCAAGCTCCTATCCAGAAACACTAAGCTGAGCATTTATAACGTCATCAATTGTCATGGACAATTCTGGTCAAGTGCTCCTGGACAATTCTGGTCATGGCCAGTTACAACAAACCTAACAAGAAATATAAGAAACTATCTAATCATCAAGCCGTATCTAGGAAGGGGTAGGCATATACTCGTACATTTATATCTTGACAAATCAGCCTCTCGAGTTAATTTCAATTGTTCAAAGCGGCGGGCTTCGATGGAGGATTCAGGAGGTGGAATCGACATTAAAATCTTCACCAGAGCATCACCAGAGGCAGTTTATTTCTGACGGCCTACAGATAAAACGATCTATGCTAACTCTGTCTGACATTTCTGTCAGGAACCAAAAGACCTATCTCTCTGGTTTCAATCCTGGGATTGGTTTGCAGCAATTTCCTCTATTCTTCTATTCCATTCTTCCCTGTCTTGTGCGGCTCTTTTGAAATCTGCATATGATGAGCAGCGCACGTCCACCAACAGGTCCTCCAGGTACTCTCGGCATGGGCGTCCCCTAGAGTTTGTCCCCTCGGTCAAACCCTCCATTATGGCATGCAAGAGGTATTCTTGTCGTATTACATGGCCGATCCATCTTGCACGCCTTTCGGAAAAGGTCCTGAACAGGTGCCTTCCTCCCTCGATTCTTTGGAGAACCTCCTCATTTGTAATGTGGTCTCTCCAGGAAATTCCTAATAGTCTTCTATAGGACCACATCTCAAAAGCCTCTAGTCTCCATTTATCTCTTTCGGATAGGCACCATGTCTCGCAGCCGTACATCAAGATACTCCATACATAGGTCTTGATGAAGAGAATTCTCAGTTTTAGGTTATTCGATTCTATTATTTCTGTCGGGAACCATAAGACCTACACCCTAAAATATGGCCCAAAATATCCCGTGGTCAATAATCTAAAGAAATGAATTATTGGAAACCCGTATATTCGAAGCTGCAAAGAGTAGTTTCCAACATACTCAAGAGAAATGCTATGGATATAACAATAGGTGCAAGATAGAGCGGAATGGAGAAAAAATATCTTGGCCGTATGTACCATAAATGTGTGACAGAAAGAATGAAGAATAAGAAAGGTTTGTTTCTCTTGAACATGATTCTTCCAGTGTTTGTTGGCGAATAAACTAAGAAGATTAAGAATTTCTTCGAATATGTACGCGCTTCAGAATTCTTATGAGTAATTAGTTATGAATTTCCGCATTGTGTTTAGTTTAATTTATGTACCGTGACTCAAACTGAAAAAAACGTGACAACTTCTTCGAAAACAATGTACTGAAAGCCTTGCGAATATGCCAAAAAATAAACAAAAGAAAAATGTTTAACCACTTGAATAAGTAGGATGAATTAGGCATCCATAGACAATCAATGTGTCGAAACGATCAAAATGTTTATTACACAGAAGTTATTAATAATATGACACCATTTGTATGATAAACTTATGCTAATAACGCTGATTTTAATTAATAAAAACTCAGTTCGACGCGTCTTGAAGTTATTTTGCACATTTATACCTTCATCATCAAGAGAGTAGGTTGTATCGTTTTAATAAATTTAATTAAAATAGCCGGAACGACCTGGATTCCGAAGGGTCAGGACAGGAATTAATCGCTGCATTTACTTATCCTCAGGACTTCTGAATTGTTGATCAAACCTGTCATAGTACCAATACGAAGCATTATTCTATGTGAATAGCTTTTTAAAAACATAGCACTTCAACATTATCTTTCTAAATTAAAAATTGTATTTATCATTGCAGAATACTGTCCTCATTTCATTAAATGTACTACGGACCATTTTGATCTTGCATTTTACCTCCACATCTGGGTCTACTGACTTAGTAATTAATTATACTGCCCAGGTATTTGAATTGGTCTACCATCTCCATCGTTGCATGTGTATTCATATATTCCATTTTAATTTGTTTTGGCATTAAATAATTGCTGTAATGGTTTTCAAAACAAGGTACAAACTGATTACTATATATTGAGAAACAAGATGGCGCCTGTGCAAGCTGTCAATTGAAATTTCTCTATGCAAATAAATGCATTTTAGTCATTGTTTGTTCTAGTGCTTTCCTGAATGCGAGATGTTTAAAAAAAATATACATTCATGTTTGTGCATCGCTAAGAGTGATTTATTGTTTTTATGGTGATTCAAAATGGAAGAAATATCGTAGGTTACTCCAGAGAAGACAAGATTTAAGAAAGGTAAAAATAAAAATGTATTTTTCTAGAAATGTTATGTCATTTTTAAAGAAACATTTAAAATCAAATATGAATAATATGTGCAATTGTTTTTTATATATATTTAAATCAAATGTTACGTTTTTGTTCAATTTACTCTCGCAAATCGTAATCAAAATGAAATATGAAACGATATTACGTATTTCTGCGAAATATGTATTGATAATGGCGCGTATATTTTTTTTTAAACACGTGTTAATATCAATGTATCAAAAAATTATATTTCGTAAACAAGTTCTGACTGCCACCAATACGTGGGTATAATATTATAATATAATTGTAACTTGTTATATGTGAGTATTTTGCATTGACGTCACTGCACCATTTACTTAATGTCAAAGTGTGGGAAACAAACCAAGGCTATTTTTTTTCAATAGCAGAAGTGTAATGTACAGATATATATTTACAATAATGTAAATACTCGTATAAATACAGGGCTTTGTCAAACACTGTGTAAAACCCGAATGGGGGCTATACAAGTACAATAATCAAAACTTACTAACTAACCATCACGCCGTCGAGGATGGATCGCCACAATGGCCTGTCCTGGCATACCTCTCGGGATTCCTCTACATTCATACATCGTACCATGCATGCACGTCGATTATTCCGACTTCGAATGTGGCCGCCTTTTAGTAATTGATTAATTTGGTCATGCCATGTTTTCCTCGGTCGTCCTCGACCTCTTTTCCCACTTACGCTGCTTGTGTACAACTTTTTAACCATTCTACTCTCATCCATTCGTTCCATATGTCCAAACCATCTCAGGGATCCTTTTTTAATTTTATTCATCATGCAGTCATCTGCCTTACATATCTTTCTTATTTTATCGTTCGGTATTCTATCATACAACGCTTTCCCGCACATTCTTCTTAGTGATCTCATTTCTACGGCGTTTTAAAATAATCAAAAATTAATTCTAATTAACTAACTAACTATCACGCCGTCTCCCCGGAGGGGTAGACAGAAAGAATGGACCGCCCTTTGTCCTGACATACTTCTCTCACTTCCTCTACATTCATACATCTTGTCATGCACGCACGTCGATTTCTCCGACTCCTCACGTGACCGACATTCAACATTTGATTGATTTGATTCTGCCACGTTTTCCTCGGCCTTCATCTATTTCTAGTTGCATTTACATCGTTAACATACTTTTTTACCATTCTTTCTTCATTCATTCTTTACATGTGTCCAAACCATCTTAATGATCCTTTCAATATGTTGTTTTTAACATCTTCATTCTCACCGCTTTCACTTCTTATACTTGCATTTGACACTCCATCATAAGTAAAATCTATCATAAGAATAAATGCAGTAAAAATTAAATCTTTAAGACGAATGTGTAAAAAATCTGTGTACGATACAGTGTCGAATGAAAATATGCGAAGTGAATGCAGTGCGAACGAAAGTGTTATAAACAAAATAATGAAAGGAACATTACGATGGTTTGGACACATGGAAAGGATAAATGAAGAAAGAAGGTTAAAGAAAATACGAGTTAACGATGTAGATGGAATTAGAAATGGAAGTCTGAGGAAAATGTGGCATGATCAAATCAATCAAATATTAATTGTCGGTCACCTGAGGATTCGGAGAAATCCATGTGCCTGCATGACACGATATATGAATGTTGAGGAAGCGAGAGAAGTCAGGAAAGAACATTGTGGCGATTCATTCTTTCTACCTACCATTTCGGGGAGACGGTGTGATGGTTAGTCAGTTAGTTGAGTCTGATCAATAAAAATAATGAAAAATAATTTGTAATAATATATTTATCGATTCTTAAACAATGATTTAATCTCCATATTATATTACAATTAATACGAATGAAAACGTCTTATTTTATAAGTTTAAAAGGTTTATTAATTTTTATGGAAATGGCATGTTTCACCTTGCTAAGGTACTAACTATCACAAACGTTTGAAGATTACAAAATTCAATAATGCCTAAAGATATGTTTTAAGTAAATATTAGAACGATTTTTTTAAGAATTCAAACTGTCTTTTTCCACTTTTGAGTTTATTTTTCTCGACATGTTTTGAAGGCTTTACAACTTCATCATCGAGAGAAAAGTCAGTTTATATCATTCTCCCGATGATGAAGGTATAAGCCTTCGAAACATGTCGAGGAAAATAAACTTAAAAGTGAAAAAAAAACATTGTTTTAAACTTTGATAAGAAGCCATTACTTGGTGGTTGGACATATTTAACACTTTTTTTAATATACTTGGTATGCAACCACTTTATTATATGATGGGATGTGTCCAGCCCTGACGAAGCTCGCATAGAGTGAAACCGGTAGGCCCGCATCCTCACATAATAAAGTGGTTGCATACCAAGTGTATTAAAAAAAGTGTTTAATTAAGTGTTAAACAATGTTTTAATTGATAAAAAAAATCGTCATTATGGATTTCCACAGTGTTAACGCCTCAAGTTTATCTAAAATTAAATATTAGAAGATTATTAAATACTGTTCGTAATGACCCTGTTAACTTATGTATACTTTTCACAGTTATATTATTATATTTACGTATAAGATGGCAAAACAATAGTATTTTAAAATCAGAAAAGGTGTGTACTGAAATGCGTAACTTACTGTCTGAGATATCTAAGTATTGAATAGAAATTAACCATGCAAATGATATTAACAAAATGTTGTCGGTGTGTAAATAAATTATGTCATTGTTAAACCTGAATCATATTCCAGTAGTTTGCAGTATTTTTAAAACATTGCAACTACCTTCCAAAAAGATATATTAACTAACCATCACGCCGTTCCTCCGAAGGGGTAGGCAGAGAGGATGGACCGCCATACTGCTCCGTCCTGAAACACCTCTCTACTCTTTTACTCTTTTACTCTTTTATTATTAATCTTGATGAATCGCAAGTGATTTTAATTGGTCACAGGCGTATGAGATTATTATAAAGATACAAATTTTATTATAAAGAACATTATAAAGATACATATTTTCCTAGTTGAGAATCAGTATTTCAAATCACAGAGTGAGTAAAATGGTGTATTTTTAACGGTTATAATTAACTAACTAACCATCACGCCGTCTCTTCAAGAAGGGGTAGGCAGAAATAATGGACTGCCACACTTTTCTTTCCTGACATATTTCTAACGTTTCCTCAACATTCACACATCGTATCATGCACGCGCGTCGCGTTTCTCTGACTCCTCACGTGGCCGACATTCAATATTTGATTTATTTGATCGTGTCACGTTTTCCTCGGCTTCCTCTATTTTTAGTTCCATTTACATTGTAAACATATACTTTTTTACCATTTTTTCTTCATTCATTCTTTCCTTGTGTCCAAACCATATTAATGATCATTTCATTCTATTGTTCATAACACCATCATTCGCATCCCATTCACTTCTTATATTTTCATTCAACCCTCTATCATACACAGAGTATGCACGCATTCGTCTAAGAGATCTCATTTTTACTGCATTTATTCTACTTTCATCCTTCTTTTGCCAGTTCCATGCTTCGCTTCCATACATAAGGGTCAGTACAAGAACACCATTGTGCACTGCCTTTTTAGCTTTTTTGGATAGGTTTTTGTTTGCGATGATAACTTTAAGCGCACCATTCACTTTGTTGCCTGCCCCAACACTTCTTTCAATATCCCTGTCCACTTTTGTAAACATACTACCCAAATACACGAACTTATCTACTTATTATAATTATAATATATATTTTCTATTCGTCACTTACTCGAGGATGGCATCGAAAACAATAGTTGGGTCGTCGTTGGAGCAGGTAAATGGGAAGAAACTCTTCCAAATACACGGTGTTTTTGAAGAAACAAGTTTATATAGTTTTCACACATTTTCAAAAATTGTTGTATATATATGACCTAACACTATAAATCGGTACTTATTTGGCAAAAGGTCGAAAAGAAAAAGAAAGGTCGAAAAGAAATAGAAAGGTCGAAAAGAAAAAGAAAGGTCGAAATGAAAAAGAAGGTCGAAAGGCCGAAAAGTATATTGTCATATTAAAATTAATCACTTATATATTTTGAGAGTGTGATATTTTTTGAAGCACTCTCCAACGCACATAGCAGGTTTATTGACACAAGTTTCACAAAAATATCTTGTCCTTTTTCGTCGGTTTTTGACCGAACACACTATACACTCACGACGTTTTTTACCATTTTGAGGCATAAGTATGTGCGATTTTCCATCCAACCTCCTGTGGCCATCATCACAGTCAGGTTGGAAGTCTTCTATATTTTTGATAACATTATTTAACGAAATTTCAATGTTATTTACACGTTGATTAATTAGTTCCACGTGTTTGTTGATATTAACAAAAACACCGTTATCATTACGATCCATGGTGATAAAATATATTTAAAAAAAAATATATATTGTATTCGCTAACTTCACAAAGGAGCTCCGGAGAGTGTTATGTACCGATACAGACTGACCAAATAAAAATGTGCACGGAAAACTACAAAGCAGGTACAAAATGGAAATATCCTTTCAAACAATATTGAAGCTAATCCCTTAATTCAGTGATTCCCAAAGTGTGAGCAAACGTGTCGTCATAAGGGCGCCGTGAAATATTCAATTAAACTAACTAACTAACTAACCATTCTGTATCACCATCATCCGAACAGTAGTGACCTATGGATGTGAGGCGTGGATAACGACAGCGAAATCCGCAGAGCGACTAGATACTTTTGAGAGAAGGGTGCTGCGCAGAATTCTGGGACCTATGAATGACGGTGAAGGCTGGAGAGTGCGGCATAATGACGAGCTGTACCATATTTACAAAGCTTCCAGTCTCTCCACACAGGTCAGACTGAATATACTTAAGTGGGCCGGTCACGTGCAGAGGATGCCGTCATCGCGAACCCCAAAAAGATTGCTGGAGTGGCACCCAGGTGGTAGAAGACCAATTGGACGACTAAGGCTGCGATGGGAGGATGAAGTTGGGAGAGATGGGGCAAGATTGTTAAAAGTGTCAGATTGGAGGGTCGAAGCGGAGGACAGGAGGAGTTGGAGGCGAAGAATACTGGAGGCTAAGGCTCGATATGGGCTGTAGGGCCATCGAAGAAGAAGAAGAAGAACTAACTAACAATCACGCCGTCTCTCCGAAAGGGTAGCCATAAAGAATGGACTGCCACACATTAATCGATGCGGCACTCCATCCTTCTCTCTTCGCCCCCGCGAGAGACGCGGTGTGATGGGTTGCGAACCTCATCGCCACCAATAGGCATCCCCCGCGCACACATTGATCGTCCAACGTCTACAAAATAAATCTAAAACAAATCATATTAAATACAAACAAATAAAAATAATTTAACACATAATGTTCTTTTAGATGGTGCACTTGTCGTCAGCTGTGCGATCCGGACATTTGTGGTTATTTAATTTTTATTCCACGTTATTCACTGTTTTTTTTAATTAACCTTTCCCTTACGGTGCTAAAATAAAAACGTGCGTTCCGGTGTAGGGTAGTCAGTGCGCGTTAAAAAATTAGCGATTTTAAATCGGAAAAATAGGAACATTCATAGCTAATCCCCCTTATATAATTATAATTGAAGTCAAAAATTAGAATGATTGAGATTTAATTGCTAAAAACATTTAAAAAAAACATCTGGCAACGCTCACGGAACGGGCATAGACCCGCTCTGGTTGCAAGCCCGAAAGCGACTGCCGCCACTGCCGGCGCTGCGGGACGGCGAGAGTGAAAACATTGAGCTAGAACATATGCAAGAGTGAGATGCGAATATAGTGTGGCGCACTGAAAGCGCTGTTTATACGCGACTTTGTTTTCGATTTTCACAAAATACCTCCGATGTATCCGATAAATTCTGATTATTATTAATATTATTTTTTAAATCAATGCGTAAATATATTATGGAGGAATACATAAAATTTTAACCTTGTATTTATTATATTTATAGAGATATTGATGGTTTTTAGAAGCAACGTGTAGAAGATACCCATCACAGGGAAGGGAGGGTTAACTGTAATTAGGCACTTTAAACAAACCAACACCAAGCAAAAACTTTAAAATAGTATTGAAGAATTTATTCAAATTGTCATTGGAACAAATGAAAAATGTATTTTTATTTGTATTTTTATTTAATTGTATTTTTATAAATATGTCTTTTTATTTATTTGTATTTTTGTTGTATTTTCAATTAAACAATTCGGCAAATTTGTTGGAATTCCCAATTCTCGAAATTTTTACTAACCTAACCACATTAAAGTGCACTTCAACTGCGTGTCGAACCCTTATTGAATGCATTTGCACCACGACCAGCCGCTGCAACCAAGACCATGGTGGTTGTCCAGTCGCAATATGGATATTGTTTCATCTCCCACGATGCAGAACCAACCTGCCAATGGTTATGCCGGTAGGTAGAGCAATATCTTTGCTTAATCATATCACCTCGGAGTTTGACGTATTTTGTGATAGTATGGCTCATCTGCGGGAAGTACTATCTTTATTATAATTCTATAGTATATTTATTTTATTAATTTGTCATGCATCTTATGTTTCTCGCTCTTTTTATTAATTTATTATGTATTACTTATTATTGTGTATCTCTAACTTGTATCTTTAGTGTATTGGTAAAAAAAATCTGTAATGCTATGGATATATTTAAAATAAATAAATGAAATGAAAATGAAATTACGACGACCTTCGTGGCGGAGTGGTAAGTGCTTTAACTGCCACCCCGAAGGTCCCGGGTTCGATTCCCGGCGATGGCAGTGTGATTGTCACGTTGTATTCCGTCTGGCGTAGAATTCACGTGCCAATAAAATGGCGATAGATTAGCTACCTATCACATGTCATGAGAATCAATATAAAAGCTGTACCCATTACATCGATTTGGCTCACGCTGTAATGATGTAAAGAGCGATTCAACAAAATAATAATAATAATATTACCGAAGCAGTTGAAATGAGATATTTTATATTATCCTAAGGAAAATAGTATCCGTTTTTAATTTTCCGCTGTTTTTAAATGAGTAATCAATTTTAAAAAGGAAATTTTTCCGATTTCTCAAGAAAGCCAAAAAAAGGTAGCCGCGGGAAAATCTAATGTTTTAAGGGAGTAGCAAACCGAAAATAATTGAGAACCTCTGTTTTAATGCATTTTGACTATTAGTACATTTTATAGAACATTAAATCCTTTAAGTACACAACTGTGAAGTAAAATGTGCGGAATATATTCTCGGTAAATGGGAAAAACATACGTTCAAAGATGCCGCTTGACAAAGCCAACATAATGGTGATAGGAGCTATAAAAAATAGCAAACAAAAGTCTTAAAGTCATAACTAAGCAACCATCACGTCCTTTCTTTGGAGGGGAAACCCAATGGGTACGGTCACACCGGAGTGCCTGGGTAGGCGTCAAGACACAGTTCGTATGTGATCACACCCTGTAGCGCGAACCCTATAATAATAATAGTAAATTGGATAACTTATAGAGCGCCATTTTTATGAATTACTCATCTCAAGGGCGCTGTAGAAGATGCTCCGTTTAATCGACTAGATAAAAAAAAATGATAACAATAATAATAAACATATTTAGTATGAGGGCTGCACCTGACGTAGTCGATCAGCCCTTCCTGTCAGGAAATGATAATTTGAAAAGGTGCGTTTTGAGTCTCGATCTAAACTCTGATTGATTCTCAATACACTTAAGGTCTGCTGGAAGATTGTTCCAGGCTGAAGGGCCGGCTACCGCGAAGTCTCGATCGCCAAAGTTTGTGCTTGGACAGCGTTTTGGCACAGTCAATCTACTGATCGCAGAAGACTTAGCTGATCGCAATGTAGACTGTCTAGCACTCAGGTTCTCGTTGATGCAGAGTTCAGATATATAAGCTGGTGCCATTCCATGCAACGCCTTGTAGACCGTCCAGCAGAGCTTGTATTGTATCCTTTCTGGACATTTCAGCCAGTGGAGCTCCTTAAGTTCTATAGTGTGGCCGATCCCATAGTACGCCATACGATTATACACCATACGCCAAATGTTGGTTCACCAGGTGTCCAGCCTCCGACCCTGTAAACGACGTGTACGGAACTTGAAATAGAGGAAAGCCTAGGAAAACGTGGCACATAAAATCAATAAAAAATTAAATGTCGGTCACGTGAGACGTGAGTCGGAGAAATCGACGCGCATGCATGATACGATGTACAGATTTTATTTATTTATATAATAGATAAATCCCTTTTTTGGCTTTCTTGAGAAATCGGAAAAATTTCCTTTTTAAAATCGATTACTCATTTAACAGCGAAAAATTAAAAACGGATACTATTATCCTTGGGATAATATAAAATATCTCATTTCAACTGTTTCGGTTATATTATTATTATTATTTGTACGGGACGCACTGGACGTCCCTGTAATTTTTTATTTGTGGCGCCGACTGCTGCTCGTCTCCGATGTAGTCCACGGGGAAAGGGGCGTGATGCTACTTAACTCTCGTACCGAAAGCGGGCGAAAAAATAATAAGCAAGTTATATTTAGTCGGCGATCGGTAGAGAGTGAAGCGTGATGCGAAGTGGGGTGTGCGAGGGCTCAGCCTTTATAAAGGCTATTTTCAACTGATGCTCTTGGCAGGCTCTAGGCATGCACTGATTTGCTCTGCCCAGGGCCCACCTATTTATACGATTTGCCGGCGGCGGTCCCGGTAGCAGTGCCACCTGGCGGCACTTTCTCAAAGCTACCTGCCGGCCGCGAGGCCTCCCACTGTTTTCGCCACCCCACGCTTCGACCGTTCACACTTCACTCCGTCCCGACCGCCTCGTTTATTCCTTATGATCAATTATACAAGAAAAATACAAAAAATAGGACTTATACTCTAAATACACAAAGTTGCGACGTTAAAACCGGGAGCAAAAAATGTACGGGGAGAATTGTGGGACTGGCCAAAATGGACGCCGCGGACCCCTGTGTGCCCTCTCTCGCTCGCACACAGCTTGCTGGCCTCGGCGTCCTAGGTAGCAGACTTTCAGCGCAGTCCCCTCTCTCCGCCCGTTACCTAATTCAGCCCACGATTCCAACGCCGCACAAACACAAATAGATAGATGAAATTAAGTGATAATATCGGGAAGTTTTAATCGCCCCCGTACGTCCGATACACTCCCCCCGTGCGGCTGCGCCGTACTAACACTTTCGGGCGTATCCTAGGCGGGGGGTCGGTCGTCGACGGGTCTTCGGCGGCGGAAGAGCATCCTTCGGGAGTGGCGTGTCTGGTTCCGGCTGAAATACAGCGACGCGGACTGCAGGCCGCGTATATGTTCCCTTGCTCGTCTGTATTGTCACGGTTCTGGTCTGGCCGTCAGCTGCCGGGGTGGCCTCGACGACGCGTCCGCGGGGCCATGTGTTCCTTGGCAGCGACGGGTCGGCGAGTAGCACCAAGTCCCCCACCTTGATGGGCGGTCGCTGCTGGTGCCATTTCTGCCGGTGACTGATGGTGGGGACGTAATCCCTTAGCCAGCGTCTCCAAAATCCATCCGCGAGTTGTTGGCTGATGCGCCATTGCTTTCGCAGGCAGGCGTCCGGCTTTCCTCTTGCGAGGATGGTGAGATGCGGTCGTCGCGAGGCTCCCCCCATCAGGAAGTGGTTGGGGGTCAGGGGTTCCTCCTCTGTCGGGTCCACGGCGACGTGGGTCAGCGGGCGGTTGTTGATGGTGTGTTCCACCTCGGCAAGTGCGGTCAGCAAGGTCTCCTCCCGAGGGGCTTGCTCCCTTAGGATCGCCTTTAGGGCTTGTTTCACCGACCGCACTAGCCTTTCCCATGCTCCCCCCATGTGCGGGGCTCCGGGGGGGATGAATCTCCACTCTGTCTCGTTCCCCGCCAGGTACTCTGCGATCTTCTCATTCGCAGACAGCTCCGTGGCGGCCTCTCTCATCTCTCTGTCAGCGCCGTGGAAATTGGTTCCGTTGTCCGTGAGTATGGTTGCGGGTTGGCCCCTGCGGGCGGACATCCGGCGGAGCGCCATGATGGCGGAGTCCGCGCTCAGTGAGGCGGCGAGTTCAAGGTGCACGGCGCGCGTCGTCAGGCACGTGAAGAGCGCTCCGTACCTCTTCTCCCGCCGTCGGCCGATGGTAACCTCCATCGGCCCGAAGTAGTCCAATCCGCAGTGGGTGAAGGGCCGGACGCGTCCGGCCAACCGGATCGATGGCAGGGGGGCCATTCTGGGTGGTAGTGGCTGGCAGCGTCTGAAGCGGCACGTCGGGCAGTGGAAGCGCAAGGCGCGCAAGTTAGTGCGCAATCTCAGCACGTGGAAGCTGCTGCGCACCTCTGCCACAGTCGTCTCTATTGCCGGGTGAAGTCCTTTGTGGTGGATGTGGTTGAGCAGGAGACGGGTGTATGGGTCGTCCCCGTCGAGGATTATCGGCGAGCGCGTGTCGCCCGACACTCCGCGGAGTTTCCTCAGGCGGCTGTCAGCGCGCCATAGGCCCTCTCGGTCCTGAAACGGCGCGAGAGGGGCTAGTCGGCTCGAGCGCATGCTGCGGAAGGATCGGGATTGCGAGGCCTGTGTCAGCCTCTTCTCGGCCTCGCGGACCTCCTCGGCGCGGAGCGTCCCCTCTGGTTCCCGTCTTGCTGCTCCCTCGCGGCATCGGCGGATGAATCGCAGGACCCACGCCGTAGCGCGGGTCAGACGGCTCCAGGATGAGAACCGTGTGACGTCAGGTAATCCTCCTTCGTCGAGTTGTGTAAGTGTCCCGACGAATTGTGGTCGCAACTCTAGGTCATCGGGCTGGGGCTGGAGCGCCCTCTCACGTGGCCGTTCGGTCTCCGGTGCCCTCAGAAATGCGGGGCCGCCGAACCATTTCCCAGCGGGTGTGAGATCCGGCGCCTCGCCGTCCCTGGTCCCGGCGTCAGCGGGGTTGAGTTTGGTGGGCACCCACTTCCAGTCCGAGGCAGATGACAACTCGTCGATTTCGCCAAGGCGGTTGGCGACGAAGGCGGAGTAACTGCGCGGGTCCGTCCGGATCCAGCATAGGACCGTGGAGGAGTCCGTCCAGTAAGTCGTCTTGATTATGTGTAGTTGCGTCTCTTTTCGTATGGTGGCGGCCAGGCGGGCTGCCATCAGGGCGGCTTGCAGCTCCATTCGGGGGACGGACAGAGGCTTGAGGGGTGCCACCTTTGTTTTCGCGGCAATGAAGTAGACGTCCTTTCCCCCGACTATGTAAGCCACGGTGCAACACGCCAGCTCGGACGCGTCGCAGAAGACGTGCAGTGTGACGTCGCCGCCGCTTCTCCCGGCCGTGCAACGCGGGATCTTAACATCGATGTGGCTCGCGAGCTCCAACCATTCCTGCCACTTCTTGGCCTGCGCCGGTTGGATGACCTCGTCCCACTCGATGCCCGACCGCCAGACGGCCTGTAGGAGGATCTTCGATCGGATCGTCAGGCAGGTGATGAAGCCCACCGGATCGAAAATTCTCATGACGGCGCTCAGCAGCTGTCGCTTGGTGGGTCGGGCCGCCACGTCCTCGGTCCTCCTAAAGTTGAACCGGAACTGGTCGGCGGCCGGACTCCACTCCAGTCCCAGGATCTTCTCTGTCTCCTCGCCTCCGTCGATGGTTACAGCCGTCTTGGCTCTGGCGTCGATGGGCACACTCTGGATGGACGCGGGTTCGTTGGTCGCCCAGTTTGTCAGTTCGAAACCGCTGGCTGCCAAGGCGTCTCGGATGTCTCGGACGAGCGTGGCGGCCTCCTCCGGGGTGTCCACCGCGTCCAGATAGTCGTCCATGTAGAACTTGGTTCTGATCGCGATGGCTGCCTCGGGGAACTTCAGCGCACAAGCCTCCGCCGCCTTGTTGCGCACAAAGTGCGCGCTGCTCGGGGAGCAAGTCGCTCCAAACATCACGGACGTGAGGACGTAGGCGGCGGGCTCCGACTGCGCATTCGGGCGCCATAGGTACGTCTGCGAGGGCCAGTCGGCCGGGCGAATCTTGATGCGCAGGAACATCTCCTTAATGTCAGCCGCGAGAGCCACCTTGCCCTCGCGGAAGCGGATGAGGTTCCCGAGCAGAGATGTCAGCAAGTCGGGGCCGGTCAGCAGACGGTCGTTCAGCGAGGTCCCTCGGCAGCGGCTGGCGGCGTCGAAGACCACTCGGAACTTCCCTGGCTTATTCGGGTTTGATATGGAGAAGTGGGGCAGGTACCATCTTCGTGGTGCCGGTGCAGCGGCCTCCGCTTCGCTCAACTGCCTAGCGTAACCCTTGCTAAGCAGGAGCTCCATTTTCTCTGTGTATTGGGCAGCTAGTGGCGGGTCCCTCTGCAGCTTCTTCTCAAGCGTGAGTAGCCTCCTCCTCGCACACGCACGATTGTCCGGGAGCAGGGAGGAGTCTTCCTTCCATAATAGGCCCGTCTCCCAGCTGCCGTCCGCCAGTCTCCGAGTGGTCTGCTCCATCAGCTGCTCCGCTCTCTGATCGTCTGCGTTGATGCGTTCCGCGGCCGTTACTCCGAGGGAATCGACCGCGAAATTGTAGCGGAGCAGCTCGTCTAGTCGGGTGTCCTGCCGGTCCTCGGATCGTAGCGCCAAGGTTGTTGCGTGAAGTATCTTCCCGCTGGCTAACCAGCCGAGGGCCGTTCGGGACATGAGGGGGAGGTCCGCTTTCTCAGAGACCTCCCGTGACACTATTAGGTGCGCGTTATCATTCCCGATCAGTATGACCGGTCGTACGCGTCGCCCGTCGGGTAGCGGCTGTAGTGGGAGGTCTAGACCCTCCACCGTGTATGCCTCCACGGTGTACTTTTGTCCCTCCGAGTTAAGGAGAGATATCGATACTCGCCGGGAGTGAGAGTCCTTTGCGCACGCTCCGAGTGCTCCGTGTAGGCGGAGCTCGTACTTCGGTCCCGTGGCGCCGACGTCTCTTGCCGTTCTGGCGTCGATTAAGGTGACCGTCGACCCCTCATCGAGGAGAGCGTGCACTGGGGCTGCACCTCTAGGTCCGGTCACCGTTACCTCCGCAACTTTGAGGTAGACATCTGGGTCGGGCCGCGAGACGTGCATGCACGTCACCGCTTGCGTCCTATGTAGGAGTTCGTGGTGATCTCCGCCGCATCCCTCGATGTTGCACGGTCCTTGCACACACTGACCTTTGTGTAAGGCCAAACAAACAACACAGGCGCCGGCCGCTCGAACGAGCACCCAGCGCCGTTTCGGATCACTTTTCGTAAACTCGGGGCACTTTTTCAACTTATGTTTATGTGATTGGCAGATCGCACAAGCGTTTCTTACACTTTTATTGTCACTTATTTCACTGGGGCGTTTACGCGGCGGGGCACTCACGGTGTCGCGCGCGGGCGCGGCGCATTCTTTTGCTTCGTACGCTGTCGCGTGCACTGTGGCCTTGAAGTCGCGCCTCTCGCGTCCCGTCGCGGCCCTTCCTGATCTCAGCGAGCAACCGAAACGAGGCATCCGGTCCATGATGTTCCGGAGGAACTTCGAGAACTCGGTGATGGTTGACTCGGTTGCAGTCTGCGCCCAATTCACCCGCAGAAAGAAAGGTAACTTTGCAGTTACGTCGCACAACAGCGCCGGGTTCGCCAAGTAATCCGAGGGCATGAGATTTAGTTGCGCCACTAGATTTTGGATCGCCGCACTAAAATCGAAGAACTGTTCGTTCGTTGCGTTGTCCGGGAGGTCGGGGAGTTTCCTAACCCTCTCTAGGGTCAGTGTCGCAATCGAGTGGACGTCACCGAAGCGGCGTTCCAGGACCTCGAGGATTTCCGGGACGTGCTCCGGGTCCAAAAGAAGGCTTGCTACTGCTCCCCGCGCCTTCCCGACGAGTACGCGCTGAAGTCGCATCAGGTTCTCCGCCTTGGTCATCTTGCAGGTGGTGGTAGACGACCAGAATTGGGCCTGCCAGCCCGGCCAGTCCAGGGGGTCGCCGGCGAAGTTGGGAAGGTCCTTTGCCATGGACTGTCTGGCGAGGAAGGCCGTCATTTGGTTCCCCTGTTCAGTTGAGTGGGAAGGGCCATCGTTGAGGCTCCTGGCTTCAGCCCTCTCCATCAAGGCGGTCAGGCGGGCGAGTGACTCGTCCGTTCCACCGCTCACTGGGGGCCAAAGCGCCTGCATCGGCGCTCCGTCCATGCGGGGTGGCGGGGCGTGTGTGCCGGCCGCGTACCCGCGTGTGTTGTCCGGCGCCGGGCCTTGTAGGCCGGGCGCGGCGTTGTAGTGCGGCTCCTCTCGATTGGCGGAGCGCCCGTGGCTGCTCCGCTCCTCGCCGCTCTGCACAGGCTGCGTGGGTCCCCACCGCGTGTCGGCCGGCGCCGGGGCCCTCGGGCCGGGCGCGGGCGCGCTGCTGTGGTCCTGCATCCTGCGCTCAGCAGCATAGGGGTCGTATGATGGGACCCTGCTGCTCGGAGTCGGATCCGTTCTGCTCCAATGCGCGCCTGACGCGTCTGCATGGTGCTGATGTCCGGGCTCCTGGTGGGTGAGTGCTGGCGGCACCTGCCGCGGTTGACACGCCTGTGCCGGTCCGTTGTAACCGGATGGTGTCATCCCCAGTGGCAGCGCTCGTTCGGGGGCTGAACGCGGGTCGTAAGGCCGCGCCCAGCCGCTCGGAGTAGGATCTGCTTGTTCCCACTGCGCACCTGGCGCCAGGCTTGGTGCGCCGGGCGCGGGTGCGTCATCGTGGTACTGCGCCCTGTCCTCCTGTGATGTGGGGTCGCCATGCCTCCACTGCGCGCCGGTGTGGGCCGGGCCGTCTCGGCCGGGCGCCGGCGCGCTGGCCCGGGTCTGCTGTCCGGGCATGAACGGCGTTGGATCCTGCCGCGGTTGACCTGCTTGTGCCGGCCCGCCTGGGCCGGGAGCGGTCATTCCTGCTGGCGGCGCTCGTCCTGTGAGTGCACGCAGTGAAGCCTGAAGATCTTCCATCTGTGCCGCGTATCTCTCGACCTCCCGCTCGCGCCTCCGCAGCTCCTTGCGGAGCAGGCGGACGGTGTCCTGGGTAGAGATCGAAGACGGCTGGTCCTCATCCTCGGTGTCCGTGCTCCTGCTCGGACACGGCGTGGTGAGGTCGGCTGTTGCGGAAGCCCCGCTGTCGGCGGGCGCAGATGAACATGTCTGCAGCCACTCGGCGGTCGTCTGGTCCCCGGAAGGCACACGAACGGCGGGCGCAGGCTGCTCGGCTGCGGTGAGAGGGGCTGCCGGGGGCGCTAGGCCCGGGGCGGCAGCGAAGTGGGTGGAAGGCGGTGCATTCCCTCCGGCTGTGGTGGTGGAAGGTCCAGCGGGCCCACTGGAGGCTTCCTTCCCGGAGCGGAGTGAAGGCGACATCGGAGATGAGACTGATCCGCGGCTCGAAGGACCATGTACGGGACGCACTGGACGTCCCTGTAATTTTTTATTTGTGGCGCCGACTGCTGCTCGTCTCCGATGTAGTCCACGGGGAAAGGGGCGTGATGCTACTTAACTCTCGTACCGAAAGCGGGCGAAAAAATAATAAGCAAGTTATATTTAGTCGGCGATCGGTAGAGAGTGAAGCGTGATGCGAAGTGGGGTGTGCGAGGGCTCAGCCTTTATAAAGGCTATTTTCAACTGATGCTCTTGGCAGGCTCTAGGCATGCACTGATTTGCTCTGCCCAGGGCCCACCTATTTATACGATTTGCCGGCGGCGGTCCCGGTAGCAGTGCCACCTGGCGGCACTTTCTCAAAGCTACCTGCCGGCCGCGAGGCCTCCCACTGTTTTCGCCACCCCACGCTTCGACCGTTCACACTTCACTCCGTCCCGACCGCCTCGTTTATTCCTTATGATCAATTATACAAGAAAAATACAAAAAATAGGACTTATACTCTAAATACACAAAGTTGCGACGTTAAAACCGGGAGCAAAAAATGTACGGGGAGAATTGTGGGACTGGCCAAAATGGACGCCGCGGACCCCTGTGTGCCCTCTCTCGCTCGCACACAGCTTGCTGGCCTCGGCGTCCTAGGTAGCAGACTTTCAGCGCAGTCCCCTCTCTCCGCCCGTTACCTAATTCAGCCCACGATTCCAACGCCGCACAAACACAAATAGATAGATGAAATTAAGTGATAATATCGGGAAGTTTTAATCGCCCCCGTACGTCCGATACAATTATTATTATTTTGTTGAATCGCTCTTTACATCATTGCAGCGTGAGCCAAATCGATGTAATGGGTACAGCTATTATATTAATTCTCATGACATGTGATAGGTAGCTAATCTATCGCCATTTTATTAGCACGTGAATTCTACACCAGACCGAATACTACGTGACAATCACACTGCAATCGCCGGGAATCGAACCCGGGACCTTCGGGGTGGCAGTCAAAGCACTTACCACTCGGCCACGACAGGACAGGGCATTGTGGCGATCCATCCTCTCTGCCTACCCCTCCGGGGAAATGGAGTGATGGTTAGTTAGTTAGTTAGTTAGTTATAAATGAGACATAACAAACGAGAAACA
This sequence comes from Lepidostoma basale, assembly GCA_022606425.2. Lineage (NCBI taxonomy): Eukaryota > Metazoa > Arthropoda > Insecta > Trichoptera > Lepidostomatidae > Lepidostoma > Lepidostoma basale. The sequence continues at coordinate 3,178,900 of JAHDVF020000211.1, forward strand.
TTTAGGCTACTCATTTGGACACAAAACGGTGTAACAAAGATAAAACAACAACATGAAACCAAAAAAATACTCGTACACATCAGAAGGAACCCAAATATGTCGACGTCAGTGAGGCAGTACTCTTTCCAGAATTTGTAATTTTATTTTTTATGAACACCGCCTCACTGACACTGAAAATGTCAACAAATGATTCAACGTGCGAATTGTTATTTCTACTGGCATCACCAAAGGCAGGTTGGTTATAGAGGATCCATTTTAAGCGACTCACAAGTGATTATCGACATGGATGTAGGCTTTACAAGACAATAAATCGTTTGGTTTAAATTAATTAAATAATTTTATATTGATCTTAAAGCAAGTTTTTTTCTTATTCTTAATTATTCAAAATGAGCAGAAAAACATCAAATATCTCAAACGTATGTTTAAATTAAATATGTAAAATTCTTTACTTAACGCCGTTCTTTAAATGTTCTTAAAACAGGGTATTTCCAAAATTTGTGTATCTTGTGTTTTTTTCTTCTTAGAACTAGGTACGTTCTTTGATTTATTTTCATTTAATCATCATAAGCCTAATATTTACGTCAGGAATCGATATTTTTTTCAGTATATTATTCACTTATCAAAATTCCCGTCAATTAATTTTTTTTATTTAATAAAGTATTACAAGTGGTTGGAAAGACCCACGAATAAGCTTTGCTTTTATTTATCGTCTGGCGCAGAGGTTCTCAAACTTTTGTTGTCCCGTAGACCCCTTGCCGATTTCTTCTATTTTATGTAGACCCCCTGCTTTCCAAATATTGATATTTTTACAAATATATCTATAACTATAAAATTAGTGTTTGTAGCTGACACAGAGCTACTTACTTTAATAGGGTTTACTGTAGAAAAGAAATCTTTAAAATAAAATACATGTTAAGTTTTACATGTATAGTTATATATTTTGTGACAATATAGTGCCCGCATATCTAACTAAAAATGTAGCATATAGTTATGAAATACATGACTATTTGACGAGAGTTCCTGATCGATTCCGACTCCGGAGACCCAGACTTGAAAGTACAGGGAAAGGTGTTTTATAGAGGATTTAAATTATATAACGAATTGTCAAATGAGGTAAGAGATGCCGGTTCTCTTGCGATCTTTCGTCGAAAATGCTTTCAATATGTTCTAGGTACCGATATTTAACGTTTTTGTTGTTTTTCTCATTTGCGATTTTTATATTATTACTTAATTGTTTATAAAAAATTGTTTTATAACTTGTAAAATGTTCCTGTAATTTTTCATAACTTTATTAGATAAATAAATAAATTTAAACTGATTAATTTACAACACTGATAGAATATATCACAATGTTGTATTATACACTTTTCGAGAATGTCGCGACAGCTATTTCGCCAACTCATGTTGTCATCAGCTGTTGATACAGCTGTCGGTACACTCTTAAAAAGTGTATAAAAAATTGTCACATTACAACATTGTTGTAAATTTAACAGTTGTTAAAAATGTTGAAATATCATATATGGTATTCCAATAGAAATGCACGTAAAAGACATCTACAGACTGACCGGCATTTTACCATTTAGTATTATACCTTATTACGAAATTGCATATACTCAAATTCAAATCATAAATAACGAAGCTGAAACAAATACTCATGTCACTTATAACCGTGATGTTCACAGTTACAACACAAGACAAGGACACAATCTACACCCACCTGATACTCGTACCACTAAGTTTGGTCTGAAGTCTCTGCTGTACCTGGCTTGTAGGGAGTATAACAGGCTTCCTGAGAGTATTCGGGGGTCTAGTAATGTGGCTAACAGCCTAAAGCTGTTTTACCTCAGGCAGTTTGTGGAAAATGGTATTTATTAGTCTTTTTGTGTTTTGTAATCTTTGTGTGTCTGTCATAAATATGTTTTATTGTAATCATTGTAATTATATTAAGGCCCAAAATGAGTTTTTATAACTCATGGGAAATACATGATTTATTATGTATTTTTATATAAATAAATAAATAAATCATAGTGTTTCGGCCAAAAGAATAGACTTATAGACATACAATTATTAATTAAAACAAAAAAAATATTTATATCCACAATTTTTACATAAAATAAAAACGAAAAAAAATTTATATCCAACATTTTTACAAAAAATAAAAACACAAACACATCAATGTTCTAATAGGAAGGATGAGCCTGATGCTATGATATCAATATTTCAATATTCGGCTTTAATTTAGTTGAACCATCTCGTGAACCCCTATTTACATCTCAAGCACCCCCTTTTCCAATTGTCGTAGACCCCTTGCAAGCCGAAATCGACCAGTGGGTGTCGATATAGACCACTTTGGGAACCACTGTTCTTGCGTCATATTTTTTGTCAGTTTAAACGAGTTGAACTATAGACAAGCCGTTAATTGAAAAGTGCGTCATGTAGTGTTGAAAACGTGGGTTTTTATGTAAACTTCTTTCTGAAACTTCTAAATATACTTTGTAATAACAGTGACACTGAAATAGATACATGATTCACAGTGCAATTTAGTACACAATAGACAAAAATGCAGTAAAAACGATATAAGCACCCGTAAGTGAGAGCTTCAATTCTCTCTCTCTCAGGTTTCAATTTTCTCTATTCTTCTCTTTCATTCTTCCCTGTCTTGTGTCGCTGTTTTGAAATCTGCATATGATGACCAGCGCACGTCCACCAACAGGTCCTCCAGGTACTCTCAGCGTGGGCGTCCCCTAGAGTTTGTCCCCTCGGTCATACCCTCCATTATGGCATGAAAGAGGCCTTCTTGTCGTATTACATGGCCGATCCATCTTGCACGCCTTTCGGACAAGGTCCTGAGCAGCCTTCCTCCTTCGATTCTTTGGAGAACCTCTTCATTTGTAATGTGGTCTCTCCAGGAAATTCCTAATAGTCTTCTATAGTACCACATCTCAAAAGCCTCTAGTCTCCGTTTATCTCTTTCGGATAGGCACCATGTCTCGCAGCCGTACATCAAGATACATACTGACGTTTTCATGTGTATTATTATAATTAAAAACTTGATGTTTTCATATATATGGTAGAACATTATAAATTAGGTAGCTTATTAATTAAGGTCTACAAGATTTTATAATCTATTAAATTTATACGATTCTTCTGGTTTCATTTGCATTCATAATTAATTCGTATTGATATTAAATTTTTTTAATTAATTTTACAACTTCAGAAGTTAGTTTTAAGTAATTTTATGTATAATTTTCATTTATTTAAAATTACTCTGAATTCTGGCTTTAATAATGTTAAAAAAGAGACATTTATTTCATAAATAGTGGAGTATCAATGAGGGACCTCTCATAATACTCCAATATTGAATCGAATTATTGAAAAAATGTTTTATGGGTTTCGCATTACAAAGGCATCAAATGTCTCTAGGGCGAAACTTAGTGAAAGCGAAATGTAGTAAGGCGAAACATGTCATTCCCATAAAATATAATAAACCTTCTAGAAAACAGATGTTTTCGGCATTCGTATTAAATAGTAAAATTAGATAATAATTAAATAAAACGCTGTTTTCTTAACTGTTTTCTTAACTTATTCCACTTTTTGTATTTATTTCGATAGTGACCGGTTTCGCCAATCTAGTTGGCATCGACAGACTGGTCTGTATGTATGAACGTAGAGGAATCTCGAGAGGTACGTCAGAATAGAACAGTGTGGTGGTCCATCATCTCTGCCTACGCCATAGGAGAAACGACGTGATAGTGAGTTAGTTAATATGTTAAATCGACATTCGTGGCAGAGTGATAAGAGCTCTGACTTCCATACCGAAGGTCCCGGGTTCGATTCCCGGCGATGGCAGTGTGATTGTCACACTGTCATTGGTCTGGTGTAGAATTCACGTGACAATAATATGGCGATAGATTAGCTACCTATCACATGTCATGAAAATCAATTAAATAGCTAATAAATAAATTGTATACAGTAGTTGGGTTCAAACGACCTGTTTTATACAAGGAAAAAATATCTTGACAAAATTACAGTGCAAGTCAAATGGGTGTAACACTTAAAATGAAAATCTAAGTACAGTTATATGAATTCAAATAGGACGTTTCCTTCTTTGTTCTGTTAGTCCACAGGTTCCCAAACTTTTAAGGACCACCACTCCCTTTACAATAAACAAAAATTACTTCGCCCCTCTCCCATAACAGCTATACTAAATATCAAAATATTGTCGCAATTATCTATATTTTTAAGTAATAGCTTGGTCGCGTGAATGGAGTCTTTGCTTTCTTTATGGAGGTAAATCGTACACTAGATTTTATAAATTTGCATCGTCATCAGTGTTAGGTGTTGTCAGAATACAAAGTGTAATAGGCAGTTAAAAAAGCGTCAAAGCCTCCTGGCGATGACACGGTATTACAGTTAAAGAATATAAAGAACGTCATTATACGGTCTCCCAAATTACGACTTTCCTACGCACCTACCTAAAGCTTAAGGTCAAACGTTACGTATGTATATTATTACATGCCTGTATTGCATATATTAATTTCAGTTTTAAAATATAAAAAATATATAACCTAGTTTTATCGTTTTTATAAAGAATTTTGACAGGTGTAAAAATAAATTTTTCATTTGTTCCAATGACAATTTGAATCATTTCTTTAATATTATTTTTAAGTTCTTGCTGGTTAAGTGCCTAATTTAAAAACGCCCTTTGAAAAACGATGGATACGTGTAACATAAATTAAATAAACACAAAAGTCCGGATCGTCCATGTCAACATGTGCAACATCGAAAAAAACATTATGTGTTATTACATTATGTGCTAAATTAAAAAAAAACGGGTGAATTCGTGGAACATAAATTAAATAGACAATATACGAGTATGTGCACCATCTAAAAATAACATTTTGTGTTAAAAAAAAATATTTTGTTATTTTATTTTATATCATTGTATTTTATATTATTTGTTTTAGATTTATTTTGTGGGTGTTGGACCATCGAAGTGTGCGCGGGAAATGCCTATTGGTGGCGATGAGGTTCGCAACCCATCACACCGCGTCTCCCGCGGAGCGAAAAGAGAAGGATGGAGTGCTGCATCAGTAAAAGTGTGACAGTCCACTCTTTCTGCCTACCCTTTCGGAGAGACGGCGTAATGGTTAGTTAGTTAGTTTATAACATATGTAAGCTAGAAAATGCATGTTTCTGCGCTGATATATCGTCTAATCCTGCCCAGAAGTGAAATTTTTTTAGTCATCTTCTTAGTAACATGTTTTGTATTTTGTGAAAAAGTTAGTCTGTTATCTATTAGGACACCTAAATATTTGAATTCGTGTATTTCTTCTTTAATTTCCTCGTCTATCATCACTGTTGGTGCCATAGGTATTTTTTATTCTCAACATCTATGAATTTTGTTTTTGTCACATTCAATTTGAGTTTATTTTTCCTAAACCATATTAAAATATTGTTAAGATCCGCATTTAATTTATTCACAATAGATTGGTAGTTTTCCCCTGATATGTATACCAATGCATCATCGGCAAACAGTCTTATTCTACAATGTTCAACTTTTTTAACTATGTATGTCATTAATATATACGATGAAGAGGATTGGTCCAAGGACTGTTCCTTGTGGTACACCTATATATATCAAATTAGAATTTATTATAAAGTTAATTAAATTAACATATTTATTGGTAAAAATATTGATTAAAATGCACACTTATTTAATCTCTACTCCGACAATGTTTTTAAACGAGCCCTCATCAACACCGAGAAAGGACTGAAAATTAATGGCATTGTGATAAACAATGTAAGATATGCCAACAACCTGTTTTATTAGCTGAAAGCGTCAGCGATCTTCAGGACCTCCTTAATCTTGTTGACGAGTCCGGTGAAAGATTGGGGCTAACAATAAATGTCAGCAAAACCAAATGGATGACATTCGGACGGCTTGACTACAGTGGGTCAGTATTGCATTTGAACGGCCGTAACCTTGAAAGGGTAGAAATTTTTAAATACCTCGGCAGCATACTAACGCATTCTCTTGACCCAGATGTAAAGATAAAATGCAGAATTGAGGCAGCAAGAGCCACGTTTAATAAAATGAAATCACTCTTCTGCAATGATAACATAAACTTGAAACTCCGCCAGAGAATGATCAAATGCTATGTGTGGTCAGTTTTATTGTACGGATGTGAAACTTGGACCCTGAATGTTAACTCAATGAACAGACTGGAAGCATTTGAAATGTGGCTCCATCGCCGAATGCTCAGAGTTCCCTGGGCAGGCATGGTTACTAATACCGAAGTCCTGAGGCCAACTAGAGTTGACAGGGAATTGTTATCAACTATCAAGGTTCGAAAGATCTCACATCTGGGTCATATACTGCGTGGAGAAAAGTACCACCTTCTCCAACTTGCGATATTGGGGGGAAAATTGAGGGACGCCGAGGGCCCGGAAGGAGACAAATGTCCTGGCTGCGAAACGTGAGGGAGTGGACCGGCATCCGAAGTGTCGAGGAGCTGTTCCGAGCGGCGCAGGACAGGGACAGGTTCGCTGAGGTGATCGCCAACGTTGGGGGGACCCGACAGGGCACTTGAAGAAGAAGAAAAAAATGCACACAGATAAAACGAATCAAAATTAGCATCAAATTTGCAACGCTTGAATGAATTTTAAAAAATCTCGAGTACCTTTATGTGCCCTTTACTACATCCGTGCCTTTGTCATAAATGGGCCGATTTCTCGTTGCACCAACGGGTACAAGGCACCAAGGGCAGATGACTTATCGACTTTGGCACGATCGTTGGACAAAGGTCATTGCAATTATCCAAATCCGATGACGCTCAATTCTTTAGCAACCGAATAACTTCATTAAATGTACGAAAAAGGTTAATTTACCATCACGCCGTTTCATCGAAGATGGTTAGTTAGTATGTTAGTTTACCCTTTAGAGATGAAAGCACTGTCTTTATTATAATATTTTATTCATTTTATTAATTTGTCATGTATTTCATGTTTTTTATTTACTTTTTAACCCTTCTAAGACACTTTCCAATGGGTTTTTTTAATAACGCCTTAATAGAAAACATTTGATAATGTCTTTGGAGGGCGAAACATCATTCAATATCAAATATAATAAAACTCCTAGAAGACAGATGTTTTCATTCGTATTAATTATTTAATATGAAGTTTTAGATCATTGTTCAAGAAACAATAAATAAGCAGAATTTGTTTAAAAGAAATATAAGTGAAGTGACAGTTTCTTCAATATCGACTCACTAATTAATGATTTCGAAAGGAAATAACTTTGAAGTGCACACTTTCTTCAATTGGTATCCGGATTTATGAGTAAAATATATTGTAATTATATATTCAAAAGATTTAAATAGATTGAGACATCACAAAGTAGTGCAAACGATTTCGAAAATTTAGTAGAAGCATACATTGTAAATTTTAAACTGTTTAATTAAACAAACTTTGTTTTATGTATCGCAATTGTATTTTCATTTTTCGCGACAGCTGTTTCCTCAATCTATGTTGACATCATCAGGTGTTACAATAATAAATATAATTAATATTATATTCAACATAGGTTGACGAAACAGCTGTCGCGAAAAATAAAAATACAATTGTGATACACAAAACAAAGTTTTTTTAATTTAACAGTTTATAATGTTGTAGTGTTTCGACCAAAACAATGGACTATAATCCAGAAACGTTCTCGGGCATGCACATCGTGTGCATTTCGAATTACTTTCGGAGTGAATCGAAGTATTTCTCTCTTGCTCTTTGTATTCAAAATATTTATTTATTTATTTAATAAAGTTATGAAAAAATACAGGAACATTTTACTACTTATAAAATAATCTTTTACAAACAATTAATTAATAATATAAAAATCGCAAATGAGAAAAACAACAAAACATTAAATATCGGTACTTAGAACATATTGAAAGCATTTTCGACGAAAGATCGCGAGAGAATCGACATCTCTTACTTCATTTGACAATTCGTTATATAATTTAAATCCTCTATAAAAAAAACCTTTCTCTGTACTTTCAAGTCTGGGTCTCCGGAGTCGGAATCTATCACGACAAATAGTCATGTATTTCATAACTATATGCTACATTTTTAGTTAGATATGCAGGCACCATAATATAATTTATAAACAAAATCAAAGTGTTGTAAAGAACTAGTTTTCTTGAATTTAATATTTTTAATTTGCTTAACATTGTAGAAATCCTATTATATTTACCCCAACCAAGTATAGCCCTCATTCCTTTATTCTGTAAAACCTGTAGTTTATCAATATCTCCTTTATTTGCTCAACCTGTAGTTTAACAATACAGAATAACAATAAATAAAGTGAGGCAATATTAAAGCATTATCGTCAAATTTTGATAAGTAAAATAGGTAAATTTCTAAGGTTATTTACGTCAGTACAAGAATACCATATTTGAATAAAAAAAACTGGAAAAAACGCTACATGTAAAGACCTATAGATTCCCCGTATTTTCTCGGGTAAATAGTTGAGTCTAATAATATGTACATTTTGTAGAATACATAGAAACAAATTTACGCAAGATATAGAAAAAGCAAGAAATATGTCTACCAATATTATAACGTTTGTTTTTAACTATATTATTTTACCGTGTATTTACCTGTCGGTGCAAACTCTTTTATTTTGATCCACTGACGTCTTTCAATTCTACAAGCAGGAAAATATTATATATTTATATATTTATAATCCAGAACATTTTATTATCCAGGATGTATGAGGCATGCAAAAAGAGTGACCTGGTGATGAATCTCTCTAAATCTAAAGTGATGGTTTTCGAGAAAGAGGAATGTATGACGATTTGTGATATAAGTGCGATGGACGAGAAATCGGAGCAAGTATTACCGAATTTACGTATCTGGGAAGCATGTTTACAAGAGACGGAAAAATGGAGAAAGACATCGGAAGCAGGGTTGGTGCTGGGAATAAAATAAATGGCGCACTCAAAGTCATTACTGCAAATAGAAATATATCCACAGAAGCAAATATGGCAGTGCACAATGGAGTTCTAGTGCCAACCCTCATGTATGGAAGTGAAGCTTGGAGCTGGCAAAAGAAGGATGAAAGCAGGGTAAACGCCGTAGAAATTAGATCACTAAGAAGAATGTGCGGGAAAACGTTGTATGATAGAATACCGAACGATGAAATAAGAAAGAAATTTAAGGCAGATGATAGCATCATGAATAAAATTAAAAAAAGGATCCCTGAGATGGTTTGGACATATGGAACGAATGGATGAGAACAGAATGGTTAAAAAATTGTACACAAGCAGCGTGAGTGGAAAAAGAAGCCGAAGACGACCGAGGAAAACATGGCATGCAATAATCGACGTGCGTGCATGGTACGATGTATCAGTGTAGAGGAAGCCCGAGAGGTATGCCAGGACAGAGCATTGTGGCGATTCATCCTCTCTGCCTACCCCTCCGGAGAAATAGCGTGATGGTTAGTTAGTTTTTAATTAGCAGAACAAAAACTATTTTTGCATTATTGCTGTGAGTGACATCTGTTGTGTGGTTGATAAATTATTAAGGTTGTAGTCCTCGCTTAAATATTATATTATTTGCCCACAGATGGCAGCAGCAATTTTAATAAATTGCATTGTGTACATTATGCGGACTGCAGGGGATTGAAAACAGGTTGTTTTGATACAATATCAAGTGTATGTCAAATACGAATTAATGCACTTGAACACGTATAACCCCGCATAAAAGTCGAATGAAGCTACATAATGAATATTGATTTTGCCACATGGGAGGTCTCACATTAAATACAAACAGGATTCCATAACTTAATTGGAAAACAAATAATGAATCAAAACTGGTAAGTGGTAACAGAGATAACATTAGAACAATGCATCACGTTATCAATGAGGCAGCCTCTTATCTATAAGAGCATCTATTGAACATATTTTAACTCATTGATGCAATCAGCTGAGAGCCCTCGGGGCAGTACGCTTGGCTTCTGATTAGGGGCTTTGGAAAACCAAGTTACACACATTTATCCAAACATTTTCTAATTTTTTGCTTTTAAACATTATGCCTATGATTTTTTATTTAACATGTCAACATTTTGTGGTTATGTTTCTTCTTCTTCTTCTTCGAGTGCCCTGTCGGGTCCCCTCAACGTTAGCGATCACCTCGGCGAACCTGTCCCTGTCCTGCGCCGCTCGGAACAGCTCCTCCACACTTCGGAAGCCGGTCCACTCCTTAAGGTTTCGCAGCAAGGACATTTGTATCCAACCGGGCCCTCGGCTTCCCTCAACTTTCCCCTCCAATGGAGAAGGTGGTACTTTTCCCCACGCAGTATAATGACCCAGATGTGAGATCTTTCGAACCTTGATAGTTGATAACACTTCCCTGTCAACTCTAGCTCGCCTCAGGACTTCGGTATTGGTAACCATGTCTATCCAGGGAATTTTGAGTATTCGTCGATGGAGCCACATTTCAAATGCATCCAGTCTGTTCATTGAGTTGACTTTCAAGGTCCACGTTTCACATCCATACAATAAAATAGACCACACATAGCATTTGATCATTCTCTGGCGGAGTTTCAAGTTTATGTTATCATTGCAGAAGAGTGATTTCATTTTATTAAACGTAGCTCTTGCTGCCTCAATTCTGCATTTTATCTCTACATCTGGGTCAAGAGAATCCGTTAGTATGCTGCCGAGGTCTTTAAATTTTTCCACCCTTTCAACGTTACGGCCGTTCAAATGCAATACTGACCCACTGAAGTCAAGCCGTAGTTATGTTTACTGGTTATAATATAATTTCGAGTTCTATTTATCAAAACTTATTGTATCACTCCGCTGGGGGAGCCTTTTGTAATTAAACCCCTCAATCATCCCCTTTACAATATCGGATCTAAATTAGTATATATTTTAATAAAGATGTACAAACATACATTTAGCCCCATCATAAAACTACCAAATCGCATTCCAACAATGTTTCCTACAGACGTAAGAGGAATAACCATTAGAGCTGAACCTCTGTAAGCCAGAAGATCCAAGTACTTTCGCAGAGGATAATGCTTCTGCACTTCGCCAACTCCTGAAATGGCACACAACTCTAAAATTGAATCTTGACGGCTATATAAAAGAATTCCTTCTCTGATGAACAAACTAAAAGCGAGGACACAATACAAAAATTCCCGTAAATTATTTATGTATTATATTATATTACTATCTTCTGGCATACAGAGGTTTAGCTCTCTTATCGCAAACAAAAGCCTATCCAAAAAAGCTAAGAGGGCAGTGCACAATGGTGTTCTTGTGCCGACCCTTATGTATGGAAGTGAAGCATGGAACTGGCAAAATAAGGATGAAAGTAGAATAAATGCAGTAGAAATGAGATCTCTAAGACGAATGTGTGACAAATCTGTATGTGATAGAGTGACAAATGCAAGTATAAGAAGTGAATGTGGTGCGAATGAAAGTGTTATGAACAAAATAAGGAAAGGGTCATTAAGATGGTTTGGACACATGGAACGAATAAGTGAAGACAGAATGGTAAAGAAGGTATATGTAAACGGCGTGAACGGAGCTAGAAATAGAGAAAGGCCGAGGAAAACGTGGTACGATCAAATCAATCAAATATTGAATGTCGGTTACGTGAGGAGTCGGAAAAATCGACGTGCGTGCGTGACATGATGTATGAATGTAGAGGAATCAAGAGAGGTATGTCAGGACAGAACAGTGTGGCGTTCCATTATTTCTGCCCACCCCTCCGGGGAGACGGCGTGATGGTAAGTTAGTTAGTTAGTTAGTGAGTCTAACTCTTACGTCTGTTGAAAATGTGATTTAGTGTGAGGGCTCACTTGTGATTATACCAACAAACGAAATTCCCTAAGATTCTTACACACATTAGTCGGCTTAGTATGTGCTGAACATTGAATGGTCAAAAGGTCACCGATGACGATATAATCGCTAGTCAAAACATGTTACGTTTAAGTTGATTAATGAGATTATTTTTTTGTGTATCTGCATATTAATATCTGAACTTTGTACGTAATATACACAATAAATGTGCACATCCGCTTCGATTTCCGTCTCATTTGAATGATAAAGTGTTATTTTAGAGTGTTATTTAAGAGTTAAAGATCTTTGACCACAATAAAAGAGAAAAGCGATAGAAAATGACAAAGTACTGTAAACAATGTTACAGCTATTTTACCAGACGATATCGTACAACGTGGACAAAACAGGATTGTTTTAATTCCGTTTTTATAATACTCGATCGAACAAATTATTTTGTTTTTGGTTTAGTGTAGAATTCACGTGACAATAAAATGGCGATAGATTTAGCTACCTATCAGATGTCTTGAGGATCAATATTTATTATTATTATTTTTATGACTTGTATTTTAAGTGCGCCGTTTTGTAAAATCAATTACTCCAAGGCCGCACTAGGAAATGACTTACCGAACATGCAGTCTTTAGAAGTTTTCTAAATTTAACGTTACTATCCTCATACTTAATACTAACATGGAGGCTATTCCAAGCCAAATGACCTGCAACGCTGAAAGCACGATCATAGAAATATGCTTTATTGGCTCTGACTGGAATTATTATGTTGTTTGCACTTTTTTTTTTGTATACAACAGGTTTTTATGACCCTATTACTGTATACAATTTACATAAACTTTACATGCACTTTACATACATTTTAAAATACATGTTAAAATAAAACAATTAAAATAAAATAAAACAATATTAACAGTTGTAGTATGTACCTATATGTTCCTTAAAGGACGTATAGGTCATTGGGAAAATGTCCACATCGACTGACACCTCATTCAAGAGCACCATACCCCGAGTCATTGTATGCTGCGCCAAGACATTTGTCTTGCTATGCGGTAAGCACAATAGATCGTGTCTTCTAGCGCGAGCATACCTGTCCGGTGCATTGAGGCCATAACACTCTAAGAGGTATGGGCTATCAATGAGGCTACGGAGTATTTTAAATCCTAAGATCATCAATGTACCCTTTCTTCTTGATTCGAGACTGCGGTACTCTGTGTTAATCAATAGATCATTGTGGTGCATAAACCTCGGATATACCCCATTCATCCGCATGTAGAGGTATCTCAGAAATTTTTTCTGGATTTGTTCTAATACCTCCACATACTTCTGCTGGTATGGAGACCATACACCACTCGCGTATTCTAATTTTGATTGTTTCTTTGACTTGTTTCTACTGATCGGAGTGAACGATGCCTTTCCGTTGGCATGGGTGTCAGTACATAGGAAAACTTGATCCGTCTGAAGCTGTCTATTTCTTGAAGGGAGTATTTTAAGTTAGAATTAGAATTTTATTTATTAACAGAATTTTTTAAAATGTCGATTTGATAATTATATACAATTTGTATTTTGTATTTTGAATGAATTAGCCAAGTGAATCGTTTCATAATATTTTAGATATGCAAAAGAATCGAACGATGTGTAGCCATCAAAAAGCAAAATACTACGATGTGTAGCCAGCAAAAACTTTCACGACCGAATTAAAAATACAAAAATTTACGAGTTTAAAGACATTTTGAGATAGGGGCGCCAAACGAGAAGATTCTGAAACGAGCATATCTCCCGTATGCAAGAAATAGGATCCCAAAGATTGCTCGAGACAGTCCACCGGAGGATTCCCGACCATGTAGCGGACAACCGAAATGATAGCAAAATTGTTAATGGTCCACATCCCAGGAGTACGGAGACGCAACCAATATCAAGTTATCAGACCCAAAGAAGATTATATACCATATCCATATGGTACAAAATTGAATAAATAACTAACTGACTAAACATCACGCCGTTTCCCCGGAAGGGTAGGCAGAGAGGGTGAATCGCCACATTGTTCAATCCTTACATAACTCTCGCGCTCCTTCTACATTCACACATCGTGACATGTACGCTCATCGATTGTTTCTACTTCGAACATGGCCGTCTTTCAGTAATTGATTAATTTGGTCATGTCTTCCTTGGCCTTCCTCGACAAATTTTTCTATTCTTACTACTTGTATATATTTTTAACCATTCTTCCCTCATCCATTCGTTCCATATGTCCAAACCATCTTTGTGACCCTTTCTTGATTTTATTTATCACGCATTCATCTGCTTTACATTCCTTTCTTACTTCATCATTTTATATTTTATCATAGATTGTTTTTCCGCACATCCTTCTTAGTGACCTCTTTTCTACGGCATTTATCCTACTTTCATCCTTCTTCTGCCAACTCCAAGCTTCACTTCCATACATAAGGGTCGGGACTAGAACTCCATTGTGCACTACCATCTTTGCTTCAGTCGATATTTTTCTATTTGCGGTAATGACTTTGAGTGCACCATTTATTTTGTTTCCAGCTTCAACCCTTCTTCCGATATCTTTCTCCATTTTTCCATCTCTCGTAAACATGCTTCCCAGGTAGACAAATTCGGTAACCTGCTCTAATTTCTCACCGTTCGCACTTATGTCACAATCTGTCAAACATTATTCTATTTCAAATACTATAACTTTAGACTTTGACACATTCATACTTAATGCATACTTCGTACATTCTTGACACTAGGACTTAATGATCTTGTAGAATAAATAGTTTTTCAACAATGACGTTTGGCGATTTCGCTGCATTTCCTCCGAATTTTTGATCCATCATTGTCCCCGAGATATTACAAGAGTTGCACAGAAAAATCACGACATATATGGAGTGTACGTTTTCACAACTCAAGCAATGCTCAAGCGCCATATGTTTATAATCTGCGTTTTGTCATTATACCATAATTTAATCAACTTTTTATAAGCGTTACGAGGTGGGTCAATACTAGGGTTGGGTGCAATCGAATCAATCATTTTAATCGATCATTTTTCATTCGATATTTGGAATGCTGGGGACCAACTCTCTGCAGCTTTGAAAAGATGGGCATCTCATAACCCATTTCTTTACATTAATCAGGGTATATTTCGAGAACTTGACCGTGCTGGGCGATGTTGGTATTTCTGTCCCTGATATATATTTCCGACAGCGATAGCATAGATTGCTTTTGCCAGAACCAACCTGCATCTGATGACAACGGTGAGAAGAGCAATTAGTCTGCTTAACGCGAACTACTCGGAGATCGAAGTCTTTCATATTAGTAAAAGTAATATGAAAGACGTCGATTGTAATAATTCTTCCTTCTTCTTCCTTGTTGTAGAGACCTATGTGGTCTGTTCTCCTGAGTGTTGCTCTTTCTGTGAGATAGATTCCCAGCTGTCATCCCATCTTTTAGGAGGTCTCCGACGAGGACGAGTCCCATGAGGCTGATTTTGTAATGCAACATAGGGGAGTCAGGTGGTGTCCATTATTTGAACATGACCGTACCAGTCCCTTTTCCGCTGTCTGCTACATCTTATAAAATCCTCAACCTCACATATCTCTCTAATTCTGGTGTTCCTCACGCGATCTCTCAGTGTCTTGCCTGCTATCGTCCTCAGTGTCTTCATTTCGGAAGTCCTCAAAACTTGTTTGGTCTTTACTGTGTCCTTGCTTCGGCGCCATATGTTATTTTTGTCTTAAACATTCTCTATAAATACTCACCTATATTGTAATAATTAATATTTCTAATTGAAATTTCTCGGTAGAAATTCATTTGAAATAATGAAAACAAAAAAATATAGGTATACAAAAATTCTTTATTATTATATATTAAGCGTGCTTCCACTTGTGTTTAACGTCGACCGATTTCACCAGCTTGCTGCCGTCTTCTGATCAGAGTATCTTTTCTTACTAATGTCTAACCATCCATGCATCTCATCCATATTGTATATATTATATTTTACCTGTGCTCAATAGATGCCTTAAACATTAATATTGTTTGTAATATCTGTTGAAATAATACGAGTACATTGATTTGATTTGATCATTTCAAAATGACCACTCACAAAAAGCATTCATATTTCATTATTAATTTTGAATTTATTTTTTATGAATTTTTCTGCTTGATTTTTTTAGAAGGTCTTTTGAATGTTTTATATATTATTTCGTATTATTTTGTTAATTCTTTTTTACATCATTACAGAACGAGCCAAATCGACGTAAAGGGTACAGCTATCAAATGGATTCTCGCGACATGTGATGGGTGACAATTATACACCAGACCAAAGACAGTGTGACAATCATACTGCTATCACCGAGAATTGAACGCGGGACTCTAGGTGTGGCAGTAGAAGCATTTACCTCTCGATCACGAAGGTCTTCGTCATCACGTACAAAGTAAGAATCTTATTTACATTAAAATAAATCGATTATTATAATCGATGTCTCTCATCATTATTTCATCATCGGTCAGTCAATTTTACAAGTGGCTTCCAACCGCGAATTACTGCACACCCGTTTTGAAACATTCGCCATAGTTATTAAACTGTCATTTTGACTAACAAGTTGGCACAGAGAAGCTGCCACCGCCATTTTAGGACTTGTTAAACATAATATTAACTCTCCGTTTCAACAGATTGCAAATCAAATATTGCGATGAAATAGTGCGTTGTTATTAAATCACTAATGTATGAACATTGCTCCGGGGAATGCGAACTCTCACTCTCGGTGATATAAGGATTATGACTTCGATCGAGATTAATTATATTGTATGGACATATTATATATAGATATTAACACAGAGCCGGCCCTCCGTTATGCGGCGCCTAGTGCACAGTTTCCCAAATTGTTCTGGGCCAATACCCCTTTTACAAAAAACTAACTAATTAACCATCACGCCGTCTCCCCGAAGGGGTACGCAGAAAGAATGAACTGCCACACTTTTCTTTCCTGACATATTTCTCTTTCCTCAACATTCATACCGACATTCAATATTTGATTTATTTGATCGTGCCACGTTTTCCTTGATATTCCTCTATTTCTAGTTTTATTTACATCGAAAAGGCGTGATGGTATGTTTGGTAAGTAAACAGATAATATGCAATATTATTTTAATGTTTTATAGAATGTATTGAATGTCGGTCATGTGAGGAGTCAGAGAAATCGACGCGCGTGCATGACACGATGTATGAATGTTGAGGAAGCGAGAGAAATATGTCAGGAAAGAAAGGTGTGGCAGTCCATTCTTTCTGCCTACCCCTTCGGGGAGACGGCGTGATGGTTAGTTAGTTAGTTAGAATGTAACTACAAAGTTAACTATATGTACGACATAGCGTCTTTAACTAGTCATAAAATTATATTTAAAACAATGAATTTCAAAACAAAAAGATGTCTAAAATATATGTTTTTAACATAGTCGTGTTTTGGATTATTTAGAAAAAATATTAAATCTTAAGCATTAAAGAATTAAAACAAATTGTGATATTTTAAGGATAATCTATTCGTCTTTGAAATTAATGTTCTAAAAATAGAATAATTATCGCACTTTTGAATGCGGTGCCTGTCTTATTACAAAGATTTGAACCTACGGTGAGACCGTCCCTGATTGATAGGAGACCGACCGATTGGTAGTTCAAGTGATTGTCCTTTTTATGGAAGTGTGAACGTCGTATGAGTTATGAACATAAAACACGGTGATTAATAGTGTTTTTGTCTCGGGAATATTTTAATTATACTTAGATATGTAAAATAAATATAAAAAATCGTAATATCGAATATATTTCGAAACATGCAAAACAAATTACGACCCGAACACTCCGAGTTCCTACTATACCACTATTCTGACGCTGTCGAAGATAACCACCCGGAACATAAAGATGGATACCCTCCAAGATGACGGAATTCTCAAAGTATCCCCTGATAAGTCCGAAGAAATGGGTAAGTGTACCTATCCGTCCTTATCTGTAGACGATTGGTCCCTAGCATGGCCAAAAGTAATACGGTGGGATTAAGCCACGGATAGCTACCAAACTCTCTCTTAATAATAATAATAATAATAATAATATGCTAACTTTTAAAGCGCCGTTTTTGTGATGTAATCACCTCAAGGGCGCATTAAGACGTGTTTTAAATCTTAAAAATCTAAATGTGACCGCTTAAAAAACGATCGGTTTGAAAGTATAGTAGAACAAAGTATAAATGTTTAAATTGGGTATGAAATATGAAAAAGATGGGTTTTCAATTTAGATCTGAAATCTGTCGGATCATTTATGCATCTAAGGTGTGAAGGGAGATTGTTCCAAGCTGATGGACCGGCTACCGCGAACGCTCGATCCCCGAAATTTGTACTGGGGCAACGCTTCGGCTCAACTAATCTTCCTATTGCTGAGGAGTTCGCCGAGCGAAGTGTGGATTTCCGTGAATTTAGGCTGTCCGTTATACAGAGTTCAGATATATAACTTGGTGCCATTCCATGTAGCGCTTTGAAGACTGTCCAGCAGAGTTTATACTGGATTCTTTCTGGACTTTTAAGCCAGTGAAGTTCTTTGAGATGTTGTGTTATATGAGACTTTTTTGGAATGCCTTGCTGCTGCATTGAACGCAGATTGAAGTTTGTTTATTTGTTGTTTTGGAATGTTTGCATAAATTCCATTACAATAATCAAGTCGTGACACAACGAAGGAATTTACAAGAGTTACAAGAGTTACAAGAGTTACAATTTACAAGAGTTACAAGAGAAATCTTTTCTGAACCCTCTCTAACATGAGGTTGAAAGTGTGAATTTTGATGCACCAAATAGCAAGGTGAAGGTGAACGTTGGGGGGACCCGACAGGGCACTTGAAGAAGAAGAAAAAATAGCAACTTCAAACCGCAACCAAATTTAAAATATTTACAACATTTTGAATGTATAAAAGTATTTGTTTACATTCAAAATGTTGTAAAAAATAAAAACTGGTCAAAAAAAAAATTATAGCACATAGATTGGAGTGACATCTCCAGGCGGTTTCTAGCAATACGTTAAATGGCGGTAGCCTTTCACATTGCGTTAAAAAGATCTTCGGCTTAGTGCTTAAAAAAATACATCTTCATAAATGGCGTTAGTGTGAAGATTGCAAAAACTACCATGTAAAGGGTGGTCTTACAGATTAACAACATACATTATACAACTTCCAAAAATTTGTCAGACATGGTGGTCATAAAAAATAAAAAGGTGGAATGGGGAATGTTGTATTACATAAAGCGTGCGCTTAACCCAACCAATGACAGGTCATAAGTCCTGTAAACACCTCGATCAAACATATTCTGTTTCCAATTTGCATCTTCGTCTCTATTGAGATACAATTGATTCTTAAAATATTTGACCAGAAAATAATGTTTTCTTGGCATGAACTCAAACAATAAACTAAATGTAAATATTCATAATGAATGCAAGATACACACGTTTCATCAGTTAATAGTTGGTAATGTCAGAATAAAGCTATTAAATTCAATCGTCTTTCTAATTGGACTCACGTTACAGGAAACTAGTTTTATTGTTGTCTTAGTACTGCAGAATAATTAATGGTTGTTATATATTTGTATACGTATTTTTCTATGCCGCATTTTCTTGTTTATTTTTCCGACAATGTAACCAACTGAAAAACATCTGGATTGTATCAATTATTGACGCAGAGACTGTTAAACATTTTTTCAGTATAATTATTGTTAAACAATGATGAAAAATCATTAATATAATAATCTTTTCTCAGAAACACATTATTTACACACAAAACAAACAACAAACCATCACGCCGTTTCCCAGAAAGGGTAGGCAGAGAGAATGGACCACCACACTTCTCCATCCTGACACATCTCTCTACATCATTCAGGGGTCCGTGGAAAATTAAAACTGATTTGGGGGTCCCTGAACAACGTCAGGGGGTCCGCGCAAAATTTAATATAAAAAAATTGAGACACATTTTTATAACTATGGAATTTATAATAAATAACAACGAATATTCTTCGTTGTCGATCTTTTTTTTAGCTTATTCGTGAAAATCGGACCAGCCGCGACATTGGATTTTTCTAAATGAGCAACAACAAAAAATGGTGAACTCATTTTATAGTTACAGGTGAATTAAAAAAAAACAACCTTACGAAAGTAGGAGGTCTGCACAAAATAAAATAAATCAACAAGGGGTCTACTGGACAAAAAAAGGTGGGAACCACTGCGCTAGATTCTTCCACATTCATACAGCGAGTCATACACGCACTCGATTCTTTCGACTTAACATGGCCGATCTTTAAAATTTGATTGACTTGGTCATGCCATGTTTTTCTTGGTCTTCCTCGAGACCGTACTCCATTCACGTCGTTAACGTATACTTGCTTAACCATTCTTTCTTCATATATTAGTTTTAAATATCCAAAGCATATTAGTGACTCTTTCTTAATTTTATTTACGACGCATTCATATGCTTAAGTTCATAAATAAATTATTGTCTAATGCATTGATGTTATTTGGACTTGGACTTGGATCTTCTGGCTTACAGAGGTTTAGCTCATGTGGCTATTCCTCTTACGTCTGTAGGAAACATTGTTGGAATGTGATTTGGTAGTTGTTTTATGATGGGGCTAAATGTATAGCCTGGAGTGTCCCTCCAAATAAGGGCGAGGGGGGATTTAGGGTTTATGATAAAGTCTTACATAATTGTCAAGGAATGGAAGACCAAGAGTTAAGGTTGGGATTGTATTTTTTTAACAGCGTTTTAATTCAACATTTTGAATGTATACAAATACTTGTAGACGATTACTGGATTTTATCCATTGCGGGTTATCATTTTAAGGATCTTCTTCTTCTTCTTCTTCAGCCTGTATTAACCGTCCACTCCTGGACGTAGGCCTCCTCTCGTATTTTCCATTCTCTTCTATTCTAAACGATCCGCATCCAGGCACTTCCCGCACTTCTCCGGATATCGTCGCGCCAACGCAACTGTGGGCGCCCAACTCCACGCTTTGCCGTCCTTGGCCACCAGCACAGCAGTCGCCTTGTCCACTTTTCTTCTGGATCGCGAGCGACATGTCCCGCCCATCGCCACTTGAGGGTTGCGGCCATCTTGACAACATCGGAAACCTTTGTCCTGACTCTTATGTCCTCATTTCTGAGTCTGTCCCGTAAACTGATACCCAACATGGCTCTCTCCATTGCTCTCTGAGTGACTCTTAGCTTGTTGGCACTTTTCTGTGACATTGTGACTGTCTCAATACCATATCAATACCATAAAGTTGATGGGTATTTTCGGATTTTTCAAAATGTGACCAAGATTTTTGAATGCTGCCCAGCTTAAGGATCAATTGTATTAAAATATGACAAAACTATTAAAAACTTTATATAGTGTTCTACACAATACATTGGCGAAAGTTATTATTAACTTAGTTTTACTATTCATTGTTGAAAATAAGTGCTCACTTTGAATCGTTCAGTTAAATGGGGTTTCTGACATAAATTTGTACGTTTGTTTCCGAAACCAATCTTATTATTTTTCCTTATTGTTTCTAGATACGAGTACCTACATTGTATTATATATAATTTTAAAATCTCGATTATCCGAGCTCGAATAAAACGGTAAGCGAATTAACCGTGTAAATAAAAAATCTAATACATATTTATAAAAAAATTGTTGAGTTATAAGAGTTTGTTTTTATGTATCACAATTTTATTTGTATTTTTCGCGACAGCTGTTTCCTCAACCTATGTTGACGTCATCAGGTGTTACAATAATATTATTGAAAGTCGCTGATGAGCTAAAAAAAAAGTCGCCATCGACTTCCTTTTAAATAAAAATGTGTCACGATTTTCATTTTTATGAAAACCCTAGCCAGCACTTTTTTTTATTTTTATAAATTTGACCGAATTGCGAAAAAGGTTCGCCATCCATGACCTAGGAGAATGGTCCATTTGCAGCACAGCATCCATGTTTTGAACTACTGTATCCAAAGTAAAAATAGCCATGATAATTAATACAAATGAAAACGTATGTTTTCTAGAAGTTTTATTAAATTTAATTTATGGGAATAACATGTTTCGTCTTTCTTGACATTGTCAAATGTAGCGAAAGTCAAATGCATTGTTATTTTCATACACCAGTTAACCACTTTAATACCGTAAGGCCACTGGTGGCTGCTATGTAGGCGCACCACCAATACCGTAAGGCCACTTTGTATCAAAAATGATTCCAGTAGGAATTTTAACATTTTTTTTTGTGTGGCTAGCGACATATCTATACACTATCTCTGCAAGAAAAATGAACCTTCTGACTTGCTCGATCTTATTAAAAAATGGATTTTTGTAGAAGTCGAGCACTAGGGTTACCACTTATGGTGAGATCGATATAAAGGATCCATTGTTTGTTTTAAATTTATACCTGAATTTCAAATGTTCTGACCTTTTAACCTTGCCTTTACCATATTTCAGGACACAATTTCAATTTTTACACAATAAAAATATAATAATTTTGTGATAGGCCAGAATTTTTATTTATAATAAAATTGTAAACTCTTTAGAATTAAATTTCACGTGATAATAGACAAGAATTTATACAACATACTTTGATTTTTTAATGTTTGCTTTCAATAATTATTTTTTTATAAAAATGTAAAAATTATATTTATTCATGCTGATGGAAGAAGCCCTGAAAGAAAAATCAAATCTACGAAATGTCGATAGTGCAACTTGAATTTTTTTTTTATCTTGATATATCATTTTACAGGTAAACTTTAAACATAATGCATAAAATCCATTAGCCCTATTTTTTTTTTTAATAATTAAAAACATACGGTATGTGAGTGTTCCTAAGCTTAAAACATCACGGTACTAAAACGGTTAAAGGAGCAGAATACGGTGATCGCTATGATGTCCTCCAACCTCAGATAGGGAGGAGCAAGATGAATGAAGACTGTATATAATATTTTACGACGGCCATTGTTAGTCCCCAACATGACTTCCATTCCCAGTCCACGGTAGAAGTTATGCTAGTAGATTCAGCATTGTTTAGGGCCACTATACCCACTACGGTCACGCTCCGTATGACGCACGAAGCTATCAAATAGTGTCAAATGGTAGGCACACGGAGGTAGGATTTTGCGGGGATGAGTGATCCATCTACTTAGTATGGAATTCATTGTAACCAAAATACAAAATATTTTGCTTGTTTTTACACTATTTTATTTATGTCAATATCAACCGATTTCGCTCCCGCCGGAGCTTCATCTAGACCAAACTACGCCCCGCGGGTCAAATCCGGCCCGCCAGTGTCATCAATCCGGCCCGCGATAGCTAATGACCAGTGTTATCAATCAGGCCCGTGACAGCTAAAGGCTTATAGTTGTTGTAATAAGTTGAATAAAAAACACAGCATGATAGTAACTCGATTTTGATTACTTGCTAGGTAATGGCTATTGGAAATTACTGGAGTAATCAGTATGGTTGTAAGGCTGGAAAGTTTGGAGAGGACCCCTGGTCTTGGTTACAAAAAATCTAGCACATTTTTTTAATTCTGACGAAGCTTCGGCGGGCGCGAAACTGGTTGGTTTTGTCAAAAATAAAGTGGTGAAAAACAAGTGAAAATGTTTAAAATTATTATTTTATATTAATTTAACCTGTACATTTTTTCTTCCATTTTTAAAAGCAAAAAAAGATACTCATATTATACTTAATTAATACGAATGAAAACTTATGTTTTCTAAAAGTTTTACTACAGTTTATGGGAATGACATGACCTTTCTGAGACATTATCAAATGCGTCACGTTTGATAATGCCTTTGAAAGGCGAAACATGTCACTCCCATAAACTATAATAAAATTACTTGAAAACAACAATTTCATTCGTATTATTAGTTATTTAATGTGGAGTTTTATATCATCGTTCAAGAAACAATGAATATTTATACAACAAATCCATAAAAAAATATTATGGAATCCCACAATGCAAAAAAATATATAAATAATAATATAAATTATAAAAAAAATTCGTTGCAAAAACTCTTGAACAGAGATATATTTTAAGTACTTTTAAATGTTCAATATTGGTGAAAACCCTGTTTTTTTTATATTTAATTTGATTTAACGCGAGTGACATGTTTCGCCATTTGATAATGCTTTAGAATAGCGAAACATATCATTTCCATAAATTAAATAAATATTCTACAAAACGGACATTTTTATTCGTATAAATTATTAAACAATGTTTTTACTCGTCTTTTTTCATAACAGGGGTCTTCTAGGCATTCTTCGTAGGCACCTTCCTCATTACATTCCTTCCTCCGCATATTCGTCAGCCAGGTGATTTGGGCTCTTCCTCTCCATTATTATAACTTGCCACGGAAAGACACACTCTCACGACATGGTCCTGGAGTTTCTCCCTACGTGATCGCAATCATCGTCGTTATCATCAGCATGTATCCGTCCACTCCGAACCATAAGCCTCATCCTTTTGCTTCCATGTCTGTCCAACAACAACAACATGCATCCATTTCGTATCGGTTGTCTATTCAATGTCGTCCGCCAATCGAAGTTGGCGACGTCCTGGATTTTGGATCGCAGTCCTAGGCCACCAGCAATTGAGGCGTTTTGTCCATCTATCGTCAGAGGTCAGAGCTGCGAGCGGCATGGCCCATCCAGCGCCATTTTAGCGATGCCACTCTTCCGATGATGTCCGACACTCCTGTTCCGGCTCTAATAGTCGTGTTTCTCACTCTGTCCGCTATACTGATCCACAACTTTGCTTTTTCCATAGCTCTTTGAACAATTATTTATTTATGGCGTTTCTTTGAGACAATGTTATCATTCAAAACCATTAGTTATCACCGACAAACGCAGCAGTCATATGCCTTTCGTGTGACCGTTATATATATAAGTCGTCTTTCATATTAGTAAAAGTACGTTCAGAAGACAAATACTCTTGACGACATTATTAGAGAGTATCTTGTCATCTTAATGTCAATCATCAACCATCTCTCATGTTTCTGGTATTTTACCTGTTTGCAAATAGATGCCTTAAACTGTAAATATTCTATTAATCTTTCAAATAATTGTCAGACGTGGTGTTCGTAGAAGGGCGGAATGGGGAATGTTGTATTACATAAAGCGATCGCTTAACCCAACCAATGACAGGTCATAAGTCCTGTAAACGCCTCGACCACCATATTCTGTTTCCAAATTATTTACATCTTCGTATCTATTGAGATATAATGAATTCTTAATCATTAATACACCCGTAATGGGTAAAATCCAGTATTTGTATACATTCAAAAAAACAAAACAAAACATGTAAATATGTATTGTAAACTTGTGTTTTTGATGAAAATAAACTGATTTGATTTGATAAGTTCATTTCTATACTATGTGTAAATAATTTGAAGTTCTTTATTTTTTGATGATCATATTTAAGAATACCTCAATTGTTAAGTTAATATTCCGACTGGTGGTATTCAGCCTCTAGTAGCACAAAAGGTACGCCTAATACTCGTATTCCGTATGTGGATCCCAATTCAGCCACTCAGCGCCGCGAGCACGGCTATTGTGGATCTACAATGGTTGCCTGTTATGGAGGTCTGTGTCCCCGTCCCCACTCCTCACTCACCGGTGAGCCCCATCCTTACTGGGACCGTATAAATAAACTGTATTAAACAATTAACTCATTCACTTAAAGGGACTCGAATGATTGGAAATGACACAGTAGGACATACCCTTCTGGAAATTATGACATACGAAATGGACAAGAGCAAGACTTCTTGAAGTCCGACTCCCTTCTTTAACAGTCGTTGTCGTCCACTGCTGGACATAGGCCTCCCTCAAACTTCTCCATGTATGACATGTCATACGGGGGGTGGTTGGCATTACAACGCCACGCTTGGCGAGGTGTCCTTCCACGTTAGCCTATGCATCAATATTATCCACCGAGGCTATTCACACTCGATCTCTAACATTTCGCATAGTTTCCAGGGGAGACCAAAGTCGAGGGGGTATGGATAGGTACTTGGGATCAGATCAATCCTCCAGCGTAGCATGGCCATCACCACGGTGATGGCCATGCACCGCTCAAGAAGGATCCCCCTAGGATCCCCCTTCCGACTCCCTGGCGTTCTAAAATCATAATAATCAGTCATTAGTCGTCCAGTGTTAGACATATGCCTCCCTTCTCAACTTTCTCAACTATCTATCCATGGCCACTATACCATTGACCTCCTGCCACTCCTTTGATGTCATCGTGATATCGAGTCTTCGTGAGGCTCAGTATTCTCTCATGTTATAGAGGGTTCAAAAGAAATTCTTGAAAGCCCTCTACATGAGAGAGTACAAGATATATCCTGAGCTCTATCCAAAGGCATTTCTTTTGGGTATGCTGCGGTATAACTCCCTCGAACTGAGGAGGGAAGGATTAATGGCAACGCATTTTTTCAAGCTGATTCGGGGCTCTATTGAGAACCTCTATGTTCTGGATCAAATAGGTATTTTTGTTCCTGATAATTACCTGCGACAGCGCCGACATCAATTGTTCTTTGCTCCTTCATGCAGAACCAGTGCCTTTGGTGATGCCAGTAGGAAGAGTAATTCGGACGTTGAATCCAATCGTCTCGGATTTTGACATTTTCAGTGTCAGTGAGGCAGTGTTCATAAAAAATATATTACAAATTCTGGAAAGAATACTACCTCGATTTGGGTTCCTTCTGATATGTATGATTTTTTGGTTTCATGTCGTCATTTTATCTTTGTTACGCCATTTTGTGTCCAAATGAGTCGCCTAAACGTCTCATTTGTGTATTATATAAAAATAAATAAATAAATCAGACCATCTTGCTTAAGGCCTTTCCGGATTTCTGTGGCCGGTTCTCAGTCGCCACTCCAATGTGCGTCTGATCCACCGATCATCCGTTGTCTTCGATATGGCCGACCCAATTCCATTTTAACGAAGCTTTTTTCACGCTACATCGGGGACTTTGGTCCTTTCTCTGACCCATTTATTGCGTTTCCTGTCTCGCAGACTGATGTTCAACATCTTCCTTTCCATTTCCCGCTGGGTCACTCGGAGTGTCGGTACTGTTCTTTTTTTTAACGCAGTTGTTTCAAATTCGTATGTCAGTACTAGGAAGAAGCACATGTCAAATATATTTTCCCGGGCAATATGATTGCTAATCTTACCATCGGGGTCATAGCAGACAAGAGGGCTTAAGGTCCATTTAAACTGGATAGTGACCGTAACAGCACCGTACGTCACCGAAGCCTTGAATCTCACCTACTTGTTGTATAATAGCCGTCGAGAGAGTTGAAAAGATTCAGTTTTACATCTGCGCGTCTCTTATCAACTCTCCCGACGGTGATTTTTTTTATAGAATTTGAGATAACGAGTCGGTGAGATTCAAGGCTACGTCAGTGACGTTACGGTGCCGTAACGGTCACTGTCCAGTGTAAATGGACATTTAGGCGTATCTTTGGCGCACAAAACTGAGACCAACTTTGGCGCACAAGACTAAGGGAAAGTTACCCATTTAGAAAATTCCTGGATAAGGTAACGGGATACACTCTAACAAAACTTCCCAGGGAATCACTGGGGCGAGAAAGCATTAGCCAGTGATCGCCAACGTCGCGTCGGGGGGACTCGACACGGCACTATTAGAAGAAGAGATTTAATCAGATTTAATCGGGTGGTGGTCTAGGGGATAGAACGCTTGGCTCCTGATCCAGGGGACTTGGGTTCGAGCCTAGACCAGATTCCTTATTCATGATAATGAGCTATTTTCTGCTCACATTGAAGATTGTAAAATAAATTCTAATATCATTGATTTAAATCTTTGGTGTGAGTCTTTTTTTTTTAAGATATAGTATATAATTCGATTTAATCTTAATATATACGATCAGTAATGCGGTCATATTATTTTTTCCAACAGCATTAAATCATGGAAAATTGATGGTAAATAGCTATTTTAATTACATAGTATTATAATTAATACCTAACCGACTCCGGTGCAGAACAATAAAACTGTGACGTAACTCCATTATTAACTGTTTAATTTGGAACACTGTTATAAAACTATACTTAGGTACTAACTAATATACCCGATGTCGCCCACTGCTAGACATAGGCCTCCTCCGTGCTTCTCCATACAATCACATCTTGTACCTTCTGCATCCAGTCACCACCAATGTTCCTTATATCGTCAAACCATCGTGTAGTTGGTCTCCCTCTGCTTCTTCTATCTTCACAAAATCTCCACTCCACTACCCTTCTGGCCCATCTTTGATCTCAACAGTTTGGCAATGCATCCCGCAAATGACCATTTGAGCTTAGACACCCTTCCGATGATATCCGTTA